>CM029565.1:30963634-31699080 GCA_017309665.1 Coelopa frigida
GTTATGAAGAAAATATTAATTTTTGAAATTACAAAAAAAAAAAAAAACAGTGTGAAATTTTAATGGCACATGATGAATCATTTCGAAACGAAAATGCTATTTTTCTATGTTTTTGTACCTTTTCCAGCTTCAATTGATAGTTATCCTAAAATATACTGTGTACCACATGACCCTACCCATCTGTACCACACCCTTTTTAGAATGCCACTTTTTGGGACTTTTCGGATTTTTAAACACATTTTTTAAAAAACTTTGTTCTATCAATTTTATTTATTATAGACTTATAGACAATACTTCAAAGCAATTCCAGTCAAAATTTGGGATGATCGCTCGGGTAGTTTCGTAGAATTGCTCAAAATCCTTTAGGTATACCAAAAATACCCCCTATGCCTCTAATATGAATTAAAGATAATAGATCAAACTTAGAACTAAGAAAAGCTATAAAAATGATGAATGAATAATTAAAATAAAGTGCATGGCAACAAACTGAATTACATAGCAAGGTATACAAAATAAATTTTAAAAAATATAAAATTAAACCGAAAAAAAAATTGCTGAAAAAGGGAAAAACTTCTTATTAATTAGTTTTATTGTTTTACTTTATTTTATTTATTTTTTTATTTATAAAAAAATTTTATTGAAGTGAAACTTCTAGGGGCGCATTGTTTTCAAGGTCGCGACACGAAATGAGCAGAGCACTATATTCAAAAATATACTGGGACATTAGACTATCTCTTTCTCACACATACTCTCAGTATACAACACACACTCTGAGCAGGGTTCCTGCCTGGACCTCGAGAAACAGAAATCGTAGTAAATAGGGGCAAAAATCGTAGTAGGCGGCACATTGCCGAAGTTGATTTGAAAAAACTATGTGATCAGCAAAAAAATAAAAACGATAATGAGCCGAAAATTTCAAATTTAGGATCCGAAAATCATGTGAAATGAAAACGAAATGAGCCGAAAATTTCAAATTTAGGATACGAAATTCATGTGAAATGAACCATCACATGAAGAAATTCCACTAAAAATTATTTTCAAAAATCGTAGTAGATTAGAGTTCAAACGTAGTGCCGGAGTAGATTTCAAAAATTTTCCAAAAGTGAAGCAGATCTACTACGATCGTAGTATAGTCCGAACCTTGACTCTGAGGAAACATTTTATGAGACGCTCGAAGTTGTTCTTGCTTATGCGTATGATGCTTTTCTCGCATCATACGCGTTGTAAATTTCAAATGAAGCCAATAAACAAGTTCGTCAATCAATAATATATTAAAATTCATATTTACTGATTTCTCTTATTAATCGATAATAGGTACAATCCACTGGCAAAAATATTAGGAAATATTAGGAGCATATGCTAATACATCAGCAGAGTGTTGTCGCGATTACATTAATATTATGTATAATAAAATTATATGCGGTTAATTACCACCGAAGTTTCACTTCTTTCGCGTGTACTCTGTTGCACGCATATGTTTTTTTTATTTTGTGTTAAATAGAATTATTGTGAATTATTTTGAATTTTAATAATTTATTTTTTTTGTTCGCACTGCATTTCTCTACGTGCTTGAGTTAAAGCATTACGAAAGCATTGACGTGATTCCCCTAATCGCACCTAAAAATACCCAAACAAACACAATTGCATTGCATCTCCTTCTGCTGTCATTGCTCCCGATTAAGAGTGCACGCAGAGCGAGAGAACCAAAATGTCGAAAGAAAAATGTATGCTGCGACCTCTCTTACCATGGGTAACGAAGACAAAATGCAATTATGTTCTCACGAAAAAAACGAGAGCGCATAAAAGAAAGACGAAAAGAGTAACTCACTTTGTTGGTTATCTCTCCCACGCTGAAAGATCTTTCATCGTCGAGTGTTAACCTGAGCTGTGAAGGAAAGAAGAAGAAGGAAGAAAATAGGGGGAGAGAGAGTCGAGATCCACGAACGCGTGAGAGGCGGAGCGCGAGAGAAAAGTAAGCACTTGCGTTTTTTTCTTTACATTACATGCTCACCAACATTAACATCCGACACGAAGGAAAATATGTTAAAATTCAGCAAATGGAGATCGAGACGATCGTGAACTTAAATAATTTTTTTATCTTTCACTGATTTATTATTCACGGTTTTTGGTGATTAAATTAACACAATTTTCATATTTTTATACCCTACACCCTGTGGATAAGGGTATATTATTTGTCCTTCCGTTTGTAACGCATTAAAAGAGAGGTCGGAGGTATGGAAAGTATATATATTCTTGATCAGCGTCACCTCCTGAATCGATAAGAGATACTGACTTAAAATTTTGGATTTACTATTTTTATATTAATAAGCTACTTGTATATATAGGCGAAATCGGTCAACGGACACGCCGACCGAAGTTTAATATGGAATATCTTGAGATCTATGACATATATCGAGATGAAATTTTGTGTGTGGTCATGTTCCACTAATACGAATTTAAAATTTAAAAATGGAAATCATCGCCCATCGGACACGCCCACCTCCCATATAAAGTACACTAAGGGAAAAATCTTAATTTAAATTTAAAAGTGATCACGTTTGAATTCAAAGTGATGGAATTTAAAGCGTTTCTCCACAAAATTGTAGATGTGAATAAAAACGTATACAAATTAAAAGTGTTTAATTTTATTTTCAAAATGTTCGCTTTGAATTTTTCATTATATCTGAGGAGATATTCACTTTGAAATTAAAAGTGTACACTTTTAATATTCGATTTTCTCACATTGAATTTCAATAGTGTTCACTTTGGAAATAAAAATGAACACTTTGAATTTTGAAATTTGTACTTTGAAATTAAAAGTGTACACTTTTAATTTTGAAATTTTTCACTTTGAATTTGGAGATTTTTCACTTTGAAATTAAAAGTGAACACTTTAAGTTTTTCACTTTGAATTTTGAGATTTTTCACTTTGAAATGAAAAGTGAACACTTTTAAATAAAAAATAAAACATTGTAAAATATATAATTTCAAAGTAAATTCTTCAAAAATCATAGCAATCGTGCCTTCAGTTGTTCAAAAACTTTAAACTATGCAAACAAACAAAGAATCGGTGACCAGGTGAGTTGGAATTTCGCTTTTGTATTAAATAAATTAAACCTTGTTTTCTCCCTCATTCTAGAAAGATGTCCAGAAACTCAGTTGGTTGTCATCGGCGTACCCCCAGACGCATCAACATCGGACCACCTCTCTTGTATTTAGAAGCGCCATCCCGAAAGACAGCATTTTACACAACTTAATGTAAAACTTATCAATATCACCTAAAACTATTAAACGTAATGTAGAAATATAAAAATGTAACAAATACATACATAAACTCGTAATAAAATAACAAATAATACATTCAATTGTATTTTAATTTGAGCCATTTTATATTGAAAGTGATCACTTTTGAATTGTGATCAAAAGTATTCACTTTAAATTTCAAAATGAAAAAATTCAATTCAAATTTAAACGTGTTCACTTTAAATTTCAAAGTGAAAAAACTCGATTCAAATTCAAAAGTGTTCACTTTAAATTTCAAAGTGAAAAATTTCAATACAAATTTAAAAGTGTTCTGTTTTAATTTTACTATTTTTTTCTTTGGCGCCCTTTCATATTTGAACACTTTTAATTTTAAAGTGTTTTTCCCTGTGTGTAAAAGTTCAATATGGGATATATGGTGAACTATGGTATATATAGAGATGAATTTTTGCGTGTGATCATGTGCCACCGATACAAGTCTACATGCTTAAAATGGATAACATCGCCCAATGGACACACCCACCTCCCATATAAAGCAAAAGTTCAAAATGGGATTTATGGGATATACTTATATTGTGTGTTATCATCTACACACATCGATACGAGTTTACATGACAACCATCACCCAATGCACACGCTCACCTCCAGTAAACATTTGATATACAATATCTGGTGAACCATACCTAATATAGATAAGGATACAATTTTGTGCGTGATCAGTTACTACCAATATAAGTTCATATTTCTAAAATTGATATCGCCAGATTGATCCGCCTACGTCAGCATATAATTAACACATCTCATGCCAAAATTAAAACAAATCGGTTATCAACCACCCTTTCTACCGATATAACCTTAATTATGTTTTTATGTATTAGATCAGTTCTAAGACAAAAGAAATACGGAAAAAATTATGGTTTGGTTTCTAACCATAAAAATATTCTGTAGATACATATAGCATACTCTTTAAAGTTGTACGATTATTTTCAAAAAACCTTAAGTTAAATTCGCATAAAAAAGTACTCTGGCTGCTATTTTGGGTGTAGGGTATATGACCTTCGGCCGGCCGAAGTTAACGCTTTTACTAGTTTCTTTTAATTTTCCGTATTTAATAATTTTTTCACATTTGCCTCTTTCTCGATTTTTACATATATTTTTTTATTATTCTCTAATTTTCGTGAACTACAACTTATCATATTAATAAAATCTAAACTAAAACTAATTAAGCACCAGCAAAATTGTTCTTCATCAAATTTTTAGAGCGTTTGTGTTTCTTTCGTGTTTAATACATTTTATGCACCAACAAACCTCATCACATCACTCTTTCAGTTTTTGTCACAGCGCGACCCGAGTTTTTCTTCCCTTTTTGCGTTAAAGGGGATTAGAATAGAATTTAGGGTTATAAATTTCTTTCTTTCGTTTTTTATAGGGTTTTTACACAATTGTTGCTCGATTTTTTTAATATTTCTATAAATTTTCGGAGAAATGATTTTCAGTGATGATCGATAAAATGTGGTTGTGAGATTCGATACCAGAAAGTGGTCGGGCTACAAGCGCCGGTACAAAAAGTAAAACATAAAACTAATAATAGCTATGTTTTTTCATAAGCGAGTAGTCAAAAAACGATAAGTCGCTTAAATTGTCAGCTAACAATTTTTGATGGCTTTGAAATAAATTTCAAATTTTGGGAACGAAGGTAGTTTACGACCTCCCCTTCCAAAAAATACCCCCAAAAAGTACTCAACTTGAATTGTGATCGTAGTGATCTCCCCCTATTTGGGAGAAAATGGGGGTCAAAGTTCAAATTTGGTTATCCAATCTGGAACATATGGATATCAAAAGAAAGATAATTGAATTATCTATAAAACTTTTAGACTTATAGAGATTTAAAGATTTTTAAAAATTAAAAAATAAAAAACTGAAAAAAATATAAAATTTTATATACTAAACATATATATCTCACAAACAATATAATATAAATTTTAAAGAAAAAAATTCTTGAACAAAAAATTTATACTTTTTTTTCAGTTTTTGTTTAATTTTTTGTTAAATTATAATTTTTAAAAATCTGTAAATGCAGTTTTATAGAGAATTCAATTACCTTTCTGTTGATATCCATATGTTTCATATGTGTGTGAAATCACACCGAGATATTTTGGCGTTATGTAATGTACATATACGGCTATCAATCTGCATACTTGGTTTTTGATATAAGAAGGGGGTCGTAAACTGCATTTATGCCAAATTTTGAAGAAATAATTTCTCTTTTTATTTTTCTTTGACAGTTCGAGATGTACAGGTACTCACAAAAGTATTCGGACAAAATAATTTCCTTAAAACGAGCATGTATTATATTGTTATATGTGTACGAATTTCCTGAAAGTATGATTGAATATTGAATATTCATTATTAGACTTCAGTTAAAAAAGTTACTAAAAAACATTGATTTATATGTGACTTTTATTAAAAAGTTGGGTTGGGTTATGGGTTGGAAACCAATAATGAAATCTTGACCAGCGTCACCTCCTGAATCGCTATTTAGTCCTGATTTAGCTATGTCCGTCTGTCTGTCTGTAGAAATGAGCTGCAAACTTCAAATTTTGAATTTATACCTTTTATATGTATACGTTGTTTGTCTATTATATTGGGAGAAATCGGTCAAGGGACACGCCTACCGTCCATATAATGCAAATAATACCGAGGATTAATGTTATTGAATTATCAAATTGGTTAAAAAAATTAGTTTACATTTTTTTTAAATTGTATATGCTAATCTCGTAGCAGTCAGGAATATGCTGTCATGAAGACCTGATAAACGGTTTGGCTATTCGGAACAACACTTTGTTCAGTTTTGAATCTCGTATTTCAGCAGGGGATTTGGGGACATTTGATTTAGTAATACAGTTAATGATGAAAACTTAAATAAATATTTAATATTTTTACAAAATATTACGAAATTTTAATTTTATCGTTCCAAGTTGTTTGCCATCTTATTGCCAAAATACACAATTTGATGATATTCTTTTGGCACTATTTTTTATTTACTCGGCTATTCTCTAAGCGAGTAAAAACATCTCGCATTATTTAAGCGAGTAATAAGCGACTTCCCATACAAATTGACAGAATAAGCGAGTTCCAACTCGCTTATGAAAAAACACAGTTAATATTGCATTACATGAAAACACCTCCCTCTCTCTATTTTTAGATAAATATTTACAGTATTAAATTATAATTAAGTTACTAAAATTTATATATGTATTAAGTTTTAAATTTATATTTTATAATTACTGCAACATTAAGTGGTAATTAGATAATTATTTTTAAATTGATATGTTATGCTGACGATGTTCAACTGTACGTAAGTTGCGATCGTGGTCTTGTCTCAAGTTGTGTAGATAATATCAATATGATTTTAAACAATATTTATTTATGAGCCTCCAAAAATGGATTAAGACTCAATCCTAAAAAATCGAAGTGCATAGTTATAGCGAAAAAAACATTTTACCTACTAGATTTCCCTAAATTTTCTGAACAAATGTTTTGGCAGTGTCCACGTAGTCAATCGTGGACACTGCCAAAAACTTAGAAATGATTTTTAATCGAAACTTGACATGAAATAACCACAAAAGTATTACATGTGGTAAAGTTTATCGCATGCATCGCATGCTGTGGATAACACAATATTGAACTCGCATACAGTTTCGAATCTGTTCTTCAAGTATGAAAAGTATTAGTTTGGAAGCGAGTGAGTAAGTTTAGTGACTAGTGTCTGATGGTCAACTGTGTCAAAGGCCTTCGAGTGATCCAAATGAATTAGAAAACATACTTGATTGTCATCAATAGAAACTCGTATTTCCTCAGTTACATCAATCAAAACTGTAATTCAACTTCTCTTAGCCCTAAACCCAGATTGTCCATTAAATCTCACATTGATGAGTTTTTTATATGTGGACTCTCAGAAAGGGGGCAGATAGGGGGTAGGTATGTATGGGTGAAATGTCGGGTTAGAAAAAATTAGGACCTGTTATACATTTGACCCATCTACGAGTCACAGCGGGGGAGTTATGAGGTTTTTTTCTACATTTTATTAATTTTGAGTTTTGTATGGAGACCTTCAGAAGGGGAGCATATAAGGGGTAGATATGTAGGGTGAAATGTTGGGGGGGTAATAAAATAATAGGGCCTGGTAATACATTTGAGCTCCTTAGGAAAAACTCCTGGATATTAGGGTGATTTTAGCAATGTATGAAAATTATCATTTTGTATGGGGACCTAAAGAAGGGGGGCAGATAGGGGGTCGGTATGTATGGGTAAAATGTGGGGAGTTGAAAAAATAAAAGGACCTGGTAATAATTTACCCCTCAATATCTGAAAAAAGCACACTTAACCATGCTAAAGACACATATATGTGGACCCAGCGATGCCAACTCAAAGAGAGGAAAATCCGTGCGATACACTGAAAATATCCGTGTATTTCCGTGTTTACTAAAAAACCTCTATTTTTTGAGCATTCAATCGCTGACAAAACCAAATCCAACTTATTTTTATATATAGGATTGAAAAAATATCATTTAAAAAATTCATAATTTTCATAGAAAATTCAAAATTTGATAATTTTCATAAAAAATACAAAATTTTGATCATTTTCTTAGAAAATATATACAAAACCAAACATTTTTTAGACATATTAGAAAATCTTTCGAAGTGAAATATCCGTAGATTTGAGCAATTTTAACGCAAACTTCCGTGTGTCCGCAAGGGGTCAATTTCCGTAGAACACGGAAATATCTGTGTAGTTGGCATCGCTGATGTGGACTCGTGGAATGTGGAATCATAGCGATTCATATTCATAATTTATTCAGAATGAGACAAAATCTTAAATCTGAAAATAAAATTAATGCTAAATCTAATAAATGAAAATCATAAAATATATATATGGGAAAATAGGGTAATGTGGTACATTTGGCTAATGGTACTAATTCGAAAATAAAAATAGCTTTGTCAGCACTGATCACAAAATCAGGTATTTCTATAAAAACAGAGGAAATAAACGGTAACTTCCTGGACTGTGACTTTTTCGTGCTTTTGCTATAAAAACCTGTTAGAGGAATCGCAGTATTTCGTGAAGACTTCGCGTGACCGAAGGTTAATGGTAAACGGAATAAGTTAAAAATATAAATATTTGTAAATAAGATCACGTAAAAAAGGATAGTTTCTTGATATATAGTATATAGAATTTGTAATGATTTTTTTTTTTTTTTCAAAAAATAAAAAATGTACACTTGAGGTCCTTGCATATAAAAATGATCTGCAAACCGGTATTTGCAATTCAAATCTGCAATTATGACTCCGAAGATAGAGTTATTCATTACCAGAATCAAAAAGATATGAAGAAAATATTAATTTTTGAAATTACAAAAAAAAAAACAGTGTGTAATTTTAATGGCACATGATGAATCATTTCGAAACGAAAATGCTATTTTTTCTATGTTTTTGTACCTTTTCTCAGCTTCAATTGTATAGTTATCCTAAAATATACTGTGTACCAACATGACCCTACCCATCTGTACCACACCCTTTTTAGAATGCCACTTTTTGGGACTTTTCGGATTTTTAAACACATTTTTTAAAAACTTTGTTCTATCAATTTTATTTATTATAGACTTATAGACAATACTTCAAAGCAATTCCAGTCAAAATTTGGGATGATCGCTCGGGTAGTTTCGTAGAATTGCTCAAAATCCTTTAGGTATACCAAAATACCCCCTATGCCTCTAATATGAATTAAAGATAATAGATCAAACTTAGAACTAAGAAAAGCTATAAAAATGATGAATGAATAATTAAAATAAAGTGCATGGCAACAAACTGAATTACGTAGCAAGGTATACAAAATAAATTTTAAAAAATAATAAAATTAAACCGAAAAAAAAAATTGCTGAAAAAGGGAAAAACTTCTTATTAATTAGTTTTATTGTTTTACTTTATTTTATTTATTTTTTTATTTATAAAAAATATTTTATTGAAGTGAAACTTCTAGGGGCGCATTGTTTTCAAGGTCGCGACACGAAATGAGCAGAGACACTATATATTCAAAAATATACTGGGACATTAGACTATCTCTTTCTCACACATACTCTCAGTATACAAACACACACTCTGAGCAGGGTTCCTGCCTGGACCTCGAGAAACAGAAATCGTAGTAAATAGGGGCAAAAATCGTAGTAGGCGGCACATTGCCGAAGTTGATTTGAAAAAACTATGTGATCAGCAAAAAAATAAAAACGATAATGAGCCGAAAATTTCAAATTTAGGATCCGAAAATCATGTGAAATGAAAACGAAATGAGCCGAAAATTTCAAATTTAGGATACGAAATTCATGTGAAATGAACCATCACATGAAGAAATTCCACTAAAAATTATTTTCAAAAAATCGTAGTAGATTAGAGTTCAAACGTAGTGCCGGAGTAGATTTCAAAAATTTTCCAAAAGTGAAGCAGATCTACTACGATCGTAGTATAGTCCGAACCTTGACTCTGAGGAAACATTTTATGAGACGCTCGAAGTTGTTCTTGCTTATGCGTATGATGCTTTTCTCGCATCATACGCGTTGTAAATTTCAAATGAAGCCAATAAACAAGTTCGTCAATCAATAATATATTAAAATTCATATTTACTGATTTCTCTTATTAATCGATAATAGGTACAATCCACTGGCAAAAATATTAGGAAATATTAGGAGCATATGCTAATACATCAGCAGAGTGTTGTCGCGATTACATTAATATTATGTATAATAAAATTATATGCGGTTAATTACCACCGAAGTTTCACTTCTTTCGCGTGTACTCTGTTGCACGCATATGTTTTTTTATATTTTGTGTTAAATAGAATTATTGTGAATTATTTTGAATTTTAATAATTTATTTTTTTTGTTCGCACTGCATTTCTCTACGTGCTGAGTTAAAGCATTACGAAAGCATTGACGTGATTCCCCTAATCGCACCTAAAAATACCCAACAAACACAATTGCATTGCATCTCCTTCTGCTGTCATGCTCCCGATTAAGAGTGCACGCAGAGCGAGAGAACCAAAATGTCGAAAGAAAAATTTATGCTGCGACCTCTCTTACCATGGGTAACGAAGACAAAATGCAATTATGTTCTCACGAAAAAAACGAGAGCGCATAAAAGAAAGACGAAAAGAGTAACTCACTTTGTTGGTTATCTCTCCCACGCTGAAAGATCTTTCATCGTCGAGTGTTAACCTGAGCTGTGAAGGAAAGAAGAAGAAGGAAGAAAATAGGGGGAGAGAGAGTCGAGATCCACGAACGCGTGAGAGGCGGAGCGCGAGAGAAAAGTAAGCACTTGCGTTTTTTTCTTTACATTACATGCTCACCAACATTAACATCCGACACGAAGGAAAATATGTTAAAATTCAGCAAATGGAGATCGAGACGATCGTGAACTTAAATAATTTTTTTATCTTTCACTGATTTATTATTCACGGTTTTTGGTGATTAAATTAACACAATTTTCATATTTTTATACCCTACACCCTGTGGATAAGGGTATATTAATTTTGTCCTTCCGTTTGTAACGCATTAAAAGAGAGGTCGGAGGTATGGAAATGTATATATATTCTTGATCAGCGTCACCTCCTGAATCGATAAGAGATACTGACTTAAAATTTTGGATTTACTATTTTTATATTAATAAGCTACTTGTATGTATAGGCGAAATCGGTCAACGGACACGCCGACCTTCCATATAACGCAAAAGTTTAATATGGAATATCTTGAGATCTATGACATATATCGAGATGAAATTTTGTGTGTGGTCATGTTCCACTAATACGAATTTAAAATTTAAAAATGGAAATCATCGCCCATCGGACACGCCCACCTCCCATATAAAGTACACTAAGGGAAAAATCTTAATTTAAATTTAAAAGTGATCACGTTTGAATTCAAAGTGATGGAATTTAAAGCGTTTCTCCACAAAATTGTAGATGTGAATAAAAACGTATACAAATTAAAAGTGTTTAATTTTATTTTCAAAATGTTCGCTTTGAATTTTTCATTATATCTGAGGAGATATTCACTTTGAAATTAAAAGTGTACACTTTTAATATTCGATTTTCTCACATTGAATTTCAATAGTGTTCACTTTGGAAATAAAAATGAACACTTTGAATTTTGAAATTTGTTACTTTGAAATTAAAAGTGTACACTTTTAATTTTGAAATTTTTCACTTTGAATTTGGAGATTTTTCACTTTGAAATTAAAAGTGAACACTTTAAGTTTTTCACTTTGAATTTTGAGATTTTTCACTTTGAAATGAAAAGTGAACACTTTTAAAATAAATAAAACATTGTAAAATATATAATTTCAAAGTAAATTCTTCAAAAATCATAGCAATCGTGCCTTCAGTTGTTCAAAAACTTTAAACTATGCAAACAAACAAAGAATCGGTGACCAGGTGAGTTGGAATTTCGCTTTTGTATTAAATAAATTAAACCTTGTTTTCTCCCTCATTCTAGAAAGATGTCCAGAAACTCAGTTGGTTGTCATCGGCGTACCCCCAGACGCATCAACATCGGACCACCTCTCTTGTATTTAGAAGCGCCATCCCGAAAGACAGCATTTTACACAACTTAATGTAAAACTTATCAATATCACCTAAAACTATTAAACGTAATGTAGAAATATAAAAATGTAACAAATACATACATAAACTCGTAATAAAATAACAAATAATACATTCAATTGTATTTTAATTTGAGCCATTTTATATTGAAAGTGATCACTTTTGAATTGTGATCAAAAGTATTCACTTTAAATTTCAAAATGAAAAAATTCAATTCAAATTTAAACGTGTTCACTTTAAATTTCAAAGTGAAAAAACTCGATTCAAATTCAAAAGTGTTCACTTTAAATTTCAAAGTGAAAAATTTCAATACAAATTTAAAAGTGTTCTGTTTTAATTTACTATTTTTTTCTTTGGCGCCCTTTCATATTTGAACACTTTTAATTTTAAAGTGTTTTGTACTGAAGCTTAAAGTGTTTTTCCCTGTGTGTAAAAGTTCAATATGGGATATATGGTGAACTATGGTATATATAGAGATGAATTTTTGCGTGTGATCATGTGCCACCGATACAAGTCTACATGCTTAAAATGGATAACATCGCCCAATGGACACACCCACCTCCCATATAAAGCAAAAGTTCAAAATGGGATTTATGGGATATACTTATATTGTGTGTTATCATCTACACACATCGATACGAGTTTACATGACAACCATCACCCAATGCACACGCTCACCTCCAGTAAACATTTGATATACAATATCTGGTGAACCATACCTAATATAGATAAGGATACAATTTTGTGCGTGTCAGTTACTACCAATATAAGTTCATATTTCTAAAATTGATATCGCCAGATTGATCCACCTACGTCAGCATATAATTAACACATCTCATGCCAAAATTAAAACAAATCGGTTATCAACCACCCTTTCTACCGATATAACCTTAATTATGTTTTTATGTATTAGATCAGTTCTAAGACAAAAGAAATACGGAAAAAATTATGGTTTGGTTTCTAACCATAAAAATATTCTGTTGATACATATAGCATACTCTTTAAAGTTGTACGATTATTTTCAAAAAACCTTAAGTTAAATTCGCATAAAAAAGTACTCTGGCTGCTATTTTGGGTGTAGGGTATATGACCTTCGGCCAGGCCGAAGTTAACGCTTTTACTAGTTTCTTTTAATTTTCCGTATTTAATAATTTTTTCACATTTGCCTCTTTCTCGATTTTTACATATATTTTTTTTATTATTCTCTAATTTTCGTGAACTACAACTTATCATATATAATAAAATCTAAACTAAAACTAATTAAGCACCAGCAAAATTGTTCTTCATCAAATTTTTAGAGCGTTTGTGTTTCTTTCGTGTTTAATACATTTTATGCACCAACAAACCTCATCACATCACTCTTTCAGTTTTTGTCACAGCGCGACCCGAGTTTTTCTTCCCTTTTTGCGTTAAAGGGGATTAGAATAGAATTTGGGGTTATAAATTTCTTTCTTTCGTTTTTTATAGGGTTTTTACACAATTGTTGCTCGATTTTTTTAATATTTCTATAGAAATTTTCGGAGAAATGATTTTCAGTGATGATCGATAAAATGTGGTTGTGAGATTCGATACCAGAAAGTGGTCGGGCTACAAGCGCCGGTACAAAAAGTAAAACATAAAACTAATAATAGCTATGTTTTTTCATAAGCGAGTAGTCAAAAAACGATAAGTCGCTTAAATTGTCAGCTAACAATTTTTGATGGCTTTGAAATAAATTTCAAATTTTGGGAACGAAGGTAGTTTACGACCTCCCCTTCCAAAAAAATACCCCCAAAAAGTACTCAACTTGAATGGTGATCGTAGTGATCTCCCCCTATTTGGGAGAAAATGGGGGTCAAAGTTCAAATTTGGTTATCCAATCTGGAACATATGGATATCAAAAGAAAGATAATTGAATTATCTATAAAACTTTTAGACTTATAGAGATTTAAAGATTTTTAAAAATTAAAAAATAAAAAACTGAAAAAAATATAAAATTTTATATACTAAACATATATATCTCACAAACAATATAATATAAATTTTAAAGAAAAAAATTCTTGAACAAAAAATGTTATACTTTTTTTTCAGTTTTTGTTTAATTTTTTGTTAAATTATAATTTTTAAAAATCTGTAAATGCAGTTTTATAGAGAATTCAATTACCTTTCTGTTGATATCCATATGTTTCATATGTGTGTGAAATCACACCGAGATATTTTGGCGTTATGTAATGTACATATACGGCTATCAATCTGCATACTTGGTTTTTGATATAAGAAGGGGGTCGTAAACTGCATTTATGCCAAATTTTGAAGAAATAATTTCTCTTTTTATTTTTCTTTGACAGTTCGAGATGTACAGGTACTCACAAAAGTATTCGGACAAAATAATTTCCTTAAAACGAGCATGTATTATATTGTTATATGTGTACGAATTTCCTGAAAGTATGATTGAATATTGAATATTCATTATTAGACTTCAGTTAAAAAAGTTACTAAAAAACATTGATTTATATGTGACTTTTATTAAAAAGTTGGGTTGGGTTATGGGTTGGAAACCAATAATGAAATCTTGACCAGCGTCACCTCCTGAATCGCTATTTAGTCCTGATTTAGCTATGTCCGTCTGTCTGTCTGTAGAAATGAGCTGCAAACTTCAAATTTTGAATTTATACCTTTTATATGTATACGTTGTTTGTCTATTATATTGGGAGAAATCGGTCAAGGGACACGCCCACCGTCCAGACCTGATAAACGGTTTGGCTATTCGTAACAACATTTTGTTCAGTTTTGAATCTCGTATTTCAGCAGGGGATTTGGGGACATTTGATTTAGTAATACAGTTAATGATGAAAACTTAAATAAATATTTAATATTTTTACAAAATATTACGAAATTTTAATTTTATCGTTCCAAGTCTTGTTTGCCATCTTATTGCCAAAATACACAATTTGATGATATTCTTTTGGCACTATTTTTTATTTACTCGGCTATTCTCTAAGCGAGTAAAAACATCTCGCATTATTTAAGCGAGTAATAAGCGACTTCCCATACAAATTGACAGAATAAGCGAGTTCCAACTCGCTTATGAAAAAACACAGTTAATATTGCATTACATGAAAACACCTCCCTCTCTCTATTTTTAGATAAATATTTACAGTATTAAATTATAATTAAGTTACTAAAATTTATATATGTATTAAGTTTTAAATTTATATTTTATAATTACTGCAACATTAAGTGGTAATTAGATAATTATTTTTTAAATTGATATGTTATGCTGACGATGTTCAACTGTACGTAAGTTGCGATCGTGGTCTTGTCTCAAGTTGTGTAGATAATATCAATATGATTTTAAACAATATTTATTTATGAGCCTCCAAAAATGGATTAAGACTCAATCCTAAAAAATCGAAGTGCATAGTTATAGCGAAAAAAACATTTTACCTACTAGATTTCCCTAAAATTTTCTTGAACAAATGTTTTTGGCAGTGTCCACGTAGTCAATCGTGGACACTGCCAAAAACTTAGAAATGATTTTTAATCGAAACTTGACATGAAATAACCACAAAAGTATTACATGTGGTAAAGTTTATCGCATGCATCGCATGCTGTGGATAACACAATATTGAACTCGCATACAGTTTCGAATCTGTTCTTCAAGTATGAAAAGTATTAGTTTGGAAGCGAGTGAGTAAGTTTAGTGACTAGTGTCTGATGGTCAACTGTGTCAAAGGCCTTCGAGTGATCCAAATGAATTAGAAAACATACTTGATTGTCATCAATAGAAACTCGTATTTCCTCAGTTACATCAATCAAAACTGTAATTCAACTTCTCTTAGCCCTAAACCCAGATTGTCGGTCAGTTATAAGTGAGTAGATGTGTAGAAATTTGCTAATTTGCTTGTACAACAGTAGCTCAATAACTTTTTGAATATATGGTAAAAATAAAAAGAAAAATGAACATAAATTTTTCTTTACGGCCTCCACCTCTAGGCGAGCAATGGCAAACTTCCCAGAGTATTATTTGCCATGAAAAAGCTCTCAATCGGCTCTCAATCGTTTTGAAATTTCGTATGTGTGTTGCTACGATACATAAAAACGTTCTCTGAAAAAGTGGGCATGATCTGACCTCTGCCACGCCCACCACTATAATATAAACATGAGAAATGTCTTTCCTTTTAAGTTGAAATATTCGAATTAGAATAAATTATAGTTATACTGTCATTTTCTAAGCCATATTTTTTTGTGGTATTCCTTTCATTTCGATTTTTCATTATCCATATGTATGCGCTTTAGTCACCAAAATTTAATTTATGAAATTGTTTTATAACACATAGCGCCTTGGAGATACAACCACTTTAATAAAAACAGAATAATTGTTAAAAATTAAGAAATTGATTTAAGAATAAGAAATTTATTAAAATTTAATAACTGTTAATGTGTTAAAATGTATCATCAACTTAAAAAAAAAAATCAAAAAAATATTTTTATTTGTTCACATATGTAAATCTTCTTAAAATATTGATCGCATTATCCGAAGGATCTCATTTCACACCATGTATGCCTTAAACAGTAAAGTTGAGATAAAAAATAGGCTAGATCAGATAAAGGGCGTTGCACATTTACTGAAAAGTAATTTACCTGTTGTACTATGGTACCCCGCAAGCCATTTGGATCCGAAAAGACTATTAAAAGATTCTTATTTAAGTTTTTTCCTCTTTCAGTATACTAAAATGTATCGGAAATATTACATTTAATGATATTACTTAATATATTTTGGCAAATAGCGTTTTGCTTCATATTTTTGCTTTATGTTCCTAAATAAAAATTGAACAATTTATCAAATGGCGCATCGAAGTTGTCGTTGAAAATTTGAAATAATTCAGGAATCGCTAAATATCGCAACATGAATTTTTGGATTTGAACTCTAAATTGAATGTATGAACGATTCGTAAAAGAATTATGGCAACCGAACGCAACCAATTTTTTGCAGCTGGAAATTGGAAATTGTCATCCAAAATAGAGTTAATTTTGACGCCATTTTCTAAAAAAATACAACAACAAAATAATGGATTTGTAAATTTTGATTTTTTCGCAATTAGATTTAGTATTTATTTCCCATATTGGACTCTTTTTTAAAATATCTTATTATATTAAATATCAAAAATTCAAATTTGAAAATGTTTTGATCTCGCAAAAACTGAACTTAAAACTTTTCAAAAATGTTAAGTTTAAGTTAGTTTAATGTGCGGAGCCGGGTTCGAACCGGGGATCGAATCTCGACCT
This sequence comes from Coelopa frigida, assembly GCA_017309665.1. Classification (NCBI taxonomy): domain Eukaryota; kingdom Metazoa; phylum Arthropoda; class Insecta; order Diptera; family Coelopidae; genus Coelopa; species Coelopa frigida. Next base: position 30,980,814 of record CM029565.1, read on the forward strand.
TGCTGACTCGTAGGCAACAGAATTAACCACTGAGCCACGGCCTCAGCAAAAGAGAGTTAGATCCCGAAAGTACCATGGAATTTTGTAATTTATAGTTAATTTGAAGACTTAACTAATACTAATATATAACATATTATACATCATTTGAGAAAATGAGCTTTCAGAAAATGTGAAAAATTATTAAACAAAAAATTTTATATTTTTTTTGTCAGTTTTTGTTAACCTTTTTGTTAAAAGTTTATAATTTTATAATAAGTTTATAATAAAACAATCTTATAGAGGATTCAATTACCTTTCTTTTGATATCCATATGTTCCAGATTGGATAACATTTGTGGATTAGGGGGCGGCCCCAATTTTGAACTTTAACCCCAATTTTCTCCCAAATTTGGGGAGATGACACCGAGATATTTTGTCGTTATGTTATGTACATATACGGCTATCAATCTGCATACTTGGTAGTTCGTTAAACCAGTTCGTTAAGTTCGTTAAACCAGGTTTCTAGACACATATAAATCCATACCGGAACCTTCAAAATATATCTTGAACTCAATTTTCTTAATTAGACTTTGTGAGTTGATATGGGCAAACGTTTTAACCTTTACTTTGCTTACATAGAATTCGTTTAGTTCAAATGTTTTGTCTTTAAAACGAGCACCAATCTATTTCATTATCTCTTCTAGGAATTGAGCTTGAGTCATGTGTCTAGCGCAGTCGCCGTGGTTTTGTCTACGTGACTAAACATGGAGAGTAAAATTTGTTGTTGTTATTTGGTGTTTGTATACGTATTGCCGTTTTGAGTACATTGTAGTTGTCTTTTGTCAGACTTCGTTTATGATATAGGTTGGTGGAGTCAATCCAGGATGATGTTATCGGAGAACGTCTCGCTTAGTTTTTCTGAAGCTTGCAATCGATTTGAGAATAAAGTTCTTCTCAAAAGCCGAGTGGAGCTTTATTATTATGACACCGTCGGTATTATCGCGCATCGATTTAGATCGTGTTTTTAATCGAAATATGTTTTTGACGACCGGTGGTGCTATTTCGATGGTAGAGCATATGTGTTGGAATTTCTTTCGAAATATTCTTCCTCGTAGCTCGGAATTCCGTTGAGGCGTAAGTCACTAGCTACAGTAACATTCTTCAGCTTTGATAATTTGATTTCAGCGCGTGGACTTCATCCTACCTTTGCGCACATGTTTTCGACTCTTTCGGTAACAGTAGCAACGTCTCGTTGGATGTCATCAATCTTACCACGAAGTTCTGCGAGTGGTTCTTATTATGAAATTTTGTTTATTTTTCTTTGAGCGATTTTTGTATGTTTATGTGTTGTTTGTTCACAAAAATGTTTTGTTATTTTTTTAGAGTTTCACCACCATTTTAGCAAAGTTCACCACTTTGTTGGAATTTTTGGCTTGCACAAATAATATTTTTTCAATAAATAATTATAACTCACGATTAGAATCACGACTCTTCTTCAACTGTCAACATGTATTATTTGAATACTCAATAAAAACAATTTAGATTGTTAAATTTTATTAAATTATCATACTAGAAAATCCCAAAAAATCGGTAATGCCTCTAATACCTCTAAAGTGGAAAACTTGGGTGAGAGTTCTAAAATATCTGGAGAATGACGTTCCATGCCTCGAGACTCCAAACGACAAGGGGGAATTTTCGGGCGTTATCTCGAGAAGATTTGGAGAGTGGGGTTCCGCGCCTCCAGACTCCAATCGACAAGTGGGAATCTTCGGATGGAATCTCGAGAAGATCTGGAGAGTGGCGTTCCGCGCATCCAGGCTCCAATCGACCAAGCCGCGTCCAGTTGGAGCTGGATAGGATTAGGGGTCTCAGTCCGTGACTACGAAGTCCCATCGTATTGGACTTTGTCGAGCGGGATATAGGAGAGGTTAGGAGCCTCACTTCGAGAATCCGAAGTCCCATCGTCGTGGTGGAGTCCAGTGGGAGCTGGAGAGGATTAGGAGCCTCAGTCAGAGACTCCGTAGTTCCACCCTATTAGACATCGTCCAGCGTGATCTGGGGAGAATTAGAAGCCGCCGTTTGACTCTGAAGGCTCATTGCGCGAGAGGAAATTGACGGGAGGATCAAGGAAAGAGGCGCTCCAGAATCCAATCGTGGGGAGCAACTCTAGGGGAAAATTACATAGAGCCGTCACCGCATGCGCAAGCCTTAATCACACATGTATTGAACGCCGCAATAGCGGATATATCTAACGCTGACGGTAGTCGTCAGTCACAGAGCGACTCTGCAGACATTGGCAACGCGAACTCTTAAGGAGCGATACAGAGAGAAGAGGAGGGAAGACAGGCATCTTTTCCGGCGCAAGAAAAAAGAAGTGGAAAGGCGTGAGTGCGAACACATCGAGGTATCAAGGGACAGGAATGAGACCCGAACATTCTACCAAAGGATACAGCGCCTATCCAAAGGTTTCAAGACCAGGGCGTCATCCTGTAGGGACGAACATGAGAATCTGGTAACAGACATCCAAGGCACACTGAGTGTGTGGAGAGATCACTTCTAAAGGCTCCTAAATGGCGATGACGACCAGAGTCCCGCCAATTTTGAAGATAATACTAATGACATACCGCAGCCCAACTTTGACGAGGTCGTAACAGATATTACTAGGCTAAAGAACAACAAAGCCGCAGTCGCCGATGGCCTGCCAGCAGAGCTGTTCAAGGCCGGTGGCGAAGAGCTGTATAGCCGCATGCACCAGCACGTATGCAGAATATGGTCGGAAGAATGCATGCCCAGCGACTAGAACATCAGTGTGCTCTGCCCAATCCACAAGAAGGGTGATCCCACATCCTGCACAAACTACCGTGGGATTAGTCTTCTAAATATCACATTTCGAGAGAAAAATCCTTCGAAAGATCTTCGACCCTATCGTCGTTGACGGTGTGTACCGCATACGATGGAATCATGAGCTGTATGAGCTATACGACGACATGAAAATAGTCAAGCGGAAAAAAATTCAGCGGCTTCGTTGGCTTGAGGTGTCCATTTCAACTTATTTAACTATAAAAGCCAGCCAATAAGGTCCTTCATGCGGTATCACGTGGGCAGCGAAAAGCGGGAAGACAACATTTCCGGTGGAAGGACCAAGTGCAGGATAACCTGACCGCACTTGGAATTACTAACTGGTACCAGAAAACGTCCATCAGAAGCGACTGGCGTAGGTTTTTTGACGCGACCAAGACCGACACACAATAAAGGACAATTAAAGAAAGTAAATTCAAAAATATATAAACGAAAGCAAGAATATTTATTAATTTAATATGCGGAATTCAAAAAAGGTGTCCATTTCAACTTATTCAACTATGAAATAAAAGGGTGTTCACGATTGTCGACAGCGCTCATAGTGCCCGTGCTCAACTGATCATTTCAGCGGGAATACCCCAAATAAGTAATAAAAAGCTTAGATGAAACATTATGAAAAAAACCTTAAAAATAAAGAGTTGCCAACTCTAATAAATAAGATCGCAATTAATTTCAACGAAAAAAACTTACAAAATAATGCATTAATGATTCCAGTCATAATAAAACTAATAAACATGAGTCTTGAATAAAAAGAATACCCAAAGCACTTAAAATGTGTATCATAAGGCCAATATATAAAAGTGGTATCAAATCCAAATATTGGACAAAGTATTCATAGAAATTGTTGCGGGTAGAATAAAATTGATTGAAAAATACAAGATCATTAACATCATTATTGGGAAACTTTGCAAACGACCTTAATCACATTATCGGGGGGCAGCTGCTTATTCATCCAGGATAAGCGGAAGTGCGACTAGAACCTCCTCGCGGGGCCCCCTGGAAACCCTCCTTCGGTACAGCATGCTCACATATGCTGTGCCGGAAGAGGGGCTAATCTAGTCGGGCTGCGGAGAAGGTAACTCCTAGACAGTGGTAGTCGAACAATCCCCCAATCCGAGGTGGAAGAGCATATGCCGAGGATGTATGGCTGGTGGGTAACCAGTCTTAGAACATGCGGACTTGAAGGGCTTGGCGAGCCCTCCACTCAATTTAGCCTGGCTGCGCTATCAGGGTAAGGTTCGGCCAACTGACGTTCCCTGCTACTCGTGGGACCAAAACTGGGCAAACACACACAAACAAAACAGGGCGGGGGCAGCCCTAAGATCCTCAAAACAGAGGTCGGTATTTTCAGTGTTACCGACCAGAACGACAACACACTGAAGACACGGAACAGGAACGAACAGGGACAGAGACAGAATGAGGTCGAAGAGGACTCCGGAGGGATCACGATCCCAATAGAGAGTGAAGACTCGAAAAGCCCAAGGTGATGGACAATGTGACACCGCAAGGAGTCAAGAGGTCAGCCACCTCGACCAAATCTTCCTCACCCGATAAACCTGATGCTGAGCAACTTCTGCTGAACAAGCGGGAGAAGAAAAGGCAGAAGAGGATCCTGAGAAAAGCCGCCAAAGCGGAAGCTAGGTCTGTTGAGCGACTTGCGAGTCAGTTCAGCGGGCTTAGCTATGTTGACTCAACTCCTGAGGAAGAGTAACCGGGCAAAAGGTTTAAGAGTGTAAACTCGGTAACCACGTTGGCTGGTTCTAAACCGAAGAAGACGAAGAAGTAGGCTCTAGTCGCAATGCGAAAGCACAAGTGGCAAAAGCGAAGCATAGAAAATCCAAACCTCTAAAAAAAACTCTCCCAAAACAAGAGCTCATACGTCCAAGTGGCAGAAGGAGATCTTCTAATGGCCATCATAGACGCAGGGCGCGAGGGAGCTCTAGAGCAGTCTCGTGTGAAGCTTCTCGAAGATTCACTTCTGGCAGCACTAGACTCAATCGAAGAGAGCGGAATGGATGTGGGGTTCTCAGGCAGCGTAAGCTTGAATCGTGGTATTCGGGCATAAAATCTAATAGTTGAGTAATCGTTTTGAAATTTCGTATGTGTGTTGCTACGATACATAAAAACGTTCTCTGAAAAAGTGGGCATGATCTGACCTCTGCCACGCCCACCACTATAATATAAACATGAGAAATGTCTTTCCTTTTAAGTTGAAATATTCGAATTAGAATAAATTATAGTTATACTGTCATTTTCTAAGCCATATTTTTTTGTGGTATTCCTTTCATTTCGATTTTTCATTATCCATATGTATGCGCTTTAGTCACCAAAATTTAATTTATGAAATTGTTTTATAACACATAGCGCCTTGGAGATACAACCACTTTAATAAAAACAGAATAATTGTTAAAAATTAAGAAATTGATTTAAGAATAAGAAATTTATTAAAATTTAATAACTGTTAATGTGTTAAAATGTATCATCAACTTAAAAAAAAAAATCAAAAAAATATTTTTATTTGTTCACATATGTAAATCTTCTTAAAATATTGATCGCATTATCCGAAGGATCTCATTTCACACCATGTATGCCTTAAACAGTAAAGTTGAGATAAAAAATAGGCTAGATCAGATAAAGGGCGTTGCACATTTACTGAAAAGTAATTTACCTGTTGTACTATGGTACCCCGCAAGCCATTTGGATCCGAAAAGACTATTAAAAGATTCTTATTTAAGTTTTTTCCTCTTTCAGTATACTAAAATGTATCGGAAATATTACATTTAATGATATTACTTAATATATTTTGGCAAATAGCGTTTTGCTTAATATTTTTGCTTTATGTTCCTAAATAAAAATTGAACAATTTATCAAATGGCGCATCGAAGTTGTCGTTGAAAATTTGAAATAATTCAGGAATCGCTAAATATCGCAACATGAATTTTTGGATTTTAACTCTAAATTGAATGTATGAACGATTCGTAAAAGAATTATGGCAACCGAACGCAACCAATTTTTTGCAGCTCTACACAAAGTTGGAAATTGTCATCCAAAATAGAGTTAATTTTGACGCCATTTTCTAAAAAAAAACAACAACAAAATAATGGATTTGTAAATTTTGATTTTTTCGCAATTAGATTTAGTATTTATTTCCATATTGGACTCTTTTTTAAAATATCTTATTATATTAAATATCAAAAATTCAAATTTGAAAATGTTTGATCTCGCAAAAACTGAACTTAAAATTTTTCAAAAATGTTAAGTTTAAGTGTTGAAAACATGATAGCACATCATTTTAAATAAAAACAAAGTATGCAGTCGGTAGCATTGGACTTTTTCCTTTGTAAGAATAATAAAATATCATTAGAAATTCGAACTTCAAAAAATGAATTTATGCCAGCTAGATGGGTGTTTGGGACCATAGTGCGCTGGGGTGAGTTCTTTTTCATGGCAAGTAATAGTTTGCCATTGCTCGCCGAGAGGAGGAGGCGGTAAGGAAAAATTGATGTTGTGCGGAGCCGGGTTCGAACCGGGGATCGAATCTCGACCTTGCTGACTCGTAGGCAACAGAATTAACCACTGAGCCACGGCCCCCTCAGCAAAAGAGAGTTAGATCCCGAAAGTACCATGGAATTTTGTAATTTATAGTTAATTTGAAGACTTAACTAATACTAATATATAACATATTATACATCATTTGAGAAAATGAGCTTTCAGAAAATGTGAAAAATTATTAAACAAAAAATTTTATATTTTTTTTGTCAGTTTTTGTTAACCTTTTTGTTAAAAGTTTATAATTTTATAATAAGTTTATAATAAAACAATCTTATAGAGGATTCAATTACCTTTCTTTTGATATCCATATGTTCCAGATTGGATAACATTTGTGGATTAGGGGGCGGCCCCAATTTTGAACTTTAACCCCAATTTTCTCCCAAATTTGGGGAGATGACACCGAGATATTTTGTCGTTATGTTATGTTCATATACGGCTATCAATCTGCATACTTGGTTTTTGATATCAAAAGGGGGGTCGTAAACTGCATTTATGCCAATAAACAGATATTCAACATCACTTTCACAAGTAGTCTTTCAAATCACTCTACACATAATAGAATTACGAACGAAGATAGCACCTCCGCCTGCATGACCTTTGCGATCGGCTCTAAATATTCTGTAACCATCTAATTCAAATAATTTGTCTGGCATATTTTCGTTAAACCAGGTTTCTAAGACACATATAACATCCATACCGGAACCTTCAAAAATATATCTGAACTCAATTTTCTTAATTAGACTTTGTGAGTTGATATGGCAAACGTTTTAACCTTTACTTTGCTTACATAGAATTCGTATTAGTTCAAATGTTTTGTCTTTAAAACGAGCACCAATCCTATTTATCGGATTCATTAATTTGAAAAAATTAGTATCTGCAGTAGTATCTACAAATCTGAAAAACGAGAACGAAACCAGGTATGTTGCAATAAATATTTAAAATTTATAATTTGTAAATGTTCTTTCTAGAATTGAGATTGAGTCAATGTGTCTAGCGCAGTCGCCGTGGTTTCTGTCTACGTTGACTAAACCATGGAGAGTAAATGTTGTTGTTATTTTGTGTTGTTTGTTATAACGTATTGCAGTTTTGAGTATATTGTAGTTGTCTTTTGTCAGACTTTCGTTTATGTATATCGGTTGGTTGGAGTCAAATCCAGCATGATGTAAGCGGAGAACGTCTCGCTTAGTTTTTCTGAAGCTTGCAATCGATTTGAGAATAAAGTTCTTCTCAAAAGCCGAGTGGAGCTTTATTATTATGACACCGTCGGTATTATCGCGCATCGATTTAGATCGTGTTTTTAATCGAAATATGTTTTTGACGACCGGTGGTGCTATTTCGATGGTAGAGCATATGTGTTGGAATTTCTTTCAAAATATTCTTCCTCGTAGCTCGGAATTCCGTTGAGGCGTAAGTCACTAGCTACAGTAACATTCTTCAGCTTTGATAATTTTGATTTCAGCGCGTGGACTTCATCCTACCTTTGCGCACATGTTTTCGACTCTTTCGGTAACAGTAGCAACGTCTCGTTGGATGTCATCAATCTTACCACGAAGTTCTGCGAGTGGTTCTTATTATGAAATTTTGTTTATTTTTCTTTGAGCGATTTTTGTATGTTTATGTGTTGTTTGTTCACAAAAATGTTTTGTTATTTTTTTAGAGTTTCACCACCATTTTAGCAAAGTTCACCACTTTGTTGGAATTTTTGGCTTGCACAAATAATATTTTTTCAATAAATAATTATAACTCACGATTAGAATCACGACTCTTCTTCAACTGTCAACATGTATTATTTGAATACTCAATAAAAACAATTTAGATTGTTAAATTTTATTAAATTATCATACTAGAAAATCCCAAAAAATCGGTAATGCCTCTAATACCTCTAAAGTGGAAAACTTGGGTGAGAGTTCTAAAATATCTGGAGAATGACGTTCCATGCCTCGAGACTCCAAACGACAAGGGGGAATTTTCGGGCGTTATCTCGAGAAGATTTGGAGAGTGGGGTTCCGCGCCTCCAGACTCCAATCGACAAGTGGGAATCTTCGGATGGAATCTCGAGAAGATCTGGAGAGTGGCGTTCCGCGCATCCAGGCTCCAATCGACCAAGCCGCGTCCAGTTGGAGCTGGATAGGATTAGGGGTCTCAGTCCGTGACTACGAAGTCCCATCGTATTGGACTTTGTCGAGCGGGATATAGGAGAGGTTAGGAGCCTCACTTCGAGAATCCGAAGTCCCATCGTCGTGGTGGAGTCTAGTGGGAGCTGGAGAGGATTAGGAGCCTCAGTCAGAGACTCCGTAGTTCCACCCTATTAGACATCGTCCAGCGTGATCTGGGGAGAATTAGAAGCCGCCGTTTGACTCTGAAGGCTCATTGCGCGAGAGGAAATTGACGGGAGGATCAAGGAAAGAGGCGCTCCAGAATCCAATCGTGGGGAGCAACTCTAGGGGAAAATTACATAGAGCCGTCACCGCATGCGCAAGCCTTAATCACACATGTATTGAACGCCGCAATAGCGGATATATCTAACGCTGACGGTAGTCGTCAGTCACAGAGCGACTCTGCAGACATTGGCAACGCGAACTCTTAAGGAGCGATACAGAGAGAAGAGGAGGGAAGACAGGCATCTTTTCCGGCGCAAGAAAAAAGAAGTGGAAAGGCGTGAGTGCGAACACATCGAGGTATCAAGGGACAGGAATGAGACCCGAACATTCTACCAAAGGATACAGCGCCTATCCAAAGGTTTCAAGACCAGGGCGTCATCCTGTAGGGACGAACATGAGAATCTGGTAACAGACATCCAAGGCACACTGAGTGTGTGGAGAGATCACTTCTAAAGGCTCCTAAATGGCGATGACGACCAGAATCCCGCCAATTTTGAAGATAATACTAATGACATACCGCAGCCCAACTTTGACGAGGTCGTAACAGATATTACTAGGCTAAAGAACAACAAAGCCGCAGTCGCCGATGGCCTGCCAGCAGAGCTGTTCAAGGCCGGTGGCGAAGAGCTGTATAGCCGCATGCACCAGCACGTATGCAGAATATGGTCGGAAGAATGCATGCCCAGCGACTAGAACATCAGTGTGCTCTGCCCAATCCACAAGAAGGGTGATCCCACATCCTGCACAAACTACCGTGGGATTAGTCTTCTAAATATCATATTTCGAGAGAAAAATCCTTCGAAAGATCTTCGACCCTATCGTCGTTGACGGTGTGTACCGCATACGATGGAATCATGAGCTGTATGAGCTATACGACGACATGAAAATAGTCAAGCGGAAAAAAATTCAGCGGCTTCGTTGGCTTGAGGTGTCCATTTCAACTTATTTAACTATAAAAGCCAGCCAATAAGGTCCTTCATGCGGTATCACGTGGGCAGCGAAAAGCGGGAAGACAACATTTCCGGTGGAAGGACCAAGTGCAGGATAACCTGACCGCACTTGGAATTACTAACTGGTACCAGAAAACGTCCATCAGAAGCGACTGGCGTAGGTTTTTTGACGCGACCAAGACCGACACACAATAAAGGACAATTAAAGAAAGTAAATTCAAAAATATATAAACGAAAGCAAGAATATTTATTAATTTAATATGCGGAATTCAAAAAAGGTGTCCATTTCAACTTATTCAACTATGAAATAAAAGGGTGTTCACGATTGTCGACAGCGCTCATAGTGCCCGTGCTCAACTGATCATTTCAGCGGGAATACCCCAAATAAGTAATAAAAAGCTTAGATGAAACATTATGAAAAAAACCTTAAAAATAAAGAGTTGCCAACTCTAATAAATAAGATCGCAATTAATTTCAACGAAAAAAACTTACAAAATAATGCATTAATGATTCCAGTCATAATAAAACTAATAAACATGAGTCTTGAATAAAAAGAATACCCAAAGCACTTAAAATGTGTATCATAAGGCCAATATATAAAAGTGGTATCAAATCCAAATATTGGACAAAGTATTCATAGAAATTGTTGCGGGTAGAATAAAATTGATTGAAAAATACAAGATCATTAACATCATTATTGGGAAACTTTGCAAACGACCTTAATCACATTATCGGGGGGCAGCTGCTTATTCATCCAGGATAAGCGGAAGTGCGACTAGAACCTCCTCGCGGGGCCCCCTGGAAACCCTCCTTCGGTATAGCATGCTCACATATGCTGTGCCGGAAGAGGGGCTAATCTAGTCGGGCTGCGGAGAAGGTAACTCCTAGACAGTGGTAGTCGAACAATCCCCCAATCCGAGGTGGAAGAGCATATGCCGAGGATGTATGGCTGGTGGGTAACCAGTCTTAGAACATGCGGACTTGAAGGGCTTGGCGAGCCCTCCATTCAATTTAGCCTGGCTGCGCTATCAGGGTAAGATTCGGCCAACTGACGTTCCCTGCTACTCGTGGGACCAAAACTGGGCAAACACACACAAACAAAACAGGGCGGGGGCAGCCCTAAGATCCTCAAAACAGAGGTCGGTATTTTCAGTGTTACCGACCAGAACGACAACACACTGAAGACACGGAACAGGAACGAACAGGGACAGAGACAGAATGAGGTCGAAGAGGACTCCGGAGGGATCACGATCCCAATAGAGAGTGAAGACTCGAAAAGCCCAAGGTGATGGACAATGTGACACCGCAAGGAGTCAAGAGGTCAGCCACCTCGACCAAATCTTCCTCACCCGATAAACCTGATGCTGAGCAACTTCTGCTGAACAAGCGGGAGAAGAAAAGGCAGAAGAGGATCCTGAGAAAAGCCGCCAAAGCGGAAGCTAGGTCTGTTGAGCGACTTGCGAGTCAGTTCAGCGGGCTTAGCTATGTTGACTCAACTCCTGAGGAAGAGTAACCGGGCAAAAGGTTTAAGAGTGTAAACTCGGTAACCACGTTGGCTGGTTCTAAACCGAAGAAGACGAAGAAGTAGGCTCTAGTCGCAATGCGAAAGCACATGTGGCAAAAGCGAAGCATAGAAAATCCAAACCTCTAAAAAAAACTCTCCCAAAACAAGAGCTCATACGTCCAAGTGGCAGAAGGAGATCTTCTAATGGCCATCATAGACGCAGGGCGCGAGGGAGCTCTAGAGCAGTCTCGTGTGAAGCTTCTCGAAGATTCACTTCTGGCGGCACTAGACTCAATCGAAGAGAGCGGAATCGATGTGGGGTTCTCAGGCAGCGTAAGCTTGAATCGTGGTATTCGGGCAATAAAATGCAGGAATCAGCAATCCAAGTCATGGCTGTGTCAAAATATAAGTAAGCTAACCGGACTATGGGAAGGAGCTAACTTAAAGGTTGACACGCTATACGCACTAAGAGAAGAAGAGAGGATGATCGACAAAATAGCTGCGTGAAGGACGTCTCCAAATGGAGGGTTACTCAAGTTGCGAAATTTGTCGTAGCAGAAAAAGCGAGTGTCTCACTCACTATTTGGTGCTCGAGGGAGGATGCAGAGGCAATCAGGGCAGCAGGGGGCATACTCAACTGTGGTCTTGATACAGCCACTGCCAAATTCCGGAAGATTGAATAGCGAGAGTGACCCCGCACCTGGTACGGGGCTGGTAGTGACTACCGCAAGGAAGTCAATTCCAGGGAGGGAGACGGGCCCGTACCAGGAAAAACTCAATGTATGTCAGATAAATATTCACCACAGTAGAGCAGCGTGTGCACTAATGACAAAGCGCTTTGTGGATGACAAACTGGACATAGCATTGTTGCAAGAACCTTGGATTATAGCAAACAGAATTAAAGGTCTCTCGCTAAAAACGGACAATATGTTTCATACACAAGCAGAAGGCAAGAAGAGAACCTGCATCATGGTTAGGCAAGGCGTGCAGTGCACATTCATGCCACACCTTAGCTCCCCTGATCTCACAGTTGTGCGAATAGGGGATGGTGCAGGCGCCTTCATAATAAAATCCGCGTATCTCCCTTACGACTCCTCTGATCCTCCTCCATCGGAAGATGTGGAGAATCTAGTGGAATACTGTAAAGGAAAGAATATAGGATTAGCAATCGACTGCGATGCCAACTCACACAATACACTGTGGGGCACACCGACGACAACCGCAGAGGAGAGGCTTTACTCGAATTTGTAGAGAAACAAAGTCTTCTTATTGCAAATAGAGGATCAACCCCAACCTTCGTAGACGCACGAAGGAAGGAAGTAATTGGTGTAAATCTATACAGTAGCAAATTGCTAGATAGGCTAAGGATTCCGAAAAAAAAGGATAGCGCTAAATACGCAGAAGTGCTAGAGGAGTTAATAGCTGCAACTCCAAGGTGCAGACTAGAAAATACGCTCGAAATAGATGAGCAGGTGGGAACTATAAATTCCTGCATGATCAAAGCTTTCGAACGTGTGTATCCCCCGACGATAGTGGAAGAACGGGATTCGACTCCCTGGGTGAATAAAGAACTGGAAACCATGAAGAAGGGGACACGAAAAGCATTTAATGCGGTCATGCGAGTTATGGGAAGCATATAAAGCAAAAAACCATAGAATCGACATCGGAAGTATCCAGGATACAGAAGATGATCTCTAAAGATCCTGTATCAAAATTAGGACTCATCCGAAAAAAGGACGGGTCCATACCTGATACATTGGAAGGATCACTAGAGTCACTGATGGAAGTGCACTTTCCAGGTAGCACAAGGCCTGCAGAACCTTGGGAATCAAGATATCAATTGATAACTGAGGTCGACAAACGGAGTGCTGCTGGAATAGTCACACCTGAAGGAGTGGAAAGCGCAATAAATACGTGTGCGCACTTCAAAACATCAGGACTAGACAAGATCTTCCCAGTTCTTCTCCAATGGGGTGCAAACACGCTATTGGAAAGTGTAACGGAAATCCTTGTTACTTGAACTTGTTAGGCATGCCGAGAAAGAAATCTCATCAGGAGGCATAGCACTCGCCACCTTTATGGGCATTGAAGGCACCTTTGATAAGATAAGCTTCGATAGGTTGAAGAATGCTCTAGCCTCTCGCAACGTCGAACCAAAGATAATTTCTTAGATAGACAATGCTTTGATGAATAGCGCGATCAACCTACGTCAGGGAAGTGCCAAAGTACGAGGGCAGGTAGTCAAGGGATGTCCACAGGGTGGAGTACTATCTCCCATCCTGTGGAATCTTACCGTCGACTCCTTACTTCGGAAACTAGACCAACAAGGCATCCACACTGTTGGATACGCAGGCGATGTAGTGATTATTAGAAGTGGAAAGTTTCTGGACACCATACAATACACGATGAGGCCAGCTCTCAGAATTGTAGAGGCATGGTGTAGGGAACAAGGACTTTCGATAAATGAAGCAAAATCAGACACCATTCTCTTTACCAACAAGAGAAAGGGCTTAGAACTAGCAGCTCTAAGGCTCTTTGGAGATGAAATCAACGTGTCCAAGAAGGTTAAATATCTAGGAGTAATCCTGGATAGTAAACTAACTTGGAACGACCACGTGGACGACAAGATCCAGAAACCCAAAAGAACGATTTTCCAGTGTAAGCGAGTGTGCGGACTGAAATGGGGTATCCCCGAAGTTAACATACTGGCTATACACGATGATGGTGAGGCCGATTCTGACCTATGCTTCGCTGGTATGGTGGGCAAAATCTGACCAGAAAACCATCAAACGTAGGCTAGACCGGGTTGAAAGACTGGCGTGCATTGGAATAACTGGTACGATTCGTACCATTCCAACTGCAGCCATGGAAGCGCTGTTAGGACTGCTACCCCTGGACCTTGCCGTAAAGAGGTCGGCAGCACTATCGGCTCTTTGCATGAACAATAATGCCATGTGGTATAAGTTCGGCGAAGAAACTGGGCATCGACGAATCCTAAGCATCGTACACAAGGAAGCAAGGGACTCACAAATGCCAATGGACAGCATAAACAGGATTAGGGTGACCGAAAGGTTGCACAAAACTGTAATTGCTGAAGGAAATTCTCAAGCAGAGTGTGAGAACAGCGACCTCAGCATTTTTAACTATGGCTCACTAAAAGAAGGTAGAGCAGCTGGAGTCTACTCGAAAGAGCTGGGATTATCATGCGCACTGCACCTAGGAAGATATGTGTCGGTATACCAATCAGAAATGATTTGTGTGATTCATGCTCTGGACCACCTAATAGAGTCCAGGATGGAAGGAAAGAAAATCCTTATAGCACTGGACAACCAATCAGTGATTAAGCGCATGAAACAGACAAATGTAACTTCCAGCCTCATATTAGAGTGTGTTGAAAAACTCAATGAGTACTCTCGTGCAAACGATTTAACACTAATGTGGGTTAAAGGACACATTGGTATTGAGCAGAATGAAATTACGGACAGCTTGGCAAACAAGGGATCTGACATGAATTTCTGTGGGCCAGAACCAATCGTACCATTGGGAACAGGTATGATAACGAGATAGGTCGACAGATGGGTGCAGTTAGAACATTGTAAAAGATGGTCAAACCTTATTGCCTGTAGACTATATCTAGAGAACTCAGAAACTGCGGCACACATAGTATGCAGTTATCCAGCCCTAGCAAGCAAGCGTCTTGCCATCCTAGGAAGCCAAGTGTACGGTGAAGATAGGATGTATAGTATACCACTACACAAGATGCTTGAAATTACGCGAGACTCGATCATGAGTAAGGAGACGAGGGATTTCTCGAATCCGGAGACAAGATATATACTCGCCAACGGGACGAAAAGGGACAATATAAATGTCTGTTTCGATATCTCGAATCCTATACAATACAATAATCACAACATCACCAAAGCTTAGCTTTATTTATTGATTTTATCAATTCCTTTGTCACGCTGTCCCACAATACCCTACTTGCATCATTGAATCCTGAATCCACCCCTGAAATCCTGGACCTCACGGTAATTGTTGGAAATGGTTAGAAACTGCGATCATGAAATAGATATAGATATCAAATAGGTACCTGTTTTTTATTATAAAAGGGTAAAAAAACACTTCAGGTCATGAACAATGGTGCAGAACTATCAAATATTACTTAATTGCAACGGAACATTTTTTCCAAATACTATTACTTTTCATTGTAGGAATCACATTTTTTTTTTTTTTGATTCATGTGTTTTGGGTTAACCTCAAGAGTCAAATTTTCGTCACTTTTTCAGTTTCGTCAAATTAAAAGAATGTATAAAAAGGACGACAAACATCACATTTAATTTATTATTGTAGCTACGGTTGTTGTTGTGGTCACCCGAGAGACGAAGTTAGGTAGAAAACAGATATATGCACGAAGTCGCATTCAGTCGGCTGTTCGGCTGAAAATACGACTCCCGACCAGGAAATACCACTCCCGAGTGGTATTCTTGATGACGCATTTACCACTCGCGAGTGGTATTCTTGTTGACGCATATACCACTCACGAGTGGTATTCTTTCCGCTCGTGAGCAAGAATACCACTCACGAGCCGTATTTTTACCACTCTGAGCGATTGGATTGATACCACTCGTGAGTGGTAAAATACCACTCGCTCATGTGTGGTACGGCTCGTGAGCCGAAACTTATTTCAGGGATGAAGTACAACTGATTGGTATTTCGAGCGATTTTTTACGAACTCTGTGTACCAGTACTGAACGGTTATCGTACTCGTATTATGTAACACTCTGTGTGCTTTTAAAAAATTTTCTGGATGAACCCTACGCGTGTCAAATACAATGCTGTAAATTTTTTAAAAAGTTTCTTGGCTGCAGTTCGTACTACTGCAGTTCGTACTACTGCATTCGCTTTTTCCACTAGTAAAAATGTACTCGTTAACGCCAGCGGTTAGGGGGCTAAATTTTTGTGCGCGGAATATGAGTGCCCCTAAGGTACCCTCCTCGAGTTTTAGATGTACGTCATTTATGAGAACGGAATGCTGAAATTACTAAAAAAAAACCGTAACACTTATACATATGCAGATGACACCGCAATAGTAGTATCCCCTGGAAACCTAAAAAACGCAATCACAATTATACACGTAGACCTAGATATAGTCACAAGAAGGTCACATGATAACGGAATGACGATTAAGCATCAATAATTAACATAATGTATAACTGTCGACACTTTCCAAGCGCCTAAAAAAATCGTATTCCACAACACAAACATTTTCCATCAGAATCTTAATGCTAATCAAACAAAGAAAAGAAATGGTAGAAAACTACAAATACCTTTGAGTGACTGTTGACACCAACCTAAAAGCGAAATCGCATATACAACAATGGTTATGCTTCAGTAACTATACGGTACACGACATGCATATTTTACGTTAACCGAGTTCTATATCCGCCACTATCGAGAATTTAAAATTTGAAACAAACGATAACATGAAGATCTTCTTAACAAATAAAATCAATATAATAGTATAGATTAACGGTATACACAACATCCCAGCAAACATATTAATATTCTCACAGTAAATAATATTTACAAATGCAAACGGCTAAAGGAGTTCTACAATAAACAATGCTTCAGAACACAAATTCATCACTATCAAATACCAAGTAAAAATTCCAAATTATTTCCAAGTCTTTTGTCTTTTATACTAATAACTTTTGATTAAAAAAATAAAATAGAATAGTTTTGTATTGAAAAGAAATCTGCGTTAAAACTTTTTTTTAAGTTTTATTAATTAGTAAAATATTTTATCAATACTGCTTGATCTAGTTGTTGTACGTAGACTTTTGTGGGACAGTGAGTGTTTTTATTAAAATTAGTAATAAAAGTTCCCTAAATCGACTTAACTTGTTTGGTTAAAACTATAAGTGAGTTTGGACGATCCTTAAGCCGACTTATGCTCTTTTATTCAGATAAAAATTCTTCAAAAATAAGGTTTTTGATTATCTTATGTCTACAAAAGCTAAAACGTCTACTCCCCTATAACGCGAGTTCATACAACGCGATTTCCTACAACCCGTTCGAAAAAGTGATACAATTCGTTTCGTATAACGCGTTTTGTATTCAAATACAAAATTTCTCGCCAGCCTTGTCAAATGCAATAATATTGCACAAATTAAGAAACAATTTGAAAGTAACTTAAGCAAAAAAAAAAACTTTTTTAAAGCAAATCAATCAGGTTTCAAAACAGAAATCGTATTTAGAACTGTATAAGAAAGCTTAATTATACTTAAGAATCGTCAATACAAACTTTTGAGTTCTAACAACATAGCAGGAAAAATACTAAATGCTTACCTGCACAAACTTGGATAGTTTTTTATGTAAGACAAAAGATCTTTGTTTCATGACTTTAATATCTCGTTTACTAGAGTCTTTATGTTGACCATTTCTTATTGGATTGGCATACAGATTTGCAAACTCCTTCTCAGTTCCAAGAAAAAGTGGTTTAATAAAATTGACCATGCTGTAATCTATTCAAGAATTATTATTTGGAATTAATTGTTTATTATCTACTACTGCTTCTTACATTCTTTCAAATTATTTTGGATAGGCGTCCCAGTCAAAACAATTCTCCTAGGTGTTATAATTTCCGCAACTGCGAGACTTATTGCCGATTTTCGATTTTTAATGATATGGCCCTCATCACAAACAATTAAATCTGCACCTAAAACGAAAATTTGTTTTTTTTTTAATGATAACAGCTGAAAATTTGAGTTGATAATAATTTTGCATCGTGTGTCAAATTTTTATTTTTGCTGTGCCAAGCGAAATTTTTAGTTTCCAAAAAATATATTGAATACGAAATTAATCCAAATTTAAAAATATAAATAATAATTTTATTGGCAAAATGAGGCCAATTATAAGGCAATATTTCCCCTGCTAATGGCGATAGTTTCAGATTGCGATTTGCAATTCGTGAAATTTATATCACACCTCACTCTTTTTTTAATATCTTCAGCTATTTTTCTAAAAATAATAAAAGTATTTTGTGAAATGTGCATTAGGGTGGGTCCGTCTCCATACAAAAAAAAAAAAATTTATTTGTCCGCCCGTCATATGAAAGGTTATGCTGAGACGATTTCGGGACAAAAAAAAATTTCGCCCCTGCCACGCCCTAAAAACAGCCAAAATGGTTTTTTCTACATAACATTGCTATTTATTGTCCGATTTTCTTGTACTTTATATCGTTGGAAAGGTGGTGGCGTAAGTTATGTTTTCTTAGTATATGTCGATGACTTTTGACCCCGTCTTCAGGGGGAAATTTTTGAAACTCGTATTTCTTCCAGGCGTTTGGGGGTAAATTATTTCATATATCGAAAGATCTAGAAAAATTACTAAGATTTGAAATGTTAAAGTCTAAATTTCCCTCACAAAAAAAAAGTTACAAGCCTTCAATGTTTGTAAACTTCCAAATTTCACCCACAAAAAAAAAAAAAATAACAACACTTCAAATATGATAAAAAAAAATCTAGTTGGTCTGGGATTTGCAAGTCAGAAAAATATGTGCAAATTTTGTTGACAGTGATTTGTGAAGTTAACCCTGAGATACCAAAATTAAATATTATAAAAATGTTTTTTTATAAAAGTGATTTAGCTAAAACTAAACTGCCAACTAAACGGGATGTAATTCAATATATGTTACACCTAAAAGACGAAGGTTCCTTAAGTGTTCCTAGAAACCGAAAATTAAATAATTACTGTGGAATTGTTATAATTGCCGTTTGTCAGTTATGGGAACGTGCAAATATTCCAATAAGTGGAAAATCAACAATACGTAGAAAATTACTTAGTCTTTTGCAAATGCGATGTTGCAAAGAACATAACGTGTAAATGTCGAAGTGCTGATAAAATTCCTGCATCAGCTCTACCTTTTTTTATTGATCAGTGTGGTTCAAGGTTGTTGACAATAGATGATCATCCGGAATTAGCTAACGATGTGGAAATGGTCAGTTTCAATGAAATTGTATCTGGTATAGATCAAGAGTCCACATTTACGCAGGATTACATGCCAAGCTCAGGTGAAGAACAAGAGTTTGAGTTAACCATTCCACCTCCGATGTTGGAATCCCAGCTAAAGGTATCAGAAATTTCTCTACGTAATTTTGCGATGGCTAACAACTGCCTCTCGATTCCTTCGCCTTTACGTAGCAAAGATCCAACCAACTTCTACACTTAAAAAAATTGTTGAATTTATTGTTAAAGTGTATGCTCCTTTTTGGTTTCTTGTTAAAAGCCAACCTCAAGCATTTAATGGTAGTCGACATGTATTTAAATACATTTGTTGGATACGCCTATTACCAATAGATGTAAGAAATGTCATTTGTCCGACAATAGAGTATAATGCATACTACTTTCATCCCGAAAATATTATATTGTCTATGATAACAGACCATGATCAGAGAATTCGAGAAAATGGGTATGAATTGATTAGAGATGCAAGACATGAACCACCAGCAGCGCTTCGTGTTTTTTATATCCCCAAAAAAGGAATAATAAATTTTGATAGCAATTCCTACATCAAAATGATTGATTGGAATAAATTTAAAATTACTGAGCCACCGTGTTTACAGTTTGTTGATGAAAGCGAATTAATGCTTTATCAATTCTCAAGTAGCGAAATTATAAAAATACCAGGTAAATGCTTCAAACACTAAATTGTATACATTACTCAAATATAGTTAATAAATAATATTTAAATAGACTTTCCGTGTCATTCGCAAAACAATGAACGCTTTATTCGTGTAGTTAGTGAATCTGCTCTGGCTGTCTCTGATGAAAATCGTTTGGGTCATATATTCGCCAAAATAGAAAATCACGAACGTTATAGCCAACTCGAATCGAGACAAGATTTAGAATAGGTTTAATCTCACAGGTTCTCAGATGGTAACAATTCTATAATAAGGACTAATAATATAATTCTATAGTGTGACTAATATTTTTGTTCTCTTTTAGGAATAATGAAATTAAAAATAAAAAATTCAAAATGTATATAATTTGTACTAAAACTTAGAAGTGTTGTTATTTTTTAATTTGTGGATGAAATTTGGAAGATAGCATATGAAATTTAAATAATTTTTCGAGATCTTGCGATATATGAAATAACTCGTGAAAAAAAATACGAGTTTCAAAAATTTCCCTCTGAAGACTTGCATCTGATTTGTACTAAAACTTTGAAGGCTTGTACACTCCGCGCCACATGAATAGAAACACACAAATTTTTTTCGATGACAGCTCAAAACTTTTGAAAGTGAATTTGCAAAATTATTTGGCGAATGCCAATCGATAGAATAGACAATTAGGAACAATATTGCGAAACAAAAAATCTTCCGAAAAATTCTACAGGACACCTTTTCTGTCCTTTTTTGAAAAAGTACACAAAAAATTTCTTATTTTTTGCGTCACTTGAATAGAAACAGCAGCCAAAGTTTCGCTATACGATCAGTTACATTGCTGATGAATGGTAAATTTTCAAAATTAAGATGGTTTAAGGTATTCTGCGTGTCTTTACATTAAAAATTTCCAGACCAAAGGTGCATACTTTGGCCGAAAAGACAAAAATGTGAGTGCATATTGAAAATGCATTTTCTTTTCCTGCAATCCCCAATAAAATGGAAAGTAATAACAAAATTGTATTGATTATTCTAAAAAATATTGAAAACTATGGGAAAAAAATTAAAAAAGACCAATCGTCCACGAAACAGCTACAGACCAAGAAGATATCCTGAAAATTTCCTCCATGTGTGGATGCTCCGCAGCCAAAATGCAAGAAATTAGCGATAGCAGTCTGACCTTTTCTACAGTTTGATGCATAACAGAGAGCACAGATCATTTCTGCTGAATCAACTTTTACCAAAATACACCGTTAAATGCATGTTTTTTGGCATTTAACCTGGTCCCTGTATTAAAAAAATTATTTCTTAATCAATTGTATGAAAATTTTTTGTTTGTTTCAGGGACTCATTGCCTCGCCAAAGTTCATAATTTTCTTTTTTGGGATTTTTATATATCATTTTATAAATGGTATTTTTTATTTTTAAAATTGTTTATATTTTTGTATTTTTTTAGCTAAAAAGTTTTTTACCTAAAAGTTCAATATGTCAATAATGAGTTTAAACATAGAAAATAAATTAAGCAATTTTGTAAATAGTTACTAGTAATTTACAATTTATTGTTAAATCCCTTTGTAATTTGAAAATACTCAAATTTGTTCAGTAAATATTTTTAATTCTCTACGAGAACAGTTCTTGAAGAATTTTAATGTGAACGTGATCTTTAAAATAAAATATATTACTAATGATAACTAATTGGTCAAATTTAGCTTTGAAACGCAAACACAAAAACAAAAAATATAAGGAGGAGTGAGAAGTAGAAACTATGTTATGCAGCACCAGATTCGAGCATAAGAGGATTCATAGGCCACGTGGGTGCATCCTGATCAAGAAATAAATCCCAACTAAATTGATCACGTTGTGAATGACGGAAGGCAAGCTTCCAGTGTTATGCGCGTAGTGGTCACATAGGTGGTTAACTTTCTCCGCTCACCATGGTTCCGCAGCACTAGGTTAAAGAAATCGCACAACAGTGAGTCACCTCGTTTGAAACATCATTTGATATCAAAGAGCTCGGAAATGCACTTCCCAATGCGTAGTACTGCTAATACAACTCAATGTCAGCCGACAAAGCTTTATGAGAACACACCATGGCGGCGTATAGGTGTCTCCTTATCATGCTGTCGAATGCGGATTGATAATCGACAAATAGGTAGCTTTTCGTGGGTCTTCTCCATGATTTGGCGGACTGCGTATATCCATGGCGGACTATGAATTAGGTGGACTTACCAGGTCTGAAACGCCACTGACAGGGCCTAATCAGTTTGTTTACGATGGGCTTCAGTCTTTCACACAGTACTATCGATAGGACATTATATTCTATATTTAAAAGGCTAATCCCACGATAATTTTTGCAGGATGGGCAGAGTACACTGATGTACCAGTCGCTGGGCATGAATTCTTCTTCCCACCAAATTCTGAATAAGAGCTGGTGCATGCGGCTATACAGCTCTTCGCCACCGGCCTTGAACAGCTCTGCTGGCAGGCCAGCTTGCTTGCTATTGTCTGCAGAGTAGCACTATACGCGGCGTTTTTCTCTGCAGTGGCAGCGCGACACTCTTCGTCGTACCAGGAGTTCCTTTGGGGGAGGAAGAAACCCACCACCTCCTCGGCAGCGGTACTGATCAACTGGGACATATGGGACCACTGCGCGCATATATCGTCACCATAAGGAGTGCTCTCTTGGAGCAGGAGTGAGAGCCGGGCGGCAAAGGCTGTCCTGCACGAGCACCTCCCATATAAAGTAAGTGTTAGTATAAGTATAAAGGGGCGAAATTTTGTGTGATGAAGTAATACTGATACCAGTTCCCACCTCCCATATAAAGTAAAAGTTCAATATGAGGTATCTGTTGACCCGAGCTCAATATATCGTACACTGCGTATTGGGCTATATGGTGTTGAAAATTGGTTCAACAAAAGGTTTAACTATCGATGAGTTTATGGAAAGGTTTAAGAATTTGACCATTGAGAGAAAATTGGGGTCGGCCACAAATCCACAAATGTTATCCAATCTGGATCATATGGATATTAAAAAAAAGGTAATAGAATTCCATAAAAAATTGATTAATAAATTGATTGTACGCCAAAGATATTAGTTTAGCTTAAGGGCTTAGTATAGGTGTATATAAGGATCGTCAGGAAAGTCTCCACTTTGTTGTGAGAAAGGGTCCCGAACCCATCCAAAGTTTTACCGACGATCACTTACTCTTTGGATATAAAAGGTGAGAGATCGCAGCCTCCGATATTAAAAATAAAGAATTTTTACTGCCCTCCAACACTTTCAGTTTTTATTATTTCGACAACATCGCCATATTTTGCTTCTTTGCCGCCGTTTTCTTCGGTTTCGCCATCAACACAGCCAATAACAATCCCCCACCAGCCGAAGGCCATCACTACATTGGTCCTTCGAGCCGGATCTTCAAGCAGTTCTTCCAAGCAGTTCTACAGCAGAAAAAAAAGGTGTGTGATATTAAATTGGTCGCGATTTTTCAAAAAATTCTCAGAAAATAAAATAATTTATGCTTTCAACAAATGCAACGCGAAACCGAACTCAATCCGTCGCCACTCAATTGTCTGTCGTTAGAAGAGTGTGAGACCAATACTCACATTTTCTTCTCTGCCACCGTTGTGCACAGTAGGTCAACGTGACCAAATCAAACTGTCCAACATTTTTTGCATTTTTAACCAATAGTCAACAATTACGTGTGCTTATTTCGGTAAATCGAATACAAGTACGAATACGAAAACAAGTAAAGCAATTGTCCGAAAAGACATTTCGAACATTGTAAAGACAAAGCTCAAAAACCAAAGCTGCCTTGACTCTCGATTTTCGATCGAAGCAAAGAGTGTGACGAGTCGATTCTCCACAAGTCTCTTCTCTCAACAAAGCCGACACCAAGCGCATCAAGTGCGCCACCACCACAACTGCGATCTCCCAAAAAGCCGCTCACTCACACTTCCAAAGGGACGACTACCTATCCCTGTCTGTCTTACAGGCACGACAGAATAGAAAAATTGTTCACTTAGTTTTGCAACCATTAAAGTAAATTAAATTAAAGTGTTTTTTAAATTAAAAACGTGAAATTTAATTGGAAAAAGCCTCCAAAAAAGTGAACAAAAGTGTGGTGAAAAAAATAGTGAGCAATTTTGTGTTTTAGATTGATATCTACCACTAAGAGAGAGGGTCAACGAGTCGCACACATCACTACAAACGAAGGAAAGAGTGCAACAGGTGCACACGACTGCGGCGTGCAACAACGAGCGAGAGCAGAGGAGCACAACTGCGGGTGTGGTGGAAGGCTAAGTGAGAAGAACGTGCGTGTAAGGAGAACTGGAGGAATCAAAACAAAACACACAAGAGAAGATTTGTTTTCTATTCAGAATATATTTTGTTTGATAAACTGTATTTATTTAACGTATTTTGTATTTATCTTGTATTATTAACCATTAACTTATAATATAATTTACTTGTAAAATGTAGCAGATCACAATTACCAGAATGACGGTGGACCAACTGAAAGAAAAGTTAGGGGAGGTGGGGTTAAGTACTAGTGGACAGAAAACTGAGTTACAGGATCAACTACTCCAGCATTTCGGCTATGCGGCGTCCGGTGATGTAAGCAGCGAAGAAACCATGCAGAACGTTCTACCGTCGACAAGTAATCGGAGAGGTTATTCGAGATCGAATATCAGGAGTGTGTTTACCCTGAAAGACGTTGAATACAGCGTTTCGTCGTTCAGTGGAGTCGACGTCCCAGACATTAATGAGTGGCTCGATGAATTTGAGGAAAATGCACTAATCGTTGAATAGAACGACATACAGAAGTGTACTTGTTTACGTGTACGAAAAACAATTACTGAAAGGTGCCGCCAAACTTTTATCACTTAAGTCTTCATTGATAGCCGAATTTGGTACACAGGCCAGCTCTATAGCAGTGCATAAAATGTTGCGGAATCGTCCGAAGAAACAAAATGAGACTCTTCGAGAATATCTTTAGAGCCTAATAGAGATAGGCAAAGTGGCACACGTCGATGAAGGAAGCATAATCGAGTATTTCATCGAGGGAATTACCGATACGCGACAAAACAAACTGTTGCTGTATCAGGCCAAAAACATTGTCGAGTTGAAGGAGCATATCGTCATTTATGAGAAGGTACGCGGGTCGCAACAGTCATCAAACCGTTGGACTGCGCCAGTGGTCAAGAAGAATAATGAAACGGAAATGCAGGGCAGGCAGACAAGTGAAAGAGAATGCTTCACGTGTGGTGCACATTTAGCGAAGGAGTGCCCAAACAACAAGGTCCGGTGTTATAAGTGCAAAGAGATAGGACATAAATCATATCTGTGCAAGAAGCAAGCAGTCGAGAAGCAACCAAAGACGGAAAATTTTAATACACTGGGAAAAAATAACAAAAAACCCTTTAATCTGGATGGAGCTTGATATTTAAAGATATTACACTTAACAACTGTCACATATCTGCAATAGTTGATACGGGATACGAGCTGTGTATAATACGATATGACACGATGTTGATGATGATGGGCGAAGTAGAGCTGAGCGAAGATAGACGCAAATTAGTTGGCATTGGTTCAAATGAATTGCGGAACAGACTATGCTTAATTTGTGCTCGTTGACAGAGGCGAAAAGTAAAGAGAAGTTAGACATCAATCTAACACATCTTTCAACGGAAATGGCAGAAGAGATTGACCGAATAATTCATGAATACATTCCGCAAATTAACTCGAAAGTTACAAAGGTCGTCAGGAGCTGCACTGAACGTGTTGTAGCTGAAAGGAAAGCAGAAAATAAGAAATAAGGATTCACAAGGTCATTATACCTATGTTGTCCAAATTTTGTCAAGAGAAATCCGCGCACTGGTATCGATATGTTGGTAAAGTTCAACAGATTATCAACAACGCTCCGTCGAGAAGTACCAATGTGACACCATTCAAGATACTCACAGGTGTTGATATAAGAATGAAAGGTATTCCTGAGCTGCAAAATCTATTGGAAGAAGCTGCGATAACCGAGATTGACACAGAACGGGAAGCAGTGCGTCATAAGGCAAGGGAAAACATTTTGAAGATACAACAAGAAAATTGTAAGAGCTTCAATGCTAAGCGGAAGCAAGAGACGCTATATGAGATAAACAAACTAGTTGCCATCAAGTACTCAGTACGGGAATGCTCTGAAGTTAAAAGCGAAATATTTTGGTCCTTATAGGATTACATCAATACAACGCCACGGACGTTATAAAGTGGAGAAAATGGGTGAGCACGAGGGACCCAATAAGACTACGACGGTTTCTGAATATTTGAAAAAGTGGAATCCTTCATTCGGGTCGAATGAAGTCGCAGGATGGCCGAGTGTAGGAGTAAATTTTTTTTCGTAATTTAACCACTAATCTAATCATCTATTTGTCGTTTCTATTTTAAATTTTTCAAAGCTATACTATTTCGAAAAAGGTCGAGCATGGGTATATTTACAACTTATACAATAGGATATGGTTGTACTGAAAAGGTTCGCTTCGCAAGATTTCCGTACTGAAAAAGCATCATATAATATTCTGACTACTGTTTTCCAAAGAAAAATATGGTTAACTACTCAAAAACTGATAATCTCTGGGTAAATTGTGATCAGAAGTCAAATTTTATTTCTTTTAAGGGCAAAAAAAGTCATCAATCGAAAGAATACTTAAATTTTTTTATATGCCAACTGCTCACACTGCATAGTGTCCTCTTTTAAGGGACACCTTATAAAACTGAAGCTAATACATTTTTATAAATGCAACTCATAAAAATATTTTAGTAGTTATATTTGATTCCGAAAGGAAAAAAAAAGTTGAATACTTATGCCAGGGAACCTTATGAACTAATGGGTTAACTCATGACGGTTTCGCTACCGCTTGGCAAAATCTTGCCGACCGGTACGAAAATAAACGAATTCTAGTAAACAGTCGAATCAAAGTTCTGTTTAATCTCCCAGTGGTCCAGGTAGAATCAGGAAATTCCATCAAAAAGCTGCAACGGGATATTAACGATTGCATTTCGGCGTTGCAATTGTATGATACGGATATCACTCTGCTACCTGAAACCAATCTTTAGTTATGGGAGCAAAGCATTGTCTCTAAGTCCGAAATCCCACGGTGGATGGATATGGATAATTTCATGACAAGCCGTTTCCAGACGTTGGAAACGGTATTAGATATTCGAAGTGCGTCGAATAGCAAGCCGGTTGCAAGGGCCACGGCTTCCAACAATAATACCTCCACGAGGCGAGTGATTATTCACCACGCAAAAGTCAACAATGTGACATCTTGTTAGTTGTGTTCTAATGCTCACGGTATTAGAACATGTCCTCGATTTCTTGAGGTGACAAAGAACAGGTTTGCAACAGTTCAAAGGTTGAACTTGTGCCTGAAGTGTCATATTTGTCATATTCGCTTCTGCAAAAGTGCGTTCAATTGTGCCATATGTAAACAACGCCACCATACCCTATTGCGGGAGAGTGCCATCGACATGGAGGCTCGCGTCCGTCCACCTCACAGGGATTACAACAGCATTTCAAAAATATTTCAGATTTTACTTCTTTTTCAGCTTGTCTATCGGTTTACCAAAATTATTACTATTTTTATTTATCATATTTGTATGATTATCTAAAGTGAATTATTATATTTCTATTTGAAATTTGTTTAAATAAAATTAATTTTGTTTAATTTCATCATCATAACCATATAATATTGCCTAAACGGTGTTCTTAATTACAATCAAAATCGAACGTGTTTTTATTTTTCATCACTCAATTCGCTTGCTCTTTTTGTTTTGATTACCTCTTTCTTGCGTAAGTTGTGAGAGTGAAGAAAGGCTTTTTACACCATTAGCGTATGCCCCCGCTCCCATGCTATTTTCTTTACTCTCCAACTGAGCGCGAACTGTCACTTTATTAAAGGTACAAAAAAAATGTGTAACTCACTTTGCGTTCCGTTGCTCCTACGATGAAAGATCTTTCATGAGCAGTTAAGAGCGGCCACCTGGAAATCAAAACATGGAAGAAAAAGAGAGTGGAGGGAAATTTACCCGAGATGGAAATGTTGCGAGAACCACGTTAGCAACATGAATCTAGAGCCGATCGCGAATTTACCACATATTAAGCAACATCGATATGATCACTTGTTCAGTTCTTTTACTTCTTTCGGAATTGGGTAATTTTTGGAATGTGTGGTCCGTGGTATACTGATCTTGCCTGTTAAAATCCTCTCCGGGATTCTGACAGGCCATCTAAAATCTCTTGGGACACCGCTCCTCAGCTCTCTTTATGAAGACTGCCGGCATCCACTGTGGCACAGCCGAGTTTTAATAATAAAAATGTCCTGAGGATATTTAGATAAATTTCTAATATTCGATTTATGCATGTCTAATGAAGCTTACTTGAATTCAATTGAGAAATTTTATTATTTAATACTTTTATTATTTAATACCATATATTATTTATATATATACTGGATATCAGTCACTTTTTCAAAAATAATATTTTCTCAAATTTAAGTACAAATAGGTTCAGTTTAACAATCTCTATACGTCTGCTCTGAATCTGAACAAAATTAGAAATGGACGATTTTGAATTAAGTGTACTTCTATGGAGCGTTCAAAAGAGTAGAGTCATGGAACCTGAAGTTGTTCGTGAGTTGTCGGAGTTTTGGGACAGAATGTAGTAAAGTTGTTCATGAAAGACAATCGGTATTAGAGGCTATAAGCACCGCTACAAAACCCCCCTGCTAAAATCAGATTTGGGGGAGATATCACACAAAACTGATCACGCTTGTAGCTGGGATCCGCATTAGTATTTGTTATTCAGAACTTTACCCATGACTAGAAAATCTTTTTATACACCTGGTGCAAAAAATGCAATTCGGGCAGATTTTTACCTTTCTGATTCGAAGTTGAACAATCAAAACCAATCGGCAAAATGTCATATAATCTCCAGAAATCTATCCCTAACTATAAGTTCTGGGACAAACTCGGAACGTCATATATGGTGATAGATTTCTGAACTCCTGTAAACTTTATTTTTGTTGTACGTATCCTACGATTTGCTGTTTTTGACCATTAGCAGTGTGAACAACAGATTTTAATTTTTTTAAATTGGTATTCATCATCAAAAACTCTGTAGCAGCGTGCGCTCCTAGACAGCTGATCGAAGCTCCTGTGTCCAATAAACCAACTATTGATTTGTTAAATAATGAAACCTACACCAAGAGTTTCATATTGTTCGAACTATCAAAAACAAACAAACAAACTTCCTTTGATTGGTTCTTACTGTTTTCAAAAATTTGCGTAATCTTAAAGTAGAACGCTTGGATTTTGCTCTACATTTTCCGGGAAAATTATCAGAACCTAATTTAACCGCCGAAGAAATGTTAACTTGCGAGTTTTGACTATTAAACCTTTTTGTGTGGGATTGTGTCGTTGTTGTTGTAGTCTCAGCTTTTTGAGGAAGACCGAACAACTGCTCGATAGTCAAATGTTCCAATGGACGAGACATTTAAACTAAAAACTTCAATTGAAAGAAAAAAAAACAAAATTAAAAAAAATAAAAATAAATTCAAAATCTTAATTCTAAAGCACTAAATCCGAGTTCATTGCAATAGAAGGACATCGAACTGTTAACAATAACGCAGGCTTGAAGAGATAATTTTAGAAAGACAGAAAAATTGGATTTGGTTAAGATAAACATTGTTTTGGCTAGTAGATTCCCAAAAAGGAATCCTATTATATTTCCAAACACAATGGGAAACTGCGAAATATAAGATAGATTATTAAATCGAATTTTTGCGGTCAGGACTCAAATTTTCCAAGTCCTGCAAAAAGAGTAAAGTAATATGAGTCTTTAAAGACAATGCGGTAAGAGCTTCGAACAATGTTTTAACTCTGAATTTCCAGCTATTGGTCAAAAGACGAAAAGAAAGTTATTAAAACACATTGCGGTTAGAGATTAGCACCTTTGTCAAAAGTCTGCTATTCCAGCAAATGGTTCAGTTACAAGATAGAATAAGGAAGATAATTATAGTCTAAGCATAACGAATGAGTTAATCAACGTCTTTTCCGGTCAGAGCTACACCTTCCGGTACAGCATTTGCAGTTCCTGGAATAACTTGTTAACTAATCATTTCGAATCCTTATACCAATGATACGTTATTGACTATGACGGCTTTTAACTATTGTTTTGGAGTTATAAATGATTCCAGTACACAGAAACGTTCATAAAAAACTTTGAGGCAACACACGGATTATTGTCGAAAATCATACTGATTACGAACAAGATGTTCAAAAAAATGATTCGATCGTATGGGCCCTACGTTGGGCGACAAAATGTATCATGCAACGTACTGTCTCGTAGCGAGACGACCGTGACTGATGATGGGGTGTTGGGGCAAGTGCAGGAAACGGAAGCACGCAGAAGTTCCGGCTCGTCGCTTGATCATCATATTGAATCTGGCTCTCAGCATTTACATTGCACGATACAAAAAAAATGCGTGCTTGAGAGAGGGGAGAGATTTCAGTTCATGATGCTTTCGCTATCAACATCCGACGTCAGAATTGTTGCGCTGATAACTTTGCAGCATCATCTGACCACTCAATTTAATCGTACGACTACCAGAACGGACTTCAGACTTTGGCTTGGAATTAAAATTCATAGTTTAAAGCATATTAAACAATTTATTAAATGACTAAAAATAATTCTAATCTAACGTGAAGTGCATGTCTATGCATAATGATATATTCAAAAATAAAAGTTAAATTCATACAATTTGGTTGAGTTCATGTTCCTGTGGTAAGTATTAGGTATTGTGGTAAGTATTAAGTATTAATTAAAGGTAGGTATAAATAATGGTAATTGAAGTTGATTAAAGTAAAGGTAAGTAAGTAAATTATAGGTAAATTAAATTTGAGGTACGCATTCATATATATTAGACTTCATTGCTACTAATTTATTAAAAATATTTCAGATTTTACTTCTTTTTCAGCTTGTCTATCGGTTTACCAAAATTATTACTATTTTTATTTATCATATTTGTATGATTATCTAAAGTGAATTATTATATTTCTATTTAAAATTTGTTTAAATAAAATTAATTTTGTTTAATTTCATCATCATAACCATGTAATGTTGCCTAAACGGTGTAACAGGCGACTGAGAGTATTTCCCTTTGTTTACAAACGGAAAGTTAGGTCTCGCGTTCTCTCGACTTAAAATTTTTTTTCTGATTTTCTCTCATGCCTCTCAATGCAATTCTTCAGAATATACCATCCACAATCTGACAGCAAATGCTAATGGAAGCTTTTGCATACAGCTTGCGTTCCACACCAATTGGTACCAATCTTGGGTGATCTTACGATCCACAAAGCAGGAATTGCCATCCAAGCCACGGACCCTTTGATCGTACACGTGGACGGGCCAAATTCGGACTACCACTTACACAGCTGCATGGATAAGAGATCACGAATATGATTGGTAACCAAAAACAAAAACATAGTGGTAAGATTTTAATTAAGAGTTTTGCTAGGCCTATGAGTGAAATCGATGATCGATGTGATTTAATGCTTTCAAGGTTGGTAATCTGGAATTTTCGCCACCCAAGAAAATCGAGATAGAGGGCATGTCAAGGAAAAACGGGGGATCTCGGCCTCTTTGAATTTTAACACCCGACGGGAACACTTCGGAAGAATTAGTGTCCGCGGAGAATTTTGTTTTTTTTTTTTATATTTTTGGGTATTTTTTTTAAGTATTTTTTCTGAATTTTTTTTCTAAAATTTTCTCGTCTGAAATAAAAAAAAAAAGCACTGAATTATCGAAAGCGAAAAACAAATTTGAAAACGGAAAAGCAAAGAGACTAAACTCATTTTGATTTCGACGGAAAAAAAAAAAAAACCCCATATAATCGTCAATCGTTCGATCGCAGCGTTAAATATATCTAAGTGCGACGTAAAACGATAGCTACGTGGCTACGAACAAAAAAAAAACACGAGAAATTCGAACTGTGACCTAAATCACCCTAATTTGCCGAAAAGTGATGTGTGAAAATGTAAAACAAATGGTATATTATTACTAGCAACAAAAACGTAGCAGGAAAAAAAAATAAATAAAGTAATTAAGTAAAATAAAAAAAAAGGGAGGCCAACACGGGATTTGAACCCAGACCCCCAAGAAAAAAAAAAAACACATTAAACCTAGAAGTAGGCAACGGGTTCTGCGCGCTTCGAGCACTCAGCGCAGGCGTAGCCTATTACAGTGACGTGGGTGGCCAATATCGTAATTCGCCGTAATTCGCCATATCACCGCTTGATATCGAATACGATAAACGAGAAGATGAAGAAGCCGAACGATTTGTGATCGTATCCCATCCCCAGTGAAATTGTGTTACGTGATTGTCCTTCTCCCCTTCCCCCTCCGTTATATGTGAAAACCACCCAAGCTTGGTAAGTGGACGTAAATTTAACAACTATAGTATGAGCTCCAACGACAGCAGTCAGCAGCGGCAGAGTCAGCAACGATGTTTTTTTTTCTTCTCGCTTAAAATGTTCCTTCTTTTGAATATATTCTTATAAAATTGTTAATTCATTAATTATTATTTAATCATATTAAACATTCATAGATTGTATTTTTTTTTTTTTCCGATTTAATTACGCATGCATTTAGATTTAGTTAGATTATAGTTTTATTTACATACGGCATATAATTGATTCTATTTTTTTGGGTCATGCATCGACAACTATATCTCAGTATTAATTTCGTTGCTTCCGTCTGCGTTGTTGATTTTTCAATCGGTACCTTAAAATACTTTCACTGAAACGGTAAGATAAATTTTTCGATGCGGATTCCAAGCTATTATTATATGTCTTTTATTATTAGTATTCTTATTTTCTCTAAACAAAATGTGAACTTTTTGGCAAATTTTATAGAATTTATGAACTTGGTGTATATCTCTTAACGCGGCTTATTATCGATTTAATAAAAATTGGAACTTATATTACGTGGAAATCAAAATGAGTTATCTTTAAATAAAACCCGGTTAACCCGGATGTTCTAAGTCGCGGAGGGGTACGATTGGGAGTTCCGAGAATGACGTGATCCTTGGGAACTCATGGATGGGCGGGTACCGTAGGCACAACAGCAGCCTGACAAATAGAAGTAAAGATAGAGGGAACGAGATTTGGTAGGATATCGCGTCATTAAATTGTTTTTTTTTTCATTTCCCTTCGCTAGAATATCAGTTAAAGTCAAGTGCATGATAAATTTTTTTTTCTTGATGTGCTCCGAGAACTTGCGTCCGTCGAAGACAAAACCGAACCCCCCAATTCCGCTGACCTACTAGCCGGCAGCCAGCATGTACGCTCTTGTCAACGTCGGAGACTGCCTAGACGGGAATTCCTTTATTGGGATTCTCGGCGATAGGCGGTAACGAGCCTAACGCAATTGAAACAGCATGGAGTTCCATTACAGAAAATTGGCGCCCAACGTGGGGCCCGAAGGTAGCACCTAACGAATGGCTGACGTACAGATTCGAATTAGTTTCTATATCTGCGGGTTTCCTATTAAATATAATAACTATCTCAAGGACCAAGATGATCTGATTGATATAGATATTTGGAATTACTTAAGATTAAATTTATCTTATTCACGCCGAGTCTGAGGTCATGAGTCGGAATACGTGATCTTGAGAATATATTCGAAATACACGTCCACTGTGAGTTCCTTAGACAGACAGCGTTAACACCTATTCAAAATTTCATTTTTCTTTTCTAGTTTTTCATATCCGGATATATATTTTTTTATTTTTTTTTTTTTCACTGCGGAAGAATTCAAGTTGAATATGCAGGGTTACTGAGAGATCATTCAGAACTCCTGTCGAGGACGATTTTCTTGCAAACACACCATTACAACGTTGTTGCAGATTTTTTTGGAAAATTCGAGGTTTTGGGACTTCCAATTCTTTTCGACCTCAAATCCGCGCAACAACTGCATTCATTTTTTTCTGTTATTCCGATCATACAATCTTACAACCATTCAATTTGTATACATTTTTTTTTTCTTGTGACTAGCGTACACTACCACCCTGGTAAATTCAGCGAAAGCTACCCATATCATCCATTCGTGGAACCTAAAGTTCGATGGCAGTTTAGATGGTCCGTCCGTGGAGAAGTTTATTTATCAAATTGGTGCACTGACCCATGATTGCCTAAACGGGAACTTCCAAATTATGTGCGATAACAGTTATATGTTGTTTACGGGTCAAGCCGGTGACTGGTACTGGCGCTACCGACGAAACGTCGAAACCATTCGTTGGGACGAATTATGCACCGCATTGCTTCAACATTTCCAAGACCCACGCAGTGATACTGATCTACGCGAATTCATTCGCGATCGGAAACAACGCGAGGGCGAATACTTTGATGACTTCTACAACTCGATGTTAAAGATTGCAGATAGACTCCATATCCCAATCTCCGATTTCGAGTTGGCAGAAATCATGCAGAGAAATCTTCGACTGGAAATACGGGAACATCTCTGCCTGATACAAATCAATAGCGTTGCTCAGTTGAGAAGTCTTTGCAAACGACGTGAAGCCATAGGGTTATCAATCCCGAAACAAAAATATGTGCAAAGGCCGGCGAATAGATTTGTGCACGAGGTAGAAAACGTAGAGCCAACCAATGAAAATGAGGTTTGTGCGATTACACTGGAGTGCTGGAACTGCAAAGAGTCTGGGCATAGATATTATGACTGCCTAGCTGAAAGGACCATATTTTGCTATAGATGTGGGAAGCCAAACGTCTATAAACCCACGTGTGAGAAATGCAATGGGGCGAAAAACTTCGGGAAGAGCGAGGGAAAATCCACCAACCGTCGCTCTTAACTTCCGGTGGAAATAGCGACATCGACATAATTAAACAATCCGTCTTATTAACAAATCCACCCACATTGATCCAACCGAACGAATCCATTTCGATCCAAAGTACAAAACAAGACCGAGAATTTTTGGCAACCTTACCCAAACCGTATAATATTCGACTCAGAGAATACCAAGAGAGACGAAGACAAATATTTTCTGACAATAACATACATTCACTCTCAATGAGACTCCATCCGAAGAGATCGCCGAAAAGGTTCACGGGGCGTATGAGAAACTATTATCTCAAAATAAAGCAATGTCGTCGGAAGTTGCGATCAACGATTTCGTGCATAACCAAAGTCGGAAACGATATTCGTCCTTATGCCTCAGTCGCCATAGCCGACGTGCAATATCTTGGATTGTTAGATAGCGGAGCTACTACTTCTTGTGCAGGGGGTCGAGCAGCGACATTTTTTCAGACACTTGCGGGGTTTAAGAAAATAAAATCGGTAGTGAAAACTGCTGATGCCCGAAATCATGTAGTGGTTGGTTACATTGAGCCTGACGTTACATATGGGAATCGGACAAACCCAGTCAGAATATATATAGTTCCTTCTTTGGCCCAAGATTTATATCTGGGGCACAACTTTTGGCTAGTGATGGGACTAGAGATTAAACAAGAAAACATTGTCGCAAGCATCGAACCGATTACAGATCCAAATGTCCATGTGTTGTCGGCCGAGAACCAGAAGAAATTGGATGTTGTTGTGAACTTGTTCCGTCTTATTCGAGAGAGGGGCTCGGCAAAACCTCATTAGTTGAGCACTTCATTGAATTGAAGGAGGGCACCAAGCCAATAAAGCAACGATACTATCCCATTTCCCCTGCTATCGAGAAGACGATGCACGATGAAATACAAAGTATGCTGGAAATGGGAGTAATAGAGGAATCGAATAGTCCATGGAGTAGTCCGGTAGTCCTCTCCTCGTTCGACGGGAGGGGAAATCTAGGTTGTGTCTCGATTCTCGTAGACTGAACGCCGTGACTTGCAGAGACGCGTATCCAATTCCTATTATTGACGGAATACTGAGCCGATTACCTAAAGCGGAATTCATTTCCGCTTTAGATTTGAAGAAAGCATTCTGGCAGATAGGTCTTGAGGAGCGTTCTCGGCAATTTACGGCGTTTACAGTGCCTAATTGTCCGTTGTACCAGGCGAATAAATCTAGATACCCCGACTTACAAATTATCGACAACCTCGTCTACAAACGTACTGAACCAGCAACAGGGGATCCTGAACAGGAGGCCGATAGCTGGAAATTATGGGTTCCTCAAGAGCTAAGAGAGGGTGTTATCAAATGTGCACATGATCCTCCGACTGCCGCACACGGTGGCATAACAAAGACTTATGAACGGATAAAACGACACCTGTATTGGCCTCGAATGATAGTCGACATTCGCGATTATGTAAATCATTGCGAAACGTGTAAAACAACAAAACCACGCAATTACATACAGCGTCCTCCAATGGGAGTCCAGTCCAAATCTGATAGACCATTCCAAAAATTATATCTAGACTTGATAGGACCCTATCCACGTTCCAAGAATGGAAACATTGGAATTCTAATCATCCTCGATCACTTTAGCAAATATCCAATTCTTCAGCCTTTAAAAAAATTTGATGCGGCCAAAATAGTGGACTTCCTAGAAAACAATGTATTTTGTTCCTTCGGAGTCCCAGAAACAGTTGTGACCGACAATGGGGTCCAATTTAAGTCGGTAATCTTCAATAAACTTCTTGACAAATTTGGGGTATCTCATATTTACACAGCCGTTTACTCTCCGCAATCCAATGCTTCAGAGCGGGTTAACCGTTCAATTATTTCCGGGATCCGCGCGTATCTCGGGGCAGACCAGCGATCTTGGGATATGCACCTACAACACGTTGCCATGGCCCTTAGAAGTTCGCAACATGAAGTCGTAAGTCGATCACCGTACTTCGTGTTGTTTGGACAACATATGGCTACCCACGGTAGCTCATACAAGCTATACCGGCGAGTAGGGAATATGAGTGAGGGCGAATCATTGGAACCGGAAGCTAAAATCGCGCTAATAAGAGACCAGGTGCTTAAGAGCATTCGACAAGCATATGAGAACAACGTCAAGACGTATAATTTGTGCACCAGACCAACGTCATTCCAGGTAGGTCAGGAAGTTTACCGAAAGAACTTCGTTCAAAGCTCGAAACGCAAATTCTTCAACTCTAAATTAGCAAAGAAAGCCGTGAAGGCCAAGGTTGTCAAGAAAATAGGAAATTGCTATTATGAATTGAAAGATATTAATGGTAAAAATTTGGGAACCTTTCACGCGAAGGATATTTACACCTAGCACATTGATTCATTTTCTTGTTCCCCAGATTGTTCTGAGGAATCGAAGCGATTCTCATAACAATCTGTTTTGTAACAGGCGACTGAGAGAATTTCCCTTTGTTTACAAACGGAAAGTTAGGTCTCGCGTTCTCTCAACTTAAAATTTTTTTTCTGATTTGCTCTCATGCCTCTCAATGCAATTCTTCAGAATGTACCATCCACAATCTGACAGCAAATGCTATTGGAAGCTTTTGCATACAGCTTGCGTTCCACACCAATTGGTACCAATCTTGGGTGATCTTACGATCCACAAAGCAGGAATTGCCATCCAAGCCACGAACCCTTTGATCGTACACGTGGACGGGCCAAATTCGGACTACCACTTACACAGCTGCATGGATAAGAGATCACGAATATGATTGGTAACCAAAAACAAAAACATAGTGGTAAGATTTTAATTAAGAGTTTTGCTAGGCCTATGAGTGAAATCGATGATCGATGTGATTTAATGCTTTCAAGGTTGGTAATCTGGAATTTTCGCCACCCAAGAAAATCGAGATAGAGGGCATGTCAAGGAAAAACGGGGGATCTCGGCCTCTTTGAATTTTAACACCCGACGGGAACACTTCGGAAGAATAAGTGTCCGCGGAGAATTTTGGTTTTTTTTTTTATATTTCTGGGTATTTTTTTTAAGTATTTTTTCTGATTTTTTTTTCTTAAATTTTCTCGTCTGAAATAAAAAAAAAAAAAAGCACTGAATTATCGAAAGCGAAAAACAAATTTGAAAACGGAAAAGCAAAGAGACTGAAGTCATTTTGATTTCGACGGAAAAAAAAAAACCCATATAATCGTCAATCGTTCGATCGCAGCGTTAAATATATCTAAGTGCGACGTAAAACGATAGCTACGTGGCTACGAACAAAAAAAAAAAACGAGAAATTCGAACTGTGACCTAAATCACCCTAATTTGCCGAAAAGTGATGTGTGAAAATGTAAAACAAATGGTATATTATTACTAGCAACAAAAACGTAGCAGGAAAAAAAAAATAAATAAAGTAATTAAGTAAAATAAAAAAAAAAAGGAGGCCAACACGGGATTTGAACCCAGACCCCCAAGAAAAAACAACAAAAACACATTAAACCTAGAAGTAGGCAACGGGTTCTGCGCGCTTCGAGCACTCAGCGCAGGCGTAGCCTATTACAGTGACGTGGGTGGCCAATATCGTAATTCGCCGTAATTCGCCATATCACCGCTTGATATCGAATACGATAAACGAGAAGATGAAGAAGCCGAACGATTTGTGATCGTATCCCATCCCCAGTGAAATTGTGTTACGTGATTGTCCTTCTCCCCTTCCCCCTCCGTTATATGTGAAAACCACCCAGCAACAACCACAAACAACAACAAAAATCCAAGCTTGGTAAGTGAACGTAAATTTAACAACTATAGTATGAGCTCCAATGACAGCAGTCAGCAGCGACAGAGTCAGCAACGATGTTTTTTTTTCTTCTCGCTTAAAATGTTCCTTCTTTTGAATATATTCTTATAAAATTGTTAATTCATTAATTATTATTTAATCATATTAAACATTCATAGATTGTATTTTTTTTTTTTTTTCCGATTTAATTACGCATGCATTTAGATTTAGTTAGATTATAGTTTTATTTACATACGGCATATAATTGATTCTATTTTTTGGGTCATGCATCGACAACTATATCTCAGTATTAATTTCGTTGTTTCCGTCTGCGTTGTTGATTTTTCAATCGGTACCTTAAAATACTTTCACTGAAACGGTAAGATAAATTTTTCGATGCGGATTCCAAGCTATTATTATATGTCTTTTTATTATTAGTATTCTTATTTTCTCTAAACAAAATGTGAACTTTTTGGCAAATTTTATAGAATTTATGAATTTGGTGTATATCTCTTAACGCGGCTTATTATCGATTTAATAAAAATTGGAACTTATATTACGTGGAAATCAAAATGAGTTATCTTTAAATAAAACCCGGTTAACCCGGATGTTCTAAGTCGCGGAGGGGTACGATTGGGAGTTCCGAGAATGACGTGATCCTTGGGAACTCATGGATGGGCGGGTACCGTAGGCACAACAGCAGCCTGACAAATAGAAGTAAAGATAGAGGGAACGAGATTTGGTAGGATATCGCGTCATTAAATTGTTTTTTTTTTTTCATTTCCCTTCGCTAGAATATCAGTTAAAGCCAAGTGCATGATAAATTTTTTTTTCTTGATGTGCTCCGAGAACTTGCGTCCGTCGAAGACAAAACCGAACCCCCCAATTCCGCTGACCTACTAGCCGGCAGCCAGCATGCACGCTCTTGTCAACGTCGGAGACTGCCTAGACGGGAATTCCTTCATTGGGATTCTCGGCGATAGGCGGTAACGAGCCTAACGCAATTGAAACAGCATGGAGTTCCATTACAACGGTGTTCTTAATTACAATCAAAATCGAACGTGTTTTTATTTTTCATCACTCAATTCGCTTGCTCTTTTTGTTTTGATTACCTCTTTCTTGCGTAAGTTGTGAGAGTGAAGAAAGGCTTTTTACACCATTAGCGTATGCCCCCGCTCCCATGCTATTTTCTTTACTCTCC
The DNA here is from genome assembly GCA_017309665.1 of Coelopa frigida. Classification (NCBI taxonomy): domain Eukaryota; kingdom Metazoa; phylum Arthropoda; class Insecta; order Diptera; family Coelopidae; genus Coelopa; species Coelopa frigida. The sequence continues at coordinate 31,020,581 of CM029565.1, forward strand.
AACTGAGCGCGAACTGTCACTTTATTAAAGGTACAAAAAAAATGTGTAACTCACTTTGCGTTCCGTTGCTCCTACGATGAAAGATCTTTCATGAGCAGTTAAGAGCGGCCACCTGGAAATCAAAACATGGAAGAAAAAGAGAGTGGAGGGAAATTTACCCGAGATGGAAATGTTGCGAGAACCACGTTAGCAACATGAATCTAGAGCCGATCGCGAATATACCACAAATTAAGCAGCATCGATATGATCACTTGTTCACTTCTTTTCTTTCTTTCTTTTTTATTTTTAAATGATTTTAGGTTGGGAGTTTATATAGGGTTAGAATTACATATGGAAAAAATTATATTCCAATACTAATTCAATATACTTGGTGTATACTTTGAATTTTTCGGAATTGGGTAATTTTTGGAATGCTGCACTGTGTGGTCCGTGGTATTCTGATTTTGCCTGTCAAAACCCTATCCGGGATTCTGACAGGCCATCTAAAATCTCTTTGGACACCGCTCCTCAGCTCTCTTTATGAAGACTGGTATCCACTATGGCACAGCCGAGTTTTAATAATAAAAATGTACTGAGGGTATTTAGATAAATTTCTAATATTCGATTTATGCATGTCTAACGAAGCTTACTTGAATTCAATTGAGAAATTTTATTATTTAATACTTTTATTATTTAATACCATATATTATTTATATATATACTGGATATCAGTCACTTTTTCAAAAATAATATTTTCTCAAATTTAAGTACAAATAGGTTCAGTTTAACAATCTCTATACGTCTGCTCTGAATCTGAACAGAATTAGAAATGGACGATTTTGAATTAAGTGTGCTTCTATGGAGCGGTCAAAAGAGTAGAGTTATGGAACCTGAAGTTGTCCGTGAGTTGTCGGAGTTTTGGGACAGAATGTAGTAAAGTTGTTCATGAAAGACAATCGGTATTAGAGGTTACAAGCCCCGCTACAAAACCCCCCTGCTAAAATCAGATTTGGGGGAGATATCACACAAAACTGATCCCGCTTGTAGCTGGGATCCGCATTAGTGTTTGTTATTCAGAACATTACCCATGACTAGAAAATCTTTTTATACACCTGGTGGAAAAAATGCAATTCGGCCAGATTTTCTGATTCGAAGTTGAACAATCAAAACCAATCGGCAAAAGGTCATATAATCTCCAGAAATCTATACCTAACTATAAGTTCTGGGACAAACTCGGAACGTCATGTATGGTGATAGATTTCTGAACTCCTTTAAACTTTATTTTTGTTGTACGTATCCTACGATTTGCTGTTTTTGACCATTAGCAGTGTGAACAACAGATTTTAATTTTTTTAAATTGGTATTCATCATCAAAAACTCTGTAGCAGCGTGCGCTCCTAGACAGCTGATCGAAGCTCCTGTGTCCAATAAACCAACTATTGATTTGTTAAATAATGAAACCTACACCAAGAGTTTCATATTGTTCGAACTATCAAAAACAAACAAACAAACTTCCTTTGATTGGTTCTTACTGTTTTCAAAAATTTGCGTAATCTTAAAGTAGAACGCTTGGATTTTGCTCTACATTTTCCGGGAAAATGATCAGAACCTAATTTCACCACCGAAGAAATGTTAACTTGCGAGTTTTGACTCTTAAACCTTTTTGTGTGGGATTGTGTCGTTGTTGTTGTAGTCTCAGTTTTTTGAGGAAGACCGAGCAACTGCTCGATAGTCAAATGTTCCAATGGACGAGACATTTAAACTAAAAACTTAAATTGAAAAAAAAAAAAATTTAAAAAATAAAATAAATTCAAAATCATAATTCCAAAGCACTAAATCCGAGTTCATTGCAATAGAAGGACATCGAACTGTTAACAACAACGCAGGCTTGAAGAGATAATTTTAGAAAGACAGAAAAATTGGAATTGGTTAAGATAAACATTGTTTTGGCTAATAGATTCCCAAAAAGGAATCCTATTATATTTCCAAACACAATGGGAAACTGCGAAATATAAGATAGATTATTGAATCGAATTTTTGCGGTCAGGACTCAAATTTTCCAAGTCCTGCAATTCCAGCTGGAACAGATTTTAAAAGAAAAGAGTAAAGTAATATGAGTCTTTAAAGACAATGCGGTAAGAGCTTCGAACAATGTTTTAACTCTGAATTTCCAGCTATTGGTCAAAAGACGAAAAGAAAGTTATTAAAACACATTGCGGTTAGAGATTAGCACCTTTGTCAAAAGTCTGCTATTCCAGTAAATGGTTCAGTTACAAGATAGAATAAGGAAGATAATTATAGTCTAAGCATAACGAATGAGTTAATCAACGTCCTTTCCGGTCAGAGCTACACCTTCCGGTACAGCATTTGCAGTTCCTGGAATAACTTGTTAACTAATCATTTCGAATCCTTATACCAATGACACGTTATTGACTATGACGGCTTTTAACTATTGTTTTGGAGTTATAAATGATTCAAGTACACAGAAACGTTCATAAAAAACTTTGAAGCAACACACAGATTATTGTCGAAAATCATACTGATTACGAACAAGATGTTCAAAAAAATTATTCGAACGTGTGGGCCCTACGTTGGGCGCCAAAATGTATCATGCAACGTACTGTCTCGTAGCGAGACGACTGTAGGTTTAGATATATTAAAATTTAACAATATTATTTATAAAAATGTATGTTGTTTATTAATCAATTTCAAATAACGAATGAAAAATCTTTGAATGAAATCTATGAACACAAAATCAAAAGTAATAATTTTAAAATTATAAAATATTAAAAGTATATCAATGTAGAGTCCCTACATATACTCCCCCCACCAGTTCAATGTATTAAAAAAAAATTAGATATAAGTAACCAAAGAGGATATGTTAAATGTAACTTTCTTTTGTTTTGAAGTCGTTATAGGTAAAGATTGCTTCTTTTCAATATGTGCTGGTTTTAACAAATCAATTGAAACAGTTTTGATAAAATTGTTCTTCCTTATTGTAAAAGATTTATCATTCCTAGAAATGACTTGATATGGTCCTTCAAATGGAGGTTGTAAACTAGAAATTCTTTTAACTTTTTCAAAAACATATTCACAAGACATCAAATTTTTTAGAACACTTCGGTATCATAGTTGATGTTAAAGCCAAACAAATCATAGATTCATCTTCTAAACTAAACGTTAAAGGATCTAAAAAGATTTGTGATATTTATTCTGTCAAACTTTTAAATAATGGCAATAAGTTTATCAACCTTTTAAATTCATTTCCTACACTTGTTTCTGAACCAGAATATACAAAGATAGTTAAACATAACACTGTGCATAGAATAGAAACAAAAGGCAATCTACCATTTACTAGACCTCGTCGTTTAGATCCTCTCAAAATGAAGGTTGCAAAAACAGAATTGATATACTTTTAATATTTTATAATTTTAAAATTATTACTTTTGATTTTGTGTTCATAGATTTCATTCAAAGATTTTTAATTGACTGTTTTCAACTATTTTCCTTTCCAATCCATTGGTCATTGTAAGCCTTCATTGTAGGTTTAGATATATTAAAATTTAACAATATTATTTATAAAAATGTATGTTGTTTATTAATCAATTTCAAATAACGAATGAAAAATCTTTGAATGAAATCTATGAACACAAAATCAAAAGTAATAATTTTAAAATTATAAAATATTAAAAGTATATCAATGTAGAGTCCCTACAACGACCGAGACTGACGATGGGGTGTTGGGACAAGGGCAGGAAACGGAAGCACGCAGAAGTTCCGGCTCGTCGCTTGATCATCATATTGAATCTGGCTCTCAGCATTTACATTGCACGATACAAAAAAAAATGCGTGCTTGAGAGAGGGGAGAGAAAGTAGGACATGAAACTAATGAAGAAGAAAATTTCACTTCATGATGCTTTCGCTATCAACATCCGACGTCAGAATTGTTGCGCTGGTAACTTTGCAGCAACATCTTCCCACACAACCTGATCGTCACCAATTTCCATGGCAAGGTTACTGACAATCCCTTCGTACGACTACCAGAACGGACTTCGGACTTTGGCTATGGAATTAAAATTCATAGTTTAAAGCATATTAAACAATTTATTAAATAAATAAATAAAGTAATTAAGTAAAATAAAAAAAAAAAGGAGGCCAACACGGGATTTGAACCCAGACCTCCAAGAAAAAACAACAAAAACACATTAAACCTAGAAGTAGGCAACGGGTTCTGCGCGCTTCGAGCACTCAGCGCAGGCGTAGCCTATTACAGTGACGTGGGTGGCCAATATCGTAATTCGCCGTAATTCGCCATATCACCGCTTGATATCGAATACGATAAACGAGAAGATGAAGAAGCCGAACGATTTGTGATCGTATCCCATCCCCAGTGAAATTGTGTTACGTGATTGTCCTTCTCCCCTTCCCCCTCCGTTATATGTGAAAACCACCCAGCAACAACCACAAACAACAACAAAAATCCAAGCTTGGTAAGTGAACGTAAATTTAACAACTATAGTATGAGCTCCAATGACAGCAGTCAGCAGCGACAGAGTCAGCAACGATGTTTTTTTTTCTTCTCGCTTAAAATGTTCCTTCTTTTGAATATATTCTTATAAAATTGTTAATTCATTAATTATTATTTAATCATATTAAACATTCATAGATTGTATTTTTTTTTTTTTTCCGATTTAATTACGCATGCATTTAGATTTAGTTAGATTATAGTTTTATTTACATACGGCATATAATTGATTCTATTTTTTTGGGTCATGCATCGACAACTATATCTCAGTATTAATTTCGTTGTTTCCGTCTGCGTTGTTGATTTTTCAATCGGTACCTTAAAATACTTTCACTGAAACGGTAAGATAAATTTTTCGATGCGGATTCCAAGCTATTATTATATGTCTTTTATTATTAGTATTCTTATTTTCTCTAAACAAAATGTGAACTTTTTGGCAAATTTTATAGAATTTATGAATTTGGTGTATATCTCTTAACGCGGCTTATTATCGATTTAATAAAAATTGGAACTTATATTACGTGGAAATCAAAATGAGTTATCTTTAAATAAAACCCGGTTAACCCGGATGTTCTAAGTCGCGGAGGGGTACGATTGGGAGTTCCGAGAATGACGTGATCCTTGGGAACTCATGGATGGGCGGGTACCGTAGGCACAACAGCAGCCTGACAAATAGAAGTAAAGATAGAGGGAACGAGATTTGGTAGGATATCGCGTCATTAAATTGTTTTTTTTTTTCATTTCCCTTCGCTAGAATATCAGTTAAAGCCAAGTGCATGATAAATTTTTTTTTCTTGATGTGCTCCGAGAACTTGCGTCCGTCGCAGACAAAACCGAACCCCCCAATTCCGCTGACCTACTAGCCGGCAGCCAGCATGCACGCTCTTGTCAACGTCGGAGACTGCCTAGACGGGAATTCCTTCATTGGGATTCTCGGCGATAGGCGGTAACGAGCCTAACGCAATTGAAACAGCATGGAGTTCCATTACAACGGTGTTCTTAATTACAATCAAAATCGAACGTGTTTTTATTTTTCATCACTCAATTCGCTTGCTCTTTTTGTTTTGATTACCTCTTTCTTGCGTAAGTTGTGAGAGTGAAGAAAGGCTTTTTACACCATTAGCGTATGCCCCCGCTCCCATGCTATTTTCTTTACTCTCCAACTGAGCGCGAACTGTCACTTTATTAAAGGTACAAAAAAAATGTGTAACTCACTTTGCGTTCCGTTGCTCCTACGATGAAAGATCTTTCATGAGCAGTTAAGAGCGGCCACCTGGAAATCAAAACATGGAAGAAAAAGAGAGTGGAGGGAAATTTACCCGAGATGGAAATGTTGCGAGAACCACGTTAGCAACATGAATCTAGAGCCGATCGCGAATATACCACAAATTAAGCAGCATCGATATGATCACTTGTTCACTTCTTTTCTTTCTTTCTTTTTTTATTTTTAAATGATTTTAGGTTGGGAGTTTATATAGGGTTAGAATTACATATGGAAAAAATTATATTCCAATACTAATTCAATATACTTGGTGTATACTTTGAATTTTTCGGAATTGGGTAATTTTTGGAATGCTGCACTGTGTGGTCCGTGGTATTCTGATTTTGCCTGTCAAAACCCTATCCGGGATTCTGACAGGCCATCTAAAATCTCTTTGGACACCGCTCCTCAGCTCTCTTTATGAAGACTGGTATCCACTATGGCACAGCCGAGTTTTAATAATAAAAATGTACTGAGGGTATTTAGATAAATTTCTAATATTCGATTTATGCATGTCTAACGAAGCTTACTTGAATTCAATTGAGAAATTTTATTATTTAATACTTTTATTATTTAATACCATATATTATTTATATATATACTGGATATCAGTCACTTTTTCAAAAATAATATTTTCTCAAATTTAAGTACAAATAGGTTCAGTTTAACAATCTCTATACGTCTGCTCTGAATCTGAACAGAATTAGAAATGGACGATTTTGAATTAAGTGTGCTTCTATGGAGCGGTCAAAAGAGTAGAGTTATGGAACCTGAAGTTGTCCGTGAGTTGTCGGAGTTTTGGGACAGAATGTAGTAAAGTTGTTCATGAAAGACAATCGGTATTAGAGGTTACAAGCCCCGCTACAAAACCCCCCTGCTAAAATCAGATTTGGGGGAGATATCACACAAAACTGATCCCGCTTGTAGCTGGGATCCGCATTAGTGTTTGTTATTCAGAACATTACCCATGACTAGAAAATCTTTTTATACACCTGGTGGAAAAAATGCAATTCGGCCAGATTTTCTGATTCGAAGTTGAACAATCAAAACCAATCGGCAAAAGGTCATATAATCTCCAGAAATCTATACCTAACTATAAGTTCTGGGACAAACTCGGAACGTCATGTATGGTGATAGATTTCTGAACTCCTTTAAACTTTATTTTTGTTGTACGTATCCTACGATTTGCTGTTTTTGACCATTAGCAGTGTGAACAACAGATTTTAATTTTTTTAAATTGGTATTCATCATCAAAAACTCTGTAGCAGCGTGCGCTCCTAGACAGCTGATCGAAGCTCCTGTGTCCAATAAACCAACTATTGATTTGTTAAATAATGAAACCTACACCAAGAGTTTCATATTGTTCGAACTATCAAAAACAAACAAACAAACTTCCTTTGATTGGTTCTTACTGTTTTCAAAAATTTGCGTAATCTTAAAGTAGAACGCTTGGATTTTGCTCTACATTTTCCGGGAAAATGATCAGAACCTAATTTCACCACCGAAGAAATGTTAACTTGCGAGTTTTGACTCTTAAACCTTTTTGTGTGGGATTGTGTCGTTGTTGTTGTAGACTCAGTTTTTTGAGGAAGACCGAGCAACTGCTCGATAGTCAAATGTTCCAATGGACGAGACATTTAAACTAAAAACTTAAATTGAAAAAAAAAAAATTTAAAAAAATAAAAATAAATTCAAAATCATAATTCCAAAGCACTAAATCCGAGTTCATTGCAATAGAAGGACATCGAACTGTTAACAACAACGCAGGCTTGAAGAGATAATTTTAGAAAGACAGAAAAATTGGAATTGGTTAAGATAAACATTGTTTTGGCTAATAGATTCCCAAAAAGGAATCCTATTATATTTCCAAACACAATGGGAAACTGCGAAATATAAGATAGATTATTGAATCGAATTTTTGCGGTCAGGACTCAAATTTTCCAAGTCCTGCAATTCCAGCTGGAACAGATTTTAAAAGAAAAGAGTAAAGTAATATGAGTCTTTAAAGACAATGCGGTAAGAGCTTCGAACAATGTTTTAACTCTGAATTTCCAGCTATTGGTCAAAAGACGAAAAGAAAGTTATTAAAACACATTGCGGTTAGAGATTAGCACCTTTGTCAAAAGTCTGCTATTCCAGTAAATGGTTCAGTTACAAGATAGAATAAGGAAGATAATTATAGTCTAAGCATAACGAATGAGTTAATCAACGTCCTTTCCGGTCAGAGCTACACCTTCCGGTACAGCATTTGCAGTTCCTGGAATAACTTGTTAACTAATCATTTCGAATCCTTATACCAATGATACGTTATTGACTATGACGGCTTTTAACTATTGTTTTGGAGTTATAAATGATTCCAGTACACAGAAACGTTCATAAAAAACTTTGAAGCAACACACAGATTATTGTCGAAAATCATACTGATTACGAACAAGATGTTCAAAAAAATTATTCGAACGTGTGGGCCCTACGTTGGGCGCCAAAATGTATCATGCAACGTACTGTCTCGTAGCGAGACGACTGTAGGTTTAGATATATTAAAATTTAACAATATTATTTATAAAAATGTATGTTGTTTATTAATCAATTTCAAATAACGAATGAAAAATCTTTGAATGAAATCTATGAACACAAAATCAAAAGTAATAATTTTAAAATTATAAAATATTAAAAGTATATCAATGTAGAGTCCCTACATATACTCCCCCCACCAGTTCAATGTATTAAAAAAAAATTAGATATAAGTAACCAAAGAGGATATGTTAAATGTAACTTTCTTTTGTTTTGAAGTCGTTATAGGTAAAGATTGCTTCTTTTCAATATGTGCTGGTTTTAACAAATCAATTGAAACAGTTTTGATAAAATTGTTCTTCCTTATTGTAAAAGATTTATCATTCCTAGAAATGACTTGATATGGTCCTTCAAATGGAGGTTGTAAACTAGAAATTCTTTTAACTTTTTCAAAAACATATTCACAAGACATCAAATTTTTTAGAACACTTCGGTATCATAGTTGATGTTAAAGCCAAACAAATCATAGTTTCATCTTCTAAACTAAACGTTAAAGGATCTAAAAAGATTTGTGATATTTATTCTGTCAAACTTTTAAATAATGGCAATAAGTTTATCAACCTTTCAAATTCATTTCCTACACTTGTTGTTAACACTGTGCATAGAATAGAAACAAAAGGCAATCTACCATTTACTAGACCTCGTCGTTTAGATCCTCTCAAAATGAAGGTTGCAAAAACAGAATTGATATACTTTTAATATTTTATAATTTTAAAATTATTACTTTTGATTTTGGGTTCATAGATTTCATTCAAAGATTTTTAATTGACTGTTTTCAACTATTTTCCTTTCCAATCCATTGGTCATTGTAAGCCTTCATTGTAGGTTTAGATATATTAAAATTTAACAATATTATTTATAAAAATGTATGTTGTTTATTAATCAATTTCAAATAACGAATGAAAAATCTTTGAATGAAATCTATGAACACAAAATCAAAAGTAATAATTTTAAAATTATAAAATATTAAAAGTATATCAATGTAGAGTCCCTACAACGACCGAGACTGACGATGGGGTGTTGGGACAAGGGCAGGAAACGGAAGCACGCAGAAGTTCCGGCTCGTCGCTTGATCATCATATTGAATCTGGCTCTCAGCATTTACATTGCACGATACAAAAAAAAATGCGTGCTTGAGAGAGGGGAGAGAAAGTAGGACATGAAACTAATGAAGAAGAAAATTTCACTTCATGATGCTTTCGCTATCAACATCCGACGTCAGAATTGTTGCGCTGGTAACTTTGCAGCAACATCTTCCCACACAACCTGATCGTCACCAATTTCCATGGCAAGGTTACTGACAATCCCTTCGTACGACTACCAGAACGGACTTCGGACTTTGGCTATGGAATTAAAATTCATAGTTTAAAGCATATTAAACAATTTATTAAATGACTAAAAATAATCCTAATCTAACGTGAAGTGTATGTCTATGCATAATGATATATTCAAAAAAAAAATTAAATTCATACATTTTGGTTGAGTTCATGTTCTTGTGGTAAGTATTAGGTATTGTGGTAAGTATTAAGTATTAATTAAAGGTAGGTATAAATAATGGTAATTGAAGTTGATTAAAGTAAAGGTAAGTAAGTAAATTATAGGTAAATTAAATTTGAGGTACGCATTCATATATATAAGACTTCATTGCTACTAATTTTATAACAAGTATTTCAGATTTTACTATTTTTCAGCTTGTCTATCGGTTTACCAAAATTATTACTATTCTTATTTATCATATTTATATGATTATCTAAAGTTAATTATTATATTTCTATTTGAAATTTGTTTAAATAAAATTATTTTTGTTTAATTTCATCATCATAACCATGTAATGTTGCCTAAACGGTGTTCTTAATTACAATCAAAATCGAACTTGTTTTAATTTTTCATCACTCAATTCGCTTGCTCTTTTTGTTTTGATTACCTCTTTCTTGCGTAAGTTGTGAGAGTGAAGAAAGGCTTTTTACACCATTAGCGTATGCCCCCGTTCCCATGCTATTTTCTTTACTCTCCAACTGTCACTTTATTAAAGGTACAAAAAAAATGTGTAACTCACTTTGCGTTCCGTTGCTCCTGCGATGAAAGATCTTTCATGAGCAGTTAAGAGCGGCCACCTGGAAATCAAAACATGGAAGAAAAAGAGAGTGGAGGGAAATTTACCCGAGATGGAAATGATGCGAGAACCACGTTAGCAACATGAATCTAGAGCCGATCGCGAATATACCACAAATTAAGCAGCATCGATATGATCACTTGTTCACTTCTTTTCTTTCTTTTTTTATTTTTAAATGATTTTAGGTTGGGTGTTTATATAGGGTTAGAATTACATATGGAAAAAATTATATTCCAATACTAATTCAATATACTTGGTGTATACTTTGAATTTTTCGGAATTGGGTAATTTTTGGAATGCTGCACTGTGTGGTCCGTGGTATACTGATTTTGCCTGTCAAAACCCTATCCGGGATTCTGACAGGCCATCTAAAATCTCTTTGGACACCGCTCCTCAGCTCTCTTTATGAAGACTGGTATCCACTGTGGCACAGCCGAGTTTTAATAATAAAAATGACATGAGGATATTTAGATAAATTTCTAATATTCGATTTTTGCATGTGTAATGAAGCTTACTTGAATTCAATTGAAAAATTTTATTATTTAATACTTTTATTATTTAATACCATATATTATTTATATATATACCTACCACTATTTGATATCACTTTTTCAAAAATAATATTTTCTCAAATTTAAGTACAAATAGGTTCAGTTTAACAATCTCTATACGTCTGCTCTAAATCTGAACAAAATTAGAAATGGACGATTTTGAATTAAGTGTGCTTCTATGGAGCGGTCAAAAGAGTAGAGTTATGGAACCTGAAGTTGTCCGTGAGTTGTCGGAGTTTTGGGACAGAATGTAGTAAAGTTGTTCATGAAAGACAATCGGTATTAGAGGTTACAAGCCCCGCTACAAAACCCCCCTGCTAAAATCAGATTTGGGGGAGATATCACACAAAACTGATCCCGCTTGTAGCTGGGATCCGCATTAGTATTTGTTATTCAGAACATTACCCATGACTAGAAAATCTTTTTATACACCTGGTGGAAAAAATGCAATTCGGCCAGATTTTCTGATTCGAAGTTGAACAATCAAAACCAATCGGCAAAAGGTCATATAATCTCCAGAAATCTATACCTAACTATAAGTTCTGGGACAAACTCGGAACGTCATGTATGGTGATAGATTTCTGAACTCCTTTAAACTTTATTTTTGTTGTACGTATCCTACGATTTGCTGTTTTTGACCATTAGCAGTGTGAACAACAGATTTTAATTTTTTTAAATTGGTATTCATCATCAAAAACTCTGTAGCAGCGTGCGCTCCTAGACAGCTGATCGAAGCTCCTGTGTCCAATAAACCAACTATTGATTTGTTAAATAATGAAACCTACACCAAGAGTTTCATATTGTTCGAACTATCAAAAACAAACAAACAAACTTCCTTTGATTGGTTCTTACTGTTTTCAAAAATTTGCGTAATCTTAAAGTAGAACGCTTGGATTTTGCTCTACATTTTCCGGGAAAATGATCAGAACCTAATTTCACCACCGAAGAAATGTTAACTTGCGAGTTTTGACTCTTAAACCTTTTTGTGTGGGATTGTGTCGTTGTTGTTGTAGTCTCAGTTTTTTGAGGAAGACCGAGCAACTGCTCGATAGTCAAATGTTCCAATGGACGAGACATTTAAACTAAAAACTTAAATTGAAAAAAAAAAAAATTTAAAAAAATAAAAATAAATTCAAAATCTTAAATCCAAAGCACTAAATCCGAGTTCATTGCAATAGAAGGACATCGAACTGTTAACAATAACGCAGGCTTGAAGAGATAATTTTAGAAAGACAGAAAAATTAGAATTGGTTAAGATAAACATTGTTTTGGCTAATAGATTCCCTTTCTTCTTTATCTTATCTATTAATCTAAATCGAATTTTTTTTCGAATGGTTCAGTTACAAGATAGAATAAGGAAGATAATTATAGTCTAAGCATAACGAATGAGTTAATCAACGTCCTTTCCGGTCAGAGCTACACCTTCCGGTACAGCATTTGCAGTTCCTGGAATAAATTGTTAACTAATCATTTCGAATCCTTATACCAATGATACGTTATTGACTATGACGGCTTTTAACTATTGTTTTGGAGTTATAAATGATTCCAGTACACAGAAACGTTCATAAAAAACTTTGAGGCAACACACGGATTATTGTCGAAAATCATACTGATTACAAACAAGATGTTAAAAAAAATGATTCGAACGTGTGGGCCCTACGTTGGGCGCCAAAATATAACATGCAACGTACGCACACAGAAGTTCCGGCTCGTCGCTTGATCATCATATTGAATCTGGCTCTCAGCATTTACATTGCACGATACAAACAAAATGCGTGCTTGAGAGAGGGGAGAGAAAGTAGGACATGAAACTAATGAAGAAGAAAATTTCCCTTCATGATGCTTTCGCTATCAACATCCGACGTCAGAATTGTTGCGCTGGTAGCTTTGCAGCAACATCTGCCCACCCAACCTGATCGTCACCAATTTCCATGGCAATGTTACTGACGATCCCTTCGTACGACTACCAGAACGGACTTCGGACTTTGGCTATGGAATTAAAATTTATAGTTTAAAGCATATTAAACAATTTATTAAATGACTAAAAATAATCCTAATCTAACGTGAAGTGTATGTCTATGCATAATGATATATTCAAAAAAAAAAATTAAATTCATACATTTTGGATGAGTTCATGTTCCTGTGGTAAGTATTAGGTATTGTGGTAAGTATTAAGTATTAATTAAAGGTAGGTATAAATAATGGTAATTGAAGTTGATTAAAGTAAAGGTAAGTAAGTAAATTATAGGTAAATTAAATTTGAGGTACGCATTTATTTATATTAGACTTCATTGCTACTAATTTTATAACAAGTATTTCAGATTTTACTTCTTTTTCAGCTTGTCTATCGGTTTACCAAAATTATTACTATTTGTATTTATCACATTTGTATGATTATCTGAAGTGAATTATTATATTTCTATCTGAAATTTGTTTAAATAAAATTATTTTTGTTTAATTTCATCATTATAACCATGTAATGTTGCCTAAACTGTGTTCTTAATTACAATCAAAATCGAACGTGTTTTTATTTTTCATCACTCAATTCGCTTGCTCTTTTTGTTTTGATTACCTCTTTCTTGCGTAAGTTGTGAGAGTGAAGAAAGGCTTTTTACACCATTAGCGTATGCCCCCGCTCCCATGCTATTTTCTTTACTCTCCAACTGAGCGCGAACTGTCACTTTATTAAAGGTACAAAAAAAATGTGTAACTCACTTTGCGTTACGTTGCTCCTACGATGAAAGAGCTTTCATGAGCAGTTAAGAGCGGCCAGCTGGAAATCAAAACATGGAAGAAAAAGAGAATGGAGGGAAATTTACCCGAGATGGAAATGTTGCGAGAACCACGTTAGCAACATGAATCTAGAGCCGATCGCGAATATACCACAAATTAAGCAGCATCGATATGATCACTTTTTCACTTCTTTTCTTTCTTTCTTTTTTTATTTTTAAATGATTTTAGGTTGGGTGTTTATATAGGGTTAGAATTACATATGGAAAAAATTATATTCGAATACTAATTCAATATACTTGGTGTATACTTTGAATTTTTCGGAATTGGGTAATTTTTGGAATGCTGCACTGTGTGGTCCGTGGTATACTGATTTTACCTGTCAAAACCCTATCCGGGATTCTGACAGGCCATCTAAAATCTCTTTGGACACCGCTCCTCAGCTCTCTTTATGAAGAGTGGTATCCACTGTGGCACAGCCGAGTTTTAATAATAAAAATGTGCTGAGGGTATTTAGATAAATTTCTAATATTCGATTTATGCATGTCTAACGAAGCTTACTTGAATTCAATTGAGAAATTTTATTATTTAATACTTTTATTATTTAATACCATATATTATTTATATATATACTGGATATCAGTCACTTTTTCAAAAATAATATTTTCTCAAATTTAAGTACAAATAGGTTCAGTTTAACAATCTCTATACGTCTGCTCTGAATCTGAACAGAATTAGAAATGGACGATTTTGAATTAAGTGTGCTTCTATGGAGCGTTCAAAAGAGTAGAGTCATGGAACCTGAAGTTGTTCGTGAGTTGTCGGAGTTTTGGGACAGAATGTAGTAAAGTTGTTCATGAAAGACAATCGGTATTAGAGGTTACAAGCCCCGCTACAAAACCCCCCTGCTAAAATCAGATTTGGGGGAGATATCACACAAAACTGATCCCGCTTGTAGCTGGGATCCGCATTTGTATTTGTTATTCAGAACTTTACCCATGACTAGAAAATCTTTTTATACACCTGGTGCAAAAAATGCAATTCGGCCAGATTTTTACCTTTCTGATTCGAAGTTGAACAATCAAAACCAATCGGCAAAATGTCATATAATATCCAGAAATCTATCCCTAACTATAAGTTCTGGGACAAACTCGGAACGTCATATATGGTGATAGATTTCTGAACTCCTTTAAACTTTATTTTTGTTGTACGTATCCTACGATTTGCCGTTTTTGACCATTAGCAGTGTGAACAACAGATTTAAATTTTTTAAAATTGGTATTCATCATCAAAAACTCTGTAGCAGCGTGCGCTCCTAGACAGCTGATCGAAGCTCCTGTGTCCAATAAACCAACTATTGATTTGTTAAATAATGAAACCTACACCAAGAGTTTCATATTGTTCGAACTATCAAAAACAAACAAACAAACTTCCTTTGATTGGTTCTTACTGTTTTCAAAAATTTGCGTAATCTTAAAGTAGAACGCTTGGATTTTGCTCTACATTTTCCGGTAAAATGATCAGAACCTAATTTAGCCGCCGAAGAAATGTTAACTTGCGAGTTTTGACTATTAAACCTTTTTGTGTGGGATTGTGTCGTTGTTGTTGTAGTCTCAGTTTTTTGAGGAAGACCGAGCAACTGCTCGATCGTCAAATGTTCCAATGGACGAAACATTTAAACTAAAAACTTCAATTGAAAGAAAAAAAACAAAATTTAAAAAATAAATTCAAAATCTTAAATCCAAAGCACTAAATCCGAGTTCATTGCAATAGAAGGACATCGAACTGTTAACAATAACGCAGGCTTGAAGAGATTATTTTAGAAAGACAGAAAAATTGGAATTGGTTAAGATAAACATTGTTTTGGCTAATAGATTCCCAAAAAGGAATCCTATTATATTTCCAAACACAATGGGAAACTGCAAAATATAAGATAGATTATTGAATCGAATTTTTGCGGTCAGGACTCAAATTTTCCAAGTCCTGCAATTCCAGCTAGAACAGATTTTAAAAGAAAAGAGTAAAGTAATATGAGTCTTTAAAGACAATGCGGTAAGAGCTTCGAACAATGTTTTAACTCTGAATTTCCAGCTATTGGTCAAATGACGAAAAGAAAGTTATTAAAACACATTGCGGTTAGAGATTAGCACCTTTGTCAAAAGACTGCTATTCCAGCAAATGGTTCAGTTACAAGATAGAATAAGGAAGATAATTATAGTCTAAGCATAACGAATGAGTTAATCAACGTCCTTTCCGGTCAGAGCTACACCTTCCGGTACAGCATTTGCAGTTCCTGGAATAACTTGTTAACTAATCATTTCGAATCCTTATACCAATGATACGTTATTGACTATGACGGCTTTTAACTATTGTTTTGGAGTTATAAATGATTCCAGTACACAGAAACGTTCATAAAAAACTTTGAGGCAACACACCGATTATTGTCGAAAATCATACTGATTACGAACAAGATGTTCAAAAAAATTATTCGAACGTGTGGGCCCTACGTTGGGCGCCAAAATGTATCATGCAACGTACTGTCTCGTAGCGAGACGACCGAGACTGACGATGGGGTGTTGGGACAAGGGCAGGAAACGGAAGCACGCAGAAGTTCCGGCTCGTCGCTTGATCATCATATTGAATCTGGCTCTCAGCATTTACATTGCACGATACAAAAAAAAAAATGCGTGCTTGAGAGAGGGGAGAGAAAGTAGGACATGAAACTAATGAAGAAGAAAATTTCACTTCATGATGCTTTCGCTATCAACATCCGACGTCAGAATTGTTGCGTTAGTAACTTTGCAGCAACATCTTCCCACCCAACCTGATCGTCACCAATTTCCATGGCAATGTTACTGACAATCCCTTCGTACGACTACCAGAACGGACTTCGGACTTTGGCTATGGAATTAAAATTCATAGTTTAAAGCATATTAAACAATTTATTAAATGACTAAAAATAATCCTAATCTAACGTGAAGTGTATGTCTATGCATAATGATATATTCAAAAAAAAAAATTAAATTCATACATTTTGGTTGAGTTCATGTTCTTGTGGAAAGTATTAGGTATTGTGGTAAGTATTAAGTATTAATTAAAGGTAGGTATAAATAATGGTAATTGAAGTTGATTAAAATAAAGGTAAGTAAGTAAATTATAGGTGAATTAAATTTGAGGTACGCATTCATATATATTAGACTTCATTGCTACTAATTTTATAACAAGTATTTCAGATTTTACTATTTTTCAGCTTGTCTATCGGTTTACCAAAATTATTACTATTCTTATTTATCATATTTATATGATTATCTAAAGTTAATTATTATATTTCTATTTGAAATTTGTTTAAATAAAATTATTTTTGTTTAATTTCATCATCATAACCATGTAATGTTGCCTAAACGGTGTTCTTAATTACAATCAAAATCGAACGTGTTTTTATTTTTCATCACTCAATTCGCTTGCTCTTTTTGTTTTGATTACCTCTTTCTTGCGTAAGTTGTGAGAGTGAAGAAAGGCTTTTTACACCATTAGCGTATGCCCCCGCTCCCATGCTATTTTCTTTACTCTCCAACTGAGCGCGAACTGTCACTTTATTAAAGGTACAAAAAAAATGTGTAACTCACTTTGCGTTCCGTTGCTCCTACGATGAAAGATCTTTCATGAGCAGTTAAGAGCGG
Organism: Coelopa frigida; assembly: GCA_017309665.1. NCBI lineage: Eukaryota > Metazoa > Arthropoda > Insecta > Diptera > Coelopidae > Coelopa > Coelopa frigida. The sequence continues at coordinate 31,037,991 of CM029565.1, forward strand.
CCACCTGGAAATCAAAACATGGAAGAAAAAGAGAGTGGAGGGAAATTTACCCGAGATGGAAATGTTGCGAGAACCACGTTAGCAACATGAATCTAGAGCCGATCGCGAATATACCACAAATTAAGCAGCATCGATATGATCACTTGTTCACTTCTTTTCTTTCTTTTTTTATTTTTAAATGATTTTAGGTTGGGTGTTTATATAGGGTTAGAATTACATATGGAAAAAATTATATTCCAATACTAATTCAATATACTTGGTGTATACTTTGAATTTTTCGGAATTGGGTAATTTTTGGAATGCTGCACTGTGTGGTCCGTGGTATTCTGATTTTGCCTGTCAAAACCCTATCCGGGATTCTGACAGGCCATCTAAAATCTCTTTGGACACCGCTCCTCAGCTCTCTTTATGAAGAGTGGTATCCACTGTGGCACAGCCGAGTTTTAATAATAAAAATGTCCTGAGGGTATTTAGATAAATTTCTAATATTCGATTTATGCATGTCTAACGAAGCTTACTTGAATTCAATTGAGAAATTTTATTATTTAATACTTTTATTATTTAATACCATATATTATTTATATATATACTGGATATCAGTCACTTTTTCAAAAATAATATTTTCTCAAATTTAAGTACAAATAGGTTCAGTTTAACAATCTCTATACGTCTGCTCTGAATCTGAACAGAATTAGAAATGGACGATTTTGAATTAAGTGTGCTTCTATGGAGCGTTCAAAAGAGTAGAGTCATGGAACCTGAAGTTGTTCGTGAGTTGTCGGAGTTTTGGGACAGAATGTAGTAAAGTTGTTCATGAAAGACAATCGGTATTAGAGGTTACAAGCCCCGCTACAAAACCCCCCTGCTAAAATCAGATTTGGGGGAGATATCACACAAAACTGATCCCGCTTGTAGCTTGGGATCCGCATTAGTATTTGTTATTCAGAACTTTACCCATGACTAGAAAATCTTTTTATACACCTGGTGCAAAAATGCAATTCGGCCAGATTTTTACCTTTCTGATTCGAAGTTGAACAATCAAAACCAATCGGCAAAATGTCATATAATATCCAGAAATCTATCCCTAACTATAAGTTCTGGGACAAACTCGGAACGTCATATATGGTGATAGATTTCTGAACTCCTTTAAACTTTATTTTTGTTGTACGTATCCTACGATTTGCCGTTTTTGACCATTAGCAGTGTGAACAACAGATTTTAATTTTTTTAAATTGGTATTCATCATCAAAAACTCTGTAGCAGCGTGCGCTCCTAGACAGCTGATCGAAGCTCCTGTGTCCAATAAACCAACTATTGATTTGTTAAATAATGAAACCTACACCAAGAGTTTCATATTGTTCGAACTATCAAAAACAAACAAACAAACTTCCTTTGATTGGTTCTTACTGTTTTCAAAAATTTGCGTAATCTTAAAGTAGAACGCTTGGATTTTGCTCTACATTTTCCGGTAAAATGATCAGAACCTAATTTAGCCGCCGAAGAAATGTTAACTTGCGAGTTTTGACTATTAAACCTTTTTGTGTGGGATTGTGTCGTTGTTGTTGTAGTCTCAGTTTTTTGAGGAAGACCGAGCAACTGCTCGATCGTCAAATGTTCCAATGGACGAAACATTTAAACTAAAAACTTCAATTGAAAGAAAAAAAACAAAATTTAAAAAATAAATTCAAAATCTTAAATCCAAAGCACTAAATCCGAGTTCATTGCAATAGAAGGACATCGAACTGTTAACAATAACGCAGGCTTGAAGAGATTATTTTAGAAAGACAGAAAAATTGGAATTGGTTAAGATAAACATTGTTTTGGCTAATAGATTCCCAAAAAGGAATCCTATTATATTTCCAAACACAATGGGAAACTGCAAAATATAAGATAGATTATTGAATCGAATTTTTGCGGTCAGGACTCAAATTTTCCAAGTCCTGCAATTCCAGCTAGAACAGATTTTAAAAGAAAAGAGTAAAGTAATATGAGTCTTTAAAGACAATGCGGTAAGAGCTTCGAACAATGTTTTAACTCTGAATTTCCAGCTATTGGTCAAATGACGAAAAGAAAGTTATTAAAACACATTGCGGTTAGAGATTAGCACCTTTGTCAAAAGACTGCTATTCCAGCAAATGGTTCAGTTACAAGATAGAATAAGGAAGATAATTATAGTCTAAGCATAACGAATGAGTTAATCAACGTCCTATCCGGTCAGAGCTACACCTTCCGGTACAGCATTTGCAGTTCCTGGAATAACTTGTTAACTAATCATTTCGAATCCTTATACCAATGATACGTTATTGACTATGACGGCTTTTTACTATTGTTTTGGAGTTATAAATGATTCCAGTACACAGAAACGTTCATAAAAAACTTTGAGGCAACACACCGATTATTGTCGAAAATCATACTGATTACGAACAAGATGTTCAAAAAAATTATTCGAACGTGTGGGCCCTACGTTGGGCGCCAAAATGTATCATGCAACGTACTGTCTCGTAGCGAGACGACCGAGACTGACGATGGGGTGTTGGGACAAGGGCAGGAAACGGAAGCACGCAGAAGTTCCGGCTCGTCGCTTGATCATCATATTGAATCTGGCTCTCAGCATTTACATTGCACGATACAAAAAAAAAATGCGTGCTTGAGAGAGGGGAGAGAAAGTAGGACATGAAACTAATGAAGAAGAAAATTTCACTTCATGATGCTTTCGCTATCAACATCCGACGTCAGAATTGTTGCGTTAGTAACTTTGCAGCAACATCTTCCCACCCAACCTGATCGTCACCAATTTCCATGGCAATGTTACTGACAATCCCTTCGTACGACTACCAGAACGGACTTCGGACTTTGGCTATGGAATTAAAATTCATAGTTTAAAGCATATTAAACAATTTATTAAATGACTAAAAATAATCCTAATCTAACGTGAAGTGTATGTCTATGCATAATGATATATTCAAAAAAAAAAATTAAATTCATACATTTTGGTTGAGTTCATGTTCTTGTGGAAAGTATTAGGTATTGTGGTAAGTATTAAGTATTAATTAAAGGTAGGTATAAATAATGGTAATTGAAGTTGATTAAAATAAAGGTAAGTAAGTAAATTATAGGTGAATTAAATTTGAGGTACGCATTCATATATATTAGACTTCATTGCTACTAATTTTATAACAAGTATTTCAGATTTTACTATTTTTCAGCTTGTCTATCGGTTTACCAAAATTATTACTATTCTTATTTATCATATTTATATGATTATCTAAAGTTAATTATTATATTTCTATTTGAAATTTGTTTAAATAAAATTATTTTTGTTTAATTTCATCATCATAACCATGTAATGTTGCCTAAACGGTGTTCTTAATTACAATCAAAATCGAACGTGTTTTTATTTTTCATCACTCAATTCGCTTGCTCTTTTTGTTTTGATTACCTCTTTCTTGCGTAAGTTGTGAGAGTGAAGAAAGGCTTTTTACACCATTAGCGTATGCCCCCGCTCCCATGCTATTTTCTTTACTCTCCAACTGAGCGCGAACTGTCACTTTATTAAAGGTACAAAAAAAATGTGTAACTCACTTTGCGTTCCGTTGCTCCTACGATGAAAGATCTTTCATGAGCAGTTAAGAGCGGCCACCTGGAAATCAAAACATGGAAGAAAAGAGAGTGGAGGGAAATTTACCCGAGATGGAAATGTTGCGAGAACCACGTTAGCAACATGAATCTAGAGCCGATCGCGAATATACCACAAATTAAGCAGCATCGATATGATCACTTGTTCACTTCTTTTCTTTCTTTCTTTTTTTATTTTTAAATGATTTTAGGTTGGGTGTTTATATAGGGTTAGAATTACATATGGAAAAAATTATATTCCAATACTAATTCAATATACTTGGTGTATACTTTGAATTTTTCGGAATTGGGTAATTTTTGGAATGCTGCACTGTGTGGTCCGTGGTATACTGATTTTGCCTGTCAAAACCCTATCCGGGATTCTGACAGGCCATCTAAAATCTCTTTGGACACCGCTCCTCAGCTCTCTTTATGAAGACTGGTATCCACTGTGGCACAGCCGAGTTTTAATAATAAAAATGTCCTGAGGGTATTTAGATAAATTTCTAATATTCGATTTATGCTTGTCTAACGAAGCTTACTTGAATTCAATTGAGAAATTTTATTATTTAATACTTTTATTATTTAATACCATATATTATTTATATATATACTGGATATCAGTCACTTTTCAAAAATAATATTTTCTCAAATTTAAGTACAAATAGGTTCAGTTTAACAATCTCTATACGTCTGCTCTGAATCTGAACAGAATTAGAAATGGACGATTTGAATTAAGTGTGCTTCTATGGAGCGTTCAAAAGAGTAGAGTCATGGAACCTGAAGTTGTTCGTGAGTTGTCGGAGTTTTGGGACAGAATGTAGTAAAGTTGTTCATGAAAGACAATCGGTATTAGAGGTTACAAGCCCCGCTACAAAACCCCCCTGCTAAAATCAGATTTGGGGGAGATATCACACAAAACTGATCCCGCTTGTAGCTGGGATCCGCATTTGTATTTGTTATTCAGAACTTTACCCATGACTAGAAAATCTTTTTATACACCTGGTGCAAAAAATGCAATTCGGCCAGATTTTTACCTTTCTGATTCGAAGTTGAACAATCAAAACCAATCGGCAAAATGTCATATAATATCCAGAAATCTATCCCTAACTATAAGTTCTGGGACAAACTCGGAACGTCATATATGGTGATAGATTTCTGAACTCCTTTAAACTTTATTTTTGTTGTACGTATCCTACGATTTGCCGTTTTTGACCATTAGCAGTGTGAACAACAGATTTTAATTTTTTTAAATTGGTATTCATCATCAAAAACTCTGTAGCAGCGTGCGCTCCTAGACAGCTGATCGAAGCTCCTGTGTCCAATAAACCAACTATTGATTTGTTAAATAATGAAACCTACACCAAGAGTTTCATATTGTTCGAACTATCAAAAACAAACAAACAAACTTCCTTTGATTGGTTCTTACTGTTTTCAAAAATTTGCGTAATCTTAAAGTAGAACGCTTGGATTTTGCTCTACATTTTCCGGTAAAATGATCAGAACCTAATTTAGCCGCCGAAGAAATGTTAACTTGCGAGTTTTGACTATTAAACCTTTTTGTGTGGGATTGTGTCGTTGTTGTTGTAGTCTCAGTTTTTTGAGGAAGACCGAGCAACTGCTCGATCGTCAAATGTTCCAATGGACGAAACATTTAAACTAAAAACTTCAATTGAAAGAAAAAAAACAAAATTTAAAAAATAAATTCAAAATCTTAAATCCAAAGCACTAAATCCGAGTTCATTGCAATAGAAGGACATCGAACTGTTAACAATAACGCAGGCTTGAAGAGATTATTTTAGAAAGACAGAAAAATTGGAATTGGTTAAGATAAACATTGTTTGGCTAATAGATTCCCAAAAAGGAATCCTATTATATTTCCAAACACAATGGGAAACTGCAAAATATAAGATAGATTATTGAATCGAATTTTTGCGGTCAGGACTCAAATTTTCCAAGTCCTGCAGTTCCAGCTAGAACAGATTTTAAAAGAAAAGAGTAAAGTAATATGAGTCTTTAAAGACAATGCGGTAAGAGCTTCGAACAATGTTTTAACTCTGAATTTCCAGCTATTGGTCAAATGACGAAAAGAAAGTTATTAAAACACATTGCGGTTAGAGATTAGCACCTTTGTCAAAAGACTGCTATTCCAGCAAATGGTTCAGTTACAAGATAGAATAAGGAAGATAATTATAGTCTAAGCATAACGAATGAGTTAATCAACGTCCTTTCCGGTCAGAGCTACACCTTCCGGTACAGCATTTGCAGTTCCTGGAATAACTTGTTAACTAATCATTTCGAATCCTTATACCAATGATACGTTATTGACTATGACGGCTTTTAACTATTGTTTTGGAGTTATAAATGATTCCAGTACACAGAAACGTTCATAAAAAACTTTGAGGCAACACACGGATTATTGTCGAAAATCATACTGATTACGAACAAGATGTTCAAAAAAATTATTCGAACGTGTGGGCCCTACGTTGGGCGCCAAAATGTATCATGCAACGTACTGTCTCGTAGCGAGACGACCGAGACTGACGATGGGGTGTTGGGACAAGGGTAGGAAACGGAAGCACGCAGAAGTTCCGGCTCGTCGCTTGATCATCATATTGAATCTGGCTGGAAAATTTCACTTCATGATGCTTTCGCTATCAACATCCGACGTCAGAATTGTTGCGCTGGTAGCTTTGCAGCAACATCTTCCCACACAACCTGATCGTCACCAATTTCCATGGCAAGGTTACTGACAATCCCTTCGTACGACTACCAGAACGGACTTCGGACTTTGGCTATGGAATTAAAATTCATAGTTTAAAGCATATTAAACAATTTATTAAATGACTAAAAATAATCCTAATCTAACGTGAAGTGTATGTCTATGCATAATGATATATTCAAAAAAAAAAAATTAAATTCATACATTTTGGTTGAGTTCATGTTCTTGTGGAAAGTATTAGGTATTGTGGTAAGTATTAAGTATTAATTAAAGGTAGGTATAAATAATGGTAATTGAAGTTGATTAAAATAAAGGTAAGTAAGTAAATTATAGGTGAATTAAATTTGAGGTACGCATTCATATATATTAGACTTCATTGCTACTAATTTTATAACAAGTATTTCAGATTTTACTATTTTCAGCTTGTCTATCGGTTTACCAAAATTATTACTATTCTTATTTATCATATTTATATGATTATCTAAAGTTAATTATTATATTTCTATTTGAAATTTGTTTAAATAAAATTATTTTTGTTTAATTTCATCATCATAACCATGTAATGTTGCCTAAACGGTGTTCTTAATTACAATCAAAATCGAACGTGTTTTTATTTTTCATCACTCAATTCGCTTGCTCTTTTTGTTTTGATTACCTCTTTCTTGCGTAAGTTGTGAGAGTGAAGAAAGGCTTTTTACACCATTAGCGTATGCCCCCGCTCCCATGCTATTTTCTTTACTCTCCAACTGAGCGCGAACTGTCACTTTATTAAAGGTACAAAAAAAATGTGTAACTCACTTTGCGTTCCGTTGCTCCTACGATGAAAGATCTTTCATGAGCAGTTAAGAGCGGCCACCTGGAAATCAAAACATGGAAGAAAAAGAGAGTGGAGGGAAATTTACCCGAGATGGAAATGTTGCGAGAACCACGTTAGCAACATGAATCTAGAGCCGATCGCGAATATACCACAAATTAAGCAGCATCGATATGATCACTTGTTCACTTCTTTTCTTTCTTTCTTTTTTTATTTTTAAATGATTTTAGGTTGGGTGTTTATATAGGGTTAGAATTACATATGGAAAAAATTATATTCCAATACTAATTCAATATACTTGGTGTATACTTTGAATTTTTCGGAATTGGGTAATTTTTGGAATGCTGCACTGTGTGGTCCGTGGTATACTGATTTTGCCTGTCAAAACCCTATCCGGGATTCTGACAGGCCATCTAAAATCTCTTTGGACACCGCTCCTCAGCTCTCTTTATGAAGACTGGTATCCACTGTGGCACAGCCGAGTTTTAATAATAAAAATGTCCTGAGGGTATTTAGATAAATTTCTAATATTCGATTTATGCTTGTCTAACGAAGCTTACTTGAATTCAATTGAGAAATTTTATTATTTAATACTTTTATTATTTAATACCATATATTATTTATATATATACTGGATATCAGTCACTTTTTCAAAAATAATATTTTCTCAAATTTAAGTACAAATAGGTTCAGTTTAACAATCTCTATACGTCTGCTCTGAATCTGAACAGAATTAGAAATGGACGATTTTGAATTAAGTGTGCTTCTATGGAGCGTTCAAAAGAGTAGAGTCATGGAACCTGAAGTTGTTCGTGAGTTGTCGGAGTTTTGGGACAGAATGTAGTAAAGTTGTTCATGAAAGACAATCGGTATTAGAGGTTACAAGCCCCGCTACAAAACCCCCCTGCTAAAATCAGATTTGGGGGAGATATCACACAAAACTGATCCCGCTTGTAGCTGGGATCCGCATTTGTATTTGTTATTCAGAACTTTACCCATGACTAGAAAATCTTTTTATACACCTGGTGCAAAAAATGCAATTCGGCCAGATTTTTACCTTTCTGATTCGAAGTTGAACAATCAAAACCAATCGGCAAAATGTCATATAATATCCAGAAATCTATCCCTAACTATAAGTTCTGGGACAAACTCGGAACGTCATATATGGTGATAGATTTCTGAACTCCTTTAAACTTTATTTTTGTTGTACGTATCCTACGATTTGCCGTTTTTGACCATTAGCAGTGTGAACAACAGATTTTAATTTTTTTAAATTGGTATTCATCATCAAAAACTCTGTAGCAGCGTGCGCTCCTAGACAGCTGATCGAAGCTCCTGTGTCCAATAAACCAACTATTGATTTGTTAAATAATGAAACCTACACCAAGAGTTTCATATTGTTCGAACTATCAAAAACAAACAAACAAACTTCCTTTGATTGGTTCTTACTGTTTTCAAAAATTTGCGTAATCTTAAAGTAGAACGCTTGGATTTTGCTCTACATTTTCCGGTAAAATGATCAGAACCTAATTTAGCCGCCGAAGAAATGTTAACTTGCGAGTTTTGACTATTAAACCTTTTTGTGTGGGATTGTGTCGTTGTTGTTGTAGTCTCAGTTTTTTGAGGAAGACCGAGCAACTGCTCGATCGTCAAATGTTCCAATGGACGAAACATTTAAACTAAAAACTTCAATTGAAAGAAAAAAAAACAAAATTTAAAAAATAAATTCAAAATCTTAAATCCAAAGCACTAAATCCGAGTTCATTGCAATAGAAGGACATCGAACTGTTAACAATAACGCAGGCTTGAAGAGATTATTTTAGAAAGACAGAAAAATTGGAATTGGTTAAGATAAACATTGTTTTGGCTAATAGATTCCCAAAAAGGAATCCTATTATATTTCCAAACACAATGGGAAACTGCAAAATATAAGATAGATTATTGAATCGAATTTTTGCGGTCAGGACTCAAATTTTCCAAGTCCTGCAGTTCCAGCTAGAACAGATTTTAAAAGAAAAGAGTAAAGTAATATGAGTCTTTAAAGACAATGCGGTAAGAGCTTCGAACAATGTTTTAACTCTGAATTTCCAGCTATTGGTCAAATGACGAAAAGAAAGTTATTAAAACACATTGCGGTTAGAGATTAGCACCTTTGTCAAAAGACTGCTATTCCAGCAAATGGTTCAGTTACAAGATAGAATAAGGAAGATAATTATAGTCTAAGCATAACGAATGAGTTAATCAACGTCCTTTCCGGTCAGAGCTACACCTTCCGGTACAGCATTTGCAGTTCCTGGAATAACTTGTTAACTAATCATTTCGAATCCTTATACCAATGATACGTTATTGACTATGACGGCTTTTAACTATTGTTTTGGAGTTATAAATGATTCCAGTACACAGAAACGTTCATAAAAAACTTTGAGGCAACACACGGATTATTGTCGAAAATCATACTGATTACGAACAAGATGTTCAAAAAAATTATTCGAACGTGTGGGCCCTACGTTGGGCGCCAAAATGTATCATGCAACGTACTGTCTCGTAGCGAGACGACCGAGACTGACGATGGGGTGTTGGGACAAGGGCAGGAAACGGAAGCACGCAGAAGTTCCGGCTCGTCGCTTGATCATCATATTGAATCTGGCTGGAAAATTTCACTTCATGATGCTTTCGCTATCAACATCCGACGTCAGAATTGTTGCGCTGGTAGCTTTGCAGCAACATCTTCCCACACAACCTGATCGTCACCAATTTCCATGGCAAGGTTACTGACAATCCCTTCGTACGACTACCAGAACGGACTTCGGACTTTGGCTATGGAATTAAAATTCATAGTTTAAAGCATATTAAACAATTTATTAAATGACTAAAAATAATCCTAATCTAACGTGAAGTGTATGTCTATGCATAATGATATATTCAAAAAAAAAAAATTAAATTCATACATTTTGGTTGAGTTCATGTTCTTGTGGAAAGTATTAGGTATTGTGGTAAGTATTAAGTATTAATTAAAGGTAGGTATAAATAATGGTAATTGAAGTTGATTAAAATAAAGGTAAGTAAGTAAATTATAGGTGAATTAAATTTGAGGTACGCATTCATATATATTAGACTTCATTGCTACTAATTTTATAACAAGTATTTCAGATTTTACTATTTTTCAGCTTGTCTATCGGTTTACCAAAATTATTACTATTCTTATTTATCATATTTATATGATTATCTAGAGTTAATTATTATATTTCTATTTGAAATTTGTTTAAATAAAATTATTTTTGTTTAATTTCATCATCATAACCATGTAATGTTGCCTAAACGGTGTTCTTAATTACAATCAAAATCGAACGTGTTTTAATTTTTCATCACTCAATTCGCTTGCTCTTTTTGTTTTGATTACCTCTTTCTTGCGTAAGTTGTGAGAGTGAAGAAAGGCTTTTTACACCATTAGCGTATGCCCCCGTTCCCATGCTATTTTCTTTACTCTCCAACTGAGCGCGAACTGTCACTTTATTAAAGGTACAAAAAAAATGTGTAACTCACTTTGCGTTCCGTTGCTCCTGCGATGAAAGATCTTTCATGAGCAGTTAAGAGCGGCCACCTGGAAATCAAAACATGGAAGAAAAAGAGAGTGGAGGGAAATTTACCCGAGATGGAAATGATGCGAGAAACCACGTTAGCAACATGAATCTAGAGCCGATCGCGAATATACCACAAATTAAGCAGCATCGATATGATCACTTGTTCACTTCTTTTCTTTCTTTTTTTATTTTTAAATGATTTTAGGTTGGGTGTTTATATAGGGTTAGAATTACATATGGAAAAAATTATATTCCAATACTAATTCAATATACTTGGTGTATACTTTGAATTTTTCGGAATTGGGTAATTTTTGGAATGCTGCACTGTGTGGTCCGTGGTATACTGATTTTGCCTGTCAAAACCCTATCCGGGATTCTGACAGGCCATCTAAATCTCTTTGGACACCGCTCCTCAGCTCTCTTTATGAAGACTGGTATCCACTGTGGCACAGCCGAGTTTTAATAATAAAAATGTCCTGAGGGTATTTAGATAAATTTCTAATATTCGATTTATGCATGTCTAACGAAGCTTACTTGAATTCAATTGAGAAATTTATTATTTAATACTTTTATTATTTAATACCATATATTATTTATATATATACTGGATATCAGTCACTTTTTCAAAAATAATATTTTCTCAAATTTAAGTACAAATAGGTTCAGTTTAACAATCTCTATACGTCTGCTCTGAATCTGAACAGAATTAGAAATGGACGATTTTGAATTAAGTGTGCTTCTATGGAGCGTTCAAAAGAGTAGAGTCATGGAACCTGAAGTTGTTCGTGAGTTGTCGGAGTTTTGGGACAGAATGTAGTAAAGTTGTTCATGAAAGACAATCGGTATTAGAGGTTACAAGCCCGCTACAAAACCCCCCTGCTAAAATCAGATTTGGGGAGATATCACACAAAACTGATCCCGCTTGTAGCTGGGATCCGCATTAGTATTTGTTATTCAGAACTTTACCCATGACTAGAAAATCTTTTTATACACCTGGTGCAAAAAATGCAATTCGGCCAGATTTTTACCTTTCTGATTCGAAGTTGAACAATCAAAACCAATCGGCAAAATGTCATATAATATCAGAAATCTATCCCTAACTATAAGTTCTGGGACAAACTCGGAACGTCATATATGGTGATAGATTCTGAACTTTTTTAAACTTTATTTTGTTGTACGTATCCTACGATTTGCTGTTTTTTGACCATGTGTGAACAACAGATTTTAATTTTTTTAAATTGGTATTCATCATCAAAACTCTGTAGCAGCGTGCGCTCCTAGACAGCTGATCGAAGCTCCTGTGTCCAATAAACCAACTATTGATTTGTTAAATAATGAAACCTACACCAACGGCCCTGATTCTGGCGAATAGGTAACAATAGGTAACAAGAAAATTTATTACCGAAATGCTGTTTCCTTTTGTTTCGTTTTGTTTCGAGAATTTTGAATTCGTATTCTGATAAAATCGTACAAGGAAAAGTTCACCTCATGGGAAAAAAAATATTGAGTAAAAACTGTCAAAAAAAAATCAAATTCGGGAGAATTTTGAGACAAATGTCAGAAAGCTGGAGCAATAAATTTAATTTGAGAAAATATGACAGAATGAATGACATTCGAATGTATTTTGAAATGTTTATGAAGTGAATGTGAGTGGCTTAGAATTCTTCCGAGTGCCATCATCAATATATTGGCCATTAAAGTGACTCTGACTATTAAAAACAACATCATATGGTCATATGAAGCAAATTGTGTATTTGATGATTTAAAGTGAGCAAGTCGAAAAACAACAATAGAAAAGTGGTCGTTACTCGCTTATTACCTCCTCTCAGTGAGGAAACAATTTTTGTTCGGTTTATTACGGTTTGTAGGCTTCAGAATACGAATAGTTTTCAAAAGTAATATATCGAGAGCAAACACCGATATTGTTACTATGTGGCTTGTTACCTATTGGCCAGAATCTAGGCCGCAAGAGTTTCATATTGTTCGAACTATCAAAAACAAACAAACAAACTTCCTTTGATTGGTTCTTACTGTTTTCAAAAATTTGCGTAATCTTAAAGTAGAACGCTTGGATTTGCTCTACATTTTCCCGGGAAAATTATCAGACCTAATTTAGCCGCCGAAGAAATGTTAACTTGCGAGTTTTGACTATTAAACCTTTTGTGTGGGATTGTGTCGTTGTTGTTGTAGTCTCAGTTTTTTGAGGAAGACCGAGCAACTGCTCGATAGTCAATGTTCCAATGGACGAAACATTTAAACTAAAAACTTCATTGAAAGAAAAAAAACAAAATTTAAAAAAATAAAATAAATTCAAAATCTTAAAATCCAAAGCACTAAATCCGAGTTCATTGCAATAGAAGGACATCGAACTGTTACAATAACGCAGGCTTGAAGAGATAATTTTAGAAAGACAGAAAAATTAGAATTGTTAAGATAAACATTGTTTTGGCTAATAGATTCCCTTTCTTCTTTATCTTATCTATTAATCTAAATCGAATTTTTTTTCGAATGGTTCAGTTACAAGATAGAATAAGGAAGATAATTATAGTCTAAGCATAACGAATGAGTTAATCAACGTCCTTTCCGGTCAGAGCTACACCTTCCGGTACAGCATTGCAGTTCCTGGAATAAATTGTTAACTAATCATTTCGAATCCTTATACCAATGATACGTTATTGACTATGACGGCTTTTAACTATTGTTTTGGAGTTATAAATGATTCCAGTACACGAAACGTTCATAAAAAACTTTGAGGCAACACACGGATTATTGTCGAAAATCATACTGATTACAAACAAGATGTAAAAAAAATGATTCGAACGTGTGGGCCCTACGTTGGGCGCCAAAATGTAACATGCAACGTACGCACGCAGAAGTTCCGGCTCGTCGCTTGATCATCATATTGAATCTGGCTCTCAGCATTTACATTGCACGATACAAACAAATGCGTGCTTGAGAGAGGGGAGAGAAAGTAGGACATGAAACTAATGAAGAAGAAAATTTCCCTTCATGATGCTTTCGCTATCAACATCCGACGTCAGAATTGTTGCGCTTGTAGCTTTGCAGCACATCTGCCCACCCAACCTGATCGTCACCAATTTCCATGGCAATGTTACTGACGATCCCTTCGTACGACTACCAGAACGGACTTCGGACTTTGGCTATGGAATTAAAATTTATAGTTTAAAGCATATTAAACAATTTATTAAATGACTAAAATAATCCTAATCTAACGTGAAGTGTATGTCTATGCATAATGATATATTCAAAAAAAAAATTAAATTCATACATTTTGGATGAGTTCATGTTCCTGTGGTAAGTATTAGGTATTGTGGTAAGTATTAAGTATTAATTAAAGGTAGGTATAAATAATGGTAATTGAAGTTGATTGTAAAGTAAGGTAAGTAAGTAAATTATAGGTAAATTAAATTTGAGGTACGCATTTTTATATTAGACTTCATTGCTACTAATTTTATAACAAGTATTTCAGATTTTACTTCTTTTTCAGCTTGTCTATCGGTTTACCAAAATTATTACTATTTGTATTTATCACATTTGTATGATTATCTGAAGTGAATTATTATATTTCTATCTGAAATTTGTTTAAATAAAATTATTTTTGTTTAATTTCATCATATAACCATGTAATGTTGCCTAAACTGTGTTCTTAATTACAATCAAAATCGAACGTTTTTATTTTTCATCACTCAATTCGCTTGCTCTTTTTGTTTTGATTACCTCTTTCTTGCGTAAGTTGTGAGAGTGAAGAAAGGCTTTTTACACCATTAGCGTATGCCCCCGCTCCCATGCTATTTTCTTTACTCTCCAACTGAGCGCGAACTGTCACTTTATTAAAGGTACAAAAAAATGTGTAACTCACTTTGCGTTACGTTGCTCCTACGATGAAAGAGCTTTCATGAGCAGTTAAGAGCGGCCACCTGGAAATCAAAACATGGAAGAAAAAGAGATGGAGGGAAATTTACCCGAGATGGAAATGTTGCGAGAACCACGTTAGCAACATGAATCTAGAGCCGATCGCGAATATACCACAAATTAAGCAGCATCGATATGATCACTTTTCACTTCTTTTCTTTCTTTCTTTTTTATTTTTAAATGATTTTAGGTTGGGTGTTTATATAGGGTTAGAATTACATATGGAAAAAATTATATTCGAATACTAATTCAATATACTTGGTGTATACTTTGAATTTTTCGGAATTGGGTAATTTTTGGAATGCTGCACTGTGTGGTCCGTGGTATACTGATTTTACCTGTCAAAACCCTATCCGGGATTCTGACAGGCCATCTAAAATCTCTTTGGACACCGCTCCTCAGCTCTCTTTATGAAGTGGTATCCACTGTGGCACAGCCGAGTTTTAATAATAAAAATGTCCTGAGGGTATTTAGATAAATTTCTAATATTCGATTTATGCATGTCTAACGAAGCTTACTTGAATTCAATTGAAAATTTTATTATTTAATACTTTTATTATTTAATACCATATATTATTTATATATATACTGGATATCAGTCACTTTTTCAAAATAATATTTTCTCAAATTTAAGTACAAATAGGTTCAGTTTAACAATCTCTATACGTCTGCTCTGAATCTGAACAGAATTAGAAATGGACGATTTTGAATTAAGTGTGCTTCTATGGAGCGTTCAAAAGAGTAGAGTCATGGAACCTGAAGTTGTTCGTGAGTTGTCGGAGTTTTGGGACAGAATGTAGTAAAGTTCTTCATGAAAGACAATCGGTATTAGAGGTTACAAGCCCCGCTACAAAACCCCCCTGCTAAAATCAGATTTGGGGGAGATATCACACAAAACTGATCCCGCTTGTAGCTGGGATCCGCATTTGTATTTGTTATTCAGAACTTTACCCATGACTAGAAAATCTTTTTATACACCTGGTGCAAAAAATGCAATTCGGCCAGATTTTTACCTTTCTGATTCGAAGTTGAACAATCAAAACCAATCGGCAAAATGTCATATAATATCCAGAAATCTATCCCTAACTATAAGTTCTGGGACAAACTCGGAACGTCATATATGGTGATAGATTTCTGAACTCCTTTAAACTTTATTTTTGTTGTACGTATCCTACGATTTGCCGTTTTTGACCATTAGCAGTGTGAACAACAGATTTAAATTTTTTAAAATTGGTATTCATCATCAAAAACTCTGTAGCAGCGTGCGCTCCTAGACAGCTGATCGAAGCTCCTGTGTCCAATAAACCAACTATTGATTTGTTAAATAATGAAACCTACACCAAGAGTTTCATATTGTTCGAACTATCAAAAACAAACAAACAAACTTCCTTTGATTGGTTCTTACTGTTTTCAAAAATTTGCGTAATCTTAAAGTAGAACGCTTGGATTTTGCTCTACATTTTCCGGTAAAATGATCAGAACCTAATTTAGCCGCCGAAGAAATGTTAACTTGCGAGTTTTGACTATTAAACCTTTTTGTGTGGGATTGTGTCGTTGTTGTTGTAGTCTCAGTTTTTTGAGGAAGACCGAGCAACTGCTCGATCGTCAAATGTTCCAATGGACGAAACATTTAAACTAAAAACTTCAATTGAAAGAAAAAAAAACAAAATTTAAAAAATAAATTCAAAATCTTAAATCCAAAGCACTAAATCCGAGTTCATTGCAATAGAAGGACATCGAACTGTTAACAATAACGCAGGCTTGAAGAGATTATTTTAGAAAGACAGAAAAATTGGAATTGGTTAAGATAAACATTGTTTTGGCTAATAGATTCCCAAAAAGGAATCCTATTATATTTCCAAACACAATGGGAAACTGCAAAATATAAGATAGATTATTGAATCGAATTTTTGCGGTCAGGACTCAAATTTTCCAAGTCCTGCAATTCCAGCTAGAACAGATTTTAAAAGAAAAGAGTAAAGTAATATGAGTCTTTAAAGACAATGCGGTAAGAGCTTCGAACAATGTTTTAACTCTGAATTTCCAGCTATTGGTCAAATGACGAAAAGAAAGTTATTAAAACACATTGCGGTTAGAGATTAGCACCTTTGTCAAAAGACTGCTATTCCAGCAAATGGTTCAGTTACAAGATAGAATAAGGAAGATAATTATAGTCTAAGCATAACGAATGAGTTAATCAACGTCCTTTCCGGTCAGAGCTACACCTTCCGGTACAGCATTTGCAGTTCCTGGAATAACTTGTTAACTAATCATTTCGAATCCTTATACCAATGATACGTTATTGACTATGACGGCTTTTAACTATTGTTTTGGAGTTATAAATGATTCCAGTACACAGAAACGTTCATAAAAAACTTTGAGGCAACACACCGATTATTGTCGAAAATCATACTGATTACGAACAAGATGTTCAAAAAAATTATTCGAACGTGTGGGCCCTACGTTGGGCGCCAAAATGTATCATGCAACGTACTGTCTCGTAGCGAGACGACCGAGACTGACGATGGGGTGTTGGGACAAGGGCAGGAAACGGAAGCACGCAGAAGTTCCGGCTCGTCGCTTGATCATCATATTGAATCTGGCTCTCAGCATTTACATTGCACGATACAAAAAAAAAAAATGCGTGCTTGAGAGAGGGGAGAGAAAGTAGGACATGAAACTAATGAAGAAGAAAATTTCACTTCATGATGCTTTCGCTATCAACATCCGACGTCAGAATTGTTGCGTTAGTAACTTTGCAGCAACATCTTCCCACCCAACCTGATCGTCACCAATTTCCATGGCAATGTTACTGACAATCCCTTCGTACGACTACCAGAACGGACTTCGGACTTTGGCTATGGAATTAAAATTCATAGTTTAAAGCATATTAAACAATTTATTAAATGACTAAAAATAATCCTAATCTAACGTGAAGTGTATGTCTATGCATAATGATATATTCAAAAAAAAAAAATTAAATTCATACATTTTGGTTGAGTTCATGTTCTTGTGGAAAGTATTAGGTATTGTGGTAAGTATTAAGTATTAATTAAAGGTAGGTATAAATAATGGTAATTGAAGTTGATTAAAATAAAGGTAAGTAAGTAAATTATAGGTGAATTAAATTTGAGGTACGCATTCATATATATTAGACTTCATTGCTACTAATTTTATAACAAGTATTTCAGATTTTACTATTTTTCAGCTTGTCTATCGGTTTACCAAAATTATTACTATTCTTATTTATCATATTTATATGATTATCTAAAGTTAATTATTATATTTCTATTTGAAATTTGTTTAAATAAAATTATTTTTGTTTAATTTCATCATCATAACCATGTAATGTTGCCTAAACGGTGTTCTTAATTACAATCAAAATCGAACGTGTTTTTATTTTTCATCACTCAATTCGCTTGCTCTTTTTGTTTTGATTACCTCTTTCTTGCGTAAGTTGTGAGAGTGAAGAAAGGCTTTTTACACCATTAGCGTATGCCCCCGTTCCCATGCTATTTTCTTTACTCTCCAACTGAGCGCGAACTGTCACTTTATTAAAGGTACAAAAAAAATGTGTAACTCACTTTGCGTTCCGTTGCTCCTACGATGAAAGATCTTTCATGAGCAGTTAAGAGCGGCCACCTGGAAATCAAAACATGGAAGAAAAAGAGAGTGGAGGGAAATTTACCCGAGATGGAAATGTTGCGAGAACCACGTTAGCAACATGAATCTAGAGCCGATCGCGAATATACCACAAATTAAGCAGCATCGATATGATCACTTGTTCACTTCTTTTCTTTCTTTCTTTTTTTATTTTTAAATGATTTTAGGTTGGGTGTTTATATAGGGTTAGAATTACATATGGAAAAAATTATATTCCAATACTAATTCAATATACTTGGTGTATACTTTGAATTTTTCGGAATTGGGTAATTTTTGGAATGCTGCACTGTGTGGTCCGTGGTATACTGATTTTGCCTGTCAAAACCCTATCCGGGATTCTGACAGGCCATCTAAAATCTCTTTGGACACCGCTCCTCAGCTCTCTTTATGAAGACTGGTATCCACTGTGGCACAGCCGAGTTTTAATAATAAAAATGTCCTGAGGGTATTTAGATAAATTTCTAATATTCGATTTATGCTTGTCTAACGAAGCTTACTTGAATTCAATTGAGAAATTTTATTATTTAATACTTTTATTATTTAATACCATATATTATTTATATATATACTGGATATCAGTCACTTTTTCAAAAATAATATTTACTCAAATTTAAGTACAAATAGGTTCAGTTTAACAATCTCTATACGTCTGCTCTGAATCTGAACAGAATTAGAAATGGACGATTTTGAATTAAGTGTGCTTCTATGGAGCGTTCAAAAGAGTAGAGTCATGGAACCTGAAGTTGTTCGTGAGTTGTCGGAGTTTTGGGACAGAATGTAGTAAAGTTGTTCATGAAAGACAATCGGTATTAGAGGTTACAAGCCCCGCTACAAAACCCCCCTGCTAAAATCAGATTTGGGGGAGATATCACACAAAACTGATCCCGCTTGTAGCTGGGATCCGCATTTGTATTTGTTATTCAGAACTTTACCCATGACTAGAAAATCTTTTTATACACCTGGTGCAAAAAATGCAATTCGGCCAGATTTTTACCTTTCTGATTCGAAGTTGAACAATCAAAACCAATCGGCAAAATGTCATATAATATCCAGAAATCTATCCCTAACTATAAGTTCTGGGACAAACTCGGAACGTCATATATGGTGATAGATTTCTGAACTCCTTTAAACTTTATTTTTGTTGTACGTATCCTACGATTTGCCGTTTTTGACCATTAGCAGTGTGAACAACAGATTTTAATTTTTTTAAATTGGTATTCATCATCAAAAACTCTGTAGCAGCGTGCGCTCCTAGACAGCTGATCGAAGCTCCTGTGTCCAATAAACCAACTATTGATTTGTTAAATAATGAAACCTACACCAAGAGTTTCATATTGTTCGAACTATCAAAAACAAACAAACAAACTTCCTTTGATTGGTTCTTACTGTTTTCAAAAATTTGCGTAATCTTAAAGTAGAACGCTTGGATTTTGCTCTACATTTTCCGGTAAAATGATCAGAACCTAATTTAGCCGCCGAAGAAATGTTAACTTGCGAGTTTTGACTATTAAACCTTTTTGTGTGGGATTGTGTCGTTGTTGTTGTAGTCTCAGTTTTTTGAGGAAGACCGAGCAACTGCTCGATCGTCAAATGTTCCAATGGACGAAACATTTAAACTAAAAACTTCAATTGAAAGAAAAAAAACAAAATTTAAAAAATAAATTCAAAATCTTAAATCCAAAGCACTAAATCCGAGTTCATTGCAATAGAAGGACATCGAACTGTTAACAATAACGCAGGCTTGAAGAGATTATTTTAGAAAGACAGAAAAATTGGAATTGGTTAAGATAAACATTGTTTTGGCTAATAGATTCCCAAAAAGGAATCCTATTATATTTCCAAACACAATGGGAAACTGCAAAATATAAGATAGATTATTGAATCGAATTTTTGCGGTCAGGACTCAAATTTTCCAAGTCCTGCAATTCCAGCTAGAACAGATTTTAAAAGAAAAGAGTAAAGTAATATGAGTCTTTAAAGACAATGCGGTAAGAGCTTCGAACAATGTTTTAACTCTGAATTTCCAGCTATTGGTCAAATGACGAAAAGAAAGTTATTAAAACACATTGCGGTTAGAGATTAGCACCTTTGTCAAAAGACTGCTATTCCAGCAAATGGTTCAGTTACAAGATAGAATAAGGAAGATAATTATAGTCTAAGCATAACGAATGAGTTAATCAACGTCCTTTCCGGTCAGAGCTACACCTTCCGGTACAGCATTTGCAGTTCCTGGAATAACTTGTTAACTAATCATTTCGAATCCTTATACCAATGATACGTTATTGACTATGACGGCTTTTAACTATTGTTTTGGAGTTATAAATGATTCCAGTACACAGAAACGTTCATAAAAAACTTTGAGGCAACACACCGATTATTGTCGAAAATCATACTGATTACGAACAAGATGTTCAAAAAAATTATTCGAACGTGTGGGCCCTACGTTGGGCGCCAAAATGTATCATGCAACGTACTGTCTCGTAGCGAGACGACCGAGACTGACGATGGGGTGTTGGGACAAGGGCAGGAAACGGAAGCACGCAGAAGTTCCGGCTCGTCGCTTGATCATCATATTGAATCTGGCTCTCAGCATTTACATTGCACGATACAAAAAAAAATGCGTGCTTGAGAGAGGGGAGAGAAAGTAGGACATGAAACTAATGAAGAAGAAAATTTCACTTCATGATGCTTTCGCTATCAACATCCGACGTCAGAATTGTTGCGCTGGTAACTTTGCAGCAACATCTTCCCACACAACCTGATCGTCACCAATTTCCATGGCAAGGTTACTGACAATCCCTTCGTACGACTACCAGAACGGACTTTGGCTATGGAATTAAAATTCATAGTTTATAGCATATTAAACAATTTATTAAATGACTAAAAATAATCCTAATCTAACGTGAAGTGTATGTCTATGCATAATGATATATTCAAAAAAAAAAAAATTAAATTCATACATTTTGGTTGAGTTCATGTTCTTGTGGTAAGTATTAGGTATTGTGGTAAGTATTAAGTATTAATTAAAGGTAGGTATAAATAATGGTAATTGAAGTTGATTAAAGTAAAGGTAATTAAGTAAATTATAGGTAAATTAAATTTGAGGTACGCATTCATATATATAAGACTTCATTGCTACTAATTTTATAACAAGTATTTCAGATTTTACTATTTTTCAGCTTGTCTATCGGTTTACCAAAATTATTACTATTCTTATTTATCATATTTATATGATTATCTAAAGTTAATTATTATATTTCTATTTGAAATTTGTTTAAATAAAATTATTTTTGTTTAATTTCATCATCATAACCATGTAATGTTGCCTAAACGGTGTTCTTAATTACAATCAAAATCGAACGTGTTTTAATTTTTCATCACTCAATTCGCTTGCTCTTTTTGTTTTGATTACCTCTTTCTTGCGTAAGTTGTGAGAGTGAAGAAAGGCTTTTTACACCATTAGCGTATGCCCCCGTTCCCATGCTATTTTCTTTACTCTCCAACTGAGCGCGAACTGTCACTTTATTAAAGGTACAAAAAAAATGTGTAACTCACTTTGCGTTCCGTTGCTCCTGCGATGAAAGATCTTTCATGAGCAGTTAAGAGCGGCCACCTGGAAATCAAAACATGGAAGAAAAAGAGAGTGGAGGGAAATTTACCCGAGATGGAAATGATGCGAGAACCACGTTAGCAACATGAATCTAGAGCCGATCGCGAATATACCACAAATTAAGCAGCATCGATATGATCACTTGTTCACTTCTTTTCTTTCTTTTTTATTTTTAAATGATTTTAGGTTGGGTGTTTATATAGGGTTAGAATTACATATGGAAAAAATTATATTCCAATACTAATTCAATATACTTGGTGTATACTTTGAATTTTTCGGAATTGGGTAATTTTTGGAATGCTGCACTGTGTGGTCCGTGGTATACTGATTTTGCCTGTCAAAACCCTATCCGGGATTCTGACAGGCCATCTAAAATCTCTTTGGACACCGCTCCTCAGCTCTCTTTATGAAGACTGGTATCCACTGTGGCACAGCCGAGTTTTAATAATAAAAATGTCCTGAGGGTATTTAGATAAATTTCTAATATTCGATTTATGCATGTCTAACGAAGCTTACTTGAATTCAATTGAGAAATTTATTATTTAATACTTTTATTATTTAATACCATATATTATTTATATATATACTGGATATCAGTCACTTTTTCAAAAATAATATTTTCTCAAATTTAAGTACAAATAGGTTCAGTTTAACAATCTCTATACGTCTGCTCTGAATCTGAACAGAATTAGAAATGGACGATTTTGAATTAAGTGTGCTTCTATGGAGCGTTCAAAAGAGTAGAGTCATGGAACCTGAAGTTGTTCGTGAGTTGTCGGAGTTTTGGGACAGAATGTAGTAAAGTTGTTCATGAAAGACAATCGGTATTAGAGGTTACAAGCCCCGCTACAAAACCCCCCTGCTAAAATCAGATTTGGGGGAGATATCACACAAAACTGATCCCGCTTGTAGCTGGGATCCGCATTAGTATTTGTTATTCAGAACTTTACCCATGACTAGAAAATCTTTTTATACACCTGGTGCAAAAAATGCAATTCGGCCAGATTTTTACCTTTCTGATTCGAAGTTGAACAATCAAAACCAATCGGCAAAATGTCATATAATATCCAGAAATCTATCCCTAACTATAAGTTCTGGGACAAACTCGGAACGTCATATATGGTGATAGATTTCTGAACTTTTTTAAACTTTATTTTTGTTGTACGTATCCTACGATTTGCTGTTTTTGACCATGTGTGAACAACAGATTTTAATTTTTTTAAATTGGTATTCATCATCAAAAACTCTGTAGCAGCGTGCGCTCCTAGACAGCTGATCGAAGCTCCTGTGTCCAATAAACCAACTATTGATTTGTTAAATAATGAAACCTACACCAACGGCCTGATTCTGGCGAATAGGTAACAATAGGTAACAAGAAAATTTATTACCGAAATGCTGTTTCCTTTTGTTTCGTTTTGTTTCGAGAATTTTGAATTCGTATTCTGATAAAATCGTAACAAGGAAAAGTTCACCTCATGGGGAAAAAAAATATTGAGTAAAAACTGTCAAAAAAAAATCAAATTCGGGAGAATTTTGAGACAAATGTCAGAAAGCTGGAGCAAATAAATTTAATTTGAGAAAATATGACAGAATGAATGACATTCGAATGTATTTTGAAATGTTTATGAAGTGAATGTGAGTGGCTTAGAATTCTTCCGAGTGCCATCATCAATATATTGGCCATTAAAGTGACTCTGACTATTAAAAACAACATCATATGGTCATATGAAGCAAATTGTGTAATTTTGAGTGATTTTAAAGTGAGCAAGTCGAAAAACAACAATAGAAAAGTGGTCGTTACTCGCTTATTACCTCCTCTCAGTGAGGAAACAATTTTTGTTCGGTTTTATTACGGTTTGTAGGCTTCAGAATACGAATAGTTTCAAAAGTAATAATATCGAGAGCAAACACCGATATTGTTACTATTGTGGCTTGTTACCTATTGGCCAGAATCAGGCCGCAAGAGTTTCATATTGTTCGAACTATCAAAAACAAACAAACAAACTTCCTTTGATTGGTTCTTACTGTTTTCAAAAATTTGCGTAATCTTAAAGTAGAACGCTTGGATTTTGCTCTACATTTTCCGGGAAAATTATCAGAACCTAATTTAGCCGCCGAAGAAATGTTAACTTGCGAGTTTTGACTATTAAACCTTTTTGTGTGGGATTGTGTCGTTGTTGTTGTAGTCTCAGTTTTTTGAGGAAGACCGAGCAACTGCTCGATAGTCAAATGTTCCAATGGACGAAACATTTAAACTAAAAACTTCATTTGAAAGAAAAAAAAACAAAATTTAAAAAAATAAAAATAAATTCAAAATCTTAAATCCAAAGCACTAAATCCGAGTTCATTGCAATAGAAGGACATCGAACTGTTAACAATAACGCAGGCTTGAAGAGATAATTTTAGAAAGACAGAAAAATTAGAATTGGTTAAGATAAACATTGTTTTGGCTAATAGATTCCCTTTCTTCTTTATCTTATCTATTAATCTAAATCGAATTTTTTTTCGAATGGTTCAGTTACAAGATAGAATAAGGAAGATAATTATAGTCTAAGCATAACGAATGAGTTAATCAACGTCCTTTCCGGTCAGAGCTACACCTTCCGGTACAGCATTTGCAGTTCCTGGAATAAATTGTTAACTAATCATTTCGAATCCTTATACCAATGATACGTTATTGACTATGACGGCTTTTAACTATTGTTTTGGAGTTATAAATGATTCCAGTACACAGAAACGTTCATAAAAAACTTTGAGGCAACACACGGATTATTGTCGAAAATCATACTGATTACAAACAAGATGTTAAAAAAAATGATTCGAACGTGTGGGCCCTACGTTGGGCGCCAAAATGTAACATGCAACGTACGCACGCAGAAGTTCCGGCTCGTCGCTTGATCATCATATTGAATCTGGCTCTCAGCATTTACATTGCACGATACAAACAAAATGCGTGCTTGAGAGAGGGGAGAGAAAGTAGGACATGAAACTAATGAAGAAGAAAATTTCCCTTCATGATGCTTTCGCTATCAACATCCGACGTCAGAATTGTTGCGCTGGTAGCTTTGCAGCAACATCTGCCCACCCAACCTGATCGTCACCAATTTCCATGGCAATGTTACTGACGATCCCTTCGTACGACTACCAGAACGGACTTCGGACTTTGGCTATGGAATTAAAATTTATAGTTTAAAGCATATTAAACAATTTATTAAATGACTAAAAATAATCCTAATCTAACGTGAAGTGTATGTCTATGCATAATGATATATTCAAAAAAAAAAATTAAATTCATACATTTTGGATGAGTTCATGTTCCTGTGGTAAGTATTAGGTATTGTGGTAAGTATTAAGTATTAACTAAAGGTAGGTATAAATAATGGTAATTGAAGTTGATTAAAGTAAAGGTAAGTAAGTAAATTATAGGTAAATTAAATTTGAGGTACGCATTTATTTATATTAGACTTCATTGCTACTAATTTTATAACAAGTATTTCAGATTTTACTTCTTTTTCAGCTTGTCTATCGGTTTACCAAAATTATTACTATTTGTATTTATCACATTTGTATGATTATCTGAAGTGAATTATTATATTTCTATCTGAAATTTGTTTAAATAAATTATTTTTGTTTAATTTCATCATTATAACCATGTAATGTTGCCTAAACGGTGTTTTAATTACAATCAAAATCGAACGTGCTTTCATTTTTCATCACACAATTCGCTTGCTTTTTTTGTTTTGATTACCTCTTTCTTGCGTAAGTTGTGAGAGTGAAGAAAGGCTTATTACACCATTAGCGTACGCCCCCGCTCCCATGCTATTTTCTTTACTCTCCAACTGAGCGCGAACTGTCACTTTATTAAAGGTACAAAAAAAATGTGTAACTCACTTTGCGTTACGTTGCTCCTGCGATGAAAGATCTTTCATGAGTAGTTGAGAGCGGCCGCCTGGAAATCAAAACATGGAAGAAAAAGAGAGTGGAGGGAAATTTACCCGAGATGGAAATGGGTCGAGAACCACGTTAGCAACATGAATCTAGAGCCGATCGCGAATATACCACAAATTAAGCAGCATCGATATGATCACTTGTTCACATCTTTTCTTTCTTTTTTTATTTTTAAATGATTTTAGGTTGGGTGTTTATATAGGGTTAGAATTACATATGGAAAAAATTATATTCAAATACTAATTCAATATACTTGGTGTATACTTTGAATTTTTCGGAATTGGGTAATTTTTGGAATGCTGCACTGTGTGGTCCGTGGTATACTGATTTTGCCTGTCAAAACCCTATCCGGGATTCTGACAGGCCATCTAAAATCTCTTTGGACACCGCTCCTCAGCTCTCTTTATGAAGACTGGTATCCACTGTGGCACAGCCGAGTTTTAATAATAAAAATGTCCTGAGGGTATTTAGATAAATTTCTAATATTCGATTTATGCTTGTCTAACGAAGCTTACTTGAATTCAATTGAGAAATTTTATTATTTAATACTTTTATTATTTAATACCATATATTATTTATATATATACTGGATATCAGTCACTTTTTCAAAAATAATATTTTCTCAAATTTAAGTACAAATAGGTTCAGTTTAACAATCTCTATACGTCTGCTCTGAATCTGAACAGAATTAGAAATGGACGATTTTGAATTAAGTGTGCTTCTATGGAGCGTTCAAAAGGGTAGAGTCATGGAACCTGAAGTTGTTCGTGAGTTGTCGGAGTTTTGGGACAGAATGTAGTAAAGTTGTTCATGAAAGACAATCGGTATTAGAGGTTACAAGCCCCGCTACAAAACCCCCCTGCTAAAATCAGATTTGGGGGAGATATCACACAAAACTGATCCCGCTTGTAGCTGGGATCCGCATTAGTATTTGTTATTCAGAACTTTACCCATGACTAGAAAATCTTTTTATACACCTGGTGCAAAAAATGCAATTCGGCCAGATTTTTACCTTTCTGATTCGAAGTTGAACAATCAAAACCAATCGGCAAAATGTCATATAATATCCAGAAATCTATCCCTAACTATAAGTTCTGGGACAAACTCGGAACGTCATATATGGTGATAGATTTCTGAACTTTTTTAAACTTTATTTTTGTTGTACGTATCCTACGATTTGCTGTTTTTGACCATGTGTGAACAACAGATTTTAATTTTTTTAAATTGGTATTCATCATCAAAAACTCTGTAGCAGCGTGCGCTCCTAGACAGCTGATCGAAGCTCCTGTGTCCAATAAACCAACTATTGATTTGTTAAATAATGAAACCTACACCAAGAGTTTCATATTGTTCGAACTATCAAAAACAAACAAACAAACTTCCTTTGATTGGTTCTTACTGTTTTCAAAAATTTGCGTAATCTTAAAGTAGAACGCTTGGATTTTGCTCTACATTTTCCGGGAAAATGATCAGAACCTAATTTAGCCGCCGAAGAAATGTTAACTTGCGAGTTTTGACTATTAAACCTTTTTGTGTGGGATTGTGTCGTTGTTGTTGTAGTCTCAGTTTTTTGAGGAAGACCGAGCAACTGCTCGATAGTCAAATGTTCCAATGGACGAAACATTTAAACTAAAAACTTCATTTGAAAGAAAAAAAAAAACAAAATTTAAAAAAATAAAAATAAATTCAAAATCTTAAATCCAAAGCACTAAATCCGAGTTCATTGCAATAGAAGGACATCGAACTGTTAACAATAACGCAGGCTTGAAGAGATAATTTTAGAAAGACAGAAAAATTAGAATTGGTTAAGATAAACATTGTTTTGGCTAATAGATTCCCTTTCTTCTTTATCTTATCTATTAATCTAAATCGAATTTTTTTTCGAATGGTTCAGTTACAAGATAGAATAAGGAAGATAATTATAGTCTAAGCATAACGAATGAGTTAATCAACGTCCTTTCCGGTTAGAGCTACACCTTCCGGTACAGCATTTGCAGTTCCTGGAATAAATTGTTAACTAATCATTTCGAATCCTTATACCAATGATACGTTATTGACTATGACGGCTTTTAACTATTGTTTTGGAGTTATAAATGATTCCAGTACACAGAAACGTTCATAAAAAACTTTGAAAAAATGATTCGAACGTGTGGGCCCTACGTTGGGCGCCAAAATGTAACATGCAACGTACGCACGCAGAAGTTCCGGCTCGTCGCTTGATCATCATATTGAATCTGGCTCTCAGCATTTACATTGCACGATACAAACAAAATGCGTGCTTGAGAGAGGGGAGAGAAAGTAGGACATGAAACTAATGAAGAAGAAAATTTCCCTTCATGATGCTTTCGCTATCAACATCCGACGTCAGAATTGTTGCGCTGGTAGCTTTGCAGCAACATCTGCCCACCCAACCTGATCGTCACCAATTTCCATGGCAATGTTACTGACGATCCCTTCGTACGACTACCAGAACGGACTTCGGACTTTGGCTATGGAATTAAAATTTATAGTTTAAAGCATATTAAACAATTTATTAAATGACTAAAAATAATCCTAATCTAACGTGAAGTGTATGTCTATGCATAATGATATATTCAAAAAAAAAATTAAATTCATACATTTTGGATGAGTTCATGTTCCTGTGGTAAGTATTAGGTATTGTGGTAAGTATTAAGTATTAACTAAAGGTAGGTATAAATAATGGTAATTGAAGTTGATTAAAGTAAAGGTAAGTAAGTAAATTATAGGTAAATTAAATTTGAGGTACGCATTTATTTATATTAGACTTCATTGCTACTAATTTTATAACAAGTATTTCAGATTTTACTTCTTTTTCAGCTTGTCTATCGGTTTACCAAAATTATTACTATTTGTATTTATCACATTTGTATGATTATCTGAAGTGAATTATTATATTTCTATCTGAAATTTGTTTAAATAAAATTATTTTTGTTTAATTTCATCATTATAACCATGTAATGTTGCCTAAACGGTGTTTTAATTACAATCAAAATCGAACGTGCTTTCATTTTTCATCACACAATTCGCTTGCTTTTTTTGTTTTGATTACCTCTTTCTTGCGTAAGTTGTGAGAGTGAAGAAAGGCTTATTACACCATTAGCGTATGCCCCCGCTCCCATGCTATTTTCTTTACTCTCCAACTGAGCGCGAACTGTCACTTTATTAAAGGTACAAAAAAAATGTGTAACTCACTTTGCGTTACGTTGCTCCTACGATGAAAGAGCTTTCATGAGCAGTTAAGAGCGGCCACCTGGAAATCAAAACATGGAAGAAAAAGAGAGTGGAGGGAAATTTACCCGAGATGGAAATGTTGCGAGAACCACGTTAGCAACATGACACAGAAACAGTACACAGAAACACACGGATTATTGTCGAAAATCATACTGATTACAAACAAGATGTTAAAAAAAATGATTCGAACGTGTGGGCCCTACGTTGGGCGCCAAAATGTAACATGCAACGTACGCACGCAGAAGTTCCGGCTCGTCGCTTGATCATCATATTGAATCTGGCTCTCAGCATTTACATTGCACGATACAAACAAAATGCGTGCTTGAGAGAGGGGAGAGAAAGTAGGACATGAAACTAATGAAGAAGAAAATTTCCCTTCATGATGCTTTCGCTATCAACATCCGACGTCAGAATTGTTGCGCTGGTAGCTTTGCAGCAACATCTGCCCACCCAACCTGATCGTCACCAATTTCCATGGCAATGTTACTGACGATCCCTTCGTACGACTACCAGAACGGACTTCGGACTTTGGCTATGGAATTAAAATTTATAGTTTAAAGCATATTAAACAATTTATTAAATGACTAAAAATAATCCTAATCTAACGTGAAGTGTATGTCTATGCATAATGATATATTCAAAAAAAAAAATTAAATTCATACATTTTGGATGAGTTCATGTTCCTGTGGTAAGTATTAGGTATTGTGGTAAGTATTAAGTATTAACTAAAGGTAGGTATAAATAATGGTAATTGAAGTTGATTAAAGTAAAGGTAAGTAAGTAAATTATAGGTAAATTAAATTTGAGGTACGCATTTATTTATATTAGACTTCATTGCTACTAATTTTATAACAAGTATTTCAGATTTTACTTCTTTTTCAGCTTGTCTATCGGTTTACCAAAATTATTACTATTTGTATTTATCACATTTGTATGATTATCTGAAGTGAATTATTATATTTCTATCTGAAATTTGTTTAAATAAAATTATTTTTGTTTAATTTCATCATTATAACCATGTAATGTTGCCTAAACGGTGTTTTAATTACAATCAAAATCGAACGTGCTTTCATTTTTCATCACACAATTCGCTTGCTTTTTTTGTTTTGATTACCTCTTTCTTGCGTAAGTTGTGAGAGTGAAGAAAGGCTTATTACACCATTAGCGTATGCCCCCGCTCCCATGCTATTTTCTTTACTCTCCAACTGAGCGCGAACTGTCACTTTATTAAAGGTACAAAAAAAATGTGTAACTCACTTTGCGTTACGTTGCTCCTACGATGAAAGAGCTTTCATGAGCAGTTAAGAGCGGCCACCTGGAAATCAAAACATGGAAGAAAAAGAGAGTGGAGGGAAATTTACCCGAGATGGAAATGTTGCGAGAACCACGTTAGCAACATGAATCTAGAGCCGATCGCGAATATACCACAAATTAAGCAGCATCGATATGATCACTTGTTCACTTCTTTTCTTTCTTTTTTTATTTTTAAATGATTTTAGGTTGGGTGTTTATATAGGGTTAGAATTACATATGGAAAAAATTATATTCCAATACTAATTCAATATACTTGGTGTATACTTTGAATTTTTCGGAATTGGGTAATTTTTGGAATGCTGCACTGTGTGGTCCGTGGTATACTGATTTTGCCTGTCAAAACCCTATCCGGGATTCTGACAGGCCATCTAAAATCTCTTTGGACACCGCTCCTCAGCTCTCTTTATGAAGACTGGTATCCACTGTGGCACAGCCGAGTTTTAATAATAAAAATGTCCTGAGGGTATTTAGATAAATTTCTAATATTCGATTTATGCATGTCTAACGAAGCTTACTTGAATTCAATTGAGAAATTTTATTATTTAATACTTTTATTATTTAATACCATATATTATTTATATATATACTGGATATCAGTCACTTTTTCAAAAATAATATTTTCTCAAATTTAAGTACAAATAGGTTCAGTTTAACAATCTCTATACGTCTGCTCTGAATCTGAACAGAATTAGAAATGGACGATTTTGAATTAAGTGTGCTTCTATGGAGCGTTCAAAAGAGTAGAGTCATGGAACCTGAAGTTGTTCGTGAGTTGTCGGAGTTTTGGGACAGAATGTAGTAAAGTTGTTCATGAAAGACAATCGGTATTAGAGGTTATAAGCCCCGCTACAAAACCCCCCTGCTAAAATCAGATTTGGGGGAGATATCACACAAAACTGATCCCGCTTGTAGCTGGGATCCGCATTAGTATTTGTTATTCAGAACTTTACCCATGACTAGAAAATCTTTTTATACACCTGGTGCAAAAAATGCAATTCGGCCAGATTTTTACCTTTCTGATTCGAAGTTGAACAATCAAAACCAATCGGCAAAATGTCATATAATATCCAGAAATCTATCCCTAACTATAAGTTCTGGGACAAACTCGGAACGTCATATATGGTGATAGATTTCTGAACTTTTTACGATTTGCTGTTTTTGACCATTAGCAGTGTGAACAACAGATTTTAATTTTTTTAAATTGGTATTCATCATCAAAAACTCTGTAGCAGCGTGCGCTCCTAGACAGCTGATCGAAGCTCCTGTGTCCAATAAACCAACTATTGATTTGTTAAATAATGAAACCTACACCAAGAGTTTCATATTGTTCGAACTATCAAAAACAAACAAACAAACTTCCTTTGATTGGTTCTTACTGTTTTCAAAAATTTGCGTAATCTTAAAGTAGAACGCTTGGATTTTGCTCTACATTTTCTGGGAAAATGATCAGAACCTAATTTAGCCGCCGAAGAAATGTTAACTTGCGAGTTTTGACTATTAAACCTTTTTGTGTGGGATTGTGTCGTTGTTGTTGTAGTCTCAGTTTTTTGAGGAAGACCGAGCAACTGCTCGATCG
This sequence comes from Coelopa frigida, assembly GCA_017309665.1. Lineage (NCBI taxonomy): Eukaryota > Metazoa > Arthropoda > Insecta > Diptera > Coelopidae > Coelopa > Coelopa frigida. Next base: position 31,070,019 of record CM029565.1, read on the forward strand.
TCAAATGTTCCAATGGACGAAACATTTAAACTAAAAACTTCAATTGAAAGAAAAAAAACAAAATTTAAAAAAATAAAAATAAATTCAAAATCTTAAATCCAAAGCACTAAATCCGAGTTCATTGCAATAGAAGGACATCGAACTATTAACAATAACGCAGGCTTGAAGAAATAATTTTAGAAAGACAGAAAAATTAGAATTGGTTAAGATAAACATTGTTTTGGCTAATAGATTCCCTTTCTTCTTTATCTTATCTATGAATCTAAATCGAATTTTTTTTCGAATGGTTCAGATACAAGATAGAATAAGGAAGATAATTATAGTCTAAGCATAACGAATGAGTTAATCAACGTCCTTTCCGGTCAGAGCTACACCTTCCGGTACAGCATTTGCAGTTCCTGGAATAAATTGTTAACTAATCATTTCGAATCCTTATACCAATGATACGTTATTGACTATGACGGCTTTTAACTATTGTTTTGGAGTTATAAATGATTCCAGTACACAGAAACGTTCATAAAAAACTTTGAGGCAACACACGGATTATTGTCGAAAATCATACTGATTACAAACAAGATGTTAAAAAAAATGATTCGAACGTGTGGGCCCTACGTTGGGCGCCAAAATGTAACATGCAACGTACGCACGCAGAAGTTCCGGCTCGTCGCTTGATCATCATATTGAATCTGGCTCTCAGCATTTACATTGCACGATACAAACAAAATACGTGCTTGAGAGAGGGGAGAGAAAGTAGGACATGAAACTAATGAAGAAGAAAATTTCCCTTCATGATGCTTTCGCTATCAACATCCGACGTCAGAGTTGTTGCGCTGGTAGCTTTGCAGCAACATCTGCCCACCCAACCTGATCGTCACCAATTTCCATGGCAATGTTACTGACGATCCCTTCGTACGACTACCAGAACGGACTTCGGACTTTGGCTATGGAATTAAAATTTATAGTTTAAAGCATATTAAACAATTTATTAAATCACTAAAAATAATCCTAATCTAACGTGAAGTGTATGTCTATGCATAATGATATATTCAAAAAAAAAAATTAAATTCATACATTTTTGATGAGTTCATGTTCCTGTGGTAAGTATTAGGTATTGTGGTAAGTATTAAGTATTAACTAAAGGTAGGTATAAATAATGGTAATTGAAGTTGATTAAAGTAAAGGTAAGTAAGTAAATTATAGGTAAATTAAATTTGAGGTACGCATTTATTTATATTAGACTTCATTGCTACTAATTTTATAACAAGTATTTCAGATTTTACTTCTTTTTCAGCTTGTCTATCGGTTTACCAAAATTATTACTATTTGTATTTATCACATTTGTATGATTATCTGAAGTGAATTATTATATTTCTATCTGAAATTTGTTTAAATAAAATTATTTTTGTTTAATTTCATCATTATAACCATGTAATGTTGCCTAAACGGTGTTTTAATTACAATCAAAATCGAACGTGCTTTCATTTTTCATCACACAATTCGCTTGCTTTTTTTGTTTTGATTACCTCTTTCTTGCGTAAGTTGTGAGAGTGAAGAAAGGCTTATTACACCATTAGCGTACGCCCCCGCTCCCATGCTATTTTCTTTACTCTCCAACTGAGCGCGAACTGTCACTTTATTAAAGGTACAAAAAAAATGTGTAACTCACTTTGCGTTACGTTGCTCCTGCGATGAAAGATCTTTCATGAGTAGTTGAGAGCGGCCGCCTGGAAATCAAAACATGGAAGAAAAAGAGAGTGGAGGGAAATTTACCCGAGATGGAAATGGGTCGAGAACCACGTTAGCAACATGAATCTAGAGCCGATCGCGAATATACCACAAATTAAGCAGCATCGATATGATCACTTGTTCACTTCTTTTCTTTCTTTTTTTATTTTTAAATGATTTTAGGTTGGGTGTTTATATAGGGTTAGAATTACATATTGAGAAAATTATATTCCAATACTAATACTAATTCAATATACTTGGTGATTCGTTGGTGGCAGTTGCAATAACAATTATACTTCAGCAAAACGTGATGCACTTCACATACAAACGTATTTTCTTGTTCTTTCATATTTTTCTTTTATGCCAATTTTAGGACTTTATAACTTGTATACGCGCACCATGACCGCGGCATGACCCATTGATTTCGAGCGTTTACAATCGCTTTTTTTCCACTTCTTCTCGACGATGACTAAATTAATTTTGTATGATCAAATATAACAAATATAACGATGATCTTTTTTCGACACTTTAGTCGGAATTTTGAATTTTTCGGAATTGGGTAACTTTTGGAATGCTGCAATGTGTGGTCCGTGGTATACTGATCTTGCCTGTCAAAATCCTCTCCGGGATTCTGACAGGCCATCTAAAATCTCTTGGGACACCGCTCCTCAACCCTCTTTATTAAGACTGCCTGCATCCACTGTGGCACAGCCGAGGTTTAATAATAAAATTGTCCTGAGGAAATTTAGATAAATTTCTAATATTCGATTTATGCATGTCTAATGAAGCTTACTTGAATTCAATTGAGAAATTTTATTATTTAATACTGAATACCATATATTATTTATATATATACTGGATATCAGTCACTTTTTCAAAAATAATATTTTCTCAAATTTAAGTACAAATAGGTTCAGTTTAACAATCTCTATACGTCTGCTCCGAATCTGAACAAAATTAGAAATGGACGATTTTAAATTAAGTGTGCTTTTATGGAGCGTTCAAAAGAGTAGTCATGGAACCTGAAGTTGTTCGTGAGTTGTCGGAGTTTTGGGACAGAATGTAGTAAAGTTGTTCATGAAAGACAATCGGTATTAGAGACTACAAGCGCCGCTACACCATGGAGTCGAGTACGAAGCTAGACCTCTGATTAATCCTGGTTCGGAAGGAACCTTTATTTCGGAATTCCGGTTGCAAAGGCCGAAGAAAATCTTCTGCACTCTAGATGAAAAGTTTTGCGAAGACCATTATGCAAAGACTACAAGACGTCTTTCTAATGGTCGCTATATAGTACCGCTTCCTTTTCGACCAGAGTTCCCATCGGGGATTAGTCTGGGCCAATCTCGTTTTTGTGCGAGTCGCCAATTTGCTCGCAGTAAAGCTAAGCTGCTACAAATGCCTGACACGAATGTCAAATAAAATAATGTGCTGAAAGAATACCTTCAGCTAGCACACATAGAAAGGGTATCCAGATTTCACGTTTCTGATTTTGAAATGAAGGTTTTACAAATATGTTTTCAATGCAGACATTGAAAAAATGTATCGACAAATCGTAGTTGATGTTTAGAAACGACTCCATTTCAGCGAATACTATTTCTTGAATCGCCTCATAACGAAATTCACGACTATGAGTTGAAGACCGTTACGTTCGGGTTAAAGTGCGCCCCATATCTCGCGTTTTATCAACGATTGCGAGACTTTTCAATCCCGCAGGTTGGCTTAGTTTTTTCAGCAAAAATCTCGATTCAGGACGATGACCGCCAGCGCATTCAGCAGGTCGTGGCTCCCCTGGCGATGCAAGCCACTGTGTCGATATCCCCAACGGTGTGGTTCCAGTCTGCGCCAATGGGAAAATGTGTCGAATAAGAGCGCTGATCGACCCCTGAAGTTCGACGTCGACCATGTCAAGGAAGCTGGCGCAGCAGTTGCGGTTGCAGCAGATCCTAATGAGTTCTACCACCATGAGTGAGGTAAGCAAATCCAGATTATGGTTCGTGTCGACCGGACATTGGCGAGGACAAATCCCTCGCAGTCCTTGGATTTATAATTTATAATTTTTAAAAATCTTAAAACGCAATGTGTTTAGAGACTTCAATTACTTTCTTTTAATATCCATATGTTCCAGATTGGATAACATTTGCGCATTTGGGGCCGGCCCAATTCTCTCCCAAATGGGGTGAGATCACACTGAGATATTTTGGTTTTTTTATACTCAAAATGAGTACTTTTTTGGGGTACTTTTCGTGTTTTGTTTTGGAAGAGGAGTCGTAAACTACATTTGTTCCTCTAATTTATGTAAATATGAAAAAAAAAAGTAGTAGTCTTTGTAGGTAGTCTTTGTACTGAAAAAAATTTTCAGTAAACTAATAGGGGTATTCAGACTGAGTCTCGTAGGCTCGTAGGAGCGTAGAATATGTCAAATTGTTTTTGTAATTTTGAAGTGTCAAACATTTACGATTCCACGCTCCTACGCGAGTTGTACCTCTCGTAGATCGCGTAGAATCGATTTTGTAAATGTTGCCAACATTTGCAGTGAAAACAAAACATAAATATTTTTGCAAAAAAGTGAAATAATTGTGAATAAAACGACTAACAATAGCACATACAAATATTTTAAAGTATTTTTAATACACAATTCCATTAAAAAAATCAAATTTCTGTGAAAAAAATGTCCGCTTGTACTATTTTGGGCAGCAAAATTTCGATTCATCTGAGAAAAAACAATGCAGTAGCAACATTCTTCAATTCGTCATGCAATTATAATTTCTTGAGTCTGAAAATTTAATAAATTCATTCATATTCAACAAACTATTTATGTCTAAATAATTACGTTATAGCGTGCGAAAAGGAGAAATATGAGCAACTAATAAAACGATTAAACAATGATGTCAGTATATAACAATACATTTTCTTTTGAATGAAAGGGATTTTTCAAACTAGAGTTGGACCAATTTTTATATAAAATGAGTGCGAGGTTCACACATTTTAATTATAATTTTTAGAATTATACTAACAACATTTTTTTTAATATATTTATGCATGAAAAATCATAAATTATGATATTTTTCTCAAAAACGGGCAATCTGTTCAAAAATATGCAACACCTCTCCAAATCACTTTACGCCGTCTGATCAGGTGACATGTCGAGAGTACGCGACTTACGCGTACGAGCCTCAGTCTGAATACTCCTAATACTCATTGACACTTTTTTACTGATATAACATTACTTCTTTTTATTCATAATATATATATAGAGGTATAGAGGTATTTCAGACTGACTGATTTAGAATTGTATATCTATAATTGTTAAATTTTTAAATTAGTTTCTTAGAGTTTTTCCTTTTATGTAGAATTTCGCAAAAAATTAAGGCCTCAAAAAAAAAAAAAAACACTTCGATAATACATCTCCAAATTATTACAAATATGTTATATTAAATACATTTGCCTTTATATTCGTAAAGATAATTGTGACACTTATTTATACAAATATAGTCATCGAATTTTAGTCAGGGTTCAACTCAATTAGAAATGTATAAATTTAGAACTGTATTACAAAAACAATTTGCACGGCTTACATTTCTAAATCAGTCTGTCTGAATAACCCTTATTATTTGATATTGCTTACCTGGTTTGAGGAGGTACTTTTTCACCATTTCTTTGATTTGCTCCAACTGCGTTAAAGTAATGTTGCCTCGATATTTATATGAATGATAAAACACCAATGTTCGAAATGCTTCATAGCCAATCAATAAACATCCAGCATTAAGAGGTGAAGACTCTGACCATTTCTTAAGTACTTTCAATTTTTCATTAATATCTCTGAAAAAAAAAATATATACATACATATGTATGTATGTAAAGGGTGTTTTTTTAGAGGTAGAGAACTTGACAACACTGTTTTAACTGGAGGTCATTTTGTCAGCTGTCAAGTGATTTTAGTTTAGTTTGGTTTGGAATTTCAACTTGAATAGAAAGTCGCCTGAACAACGCTTCGTAAATCGGTAGATCGGACCAAAACAAGATTGTCGTTGATCTCGAAGTAAATTTTTTTTTCTCAAATCTTTCATTAATTTCCTTTCCTTTAAGAATATTTTTTAGTTATCTTAAACGATAAATATCTGTTACGATAAAATTAATTTCTCGCAACAATTCTTCCGCGATTTTTCAAAGATTTTTTTTTCTTATTTTTATTTCCTGTGTTTATGATACCTATCTATTGACATTATGTAATTATTTATACAGAGTGGAAGTATCTAGTATTTGAAATCAATATTTATATTACATATTATTTACAAATTTTGTGGATGTTTGAGTGTTTTAAAATTTATTTAGAAGTTCCGGGTTGGTAGATCAGTTGGTGTGCGTCTCTTCAGCTGTTTGTGTTGCATCTCTATCAAGGGGAGGTTTCTTATCTCGTTGTTTGTGTGTCCGTGGAGACACTGCATGTGAATTGTGCTGCGTTTTCTTATGATGTCTTCTATTGTGTCAACTTGTAAGTCTCTATGTCGATCTTCGTTAGGTATGTACCATTCAGCGTTAGTAATAGTTTGGAGAATTTTGGATTGTACTAGTTGCATTGTCTGAATGTTCGTCTTACTCGCCGTGCCCCAAATTTTTTATCCATATTTCCATATTGGCGCTATTACTGTTTTGTATATTAGAACTTTATTTTGTAGAGATAGTTTCGATTGTTGTCCTAGGAGCCAATTAAGTTGTCTGAGTCTGCTCTTCACTTCGTTTCGCTTTTGTACTATATGGCTTTTCCACGTCAGCTTTGAATCTATAGTCATTTCAAGGTATTTTGCTTTTGTATCAATTTTAATATTTCCGAGATTTATTTTCAAATATTTTCGTTCGTGTCTTCTGTTTGTGTAAAGTACTTGCACTGTTTTTTCAGTATTTATTTAGATACTCCAGGTATTGAACCATTCTAGTGTGTGGTTTAGAATGTCTTGTAGTGCTGCTGTTGCCTTGTCGATGTTTTTATGTGAAGAAAGCATTACAGTATCATCTGCAAAAGTTGCTATCATATCGTCATTTCTTGTTGGCACGGGTATGTCTGCAGTGTATAACACATATAATAATGGTCCTAGTACACTGCCTTGTGGCACTCTTGCTTCCATTTCCTGCATTTCAGAGCATTCGTTTTTGTATTTAACATAGAAATATCTACCGTTTATATAGCTTTTAAGGAGGAGATAGTAGAGATAGTCAAGGAGATAGTAAGGTGGTATTTACTGTTTTAGTTTGTGTAAGAGTCCTTTGTCGAAGGCTTTTGCAACGTCAAGATATACAGCTACGCAGATTTTTTTGTTATTATCAGTATTAATCTTATTTATTACTCGATGTTCTTGTTGGATAGTGGAGTGTCGTCGTCTAAAGCCGAACTGATGACTGGGTATTAGATTTCTTTGCGTCAAGATAGGTTCAAGTCGGTCAAAGAATATTTTTTCAAAGAGCTTGGAAAGAATTGGTAAGAGGCTTATCGGTCTGTATGAGTTAGCTTTTGTAGGGTCCTTGAGCGGCTTTGGTATTGGTATTATTTCTGCTACTTTCCATACTGAAGGATAGTGCTTCGTGACGATCACGGCGTTATATATATTTCTAATATATGCGAGATCATTGTCTGGTAGTTCTTTTAATATTTTTCCTGTGATTTGGTCATAACCCGGAGATTTCTTTATGTCATTGTCTGATTTTATCTTATTTTTATCTAATTTTTTAATAATTTATCTAATTTCGTTTATTGTCACTCTTTTTATTGTGGCGTTATGTACTTTGGGGACGTCAGTTATATCAATATGTGTATTACCTTTTTGGTTAGTGAATGTTTTCTTAAAATATTCGGAGAGTACTATGCTTTCTCCACAAGAGTTCGGGCCCATTTGTTGTCATCGGTTTTTAGTGGTGATTCGTGTAGCATTGCATTATTTATTTGTTTTATTGCTTTCCATAGCGAGTAGTTCGTGATTCTTGTTGCAGTCAAAGATATTATATGTTTTTCAAGTTTTTCTTCCTGATCTTGTTTTGAATATTGTTTTAGCTCTTTCGTAGCCTGGTTTTATTTTGTTTTGTCCTCTGGTAGTCTGGTAGTTTGCCATAGCGAGGACGAGGTTGTCATTTAGGCATGCAATCGCACTGTCAATAACCCTGCCGATTTTTAATGAAACGCATAAGTCTAAATTAAGCTGTAGTATTTCACGAAATGAGTCCCAGTTAGTTTTATTATTATAGATTTTCCTGTTTATAGATGTGGGTGTCAGAATATTTCGATATATGAGGGTAATTGGCGAGTGGTCAGATGATAATTCAAAATCTGATTTAATTGTTTGGTGATCTTGTCTTATATTTTTTATTATGAAGAAATCAATTAAGTCTGGTCGTTTTGCCATATCGGTTGGCCAATAGGTTAGATCTCTTGTACTCATGAAAGTACAATTGTTTACTCTTATTGAATCTAGTAAATGTTTTCCTTTTTTATTTGTCAATCTTGAGCCCCAAGTTGGGTTTTTTGTGTTAAAGTCTCCTCCAGCAATGAAGCGTTTGCGTAGAAAGTCCGAATATTCCAATGTGGTATTGTTGTGTTTAGATGGGCAGTATGTTGCGGACAATGATATGTGTCCACTTCCGTCAGATATTTGTACTGTTGTAGCTTGCAGATAGTCTTTTATGTATTTTTCTAGTTCTATACATTTAATATTTTGGTTAATCATAATTGCGGTTCCACCATGAGCTTTGTTGTCAGGATGATTAGTGTAGTAGATATTGTAGTTAGGTACTTTTACGAAGCTTTTATCAGTAAAATGAGTCTCAAATATGAGCATGACGTCAATTTGGTTGTTGCAAATAAAAGATATGCTGGCCGAGTCCGTTAGCATTCCAGTGTTATTTTTAGATTATTATTGTCCATTTAGTTTTGTCACCATCATTGTAATGATGCTCATTATGTTAGACATCTGACATCATCATTTCTTTAAGTTCAGAAAGGTCAGTGTTTTGAGGTTGGTCGTTGGTAGTTGTTGACGTATTGGTAGCGGATGCTTGGGCATCTGTTAGGTTTGGCCTGATTGAGCTATTTTCTGTGGGGTTTATAATGCTTGTCGTAGTTAGTTGTTCGTTTTCAGTTGTTTGTTCTGATTTTTTTCGTATTGCTGGGAAGCGATTTATTTTAGTTAGCTGTATGCTTTTTTTTTCACCACATAATGCGCATATAATATTGTTATTATTCGCAGGAATTTGGCAGTTTATAGTTTTATGTGCACTAGCGCATTTAACGCAGACTGGGTTTTTGGTACAGACATTTTTGATGTGTCCATATTTTTGGCAGTTTGTACATTGAGGCAAGTTTCTTTTTTGGTGAGGAGGTTCGAAGGATATTTTGCAGTGCAAAAGGCTAGTCAATGTGTATATGTTTTTATTGTTTTTGTTTGTTTTAAGTTCTATTGAGAATAAGGACAGTGGTTTTTTTTGTCCCTGTTTGCAGTATGTTTTGGATATTAGTTACTTCATGCCCTAGTTCGTCCAGTTCTGTTTTAATGTCGTTTATGTTTGTAGAGTAGTGCATGTTTCTCAATATTACCTTAAATTCCCTTTGATGTTATGGTTTGTATGTGTAGTATTGTGTTTGTGTTTTTTTTAGTAGTTGAATTTTTTCAGTGTAGTTTATTGATTGGAATACTTTCATTTCATAGGAGCAATTTGGAATTGAGTTTAGGGCATTTCATAGGTTGTTGATATATTGGACATTTTGTCCATAGTGGTGGCTTTGGAGTTTGTGCTTTTACTTTTGGTTTTTCGTTATTTGTTCCACTGTCGTTCTCCAGCTCGTCATTTGCGTCGGAGAGCAGTTCGAACCAGTTGGAGGAAGGCGGTTGGCGCTGAGTGTTAGTCGTGTTCGGGAGTGGCTGGCTTAACCAGTATTCTGTTATTGTTTTTTGGTTTGCCTGCTGTGTTTTGGTCTTATGTTTTTTTTTATTATGCTTGTTGTTGTATTTATTTTGGCAATGGGCATTGCTCGCTCCACGAGAGCGGCGTTATAGTTGCATCGCGAGCAGGTTGCACGTGTGTTGTTGTTGTAAAACTGATGTTTGTTTTCGCTGGGTAATTCTTTGTGTTTTTTATGGGCATTGTTTGTTTTATTGTTGTTGCAAACGATATTTTTTCGTGTTCGCGCAGAAATATTCCTTTGTTCGCGAGAAGTATATTTATTTCCTCGACCAAAATAAAAAACACATCGCAAACGATTTTAATTTTTTTATTTGCGATGAGAAATAAATTCATCGTTCACGAAAAGAATTAAATTTTAATTTTTTTTTTTTTTTTTATGATGAAAAACGAAAGATGGGCACCGCTACAGAGACATGATTACTGACTTTTTCGTTCCTCAATTGAACAACCATTATGTCACACATATCGAGCTACAATCGATTTACTGAAGGAAACGATTAGACATCGCAACATTTCACGTCTCGCTAAACTATTTTGTGTGTAGTAGTCGTCTGTGGGGTTCGGTCGTATCGCCACCGTCCCTAAACTTTTTATTCCCTTTATATAACGCCCGTTCGTCTCGTCCCGCACCCTTCATGTTGGTTAAAAGTCCTGGTTGGTTCTTTAGTGCAGACCATATATTTATTAAAATAAACATCACAATTATAAAAATTAACCATAATAAAGAAACGAGTGTGAAATTATCAAAAAACAAAAATAAGAATAGCAGATCAACCAAAAACAACATAGCAGGCGACCACGCAAAGGGCTTTTCTATGCTCTCTTGCTGTACAACTTTGTTGATAGTTTGTTCTCCCTCCTCTTCCATTCTCCTACACTAAAAACGAACACTGTTGGTCCTGCGCTGAGACTGGGTGCTGAAGCGATGCAAAGGCATAACACTTGCATTGCCGCATTCAGTCTCGCTCTCAGTATCCAACTCCGGCGGTGTTTGCCGTTAGCTTTAAACTGGGCCAACTGGGTCCCGCAAATGTCGCAAAAGTTCCGTTTTTATTTTTGCAACATCCGTGGACTGAGATCGAATTTCTTCGCGGTGTATGCGTATACTTCTCTCCACTCCCCCCAAACAATGGCTCTATGTGAGACACAGGTATGTGAGGATAAACATCCACTGGATTTTCACATTCCTGGGTATAATCTATTACCATTGTTCTCCTCCCACAGAAGACTCGCCCTGTACATCCGAAGCGATGTCGTGTATCAATGCCAAAACCACCTCAACAAATCATCAAATTGCCGAAATTAGCTAGATTATGGGTTAAGTTAAAAATCAACTCACACACCTTATACTTCTGCTTCTAATACAGAAGCTCTAACCTGAAAAGGGTTGCCACCTTCAACCAACTGGACACCCTTTTAGATTCTATCACACAAATTCTGGCCTAGTCCCCGGACAGTGAAATTGTTGTTGCTTGTTGCGGCCAATCAACACCTGACGGTTGTTATGATGAGCTCTTTGCCGAGTCTAACCAGCTGACTCAAATAGTGAAGAACCATCGTACATCCCGTGCGTTGGTGGGTAAAGTTCTAAAATTCTAGACCTGATCTTGACATCTCATCATGACAAATAGGTTGTAAATGTCCATTCACCGCTTGGAAACTCAGATCACTGTACCATAACCCCTGCCTTTTCATATTTTAGTTTAGGCGCCGATTCGCCAAAGGCCCCAAAACGGACTGTATGGCTTTACGAAAAGGCATATTGGGTTGCGTTAATAATTTTTATCACATGTTCAATTGCAAATTGTGTTTCGTTGATAGAAACACCAATGCCGCGGACCGTATGTACAAAATATAATCTTAATTGGAATGCGGTCTTTCATTCCGTTTAAGAAAGCACTTTCCAAAGTCATGGAGAGCGTAATAAACTTCCACCTTATGAACTATCTCGAATCCAACAAGTGTGGCGAATTCATCAAGTGTGGCATAAAGCCTTTGTTTCAAAACGAATTGCATTTGGCGTTGGTGACTGCTTTGCACGATGAGTATCCAGTTTTCTTGACGGCAGATCTATCAGAATTATGATAGATGGAGTCGCCTCAGCCCAACACTTCATCAACGCGGATGTGCCCCAGGCCTCAGTCCTATTCCCTACCTTATTCCTAATTTTTATCAATGACCTATTGTCATTTACCTCCAACCCAATTCATTCTTTCGCGGATGATACCAACCATTGCCACTCATATACCAAAAGCCACCAAACTGATCTGATCCCACCAGCCCGTGTATTTTCACGAAACACTAGGGCAACGCATTGAGCCTCCCTTTGTATCCTTTGCATCCCTTTGTAATTACGCAGGTGTTCAACAGAACCACGTATTAGACGACAAATTCGTTCTTCAGTCGAACCATGCGGATGTGGTATAATCTCCCGGCGGAGGTTTTTCCCAAACACTGCAATATCCAGAAGTTCAAGGCAAACATCCATTCCTACTAGTCTCTCTATACACCTTCCCACTAAACCTTTCCCCATCTTACAAACTGACACAATGCTTGCATGCACGCAACTTACTCTCAATGCAACAGTTACGCCGCTCTCGTGGAGTAAGCAATACCCCTCACTTAATACAACAACAGCAGCAACAAGCACTTTCGCTCCCTCTCCGTGTGCAGCTGCTATCTCCTGTACAACAACAAACTCAACAGTAACCACTCTCGCTTCAACAAGCACATCAACAACAACTACCTCTAACTTTTCTCGATTCGCATCGATCATGTCGACCTCAAGCATGCCGCAAATAACTACCGTAGAACAAACTACAACAATCCAAGACACATGTCCGCAAACGAAAACTAATAGAATATGAACCTCGCCTCACAAAGGTGCTGATCAAACCTGCTAACCAAACAACAATTACAGAATACTGGTTAAGTCAAGCGCCTAAGAACTCGACTGAGACCTATCCCACCTATCCCAACCACTGTGCACTAATCGCTTTGATCTGCTATCTGACGCAACTGTCGAAACGGAGGAAGACAGTAGAACAAACAATGAAAAATTAAAATTAAAAACAAATACTCCAAAGCCACCGCCAATACACGATACACCCTTCACTACACTAATACACTACACTTCAATAATAAACTACTCATTGACCAGCCTACTCCATTGCAAAATAAACTTTGAGACGCCTCATCAAAAAAGAACCCTACCCCAATTCACAAACTGTCAAACATATGGACATACTAAAAACTTCTGCACCAAAAATCCAGTCTGTGTCAAGAGTGCTGCGAACACAAAGCCATCAACTGCCCAATACCTCCAAATAGCAACAACATCAAATGCGTACTATGCGGGGAAAAGCATACTGCAAACTACAAGGGTTGCATGATTTATTTGACATTGAAAATCAACCGTTTCCCAGCTTTGCGGAAAAAGCCATAACAAATAAACGACGAGCAACCAACAACGAAAAATACCCAAACATCACAACAAGCTTATTCAAACCTAACCTGACATATGCTCAAGCATCTTCTACTAACACGGCACCAGCAAAGAGTCGACAGACCATACCGAAAACAACAACTACACTCAAAATAATGACTTTTCTGAAGTGAAAGAAATTATTAAAACACTCATCACACAGATGTCCAACATGATGAGCATCATAACAATGTTGGTGCAGTGTTGCCAGGTCCCCAACCCCTAGAGCAAGATGTTTTACTCCTGGGGGTGAATGTTAGGGGAAAACTTGGGGGTTTTTTTAATGCACAAATTTTAACAAAAAGGTACTTTTTATCAATGAAAAATGGAATAAACAAATATTTTAGCAACATTTTTACACCAAACATAATTTAAAAGACATTATTTTTAGAGTCTCAAATTTTATAAATTGATTTTAATATCACAAAAAACATCATCTCAATAAATGTTGGGGTTTTTTTTTTTCAAAATATAGCGATTCTAGGGGTATTTGAGAATTTTTTGAGGGTAAATTTTTTTGGAACCTGGTTGGTGACAAAGCTAAATAGCCAATAATGGACTAAAAATAACACTGTGGAATGCCAACGTACTTGGCCAACATATTCTTGAGCTGAGATCGTTCATTAATACAAATCAAATTGACATAATGCTAATATCTGAGACGCACTTTACTAACAAAAGCTTTGTAAAGATACCTGACTATAATATTTACTACACTAATCATCCTGACAATAAAGCAAATGGTGGCACAGCAATAATAATTAAACAAAAAGAAAAGATTACCTGCTACAACAGTACAAATAACAGATATGAATGGACATATAACACTATCTGCAATCTGCCCACCGAAACATAACAATACATCGCTCAAAGACTATCTACACACGCTAGAAAATCGCTTCATAGCTAGAGGAAACTTTAACGAAAAAAACTCAACCTGGGGATCAAGAATAACAAATGCAAAAGGTAAACACCTACTGGACTCAATAGGAATAAATAAAAGTACTTTTATGAGTACCGGCGAACCAACTTATTGGCCAACAAATAGAGCAAAACGAACTGACCTCGTTGACTTCTTCATAATGAAAAATATACGGCAAGATTATCTGACTATAAAATCACTTTTTGAACTATCATCTGACCACTCGCCGATTACACTCAAATATCAAAAATACAATGCTTACATCTAGAAACAGACAAATCTATAACAACAAAACTGACTGGGATTCATTTCGTGAAATATTAAAACTAGACTCAACGTCTCGCTAAAAAACGGTAGTGAAATTGACAGTGCAATTGCCTACCTAAACGATAATATAGTTCTCGCAGCTGATAGAACGACACCATCAGTCGAAAGCAGTACTAACGTAGACCAAATCCCACAACACATTAAAGAAAAAATTAAAAACAAACGAAAACTAAGAAAGAAATGGCATATCACTAGACTACCAGATGACAAACTAATAGTATGTTCACACGGAGCTGATTTTCGGCCCAAAATCGATTTTCGCTGAAAATCAGCCGAAAATCTGATTTTTGCCTTGGAATAACTGTCAAATGAAAATCTGATTTTCGGCTGATTTTCATCGAAAATCAAGAAATTTTCGGTTTGCAACCGTGGTTTTTGTTGAAAATAGTACTATTTCACAAAAATCCTTTACCCTGATGTCATATTCATTCTAACACAATGAACGTGTGTAGAATACACACCAATACAAAGGAATGAAATACCTCCAAACTAAAATCTGACGTATGAAAATCATAGACACAACCCACTTGGCTAGTGGAAAAAATGCCGCAATAGAGAGAGTGACTGTAAACGAAATTAAAAATAAAATGAGTTATAACATAGATATAAATAAGTCCCCAGGCTATGACCAAATAACAGGAAAAATTCTAAATGAGCCCCGATAATACACTAGTTTATATTAGAAATATATATAATGCCATAATTCTCACCAAATACTATCCCTCAGCATGGAAGGTCGCTGAAATAATTCCAATTCCAAAGCCCCTCAAAAATCTGACAGAACCTAGTTCTTATAGACCAATAAGTTTATTGCCAGTTCTCTCAAAGCTTTTTGAAAAACTCATCTTCGACCGCCTCGAACCTATCCTGACGCAAAGAAGCCTAGTTCCTAACGAAATCACTTCGACGAAATCACTCAACCATCCAACAAGTCTACAGAGTAATTAATAAGAATCTGCGTAGTAGTATATCTTGACGTGACAAAAGCATATGCATTGTATGGCACAGTATATCTTGACGTGACAAAAGCAAATGCATTGTATGGCACAAGGTCTTCTACACAAACTTAAAAATAAAATACAATTTTACTATTTTCTTCTACTGCAAAGTTACATCGAAGACAGATATTTCTATGTCAAATATAAAGACGAAATGCAGATAATGGAAGCAGGGGTACCACAGGGACCATTATTATACTTGTTATACATTGCAGCCATACCTCTGCCAACAAGAAATAACGATATGATAGCAACTTTTGCAGATGATACCGTAATGCTTTCTTCACATAAAAACATCGACATCGCAACGGCAGTACTACAAAACATTCTAAACCACACTCTAGAATGGTTCAATACCTTGGGTATCCAAATAAATACTGAAAAAACAGTGCAAGTAATTTACACAATCAGAAGATACGAACCAAAATACTTGAGAATAAATCACGAAAATATTAAAATTGATACAAAACAAAATACCTTGGAATGACCATAGATTCTCAGCTGACTTGGAAAAGCCATATAGTATAAAAGCGAAACGAAGTGAAGAGAAGACTCAGACGACTTAATTGGCTCCTAGGACAACAATCGAAACTATCTCTACAAAATAAAGTTCTAATATATAAAAAAAATAACAGCGCCAATATGGAAATATGGCATAGAAATATGGTGCACGGCGAGTAAGACGAACATTCAGACAATACAACCAGTACAATTAATAACGCTGAATGGTATATACCTAACGAAGATCTACATCGAGACTTACAAGTTGACACAATAGAAGACACCATAAGAAAACGCTGCACAATCCACATGCAGTGTCTCCACGCACACACAAACAACGATACAATACAAATGGCTGAAGAGACGTACACCAACTGATCTACCAACCCGGAACTTCTAACTAATTTTAAACATTTAAACATCTACAAAATTTGCAATAATAAGTAATATAAACGTAATCTGCTTGATAGGTGATGAATCGGTTTCTCATCTATGAACTCTATTCAGCATCGGCGTAACTTGGGTTGTTTAACCCTTTTTACTGATATTATCATGGGTAGTGTGGGTAGTGGTAGGGAACTTCACGGTCTGATCCCACCAGCCCGTGTATTTTCACGAAATACTAGGGCAACGCATTGAGCCCATCCCTTTGTAATTACGCAGGTGTTCAACAAAACCACGTATTAGACGACAAATTCGTTCTTCAGTCGAACCATGCGGATGTGGAATAATCTCCCGGCGGAGGTTTTTCCCTAACACTGCAATATCCAGAAATTCAAGGCAAACATCCATTCCTACTAGTCTCTCTATACACCTTCCCACTAAACCTTTCCCCATCTTACAAACTGACACAATGCTTGCATGCACGCAACTTACTCTCAATGCAACAGTTACGCCGCTCTCGTGGAGTAAGCAATGCCCCTCACTTAATACAACAACAGCAGCAACAAGCACTTTCGCTCCCTCTCCGTGTGCAGCTGCTATCTCCTGTACAACAACAAACTCAACAGTAACCACTCTCGCTTCAACAAGCACATCAACAACAACTACCTCTAACTTTTCTCGATTCGCATCGATCATGTCGACCTCAAGCATGCCGCAAATAACTACCGTAGAACAAACTACAACCATCCAAGACACATGTCCGCAAACGAAAACTAATAGAATATGAACCTCGCCTCACAAAGGTGCTGATCAAACCTGCTAACCAAACAACAATTACAGAATACTGGTTAAGTCAAGCGCCTAAGAACTCGACTGAGACCTATCCCACCTATCCCAACCACTGTGCAAATACTCCAAAGCCACCGCCAATTTACGTGCAAAAAGGGTAATACATAAAAAACCTTACTAAAGCTCTAAACTCAATCCCCACCTGTTCGTACGAGTTGAAAGTATTAAATAATAACACTTAATAAATAATAATAAAATTAAGATACACCCTTCACTACACTAGTACACTACACTTCAATAATAAACTACTCATTGACCAGCCTACTCCATTGCAAAATAAACTTTGAGCCGCCTCATCAAAAAGAAAGGGTTCTCAATTCACAAACTGTCAAATATATCGACATACTAAAAACTTCTGCACCAAAAATCCAGTCTGTGTCAAGTGTGCTGCGAACACAAAGCCATCAACTGCCCAATACCTCCAAATAGCAACAACATCAAATGCGTACTATGCGGGGAAAAGCATACTGTAAACTACAAGGGTTGCATGATTTATTAGACATTGAAAATCAACCGTTTCCCAGCTTTGCGGAAAAAGCCAGAACAAATAAACGACGAGCAACCAACAACGAAAAATACCCAAACATCACAACAAGCTTATTCAAACCTAACCTGACATATGCTCAAGCATCTTCTACTAACACGGCACCAGCAAAGAGTCCAAAAGACCATACCGAAGTGAAAGAAATTATTAAAACACACAGATGTTCAACATGATGAGCATCATTACAATGTTGGTGCAGTGTTGCCAGGTCCCCAACCCCTAGAGCAAGATGTTTTACTCGTGGGGGTGAATCTAGGGGGTAAAAAATGTTAGGGGAAAAGTTGGGGGTTTTTAATGCACAAATTTTAACAAAAAGGTACTTTTTATCAATGAAAAATGGAATAAACAAATATTTTAGCAACATTTTTACACCAAACATAATTTAAAAGACATTATTTTTAGAGTCTCAAATTTTATAAATTGATTTTAATATCACAAAAAACATCATCTCAATAAATGTTGGGGTTTTTTTTTTTCAAAATATAGCGATTCTAGGGGTATTTGAGAATTTTTTGAGGGTAAATTTTTTTGGAACCTGGCAACACTGGAACCTGGTTGGTGACAAAGCTAAATAGCCAATAATGGACTAAAAATAACACTGTGGAATGCCAACGTACTTGGCCAACATATTCTTGAGCTGAGATCGTTCATTAATACAAATCAAATTGACATAATGCTAATATCTGAGACGCACTTTAGTAACAAAAGCTTTGTAAAGATACCTGACTATAATATTTACTACACTAATCACCCTGACAATAAAGCAAATGGTGGCACAGCAATAATAATTAAACAAAAAGAAAAGATTACCTGCTACAACAGTACAAATAACAGATATGAATGGATATATAACACTATCTGCCCACCGAAACATAACAATACATCGCTCGAAGACTATCTACACACGCTAGAAAATCGCTTCATAGCTAGAGGAAACTTTAACGGAAAAAACTCAACCTGGGGATCAAGAATAACAAATGCAAAAGGTAAACACCTACTGGACTCAATAGGAATAAATAAAAGTACTTTTATGAGTACCGGCGAACCAACTTATTGGCCAACAAATAGGGCAAAAGGAACTGACCTCGTTGACTTCTTCATAATGAAAAATATACGGCAAGATTATCTGACTATAAAATCACTTTTTGAACTATCATCTGACCACTCGCCGATTACACTCGAATATCAAAAATACAATGCTTACATCTAGAAACAGACAAATCTATAACAACAAAACTGACTGGGATTCATTTCGTGAAATATTAAAACTAGACTCAACGTCTCGCTAAAAAACGGTAGTGAAATTGACAGTGCAATTGCCTACCTAAACGATAATATAGTTCTCGCAGCTGATAGAACGACACCATCAGTCGAAAGCAGTACTAACGTATACCAAATCCCACAACACATTAAAGAAAAAATTAAAAACAAACGAAGACTAAGAAAGAAATGGCATATCACTAGACTACCAGATGACAAACTAATAGTATGTTCACACGGAGCTGATTTTCGGCCAAAAATCGCTGAAAATCAGCCGAAAATCTGATTTTTGCCTTGGAATAACTGTCAAATGAAAATCTGTCAAATGAAATCTGTAAACGAAATTAACCCTAGGATGGGCAACACACTCGGAGGCGCTAACATAACCTACTGGGCCTGAAGAGGCCCATACGAATAAATCATACATTTATGTATGAAAAATCAAAAAAATGTTTAATATTTCTTAAAAATGGGCAATCATTTCAAAAACATGCAACACCTCTCCAAATCACTTTATGCCGTCTGATCAGGTGTTCAGACATGTCGAGAGTACGCGACTTACGCGTACGAGCCTACGAGACAGAGTCTGAATACCCCTAATATCCTACGATATTTTATATATGATCTCTTATATATTGTATATATTTTTGGCATATATTTGTGCATAGTCAGTCCTTCCGAAAAGTATAATATGAAAGGATGATAGTAAAAAAATATTTTTTTTTAATTTTATTTATTAATCTAAATATGCATTAGTATGTATAAGAAAATGAATAAAACTAAAAAATTCGGACTACACTATAAATTCGGAGAACAGTCATTTCATATAGCATGTGTTCTAAGTGTGCAATGTAAAGACACCTGATCCTGCAGTTAATGTAATCAGACACAGCAGGGTAAAAAACGAACAAAGAAACTCAAAGACGTTAACGACGATTTCATGAAACCGAATTAAGCGATTTCGTCACAGTCATCTCAATTTTTTAAATCAACCTCCAACCGTTTGGGATGAGCTCGACGACTACAAAGAAGCTGTAAAAATAGTCCAGAAGTTGAAAGTGGTGAACGATACGACAGAAAGAGTAGTGAAGATGTGTAATGGCGCTTGGAGACTTGATGGTTAGCTGAAGACTTCTAGCAGTGGAGCTTCAAACCATTATGGTTAGCCATCTGGTGGGCGGAGCGGCAACTACGGCTTAACCAACCACAGACGAACCTCACTAAACACTGCATTTTCATGTTTGCTTCGTGCAACGTTTTATCGGGAATTTTCTCTCTACACTGGGGAAATTTGCAATTTCTCTTTTCTCTCTTGAAACATCCATCCATAGAAAAATTCAACACAAACACAAAGCAATTCCAATAAAGCAATCCGAATCCAAAACTCCACAGATTAAAATCATATAAATGTAGGTCTTAGATTTACACTTTAATTTATAGAGCATATTTTTAGGCAGTAACATATTGGGGAATTAATTTTGCTTTACGACATTTGGGGGGTATACTTTTGGGTTTAAGGTTTTTCTTGCTCTCTATTGTTTATGTTTACACTTAGTTTATAATTTCTTTTATTAGTATGTAAGATTTTGAATATTAAATTTTTTTCTGAACAATGAAGTTCGTTATTATATGAATATCTGTCTTTTTGTCCTTGGCGGATGTTTTCACCCTTGGGGGTTATTTTTTTGTTGGTTTTCTCTAGTTCCTGCGTCGTAGTTACGATGATTGGCTAGATCAACAATATGTTGTTTCTGGTGGGCATGGCTGGATAGATAACGTGAGTGGAAAATATGGGATCACCTGCTAAGTGCTGGATATAGGTGATCATGGAAGGGTGGGCAAGGTATTGGGGACAACCACCAGCCCAATACAACTTCCGACCGCACTTCTCGCTCTCTATCTCTCTCTTACTCTTTCTCTCTTACTCTTTTTTTCTCACTTTTGGTCTCTCTCTTTCTTCTATTCTACGTCCAATATCCTATTCCGTTTCGTTCAGTATTCTGTCCGTCTGCAATAGCACGCATTTTTTTAAATAAATAATTAAAGTAGCTGCGTTCACGAGCCGGAAGCAAGTCCTCACTCCCTATTGCCGACGAGCCGGAGCCGGATCTCTTATGCGTGCTTCCGCTTCCTGCCCTGGACCAAAAACCCCTTACCACCACTACCAAGTTGCATGCTACATATAGTTATTTTTGGCGCCCAACGTGGGGCCCACACATTCGTACATAATTTTTTTTTACCATCTTTTGAAATGAATTTCATCAATTTATTTCAATAAACTGTGTGGATCCCCTAAATCTTCTCCTAAGTTATTTTCTTTATCTTATATAGCTGCTTGCTGGAATTATATATCGCTGCTATCATAGCTTATAACCGCAGTAGCTCAAACATTTGTTTTGGTTCGGCTGGAAATGCAGATATTCAGATATTTCTGAAATCTGACCGCTACCCAATAAAACTAGACAATGTTCTTTTTATTTTTAGTTTCGCATTTGCTGGAACTGCAGACCCTTGGGAACCAATTCCTAATGACTGACCGCAGTGCAGACTCAAATCTTTCAATTTAATTTCACTTTGTCCACCTGTTTTCGCCTCAGCTGGAGAGCAGTTCGCTAGATAAGTATCTAGGAGCTGACCGTTGGGCATTTCAACTGGACCCTCTCATCCATGTTTGACAATCTTTGCATTCCCTGGAATTGCAGCATTTAGGCTGACCGCGGTGTAAAGAAACACAAACATTTCTTCTTCTTATCTCTTCTATGTTTAGTTTGTATCTGCTGGAAATTCATATCGCTAGATAGTTTCTAGGATCTAACCACTGATCACAAAACTAAATTATTTATTTTCTATACATTTTTTCTTCTTTTCTTTCTTCTTCTTAAACTATTTTAGTCCGGTTTTGCACTGTTCGGAAATACAATACTTTGGAAATCCTTTGATAATTACTGATCACTGTGCTTATAACTGATTCATTCTTCGTCCCTTTCTTGTTTCGCTTGGAAACCTTTAAGTTCACAACAACTACTTAACTGCCAGCGTAACATTGGGGTTCCTAATTTCCTTCTACCCACCTATCATTTCTAACCATTGGCCTAGATTTTTTTAGAGTAAAAATTCTATGGTTCCCAAACCGGAGTTGCACTCTGACGAATCTTTCAGGGGTTTATGCGAAGTAAGCAAACTCTAATGAATGCGTCGAGTTAACTCCATCAAACTTTCCTTCTTTCATATTTACACACTTTTCTAGTTCGTGATGAACAGGCATAATATTAGTGGGTCTTGGGTCGTTTGGAAATATATTGTGCATATTCGCATTCGAAGTGGCAATAGCCAACGAACTCAAAAGATACTCGTGCCCTGTGTTCTTTACGTTACTACCTTTTTGTTTTTCCTTCCTTTTCTTTTCGTATTAACATCTTTGTCGAGTTGATCAGTCATGATTTAATTCAACGTTACTCATACGACATGGTGTTTAATCCTGTGAAACGAAGTAGGTTACTTCAGAAACGACATGACCTGTAAACCGGTGAGGGGGAAAATATATCGTTTCATCACCTCGTAACCTGGAATGTTATGGGAAGATTGTCAAAAGACATGACCCGTAAACCGGTGAGGGGAAAAATATATCGTTTCATCACCTTTTTGTAATTTATTTTTCTCTACTTTTCTTCTATATAAAGAGTGCGATTGTGCTTAAGTCGATTTATACCTCACTAAATTTAATCCAGCCTGTCATGCCAAGGAACAACTGAACTGTCAATAGACATTTAACTCATTTATTGAACTTTTTTCTGAAAAAAACCCTTTGAAACATTAAACAAAAAAAAAAAAAAAAAAACAAAATTCAAATATGTCGGTCAGGCGTAGTACCGAGGATTTAACTGTCTCTGAGGAAACGGCGATCCATTGTATGATCTGCCAAAATGTTGTGGTAGCAAAACAGAACTAATTAAAGACCGCGTGTGGACATAACTTTCACCGGACGTGTATTTCTATACATTTACAAATAAAGAATTCTTGTCCTGTCTGTGGGTTTAAATGCACGTCGAGTGACCCATCAACCCAAGGTCAACGTAATACTCCAACCAAGACACCCAAACATGGTCACAATACGAGGTTCCAAGCAAGCACCTCAACTGGGGTATTCTCTGCTCCGCAACACCAATTGGAAGTGGATTCTAACCCGAGCTCCGCGCCGAAATCGACGGAACAATTAGCCCATATTAAAAATCTTGTTACGGCCACTGTGGGTGCGCAACAAGCGGAAATGATGACTTCTCTTAGCCAGCAACTGAGCTTGCTAATAGAGAAAAATATTGAAGCAGGGTTTCAGCGTATTAGTGAGCGCAATGTTACTCCCTCGCTTCCTGATCGGAATCTTGCTGCGCCGAATATCACACCTTTGCAACAATCGTTGCCAATTCAGCAGCAGTCGATTGAGCAGCTGTTGGGATTTCCTCCGACAGAAGGGGTGACCAACCACACTAACCATAACCCAGATCCTTCCTTCCGCCAATCCGATCTTGCTTTTCGCCCAGACAAGGTTGGCTACGTAATTTATAACTGGAAGGTCAAATTTACCGGGGGTGCAGATGGTTTGTCAGTGGACAACTTTATTTATAGGATAGAGGCCCTGACAAATCAAATGCTCAACGGGAATTTTGAACTTCTTTGTCGATATGCGAGCACCTTGTTTGAATCGAAGGCAAGTGACTGGTTTTGGAGGTACCATAGGTCCGTCCGCGAGATTCGGTGGAGCGATTTGTGTTCGGCTCTCCGACGACAATATAATGACTCGCGAACGGATATGGACTACATTGGTATGATTAGAGACCGGAAGCAGAAGGCCACAGAGTCCTTCGATTCTTTTTACGACTCCATATTGGAGCTGACCGATCGGTTGACTCAGTCAATTCCCGAAAACTCTTTGGTTGAGATATTGTGCCGAAATCTCCTTCCTGAAATCCAGCACGAGTTACTAAATGTAACCGTGTACTCCGTCTCTCACTTGCGCGATATTTGCCGAAGGCGTGAGTTCTTTTTACAGGACATTAGTCGCCAACAAGGGAACTCGCGGACAAACTTCTCGAGAAAACATATCGCGGAAGTAGAGAAGGAAGAAACCTCTTCGGATGACGGTGACGATATCGCGGCCATTTCTTTAATGTGCTGGAATTGTCGCAAAACTGGCCATCGTTACCAGGATTGCGTGAGCGATCGGAACGTATTTTGCTACGGGTGTGGTGCGGCAAATACGTATAAACCAACTTGCCCAAAATGTAGCGTTTCAAAAAACGGCCAGGCGAGTGCACCGAGAAGTGCACACAAACAGTTCACCAACCCATCCTTGAGACATCGGTCAACCAACACCGATGCATAGAGAGTGAGAATCCAAACGAGGATTCAAACTCACTGATTAAACTCCCGGACATACATTTTATTAACCCAGACTTTACACACCCCACCGGCGAAGCTCCTTATAAACAACCCTATGACGTCCGCCTGAAACGTTATAAGGAAGCTCGAAAACGAATTTTTGATAATTTCCCTTCTCCATCTTCATGGTCTAGCAGACGCATGCGATCGTTCTGGCAGATGGTGAAAGCCAGTAAGAAGCAGATTTTGAGCTCGGTGTTCGAAACCCCGAGCGATAAACGTCCATATGCGGAGGTAAAATTATTTGGTAAATCCATCGTCGGATTACTAGATACAGGAGCTTCCATAAGCTGCATTCGATCCGAAACTGCGCAAAGGTTTTTAAAAACTCAAAATAAATTTAAACCCATTAACTCAGCAGTGCGCACTGCGGACGGGAAGAAACAGGAAGTGGTTGGATACGTGCGAACGAGCATCGGATATCGGGGGTCATACAAAAAAATTCAGATTTTTATCATTCCCAGTCTGTCCCAAAATCTGTACTTGGGTATCGATTTTTGGAGACTCTTTGGTCTATTACCTTCCGGATTAGTGTCTGAAATAGGTCCTGAATCTCCTTCTACTCTCTCTGCTACCCATGTCCTGTCTGAGTCGCAGAAAACATCCTTGCAGGGAGTCATAGATCTCTTCCCCTCATTTGCGAAGGAGGGACTGGGGAAGACCAATCGGATAGCGCATTCAATCGACGTGGGAAACGCCAAAGCTATAAAGCAGCGGCACTTCCCAGTGTCACCCGCGATCGAGAAAATGATTTACGCTGAAGTGGACAGGATGCTGGAGCTGGGCGTGATCGAGGAATCCGATAGCGCGTGGTCGTCTCCCATTGTTCTCGTTCGAAAACCGGGGAAGGTGAGGCTGTGCCTTGACAGTCGAAAACTCAATGCAGTTACCTGCAAGGATGCATATCCACTTCCAAATATTGATGGAATTCTCAGTAGGCTACCTCGAGCAGAGTTCATCACCAGTCTGGACCTGAAAGATGCTTCTGGCAGATACCATTAGACCTGGCTTCAAGGGACAAAACCGCCTTTACGGTGCCGGGAAGGCCGTTGTATCATTACAAAGTGATGCCTTTCGGTTTGTGCAACGCGCCTCAGACGATGTCACGCCTAATGGAGAAGGTCATTCCTGCTCACTTGAGAGCAGAGGTTTTCATCTATCTAGATGACTTGCTGATCGTGTCTGATAGTTTCGAAAAACATCTGTCGGTTTTACGAGAAGTTGCGCAGCACATCAGGGAATCGGGCTTGACAATTAATGTAGGTAAAAGTCACTTTTGCCTTCGTGAAGTCCGCTATCTTGGTCATATCGTGGGGAATGGCAACATTCGTACAGATCCGGAAAAAGTGTCTGCCATCACTGAATTTCCGACTCCGAGATCTGTGAAACAGCTGAGACGGTTTCTAGGAATGTCCGGGTGGTATAGGAAGTTCATTCGGAACTATGCTTCGGTTGCTGCTCCGCTAACAGATTTGTTGAAGAGTAAACGTTCATTTGGTTGGAACGAAGAAGCCCAGAAAGCTTTTGAGGAGTTAAAGATGTGCCTGACTACCGCTCCTGTATTGCAAAGTCCAGATTTTTCGAAACCTTTCTATATTCACTGTGACGCCAGCAAAACAGGAATAGGAAGCGTATTGGTGCAAATAAATTCGGAGGGTGAAGAGGCTCCAGTGGCATTTATGTCAAAGAAACTCAATCCAGCCCAACGAAATTATTCCGTAACCGAACAAGAGTGTTTAGCTGCTTTGCTAAGCATAAAAAAACATCCTCTCCAATTTGAAAGTAGTGGGTAAACATCTGTACAGACGGACCGAGCACAGCCCTGATGAAGCACTGCACGACGACTTCGAGTGGAAGCTTTGGATCCCGGAGGGGTTACGAAGGGATATTCTGAAAAAGGTCCATGATGATCCCCTAGGCGCACACGGGGGTATTAATAAGACGTTAGAGCGAATTCGACGTTACTTTTATTGGCCAAAATTGGTATGCGATGTTAAGGAATTTGTTAACTCTTGCGAGGTGTGTAAGTGCACAAAGCATCCCAATCAGGTGTTGCGTCCTCCTATGGGTAAAACATCAGCGACGCAGAGAATCTTTCAAAAACTGTATGTCGATTTCCTGGGTCCTTACCCACGTACTCGCAAAGGTAACATTGGAATTTTCATTGTGCTAGATCACTTTTCTAAGTTTCCGTTTCTAAAACCAGTTAAGAAATTTACTGCGGATGTTGTGGTGGAATACTTAGTGGGAGAAATATTCCATGCCTTCGGAACACCCGAAACGATTGTTTCAGACAATGGCTCGCAATTCAGGTCGAATGAGTTCAACCGGCTTTTGCAGCAATATGGTGTTAACCACATTTACACTGCCACTCATTCACCTCAAGCTAACGCCTCTGAACGGGTAAATCGTTCAGTAATTGCGGCCATCAAAGCATATGTAAAACCCGATCAAAAAGACTGGGACTCGAAGCTCAGTAGCATAGCTTGCTCTCTTCGATTCTCTACACACACCTCAATCGGCACCTCACCGTATTTTTTAACTTTTGGTCAGCACATGATCAACAACGGTTCCACATTTCAGGTGCTTAAAAACCTCGAGATGTTGGAAGACAGGACAGTGCAGTTCAACCGAAGTGATACTGTTGATATAGTTAGAAAACAGGCCGGGGAACAAATGCGTAAACAACAACAACGAAATGAGCGCGCCTACAACTTACGGTCAAAAGACGTGACCTTCCGAGTAGGTCAGGAGGTGTACCGTCGAAATTTCCAACAGAGCAATTTCGAGAAGGGGTTCAATGCCAAATTAGCTCCTACATTTATAAAAGCTCGTGTTCGGAAAAAACTGGGGAACTGCTATTATGAGTTAGAGGACCTCCAAGGACGAGTAATCGGAACATATCATGCCAAAGATATTAAACAGTAGACAGAGGCGAGCGTTAAGTCTACAAGCGCGATCAGTTTTGGTGGATTTAGCAACCCCCCAAATCTGATTTTGTCGGGGGGAATTTGTAATGGCGCTTGGAGACTTGATGGTTAGCTGAAGACTTCTAGCAGTGGAGCTTCAAACCATTATGGTTAGCCATCTGGTGGGCGGAGCGGCAACTACGGCTTAACCAACCACAGACGAACCTCACTAAACACTGCATTTTCATGTTTGCTTCGTGCAACGTTTTATCGGGAATTTTCTCTCTACACTGGGGAAATTTGCAATTTCTCTTTTCTCCGTCAGGATCGAGAATTGAAAATCGCCATGCGCTCATTCTTTCCTTTTTTGATCGCCGAGCTGAGAGTATCGTCTAATTAAATTCTAAAATTTAATTTAACTCTAATTAAAATCAGTGTGAAAAGTACAAGTGTTAAATTTAACATTAAATTTCTAAAAATCCATATATTTTAATATCGCGGAAGCAGAGCGACTTCCAATCTCATCTTCACCACTGTATATCACGGCGACTTCGCCAAAATTGTGAGTAATCTCCAAACCTTTTTTTTTTTTGTGAATTTTAGTACAATTGGTAATTCGGTGCTTTTCTCATAGTCATAGTCTGAAAAAACGGCCATCGAAAACATATTTCCCACAATCGGGGAAAATTCCTGGCGGAATCAAGACACTCGAACATCAACATCAGAGATCGGAGACTGCAACCTGCTGTGTTTGTGCTGCGTTTTGTTGCAGAAAAGAAAAAAAAAATTTCTCGTCCAATCTTTCTTTCGATCTGTCCGAAAAATCATATGCTTTTTTGTGGATTACCAGCCTAGCTGGTTATAAACCTTCATAACCAGAATAAAATTGTTTAATTTTTAACGAAGTCCGTTGTAGAGTAGGGAAATTAGAAAAAAAGAAAAAAACAATCATTGAATTGTGGACTTTCAGAGTCCAGAGAGCTCGTTGAGCTCTCATGAGAAACAGCTGTGGATGCTAATATAGCGATCCCTAAAAGTAGGCCACGCTATCGGGGAGGGTAGATTGTAAGAAAAAGTAAGGTTAGGTTAGAAAATTGAATTGTAATTGTAAATGAATCTTTAATTTTGGTGGTGTTTTGGGTTAAAGAAAACTTAGATATTGCTAGAAAATGAATTAAAAATTATGGAACAATAAGAAAATCCAATTGTCTCTCCGATGCTCGCGGGTCAAGAAGGCCGAATGGTTCAAGCTTTTGGTCCGTAATATTTATTATTGTAAATCCCATCTAGCCTCCAGTTACATTTTCCCGTCAGCCAGGACCAGCACCGTGAAAGATCTTTCAACGGAGTCCACAATGCTGTAAGTTACGTTTTTTTACTTTTCTTGTTATAACAGGGTGTTAATATATATTACGAAACTAGAACCGAAACCCAAAGAAACAAAAAGAATGAATTATATTGTTATTCCGGCATAGACTTATCGCTCTATAATCATGTGTCGGCGAGATAATTTTGCGTATTAAAACAAAAAAAAAAAAAAAAAAAAAAAAAAGAATATATAATTTTGGTTCGCAAAAAGAGAAAAAAAACAAAAAATGAATGAAACATCCATCCATAGAAAAATTCAACACAAACACAAAGCAATTCCAATAAAGTAATCCGAATCCAAAACTCCACAGATTAAAATCATATAAATGTAGGTCTTAGATTTACACTTTAATTTATAGAGCATATTTTTAGGCAGTAACATATTGGGGAATTAATTTGGCTTTACGACATTTGGGGGGTATACTTTTGGGTTTAAGGTTTTTCTTGCTCTCTATTGTTTATGTTTACACTTAGTTTATAATTTCTTTTATTAGTATGTAAGATTTTGAATATTAAATTTTTTTCTGAACAATGAAGTTCGTTATTATATGAATATCTGTCTTTTTGTCCTTGGCGGATGTTTTCACCCTTGGGGGTTATTTTTTTGTTGGTTTTCTCTAGTTCCTGCGTCGTAGTTACGATGATTGGCTAGATCAACAATATGTTGTTTCTGGTGGGCATGGCTGGATAGATAACGTGAGTGGAAAATATGGGATCACCTGCTAAGTGCTGGATATAGGTGATCATGGAAGGGTGGGCAAGGTATTGGGGACAACCACCAGCCCAATACAACTTCCGACCGCACTTCTCGCTCTCTATCTCTCTCTCTGAAATGTCGGGGGTTGGAAAAAATTTGGACCTGGTTATACATTTGACTCCTCTACGAGTCATGCCGGGGGTTTTTTTTTCTACATTTCAAGGGAGACAGATAGGGGGTCAGTATGTATGGGTGAAATATTGGGAGTTGAAAAATAATAGGACCTGGTAATATATTTGACCCCTCTACGAGTCTTCCCGGAGAAGCTATGAATGATTTATGTGAAAAGTTTCCAAAATTGGACCACTTTGGGGCCGATGCGCTACGTTTTACCCCCATCGGATCAGGAAAAAAATTTGGCTCAATCATATTTTTACCGAACCTAACCAAATTTGAAAGTGCAAGCTATCAATATCTAACTAACGCGCACTAAAATCAGGCTAAACACACATATATGTGGACTGGGCCTACTCAGGCCCAGTAGGTAACTTTCGATGTTGACACAGTAAAAAAAAAATTTTCTTCTACCAACTAAACCCGATTGACTCGATTTTTTTTTCTGTACTCAGGAAGCATAGCGGCAAGAAGTCATGGAATAACAGATCGATTAATAAAGAAACAAAAAAAATATTCATGTTTAAACTCAAAATGGGCCTCATCAGGCCCAGTTGCCCATCCTAGGGTTAAAAACAAAATTAGTTATAACATAGATATAAAAAAGTCCCCAGGCTATGACCAAATAACAGGAAAAATTCTAAATGAGCTCCCCGATAATACACTAGTTTATATTAGAAATATATATAATGCCATAATTCTCGCCAAATACTATCCCTCAGCATGGAAGGTCGCTGAAATAATTCCAATTCCAAAGCCCCTCAAAAATCTGACAGAATCTAGTTCTTATAGACCAATAAGTTTATTGCCAGTTCTCTCAAAGCTTTTTGAAAAACTCATCTCCGACCGCCTCGAACCTATCCTGACGCAAAGAAGCCTAGTTCCTAACGAAATCACTTCGACGAAATCACTCAACCATCCAACAAGTCTACAGAGTAATTAATAAGATCAATACGGACATTGACAACAAACGAATCTGCGTAGTAGTATATCTTGACGTGACAAAAGCATATGCATTGTATGGCACAGTATATCTTGACGTGACAAAAGCAAATGCATTGTATGGCACAAGGTCTTCTACACAAACTTAAAAATAAAATACAATTTTACTATTTTCTTCTACTGTAAAGTTACATCGAAGACAGATATTTCTATGTCAAATATAAAGACGAATGCTCAGAAATGCAGATAATGGAAGCAGGGGTACCACAGGGAAGTGTACTAGGGCCATTATTATACTTGTTATACATTGCAGCCATACCTCTGCCAACAAGAAATAACGATATGATAGCAACTTTTGCAGATGATACCGTAATGCTTTATTCACATAAAAACATCGACATCGCAACGGCAGTACTACAAAACATTCTAAACCACACTCTAGAATGGTTCAATACCTTGGGTATCCAAATAAATACTGAAAAACAGTGCAAGTAATTTACACAATCAGAAGACACGAACCAAAATACTTGAGAATAAATCACGAAAATATTAAAATTGATACAAAACAAAATACCTTGGAATGATCATAGATTCTCAGCTGACTTGGAAAAGCCATATAGTACTAAAGCGAAACGAAGTGAAGAGAAGACTCAGACAACTTAATTGGCTCCTAGGACAACAATCGAAACTCTCTCTCTACAAAATAAAGTTCTAATATATAAAAAAAATAATAGCGCCAATATGGAAATGTGGCATAGAAATATGGTGCACGGCGAGTAAGACGAACATTCAGAAAATACAACCAGTACAATTACTAACGCTGAATGGTATATACCTAACGAAGATCTACATCGAGACTTACAAGTTGACATAATAGAAGACACCATAAGAAAACGCTGCACAATCCACATGCAGTGTCTCCACGCACACACAAACAACGATACAATACAAATAGCTGAAGAGACGTACACTAACTGATCTACCAACCCGGAACTTCTAACTAATTTTAAACATTTAAACATCTACAAAATTTGCAAATAATAAGTAATATAAATATTGATTTAAATTGATAGACTATATTGTGGCGAAACTTCTTCAGAGCGTTTTAACGCCAAAGAGTCGATATCAAAATCAACATGGAAGGGTGATAAAGAAGTTTACAATTTTGGATGCATAGGAGAGTTTTACATTGCACCTTACCTCAATCAATTACAATGTTAAAATCAGCGCTTACTATACAACCAATTATAATTTTGGTTGGTTCAGTTATATACGAACTGAAAGAATTTTTCATTTATTCCGATGGAATTTTGTGTAAATTTAAGTCGTATATTGAATGCCTAAATAATTTCTTCCAAATATGTCAAATTTCAGATATACATACAACATACATACAATTAATAAAGGAAAATTAATTTAGAAACAAATTTTTGTAATACATAAACAATAAAAATAATTTTTTTTAATATTTTTTTATTTATTTTTATATCTTTTATTATCTTTTATAAATTTAACAGAATTTTTTTAACTTCATTAAGTCCAACATATTTCAATCAACATTAACAACAACTTAAATAGAAGAGAATAACAGAGGTAAAATAGTTATATGTACATACTTATTATATACTTATTATCTAATAAGTATAGACATCATATTCATCAATAAATTGGTAAGTTCAATTTGTTTATTAAGGGCTACTTCAATCCTATTCATAATGCCACTGTTATATTGATTTTTTACAACTTGCGCTAAAGTTATATTAATAAAGTTATTATTGCTATTTTCTTTATATACAATAGTATTTGTGTTAATGTATTCGTGCTGGACAGAAGAGAATTGAGTATTAAGATGATTTTGTTGATTTTTGTTATTGATCATATTAGACGATTTCTTTTGGAGAATCTCTTGGTAAACTTTACATCCGTTATAATTCGCAGTCTGATTTTGTAGACAATGAACACACCGCGGTGGTGAATTATTATCTTTCCTACATTCAGCTGTGGGGTGGTCAAGTTCACATTTAACACATCTATATGGTTTACTACAATAGGATTTAGTGTGACCAAATTGTTGACATCGATAGCATTGAATTAATTCATGGATTTTGAGTGGTGGCTCAATTTTAACTAATATGTACAATAACATAAACTGCTTCATTACTTTTATTTGGAGTAAGATCGACAAAAAACATAGATAAGGGATTTTTCGTCACTCAGCTTTTGATTCTGGTAACATTTCTAGCCTCGGGACCATTTGACAGCAGATCAACTTTAATGTCATCACTTGGTGTTGTGTGATGTAGACCTTTAATAACTACTCTATATGTCTCTCTTGTTTTAGTTGATAGGTGTGTAAAATTAACTTGCTTCTATCAAAGTATTTACTAATTTTTCTGTATGATTCCAAAAATTCTTCGGGATCTAGTCTTCTGTCCGTTTTACGTCGGTGAATTTATGTGTCGAATGATGTAATTTCAAGTTCGCTCAATTGAATAGTATAGTCTACTTCAGTCCACATTTTACTGAAAACTGACACAAAAGTTGTGTATAATTTTTGTGCAATAGAAAAAAAAAATAAAAAACCTTTCCAGCAGCTCAATTGAATCATGATTTTTTTTGGAAAGTATTTTAATAATATGTTGCCATCTTGATTTGTTTAAACAAAAATTTTTTGTTTTAAAGCTTTATGTTAATACCGTTTGTAGACGGTCTTAGTGGCTAAGCTGAAGAAAAAATTGTTTAATCTTTGTATTTTTTAGCCGGTATTTTTCGATGTTTTACTTTAATTAAACAAGTTATTTGTTAGTAAATTTGTTTTATTCTTTAGAAGATGTCACGACGATATTTGAGTGATCAAAAAATAGCAGATCAATTGAGTCTGATGATGAATTCAAAAACTTTTATGATAACATCGAAGATATAGATTAACCTTGCGATAAGCTCGTACCAGACGATGATGCAGTGACAACCAATTGTTTGGATTATTTAATATTTGTGAATGATGAACATTTAATTGAATTGCCTAATTTGATTCCATCAAATCAACTTCCACAAAAAGAACTAAGGACGTCGTTCAAGCCAACCAAGAAATCTTGTTCACCATTACCAATTGTAGAAGCCTCCGGACCATAAGTAAGACCATCAGATGGTGGCTTCCTTGGAGGGGGTTAGTATTTCTATACTACTTTCAATCTGAATTGTATATTTATTTAGTGTATTTACTATATTTCTTTTAGACTTGCTGAATATCAAAAAAAATTCGGTACCACGATGCTATTCAACGGAATACGTTGGATCGGCTTACGGTGTCGACATCACCACAATTTTGTGGAAGGACACGAACTGTGCTCAACGTATGTTGGAGTTAAATCATTCAAGGGATCGAATCCCGTCAATTAGTCATCAAAAGTTGCTCGTTACATTCGAAAAGAAAAATATTGATTGATTGTTCACAAATCATACGTGATTACAACGCCCACATGAGAGGAGTCGATCTAATGGGCTGGTATATGAGTCGAAGTAGGCTCAAAATCAAAACACACGATATGGCAACCAGGATTTTTTACCACCTTCCCGATATGACAATTACAAATGCATTCGTTTTGTATCGGAGACTCAATGCTGAAAAAAAAATAATTGGTGATTATGATAAACATATCAAAGACATGACGATGTATGAATTTCGATTGAGCATAGCAAAAGAACTCTGTGCATCTGTTGAAAAACGATTAGTTGGTCGTCCGTCTTTCACCGACTGTTCAGCTAGCTTGCAATCGTGTTGTTAAAAAAAACAGGTCATCCAATTCTATGCAACACGATCAAAAAAATCGTGTATATTATGTAAAATATCCGATACACACGATTTACACAAAATGCAAAATCAATTTGTGTTTTTCAAATGCAAAAATTGCTTTACTAAGTATCACATACATGAATGACACAAGAGTCATGCAAATTGTATCGATTTCAGAAAAATTACTCACTTAATCAAATTTCACATTCGCTATAGGTTCATTATTAATATCATATTTCAGTCAATATATAAAATAAATTAATTGTTACAAAATACAACCGTCTTTTTTTACTTGAATTGAAGAAGTAATTTAATTTTTTTCAGCTATCCCACTAACACCGTTACAGACGGTCTTTCAACTTTTTGATCAGGAGCTTCCAGATAACATTTTTTGACAAACGGACTTCATATTCGTGTTTTTCTGCCTAAAACCACACTAGAACTAAAATTCTCATAACAAAATATCACGTATTTCGATTCCAGTGGCTTAAGGGTTAAGTGATTTATAAGTAAATTCATTTTTAGGTATAATAGTACAAATATTACTTATAATAGCACAAATATCTTTAATACTAGGAATAAATATTGAAGGAGGCTTAGGAGCTCCAGCTACACTCATAACTTCTGTAGATGGCTCTTCTTCGTCTACTTCTATAGCTGCAAACTTATTTGCAGACGTTGCAATACGTTGGTTTATCGGCCACAAATGTTTTTTTTTGTATTCGTGATAGATTTTGGTGAATTTTCCGCATGACGTTTATTACGATTGGAACACTTTGCCAGGTCAAGAGACGTTCATCACCATCATCACTCACATCGTCATCCATTTCTCACAAGAGATTTTTTGAAGTTTTTTTAAGTTTTTGATATATTTGGCTTCTATATCTTGTTTTTCACAATTAACCCTAGAAAGTCATTCTTCGTCGAATCGACGACACATGTTTTTATTTTGCCGTTTTTTTATAGTATTTATATTTATTTTTTGCTAAATTTTTGTATAGCGATGGACGTGACTAGGTATTAGTAAGTTTAGTTATCTTGATACACATCGTATAAATTAGTTTTTGTTTTAAAACACGTCGCCGAAACAACAAAGTTCATACAAAGTTTGTGTAACTCTCACGATTTTTGCAAAATAAGGTAGTGCTGTTAAAACTTCATTAATTATTATATAAAAAGATAATAATATAAGTAATTAAAATATACATAAATTTATACATTTTCCGTGCGAAAGTCATCTTCTTTATTCATTGAAGCAGCAGCGTCGTCGATTCGAAGTATGACCTTTTCGCAACAAAAATAGTATGAACTTCTAGGGTTAAGCACAATTAATTTTTAGAATCAACACGTGTTTTCATTATATTTTCTTTGACTTCGCACGTGCGTTGCCATCGACGTCAAGTAACACTAATAAAAGTAAGGAAATACATTTCAATGTGTTTTTTTTATAAACAAATTCACGGTAATATTAAACCTTAATCGTTTAAATCGTTCATGTTAAATTCAAAAGGATTTGTGGTTAAAATATTTTACCACAGATTCTCAGATTCAGATAAAAGAATAATGACCATGTTGATTCAAACATGTTTCTATTTAATATTTTTAACCACGTATTATTTAATTTCAATCAATTTCATGTCAATTTTATAAATTCTTCATTATTTTATTCCATTTCAAATTCTATACCTCTAAAGTAACACCCTTTACTTCTTTAACTACGAAGTAATCTAAAGGTACTAAAAATTATTTTCCTTTTAATGAAATAATTGTGTTGTAACAATCAAAAATAATAAAAGTATGTATGTATTTTCAAACAGTAAAAAAAAAATTGAAATTAAATATACTCATATGTATATATCCTAAAAAAAATCAAATATGACAAAAAATATTCAAACAAACTACTTACGATACATCACTGAAAGTAAACAATTTAAGTTTATTTGTTTTTAATGAACCCAGCCAATGTTTAATTTCATCTGCCCAGTTCATTACTGTACTCTTTGGACAAAGCACTAATATTTTGTTTGTTTTCAATTCTTCATATGTTATTACTGTATGTAATAATGTTATGAGCTATTAAAAAAAAAACGATATTGGTGATCAAGTTTTATATATATAAAGAATGTTATTTTCTTGCCTGAAGAGTTTTTCCAAGACCCATGCAATGTGCTAAAATACATCCAGATCCAGAATGTTGAGTAAAAGCTCCACCATAACACGCATCATACATGAAACGAACCCCCTCCACTTGATGTGGTTTCAAATGTTTTACTAAATCCGGATCAACTTTAATAAAGTTGTTTGTTTCAGTATTATAATCGAGTATGAGATCATTTGGTTTGATGTTGTCAGAATGCATTATTATCATTTTATTAAGCATTGACTGCTTTCTCTCCAAGCGTCGAATACGGGCAACTTCTATATTTTGAGCTTTGCGTGTTTCGCTTGCTAATTGATCCTGACGTAACATCGGTTTAATAACACGATTCGTACTCCGAAGTTCGAGATCTGCGAATTCATTTTCAGACTTATCACTTCCTGAACTCAAACTGATCAAATCATCCTTACTGTTATTATGTTTTCTGAATGCCTCAACATTCAAAGCCTTATGTTCATTTATTTGTGATTTAGACTTAGAAGACTTTATAATAAATTTACTGACTAAAGTTGTTGAACTTTCTTTGTAATTTTTATGGACATCAATATCCAAAGATGATTTAGAACTTATTAATGAATTATAAATCGTATCATGTTCTTCACATTTACTTTCCTGTGAATCAGAGGCATGTACGTTTTTCAAAAAACATTCCATTATTGGTAAATGTAAGGTTTTTTTTTGCAATGGACTTCCAGAATCATCAATATCAATAGATGTGTTGCTAATTGTATCAGTATCACTGTTAGAAATCCAAAGAAGCTCTTGTTTAAAGTTATCATTATAACGATCTAAAAACTGCCTTTCCGTAACATTATCTTCTTCATCCTAAAATGAGATTCATAATTTTTTTATTTTAATTTTAATATTAAAGCATAAGACTAAAGTATTATTCAATAATAATAAAATATACACATATATACGAGCAGCGAATTGATAAAATACAGGTAACTTAAGCCATATTTTGCACACTATTTTTTACCACCGCAGAGATATTGACGGAGCAAGGGATCTTTGATCCCATAGTCGGAAAATTGAGCCTCCACGATGGGACTAGTGATGGGAACTATCGAATAAACACTATCGAATTATTCGATAGTTGAAAACTATTCATTTATTCGATAGTTTTATTCGATAGTTTTTTCATTCGAACTATTCATGCAATGTTAAATCACTCGATAGCTCTGAACACTAGTTACTATTTTCATTCAAATGAATGAACGAATTCGTTCGAACGATTTCATTTGAACGAATATATTCGAACGAATTCGTTCGAACGATTATTCATTCAAAGCAAAAATCACTCGATAGCTCTGACCACTAGTTACTTTTTTTTGATCGAATAAATTATTCGAACGAATTCGCTCGAATGAATTCGTTCGAACGATTCGATTCAACGAATTTGTTCGAACGATTCGTTCGAATTATTCATTCAAAGCAAAAATCACTCGATAGCTCTGACCACTAGTTACTATTTTTTGAATGAATGAATTATTCGAACGAATCGTTCGATAGTTGAAATCATTCGATAGTAAACTATCGATAGTCAAAATCACTCGATAGTGCCCATCACTAGATGGGACCTCCGATAACGGAATGAGGCTAATCGACTTTGCTGCAGGAAGGAACATGGTAATTAGTAGTACCAGATTCAAGCATCCCAAGATACACAAGTCTACCTGGCGGTCCCCTAATCAGGTGACCCAAAACATTGATCACATAGTGCTTCAACATCGACTCGGACACACACGACTATATGCGTCAAAAAGAAAGCGTGACCAAACACCGAGAAAGCTAGACGTGATAAGATGCAATCGTAAGGGGCAGCCAAAGCCTTTGCCGCCCGGTTCTCACTACTGCTCCAAGAGAGCACTCCTCAAGTCGACGATAATGCGCGCAGTGGAACCATATGTCCCAGTCGATCCGTACCGCTGCAGAGGAGGTGATGGGTTTCTTCCTCCCTCGGAGGAACTCCTGGTACGACGAAGAGTGTCGCGCTGCCACTGCAGAGAAAAACGCTGCGTATAGAGCGACTCTGCAGACAATGGCAACGCGAGCTGTTAAGGAGCGATACAGAGAGAAGAGGAGGGAAGAGAGGGGTCTTTTCCGGCGCAAGAAAAAAGAAAAGACAAAATAGAAGTGAGTGCGAACACATCGAGTTGGATCCACAAAGCGTTGACGACGGCGTGGACAAACCGCCGCCCAACTATGACGAGGTCGTAACAGATATTGCTAGACTAAAGAACAACAAAGACCCAGGCGCCGATGGTCTGCCAGCAGAGTTGTTCAAGGCCGGTGGCGAAGAGCTGCTCTTATAGCTCTTATGCAGAATATGGTCGGAAGAATGAATGCCTAGCGACTGGAACATCAGTGTGCTCTGCCCAATCCACAAGAAGGGTGATCCTACATCCTGCACAAACAACCCTGGGATTAGTTTTCTAAATATCGCATATTAGGTCCTATCGAGCGTACTGTGTGAAAGACTGAAGCACATCGTCAACAATCTGATTGGGCCCTATCAGTGCTCAGACCTGATAAGTCCCCCATTGACCAGATATTCACAGTACGCCAAATCCTGGAGAAGACCCAAGAATTTCAAATCGACACCAACCACCTATTGTCGATTATAAAGCCGCATTCGACAGCACGGCACCTCGCCATGTCTGAATTTGGAATCCATGCTAAGCTCATAAAGCTTTGTCGGCTGACACTGAGCTGCACTAGCAGCACAGTGCGTATTGGGAAGTACCTCTCCGAGCCCTATCGGGCGACTTCTTCAAACTAATGCTAGAGAAGATCATCAGGACTGCGGAGCTCAACCGCTCGGGCACCATTTTTTATAAGTGTCAATCTGCTAGCGTATGCCGATGATATTGACATTATCGGCACCAATGCAAGAGCAGAAGCATGACTGCTCACCACGTGTGGGTCTAGCAGTGAATGAGGACAAGACGAAGTGTCGACTAGGAGAACTAGCTCAGCAACGCGACTAGAACAGGTGGTCGAGATAAACAACTACAAATTTGAAGTTGTGAAGAACTTCGTATACATAGGAACCAGCTTAACGAACACCAATTATGTCAGCCTGGAGATCAGGCGAAGGATAACTCTTGCCAACAGGTACTACTTTGGGCTCAGTAGGCAATTGAGCCCTCTCTCGACGCAAGAAACTTACGTTCTGTAAGTATCTTATCATACCCGTCCTGCTTTACGGCTAGGAAGCGTGGGCGATGAAAAAAACAGATGAGAGTAGCTTAGGAGCATTAGAGAGGAAAATCCTTCGTAAAATCTTCGGGCCTATCGTCGTTGACGGTGTGTACCGCATACGATGGAACCATGAGCTGTACGAGCTATACGACGACATGAACATATCGGCTTCGCTGGCTTGGACATGTCGAGCGAATAGAAAACGCTCCAGCCAAGAAGGTCCTCCATGCAGTATCGCGTGGGCAGCGAAGAGCGGGAAGACATCTCCGGTGGAAGGACCAAGTGCAGAAAACGCTCATCAGAAGCGACTGACGTAGGTTTTTAGACGCGGTCAAGACCGACACACGGTTATAAAGGTTAATTAAATGTAAAAAAAATGTATTTATTACAATTTTTATCATTATTTATTATTTTATATAGTATTTTTTGTTAGTCATTAAGTGCATTCAGTAAACTTTGGAACATAGAACTCCAAAAAAAGTTTCACAGTATATTATCGTAGGGTTTGTATTACTTATTAATATTACCAAGCACTAAAGCTATGCCATGATACACTCACAGGAAATTTAAAATTTTTATTGTTCAAAAACGCGGCCTTAGGTGCGGAATAAACAATTACTGAATTCAGATTCATCGAGTTCGGTAGCTGTCAATACATAATGTTGTCATTTTTGCTATTACGACATATAATTATGAAACGATTCACTCAGGTGACAGTGCGTTCAATCCTTTCAATCCAAAAATTAGTAAATTTGAAATTATCTCATGAGATAGAAAATTTTTGATATATTTCCACGTCCCTATCTTCATGACATAAATTATTTCCATAATCGTCGGAACTCATTACATCTCGGAACTCGTTAACATAAATAATGATCAGGGGTCTCGATTACCCGGGTAATGCTAGCTACCCGGGTAGAAATCGAGAGCCCTAATAATGATAAATTATCCATCGCGATGAGAGGCGAAAATTCGGAGCTGTAACCTCCGAGTGGTTTCATCTGCAACAATTTCTTGTGTGGGAATCCACCTCTAATTACTTATTTCTGTTGCAACCAAAATGTCCACAACTCTATGTGTGACAAAGGGTTTGTATCGTCGATGTTTTGATCAAATCCACTTTAAAACAGTTGTTGAATCAGCCCACAAAACACATCGGTAATTTCTAGAGATATTTGTTCTTATTATTATATCCTACACCCTGTGTGTAAGGGTATATTCATTTCGTCCTTCCGTTTGTAACGCATCAGCGTCACCTCCTGAATTGA
Source organism: Coelopa frigida (assembly GCA_017309665.1). NCBI lineage: Eukaryota > Metazoa > Arthropoda > Insecta > Diptera > Coelopidae > Coelopa > Coelopa frigida. The sequence goes on from CM029565.1 coordinate 31,110,909, forward strand.
TTTAGCTATGTCCGTCTGTCTGTGTGTGTGTCTGCCAGTGGAAATAGATTTTCTGAAGAAACGGTAAGAGATACTGACTTGAAATTTTGGATTTACTATTTTTATATTAATAAGCTACTTGTATGTAAAAATGGAAATGGCAAAATCGGTGCACGGACACGCCCACCACGCAAAAGTTTAATATAGAATATCTTGTGATCTATGACATATATGGAGATGAAATTTTGTGCGTGGTCATGTTCCACTGAAACGAGTTTAAAAAATGGAAATCATCGCCCATCGTACACGCGCACCTTCCATATAAAGCAAAAGTTCAATATGGGATTTATGGGATATACTTATACTACCAATATAAGTTCATATTTCTAAAATATATATAGTCAGATGGACCCGCCTAAGTCAGCATATAATTAACACATCTCATGCTAAAATTAAAACAAATCGGTTATCAACCACCCTTCCTACCGATATAACCTTAACTATGTTTTTATGTATTAGATCTGTTCTAAGACAAAAGAAATTCGGAACAAATTATGGTTTGGTTTCTAACCATAAAAATATTCTATAGATACATATAGCATACTCTTCAAAGTTGTACGATTATTTTCAAAAAATAATCGCCTTAAGTTAAATTCGCATAAAAAAGTACTCTGGCTGCAATTTTGGGTGTAGGGTATATGAGCTTTGGCCCGAAGTTAAAGCTTTTACTAGTTTTTCATATATTTCGTTTCAAGGACCGCTGCATGAAGCTCGGTGAATGATTTTATAGGAGCACATACACCTATACCCTGTGGGTATGGGTGTATTCATTTTGTTCTTCCGTTTGTAACACCTCCAAGGAGCGGTCGTGGGTATGGAAAAGTATATATATTCTTGATCAGCGTCACCTCCTGAGTTGCTACTTAGTCCTGATTTAGCTATGTCCGTCTGTCGTCTGTCTTTTATATTATTATTATTATTATTATTATTATTTATTAAATTGGTTGTACACTAAGACTAAGTCTTTTTTAGTACTACATTGGTGTATATATGACAATTGGAACTTACACTAAATTAAAATTAAAATTAAGGCTAATCTATTTATTTCATTATTTTATATTATTATTTATAATTCAACAATTAAATGAATAAAATATTGATTTTAAAAACTCATACAAAACTGAAAAAAGTTAAACTAAAGAGAATTTAAATTAAAAATAATTAAGTTTTAAAGAAAACAGAAAAGGATGGAGAGAAAGTATTGGAGAAAAAGAGAATAGAGGATATTAATAAGTAAGGAAATGTTTAAAAATAGCTTGCTTGAAGCTGCTTCCCGAAACAATTAGTCTGAGATTGTTTGGCAAGTTATTCCAAAGTCTAATGGTGCTTATGAAGAACAACCGACTGCTGTTCAAATAGGTATGTCTAGGCACAATAAAGAATGTTGACCTAATAGATTGAGCAAACGTTAACTTATCATATAAGTACTGAGGGCTTTTAGTGTGAATTATTTTATGAAGAAAAATTAGATTACGTATATTTAAATATTCCAATAAGCCGCATCCAAGAATGCCCTTACTTATCAGAGTAATATGGTCAAAACGGTGAATGCTATAGACATACCTAGCAGCACTATTGAAGGCGACCAGAAGTTTATGTTGCGATTCAGAGTCAAGTTTGCTATATACGGAGTCAAAATAATTTATATGAGGCATAATTAGCTGTATCACGAGCCTGCGACGAGTCTCGACAGGAGTGAAATCAGCGGAAGTGCGTAAGCAGCGCAAGATTCCATAGATTTTCCCAACTATAAAATTGATATGGTCTGTGCATGTGAGCCTAGAATTAAACATAAACCCAAGGTTTCTAGCTTTGGTCACAAACTCTAACTGGTCAGTCCCAATGAACAAGGGTGGGATGTCAAGGTTCAGTTTGTTACGAGCGATAGGAAGTACTTTTGATTTCAAAGGATTGATGAGGAGCTTATTGTCAACGGCCCAATTGTTTAAGGAAGATAGGTCAGAGTTTAGTCTGTAGTTTAAGTCCTCAATAAGTCCAATAGGCCGCGAGAGATACAGCTGAATGTCATCCGCATAAGCATGAACCGTAGCATATTTACATACTCTGAAAACATCATTTATAAATACAGAAAACAATAGAGGACCGAGAATAGAACCCTGGGGTACTCCAGAGATAATAGATTTAAGTGCAGATAATTTATTACTCAACTTAACCTGTTGTAGTCTACCACCAAGGTAGTTATGCAATAACTTAACTGCACTGACACTGAAGTTAAAATAGTTTTTCAACTTACTGCAAAGTAGAAGATGGTTAACAGAGTCAAAAGCTTTGGAAAAGTCAATCAAACAAAGAAGTGTCAGGTAATTTTGATCATAGGGAATTCTAACGTCATCAATAATTTTCATAGTGGCAGTCGTACAACTGTGACCAGGTCGAAATCCCGATTGTAGGGGCGATAATAGATTATTAAGGTTTATATAACTAGAGATTTGGTTATACATAAGTTTCTCAAAAACCTTTCCCAAAGCAGGAAGAATACTTATAGGCCTATAGTCATTAGGAATAGAGGCAGTGGAGGTTTTTGCAATCGGTATTACCATAGCCGTTTTCCATAACTCAGGAAAGCTGGACGTAGTAATGCAGTGGTTTATGATATGCGTCAAAGGTGCCAATATAAATGGTAAGGCCAATTTAATAAACTTGATGGGTATTCCATCAACTCCAACTGCATTAGAACCAATCATAAAAATACATTTCGCAACATCATTTTCACTAACAGTAGAAAACACAAAAGACTCTGACTCAGAATTTGTAATTTCCGGAGCCATTACATTGTTAGCATTAGCAATCCAACCAGGGTTACCACTTGCCAGGAAAAAGGTGTTAAGCTCGTCAGGGTCAAGGTCACATTCAGTAGAGTCTTTACTAAATACTCTAAATTTTTTAATATTTTGCCATAATTGTTTTGAGTTTAAGTTAGGATTAAGTTTAGAAAGAAAAAATCTTTTCTTTTCATTTCTTAACAATAAATTAGCTGAATTTCTCGCAATTCTATAATTTTCCCAGTTAACGTCGCTGCGATTCGTTTTCCATTTAGAGTGTAGTTTGTTTCTTCTTTTGATGAGCAGCAAAACGCGTTGAGTGAACCATGGACAACAATTATTGGATACATTTACAGTGCGCAATGGGACGTGGCGATCAAATGCACAGTCTAACTTATGCATGAACACACGAAGTTTGTCATCTACAGAATCAAAATACCAACAGTCATTCCAACACATTCCAGATAAGTCCTCAGAGAGAGCATTCACGTCAACGTTTTTGAAATCACGATAGGAGAAACTACTAGGGGAGGCTCTTCCCAGATTGATATTCAAACTGCAGAAAGTCAAGTCATGGTCAGATAGAAAAGTCATTTGGTCAAATTTCAGTAAAAGTGATATGTCAGAGACTAAACAAACATCAAGTAGACTAGGCTCACAGTTAACAGGAAAACGTGTAGGAACGTTAGGATTAATTACACTTAAGCCACAAGTTGTGGACAGATGATGAAAGTTATCAGAAGCGGAGTCATTTAGCAATAGGTTCACATTGAAATCACCACATACAACAAAGAAATCGAAGTCAATTAGACGGGTCACAAGGTCCGAAAAAAATGGTTCCACACTGCAGCCTCTGTGAGGGTTATACACACAAGAGACTAAAATTTTAATATTTACGTCAGAGATTTCAACATTAACATATTCACAAACATCAGTACTATAGTTGATTAGCCTGACATTAAGATTAGATTTGCAATATATTGCAACGCCCCCACCTCGGCTACTACTTCGGTCACAGCGAAAAAGTTTGTATCCATTAAGACTAAACATGGAATCAGGAAAATGAGGTTTGAACCAGGTCTCAGACACGCAGACCACATCAGCTAAAGAGTTTTCAAAGATATATCTGAAATAGTCCAATTTTAAATTATTTAGACTCCTAGCATTGAAGTGAATCACATTAAACCCCACGTGTCGCTTACATAAAATATTAATTAGGGCTTTGTAATTCCCGATAGCACCATCAGACAAGTCATCAAGACTGGTCAAAAACAAATGCGCAAGAAACAACATCAAGCAAGAAATTTCCAATGAAAAGTAAACAGAGAGCAGGCAGAAGAAAAGAGAGAAGAGCAGACAGAAGAAAAGAGAGAAAACAAGGCAGGCAAGAGAGAACGGGTGTCACCCAATAGTAGTTAAAGTAGCTTAAAGTGAGAAAAATAATAACATAATTAAATTCTAAATATGAATAAATATTAAAAACTAACAAATAAATAATAAGTATACTTAAAATAACGCATACAGAGATCATAATGATTGTTGAATCACCCCAGTCCAGCGATGCAATCCACACTCTCTTTGTCTATCATCAGTTTGGCCTCACTCTCACGAGATGCCCTAACAAAAACACGACCACGCAGGGAGAACACAGCAGCAAGCCGCTTCTCACGTTTTTGTTGCAGGCCATATAACAAAATTTCGCGGTTTGCTTTCGTTAGGCATTCGTGCAAATAAAATTTCTCGTCTCCTCCGCACCCGATGTCGCTGAGAGCTAGCTGACGCTTTTTAGCTCTGCAGAAAGCAGCAACAGCTTTAAAAACATCAGTTCTCTCATTTGCCGAGGAGAGCTTGACGATGATCGCTGAGTTTTTGTTGTTGTTGCTGGGCCTCACTCTAAAGATGCTCCGCAGTTTGTGTTTATCATGTTTTATGATGCCGCAAATTTTGCCAAACAATGTAGGGAGATTCTCATTGGAGGCATATGGCACTCCGTGTATGATGAGGTCAGTGGAAACAGCATCACTCTCATACTTCTCCACCTTACATTTGAGAGCACGCATCTCGACGCTCATCATAGAGGAGAGAGAGGCTTCAGTCGAGTTTCCATTCTTTAAACTCTCCACTGTTGCCTTCAGCACTCCGAGCTCCTCTCTGAGTGAGACGAATTCCGCACACGTCGACTCAACCGCTGTCACTCTCTCAGTGACGTTTTTTAGGCTTACTTTAATATTAGCAAGCTCCGCTGACATCTCCCCAATTCTTTGCATCACTCTGCCTTCCGATGCCGTTATTGCTCCAGTCAGCTGCTCAACGATGCTCTCTCTGATGCGGTTCAGCTTTGCATCGAGATTAGCCTCCGAGTGCACGGGCGTTGTAGGGAGCGATGAGTCATCAGGTCGCATTGTGAGGTACCCAAGCGGGGTAGACGGGGCAGAAGGTTTGCGTCCGCCAGCATTACTCCGGGTGTTTATTGTTGATTTCGACATTATTATTTTGAAAATTAAATAACTCCAGTACAGCACAATCAATTTCAATGTCCTTATTATCACAGGAGGATTGAAGCGGAGTGACGTGTTAACAACCAAACTGAGACGGTATTGAAATAACTAATTAAAGCGCGAAAATTGCAGACACCGAAGAAAACGCGTCTATTCGCTCTGCATGTTCAACTCAAAAAGCGAATATTATAAAATATTAAATATTTATGATTAACTAGCGCACTGGGGTCGCTTCGTTCCACCGGTTTGCCTTGTTCACACATTACCGATAGCTCAAAAACTCACAAAGTAAACTTTGAAAGACTCTGGGTTTCCGGTTGTCTTTACATTTTTCGGAACTTTGTTGATAGGTCAAATTATATTTCAATGAGTACTTGACACTGAGTGGCCGGTTATGGGATATTTCACTTTGGTTAATGTTAAATTAAATTAAATAAACATAAAACGCTGTGAAAGCTTATGGCTACAGACCCCACAAAAAAAATATTACATATTATTTATAAAATAAAAAGTGTAAACAAATAACATATACAAGACAAAAAAAAACAAAGTGCAAGCAATGCCCGTGGGTCACTCTCCACCGACAGAGAAACACCACTGTCTGGCGAGTGCACCAACAATAAAACAAATAATGCCCATGAAAAACACAATCAATTACCCAGCGAAAACAAACATCAGTTCAACAACAAAAGCACACCATGATTCGTCCTGTTGGTGTTTTCGTGGCAGAGGTTGCAGGTGATGGCATGCAGACAAAGTATAAATTCGTGGTGGTTTCTGACAAGGATATAGAATACGATGCATTACTAGGATACGACTTCATGAGCAGATACACCTTTATATCCAATGTAGATGGTTATAAGAGCCCGTTTTAAGGCTGTACAATAGACATGCTAAAACGGAAGTACACACAGATGCATCGGTAGATGGATTCAGAGCAGTTCTGTTACAGTGGTCTGAAGGCAAGCTTTACCATATATTCTACTGGAGAAAAAAATCATCGGAAGTAGAATCGCGAATAACTATGTTTCTATGTCTTGGAGGCAAATGCAGTATATCTGGCATTAAAGAAGTTTCGCCATTATTTGCGGGGTATTTCATTTAAGCTGATTACAGATTGAGCTACCTTTAAACAAACACTGACCAAAACAGATATTCCACGAGAAGTTTCGCAATGGGTCATGTATTTGCAAGAGTTCGATATTGAGGTGGAACATCGATCTGGTGATCGACTCAAGCACGTCGATTTCCTCAGCCGCTACCCTCAGCAGGTCATGATTATATCGACGGAAATAATGAAAGGTGGTCTGTTGTATAAAACGGTTGATGGCAACGATCTGCTGGTAGTGCCGAAGATTATGGAGAAAAAAGTAATCCTTAATGCTCATAACGCTGGCCAGTTTGCCGTGTAAGAAACCATACATTCCGTTCAGCAGAGTTTTTTGGATATTACACTTGGAGCAAAAAGTTGCACAGACTATAGCCAATTGCGTGAAGTGTATAATTAGTAACAAAAAGCTTGGTAAGAAAGACGGATTTTTGCATTACATCGCAAAAGAAGACATTCCGTTGCATACGCTGCATGTTGACCATCTTGGTCCTATGGACACAACTTCAAAGCATTATAAGTATATTCTAGCCATGATCGATGCATTTACAAAATTTCTGTGGCTCTTTCCCACAAAGACAACCAGTTGTGAAGAAGCCCTGAAAAAGTTTGAAATTTGGTCGACGATATTTGGCAGTCCAGCTCGTGTTATCACTGATCGAGGAGCGGCGTTTACTGCGAATACGTTTGCAGAATATATGAAAGAGAATGGAGTTGAACATGTGTGGTCTACAACAGGAGTTCCAAGAGGGAACGGTCCGATTGAGCGGATTAATCGATCCATTATTTCTATTTTATCAAAGTTGTCGCAAGAGGAGTCCGCTAAATGGTTTAAGTTTGTACTGAATGTGCAGAAGCCTATTAATTCGGATGTCCATGTGTCAACAAAGAGATCGCCGTTTGAATTGATGTTTGGAGTGAAGATGAAAAACAGTCTCGACGATCAATTCATACAACTTCTAGAGCAAGAGATGTACAATAATTTTGACGTCAGCAAATGCGACAGAAAGCAAAAAGGGAAATTGAACGTTCCCAAGTAGCTTAAAAGAAGCAGTTCGATATGGTTACATGGTCAGAGACTTGGTTGCGATCCGTCGTACGCAGTTTATAGCTGGTAAGAAGTTGGCCAGTGAATATTTGGGACCCTATGAAATAACCAAAATAAAACGCAATGGGCGACATGATGTCCGAAAAGCGGCAGAAGTGGAAGGTCCCAGCAACACGTCAACAAGTTGCGATCATATGAAGTTATGGAGATATGCTGTTAATGAAAAAGAGCTTTGGTCATCTGAGGCAGATGACTAATCAGGATGGCCGAATGTAACGATGGAACTGCGGAGCAAGTGCGTATGAGTCGCGTGATTCAGCAGCAGAGCGACAAAACTACAACAGCAGAGAGGGGTGCAGCAGAAGAGAAGAAGCAAATTAGCAGACAATAAACACTAATTTATGTAATCCTTCGGTTACAAATAACCTACATGTATATAGGAATCGTCGGAAAAGTTTCCACTTTGATGTGTGGAACTTTTATGGTTCACGAACCCATCCAAAGTTTTCCGACGATGACTTGCAGTTATCACACATCATACACTAGTGATCTCACAAGTACGAGTACTTTGGTGATAGCAGCTCAAATATTGTAATAAAGAATATCTACTGCCCAAATTTTGCAGTACTTTTGATTTTCTGCGACTTCAACGACGATTGATTTTGCTGCGGTACGAGTTTGAGTACCGATTTATAGTTGCCGATTTGGCGGATATCAATTTTGGTTTTGCCGACGACATTTCAACTACGCGAAGCATCCAACCCCAGCCCCGCTACTAAGCCCAGAGCAGCTTCACGCCACAACTAGCTTGCGCGCTATACACTTACAAAATCAACAATATTGCAATCAATATCTATTAACACTAGAAGGACCGACACTTTGTATATACCTAGATTGCCCGAAAGCAGTCAAAATGACTGCCTTGTAAAAGAATAACAAATGTGTAAAGAAATTGGTTAAATATTATTTTTTTATATTTTTCATATTATTAACACTTCATTTGACATTTTTTTCATTAATTTTGAGCGAAAAATAAATACAATAATCAACTTATTAGAACATGTATCATTACCTAAAGATTCGAATAACAAGTACTAGTTTCGCTTATTGAGCAACTGCAACTCAGCAAGTATCGACAATTTATCACATATTTACGAATTATTATGTGATGGCAATCGATAAAAAGTAATGAAAACTATTGTTTCAATATCGAGACGAACTAATAATATAAAAAATGTACTAAATTTAATAATAAGAGTCATTTTATTACTTGAAATGTCTCAAGCAGTCAAAATGACTGCCTTTGGGCAATCTAGGTATAGCACATATGTATATACCAGAAATGAAGGAGGGGGAAGTTAAATACTAATTTAATAAATGCACTTATATGTCGTAAAAAAAGTCACAAAGTTTTAAGAAAGTGTGACATTATATACATACTTTTTTTTCTGATTGAAATTAAAAAGCAGTCAAAATGACTTGCTTGGGCAATCTAGTGTTAATATAACCATTAAACTAAATGTCCGTTGAACGGTGCTCTTCCCATTGTATTCACAAAACTGAGGAATAAGTTAAACCCCGAAAACAACGAACAAATTTACTAATTAAGGTTAATACTGATATTGTTGATGAAATAACTTTTAATTTTAAATGGGTCTTAATTGAGAATTATTCACATTATTACCTCCTCCAATATCTAAAAATGTACACAATCCCGTTTTTTTAAATCCCTCCGAAGCATGTTGTAAAAATCGGAAACGCGAATTCTTATAAAGCACGTAACCTTATGGGAGTTGTAATGGACTATTACTGGAGGTTCTTATCCGTTGGTCTGAGGAGGTCGGAGAGCGTGCATATCTAGTTCTGCTCTTGCTTGCTCGTCGGGTTGTCGGGGATCTTTACTATTCCTCAAACTCCCAATCACTACAACATTATTTATGTGCACTTTAGGGGGTGGATGGACGAAACTGGGGAAGGAACACAAAACCAATCTATAACCCTTGCAACTACTACAATTCTTCGCGAAAGCACCGGCGACAAGTCCTTGGGAAACCAAGATGTTAAGGACCCCTTTTTCTGTACCCGCCCTACCTGGCAATGATTAAATGTAACTATTGCCCCTTATTATCATTAAAAAACGGACTTTAACCAGATCCTGTTTCAGCACTTTCACTGCTATTCATCGGACAAAAGAATTAAAACTTTAGCAAATCATTTGAAATTTATAATTTATTCAGGAAATGAAAATGTGCTCCCATTTTTGAGTAATTCATATGCACATATGCGCGCAATTAAAATTCTACTGCAGTACTAAATAAGTACTAAATAATGCAGATGTTTCATTCTCTAGTAGAGTGGCGAGAGGCCGCTGGATAAAGAGGAGTTATTAGCAATAAGATAGAGAGAGGGATAACGAAAGAGAGAGAGCACAAACGCAGACTGCTTACTGAAGAGGTGTCCAACTTGCGTTCTGCGTGCCAACTCTCCACTATTTGTGATCGGGACGGGGATCAAAAGAAGGGATCGAGGAGACTTTAAATATTCGGTCGACTGTCGTAATAATATGTAGGGTTTTCCATTGTCCAGCACAGAGCAGCGAATCGACGACCGAATTCCTATATTTTCGTTCGAAAATTCATTAAATGTAACGAGTGAAACAATGGCGTTTGTTCTTGTAACGCGAGTTCGCTTATGTTTTCGATGTGAACGGTTTTGGCGAATTTAGGTTGAGTATTAAGATTTTCGACATTTGGGCACCTGTCAGAGTTATTGGTGTTCAAAACCGGTTTTCATTCTTTTGCTTGCAACCCAGGATCTATAAAATAAAATTGTAGAAAGGAAAGGTATTGCAGAGATCAAAAATTCATCCAGCAGACTTTTAGCTGATCCCGACCGGTCTCCTTCTTCCATCGAAACGACCGAGTGCAACACTTTGTAAAATCCTTACAAAAGGTTTAGTTCAGTACGATACGGAGTTAGAAGAGTTGACATTGTAGTCGATAGACTACGGTATGTAGAGGTTTTCGTGATCGTGTTTTCGTTCGGTTTAGTTTTTATACCCTACACCCTGTGGGTAAGGGTATATTCATTTTGTCCTTCCGTTTGTAACGCATTAAAGGATAGGTCGTAGGTATGGAAAAGTATATATATTCTTGATCAGCGTCACCTCCTGAGTCGATTTAGCGATGTCCGTCTGTCTGTCTGTCGGTCTGTCTGTCTGTCTGTCTGTGTGTCTGTCTGTAGAAATCAGTTTTTGAAGAAACGGTAAAAGCTAGAGACTTCAAATTTTGGATTTATAACTATTATATGTATACGCTGTTTGTCAATGATATTGAGCAAAATCGGTCCACGGACACGCCCACCTCCCATATAAAGCAAAAGGTTTATATGGGATATCTGGTGAACTATGGTATATATCGAGATGAAATTTTGTGTGTGATCATGTATCACCGATACGAGTTTACAAGACAAAAATGGAAAACATCGCCCATCGGACACGCCCACCTCCCATATAAAGCAAAAGTTCAATATGGGATATATGGTGAACTATGGTATATATCGAGATGAAATTTTGTGTGTGATCATGTATCACCGATACGAGTTTACAGGACAAAAATGGAAAACATCGCCCATCGGACACGCCCACCTCCCATATAAAGCAAAAGTTCAATATGGGATATATGGTGAACTATGGTATAATCGAGATGAAATTTTGTGTGTGATCATGTATCACCGATACGAGTTTACAAGACAATAATGGAAAATCGACCAACTGACAAGCTACAGCTTAGCTCAAAAGCTACAGCTCAATGTTGGATATATGGTAAACCATATAGACAGTTATTAGATTAAATATTGCTACTAAGAGTTACCATGAATCAAATGGAAAAGATCTCGAACACCTTCCATACAAAATTGTAGATCTACAAGCCAACCAACTACTTTATGGATGTTATTTCCTGATGAAAGTGTGGGAGTGAATGCAATAAGAAAGAGACCACATCCAACTGAACCTCAATGGACGCCCATAGAAAAATTGATTATATCCTTTCAATATAAACTTAATGAGCAGGTGACGATTGAGAGAAAACAATTTCCAATTGTACCTGCTGAAGGGATCACAATCCACAAAAGTTAGGGAACTACATATTTCCAAATGGCTGTTCATCTTCGAAGTGGAATCATTATATGTTGCTTATAGTAGCGCAGCAAATACTTCTGGCCTTTATATTATTGGGAATTTCAACCCTCCCAAGTCTTTTGTTGAATTAGATTTTGTCCCCATTGAAATGAACATCTAAAATCGGAAAAGCAACTAAAGGCACATTATGATTTTACGGCATACAAAAAATCATCGATTCAATTATTCTTCCATAAATTGCAGAGCTTTAATGCGCACTTCCAAGATTTTCCAATGGCACAATGCTCAAACAACACAACTACTTCGTTTTGTGGAAAGAGAACACTATAATATTCCTAATTTCCCTCTAATTCATAGATTAGATAGATCTAAAGACAATCTCCGCAAAAAAGGGTATAATGGTTTTTGGAAAAGTGTGTAATGACGCATTTTCACTAATTATTGATAGAAATTCACAATAGAATTCACAGTTTTTCCTTTAATAAACGTTGTATGCAGGGTGTAGGGTATGTAAACTTCGGCCTGGCCGAAGTTAACAGATTTTGCCTGGGTGGACCAGGCAAACCGGGGGAGCGAAGCGACCCCCGGTGCTCTAGTTGTATTTAACTTATTATAGGAGTTAATTTTTAATAGATCCATAGATATACATTTAAATAAAAAGATATAATATTTTTAGAATCGAACTGCCGCACAGCAGCTTTAAGAAATATAACACGGAAAACAAAATCAAACTGTATGAATATTTGAAACTTTCGAATGTAGTTAAATTAATTATTATTCATAGTCAAGAATAATTTTGTGCGCTATTTTATTGTATAATAACTAACTTTTTTTATAATCTTTAAATAATAAATTGATATCTTGAAAGAACTACTAAATAAAGAAAACTCTTCAAAAAAAATGTAAGTCAATGTACTAAACGGTCACTATACATATAATATTCATTTAAAATCATTGACGGTTAATTGTAGTATTTTACATACTCACTTCACTCTCTCCAATATCGGACTGAACATCGTTTTGAGATATGTTTGTAAGTAGTTTAGTAATACCATCCGCATTCTTAAGTGAATGTGGTTTAGATTTCTGTTCCTCAATGCGTCTGCTTCTTGAAGATGCTAACAACTTTTTTTGCAATCCGCCGAGGTTTATCAATCTAAAAGTAAAAAATGAGTAACAAATTAATATTCTTTTATTTGCAATCTATTATATCTATTATAATAATAAGCGAATTTGATGAATTAAATTTAACAGCATTTTTTGAACTTCAAAAATACAATGAACATATTTGAATGAACATTAATAACAACTTAACTAGAAAAAAATAAAAAAGTTAAAATAGCTATAATAATGTAAATGTATCATCAATAATTCTTATAGCTAGAGTGTTCGTGTGATTACTAAGTCTAATGAGGACAATTATTTTTTAGCATTAAAATTTGAGAAGTGCCTAGCTTACGAGACAGCGGATCCGCGATGCCGGCTCCGCCAACATCAATTTTTCATTAAAGCCTCTGCCGCGAGCAATGGCAAACTTCGGAAAGTATTATTTGTCATAAAAAAGCTCTCACCTCAGCCGTTTGGATGCGGCATTATACTGTAGGTCACTTTCATTGATGTAAAACATTACAAACGCACAACACCTTGGTAGAGCTGTAAAGGCCAATAATTTGTATTCTGTATTCAGAGCGATCACGTTGTAAAGTGTGTCATTAAGTATAAATACCTCCAAGACAATCTTGAAAGCGTACTCCATTTTGTGATGAATATATGTGAAGGAGGGAGTACGGAGATCAACTTGCGCAAAGTAAGTCTTACACCCTTTGGGGAAACACAGATCATATACGCTTTCACCACTTTGTAAAGCGCTGAGAATATCGCAATGGGTAATTTGTATGGTTATTGGTGTCCCTAGAGACAATTATTAGAGGTATTCAGACCGAGTCGCGTACGCGTAATTCGCGTACTCCCGACATGTTTGAACACCTGATTGGACAATGTAAACTGATTTAGAGTTGCGTGTTTTTGAACAGATAAGAAATATTCTAGTAAATCCTGACCATATGAATCACCCGATTCATGTTAGCTCTAAGCTTTTTACATTAATTCTTAAATTATATCTATAGTTATTATCTGTAGCAGTTTCTTTTGCTTTGCATTTTATTCTTACAACTACATCGGTATTTTTATCATTTTTTACAATATTATTTTCTGTAATTTTTCCCTGGAACCAGTATTTTATGTTTTGTGCCGCCCAAATGCCTTTATATGGAATTTGTGTTTGCTGAAAACCCTCAATACCTTCAATTAGATATCTATCATTTTCTAAGATTTTACTAACTCTGTACGCACCTTTATATTTCGGTATTAATTTTCAAGCAACTCCTACATTACAATCAAAATTTTTTAACACTAGAAAGACCGGATACGTATACGTATGGTATACCTAGAAAGACCATGATCGGTGTTTACGCCAAACGTCTTGTTGGCAACATGAGTCCAAATCACTAAAAACATGTTTGAGCATGTTTTGTTAGTGTGGACTTCGTATTTTAAGTATATAATGATCTTCGGAAAAAGTATCCACTTAGCTGTGTGGATAGGTCCCGAACTCGTCCGTCGTTTTTCCGAGGATCATTGCTAAAGGAAACATTATAGGTGAGACATCGCAAATTATATTCAATAAAGAATTTGTACTGCAGAAGAATTTCTTGTGTTTATAATTTCAAAGTTAACCAAAGGTTGGTAGTTTTTTTGTCCCCCCTCATCTCTCGAAGTCTTCAAGTCGCCTGCTGTTTTGCCGACGGGAAAACAAGGAATTACCTCACCTCAACATTTGGTCCAGACGAGCCGGATTTTTGAACCGCCGCCACAAAGAAGACAACTGAGATAATTCAGCAACTCCTTGAGAAGACAACGAAGATAATTCAACGCTATTAGAAGACATCGAAGATACTTCAGCATACGATCAGAAATAATTTTCGATAAGGTGAGTGGAACAAATTTGACAATATCGGTTTGGTGCATAGGGTTTGTTTCAAACAAAAACAAACAAAACGACGCGAAGCCATTAAACTTGAGTTCAATCCCCCGCCAAATCGGTTTTTTGTGAGTGTTGCTAGGAAAGCGCAGTGATCGAAGTCACTCATTTCAGCGACAAGTGAGAAAAGTTGCGTTGCGCACAGTGGGTCAAAGAGACCAAATTAGTCTGTCCAACGCATTCATCTTTCGTAATCAATAGTGATTACAAGATCGTTCTTGCTTCGAAAACAATTTGTTTGTAAAATTTGATAAATAGAGTACCAAATTTATAAACATTTTGAGCGCGCTCGCAACATAGACACCCAACGAGAAAAATTAAACAAGTGCTTTAATTATATTTTTTTTATTACGAGAAAAATTAAACAAGTGCTTTAATTATATTTTTTATATTATGTATATTAGAATTTATAATTTATATTAATATTTTTATATCATTTGATTTGTTGGCCTGATTGATTTTTCAATCAATCAGAAGAAATATTTTGAATTCTTTAAACGTAGAGAGAATTTGCGATAAGGAAATTTTTAAATTGAAATTTCTTTATTGTGCGTTCTTTTGTGCGATTTAATTGCGAAGTACCTTCTTGTAGGATCGGTACAAGGTTCCATACTGTTCTTTTCTTTCATTAAAAAAAAAAAAAAAAAACCAAAACCACAATGTCGTCGTTGACCACATTCATTCGCATGTCCGATGATCTTGTTCAATTTGAGACTCAATTTAATGAGACTCCAGTTTCTGAGCACTCTCCATTTACTTTGGAAGTGCAAAAAGATGAACTGAAATCTAAATGGCTAGATGTTAAGTCAACTTATGACACTGTCTTACTTAGACAAGCCACTTCTCAGAGCGACAGCGATCTGGATTTAACTAGTCTCAGCGTCAAATATCGGGTCTGTTACGATACTTACGTTCGTTGCATGGGTCAGATGAACGAACTGATTCATAACTTTAGGCAATCGTCTAGCAGGGTGAAAGAGAACAATTCTCCAGTAACCTTTCCCTCAATGTCAAGTCACAACATAAATCTACCTCCGGTAGATACTGAGATTTTTTATGGTGACTATGGCCGTCCTTCCGCGATATGTTCACCGCTATTTATATATCAAATCAGCGGCTGACACCGGTAGAAAAACTCTACCATTTAAATCAAAAAACGCGTGGCGAAGCGAAGGACATAGTTAAAAAATCGCCTCTTACTCATGATGGTTTTGCCACTGCTTGACAAAATTTATCAGACAGATTCGAAAACAAACGAATCTTAGTGAACAGCCAACTGAAGGTTTTGTTCAACCTCCCAGTTATTCAGGTGGAGTCTGGAACTTCAATAAAAAAATTGCAAAGGGATATAAATAATTGTATATCAGCATTAAAGTTGTATGATGTGGATATCAACAACTGGGATGCGATATTTACCTATTTATGTTCTACGCGATTACCTGAAACCACATTAGCTCTCTGGGAGCAAAGTATTGTCATGAAGACACAAATTCCCAAGTGGGAAGACTTCGACAGTTTTCTCACGAGCCGTTTTCAGACGTTGGAAACTGTTTCTGACCTTCGAAGTTCGTCTGTCTCAAAACCGGCTGCTCGAAGCCACGCAACTACGCAGAACAAAAGCGAAGCCAAGCGTTTTGTAACACATCACGCCAATGTAAACAACTTGATTTGCAAGTTGTGTTCGAATTCTCACGGAATTCGAAACTGCCCAAAATTTCTCGACATGACAGAAAAGAATCGATTCGCCACAGTTCGAAGACTGAACTTGTGCATTAATTGTCTGTCGAGCGCACATCAAATAAAAGAATGCAAAAGTGTTTTTAATTGTGGTACGTGTAAAAAGCGTCATCACTCACTTTTACATCGCGAAGTTTCAACTGAGTCCTCAAACTCTGAAACTCCGCGACCCTCAACTTCAAGAGATGTTCAAATTAATTCGAGCACTCATACTGCTCAGGTAACTGGGAACAACTCTATACAGTCCACTAGTCTGATTTCGAAAAGTTCTCAGAGCTTTTTAGCAAGGGCGAAAACTGGAGTCCTCCTTGGTACTGCAATGGTGACCATATGTCACGGAGGCATTGAGTATGAAGCAAGAGCACTCATTGATCCTGGATCGGAAGTGACCTTTATTTCCGAACGCTTACAAAACGTTTTGAAAATCCCATATACTCCGGTGAGTGCACAAGTGTCTGGTTTGAGTGCGAAAGTCGCAGCTCAAGTTAGAAAGTTCTGCCACATAGTTATAGGTTCTCCAAAGAATCCTAATTTGCGAATCAAAGCAACGGCTCTGATTCTACCCCAGCTCACGGGAAATCTTCCGACTGCATTAATTGATCAGTCATTTTTGAAACCAATTCCCAATATTCCCTTAGCCGACGTTAACTTCCACCGAAGTGGAAAAGTCGATGTTTTAATAGGAGGAGATTTGTATCCACAAATTCTTCTCGAAGGTGTTATACATAAAGTTGTCCACCAGCTAATCGCCCAAGAAACGGTCTTCGGGTGGATTCTCACGGGTCCTTTAGCGTGCACGCAATCCACCAAAACCGTGGTTTCGTGTTTCACGGAAGTTTCTTTAGAAAAACAAATAGCTAGATTTTGGGAATTGGAAGAAATTCCAAAGAAAACTTTTTTGACGGCAGAAGAGAAATATTGCGAAGAAAATTATGCTAAGACTACGCGACGTCTTGCAAATGGTCGATACATTGTATCACTACCGTTTTGACCAGAGTTTAAAACAAGTTTAACTCTTGGTCACTCGCGAGTTTGTGCCTATAGACAGTTTGTTCGCAGTGAGGACAAACTTAAACAAACTCCGGAATTGCACCAGCAATATTGTAGTGTCCTTAACGAATATTTAGAGTTGGGACACATGGAAAAACTGACAAACAAAAGTCAAGGAAGTAATAACGATTGTTATTATCTTCCACATCACGCGGTCGTGAAACCTGATAGTACCACAACAAAATTACGAGTGGTATTCAACGCTTCGTGCCATTCGTCAAACGGAGTAAGTCTTAACGACATTCTATTACCCTGGCCGATACTCCAATCTGATTTAACGTTGTTAATTATCAAGTGGAGATTTTTCAAGTATGTTCTCAATGGTGACATTGAGCAAATGTACCGCCAAATCCTTGTGGATAAGAACCACATTGCGTTTCAACGCATTATCTTTCGAGAATCTCCTCTTGATCAGATTTATGATTACCAGTTAAAGACTGTGACTTTTGGGTTAAATTGTGCCCCGTATCTCGCCATTAGAACTTTGCATCAGCTGGCTGAAGAAGTCTGCGAAACATATAAGTTAGCTTCATCTACGTTGAAGACTTGTATGTATGTTGATGACGTTCTAACTGGCGCTCATGATACTAAAACGACAATCAAAATTCGAAATGAATTAATTGCAGTCTTGAAATCGGCCGGGTTCGAATTGAGGAAATGGACCTCAAATAGTAGAGAAGTTCTTCAAGGTCTTCCAAAAGATCATTTACTCAATGAAGACTTTCTTGAGTTCGATGATGCTAGCCAAGCGAAAACGCTTGGAATTCGGTGGAATGCAAAAGCGGATTGCTTCCATTTCATGGCAAAGCCATTGGACGTCACAAATGTGACAACGAAGCGCATGGTATTGTCAACCATAGCGAAACTTTTTGACCCAGCTGGCTGGTTAAGTCCAATCGTCGTGACTGCCAAGATTCTAATGCAGCAAATTTGGGTTGAGAAAACGGATTGGGACGAACAATTGTCCAATGAGACAAATCATAGATGGAGAGTTTTTGTTGAAGATTTGGTCAACATAAACTCTATTCAGATCCCACGTTGGATAGGTTTCGCTCCGTGGAAAAGGATCCAATTCCATGGATTTTGCGACGCGTCTGAAAAAGCATATGCTGCGCTTTATATTAGAGTAGAGGAATCGGAAAACCAAGTGTGTTCGCACCTGGTGTCCTCGAAAACCAAAGTTGCTCCTCTCAAAACGGTTTCACTCCCACGTCTTGAACTTTGTGGTGCTGCACTTTTAGCTGACCTCGTCGATGGGCTGTTACCACAATTCAATATTGAAAACTTCTCTGTCCATCTATGGACAGATTCGACCATTGTACTCGCTTGGCTAAAGAAACCTCCGAGTACTTGGACAACATTCGTCGCAAATCGAGTTGCAAAAATTCTCGATAAAGTGGGAAACGACAATTGGTCTCATGTAGAGTCTGTCGAAAATCCTGCTGATTTAGGAAGCCGGGGAGTTTCCGCTTCTGATTTAGTTGAAAACCCACTCTGGTGGAATGGACCTAGTTGGCTAATTGAGAATGAATCTCGATAGCCCAATCGATCTGAGGAAATTGTTTCCAATACTGAGTTGGAAATGAAATCTGTAAAAGTACACTTCACTTTTTTCTCAGATTATGCGGATGTTTTAGAAAGATTTTCCTTTTTAGGTAAAGCTTTGCGAGTACTAGCTTACGTGTTCCGATTTTTCCGTAGAGTCCGACGCATTACCGGAGTACAATCTGAGGATCAATTGTCGTCAGAAGAAATTAAGTTCGTGAAAAAACGACTTATAATTATAAATCAAAAGGTACACTTTCCCTCGGAATATCGAAACCTATTTGCTCGAATTCCAATTGCCGCAAAAATACTCTTTTACCGCTAAACCCTTTTCTCGATTCTCACGGCGTTCTGAGAGTTGGAGGACGCTTGACATTATGTCCCAATATGGCATATGACGAAAGATGTCCTGTCATTTTGCCATATAGCTGCCAATTGTCAAGACTGATTACTCAATTCACTCATGAGATCAGCTTACATGGCGGAAATCAGCTGGTGTTGCAATTAATTCGGATGGAATTCTGGATTCCTAAGGTTAAGAGCCTTATAAAAACAACGATCCACAAATGTAAGATTTGCGTGATCTATAAAAGAAATGTTCAGACTCAGCTCATGGCAGCCCTACCTCCTGAACGAACGATGATTAGTCGACCGTTTTCGTCAACTGGACTTGATTTCGCAGGTCCTTCTGATATCAAAAACTATACCGGTCGTGCATGTCTAATAACAAAAGGTTATGTCTGCGTCTTTGTCTGCTTTGCAACAAAGGCCATACACTTAGAATGTACAAGCGACTTATCAACAACGACTTTCTTAGCCGGAGAGGATGCCCAGCTGACATATATTCGGACAACGGGACGAATTTAGTAGGGGCATCCAAAGAAATGAAAAAGGACTTTCAAAAATATGTCCGGTCTTCTAGAGAGAGTGTAATTAACCATTATACTCTCGAACAAATCAAGTGGCATTTCATTCCTCCTGGAGCACCTCATATGGGAGGTCTTTGGGAAGCAGGAGTGAAAAGTTTTAAAACTCACTTTCGTAAAGTGGCGTGTGGAATGAAATTCACCTTCGAGGAATTCTCAACATTGCTCTCACGAATTGAAGCATGTTTAAATTCTCGACCGATCAGTCCCATGTCGGAGAGTGCGAATGATCTAAACCCTTTAACTCCTGGACATTTTCTCATTGGTGCGGAACCCGAAACGTCGGGTAACGCATTGTCAATCATTAATAAATGGCAAAAGCTTAAAGTTTTGCATCAACAATTTTGTTTTCGTTGGAAAACTGAATATTTGACGGAACTTCACAAACGCTACAAGTGGAAGTTCCCAAAGCGAGATTTGATGGTGAATGATTTGGTAGTTGTGAGAGAAGAGAACTTACCCCCTAACGAATGGCGGTTAGGTCGCATCTTAAGTCTTCATAAAGGTGAAGATGCTCGCGTACGAGTCGCAGAAGTTAGAACTGTGCGAGGGCCTATCACTAGACCAATAGTAAAGCTAGTGATCCTTCCGTCTAATTAGTCAAATGCGATTCTCTTTACTGTCCCTTTGTTTTCTCTTTTTTGTATACGTTATCAGATGAGTAGAACTGGCCAGCAACATGATCCGAAACCGTCGAAAATGTCACGTGATGGAGCATGTCGTTTGTGCGGAGTCAAGCATCCGCTGCGATTCTGCCCAACGTTTCGTCAAAAGTCACTCGAGGAGAGGTTGCGAGCAGTGGCGTTGCACCGCTACTGTTCGAATTGCTTCTCCCCGAATCACTTTGTGAAGCGTTGCTGGAATCAGCTGCGATGCCAAATCTGCAAATGCATGCACCATACGATGCTGCACGGGCATTCGGATGAAGTAAGGCCCCGAGCATCGTGGCACCCAAAGCCTTCGCATGCAGTGAGACGTCAGCGGGATCCGAGAGATCAATCTCCTGAGTCTCAATATTTGGAATTGGAAACCGACGATGAGTTCCTCTCAGAGGGTGCGTCAACGACACGAGTGGGGGCGTGGCGTAGTCTCTTTGAGGAATCATCGGAGGAAGTGCAGGCGGAGAGTGAGGAAACTAGTGACGTGGAGAGTCGCAGTAACGCCGAAGGACCATCCTCTCTCCCCGCACTTCGTGCTGAACCCATGACATATGGCTCAGCACAGCGGAACGGGGATCGTAGTCAGACGGCTGATTCCCGACGGTTCCGTCCTCCATTAAATTCCGATCGCAAGCGCTCGGAAAAAGGGCTCCAAAATCGATCATCCAAGCATGATAATAGACAGCGAGTGGCGGTGCCAAACAAATTTCGACGGTTATCGGGAGATCTACGCCAGAAAATTAGAAGAAACCCAGCGTCCGTTGCGATGTGTCCTACGATTGCGGTGGCTCCCACGGTCACTCTCCGCCTTCTCTGCGGCGGATTCTCCTTGTAAAGGGACTACAGCAATCTCGGAGAAATTGGCTCGACAGATGCGTCTGTCATGGACGGTTGTGAACAGAGATCGCATGGTCTCAGTGGGACTCCGTGGTCGCTTCCGACACGCGGACGAAATTAATTTGATGGCCCGGTTTGATGAAACTCTGCCAAGGAGCTGTCCTTCCACCTCTATAGATCCACGAGCGATCGAAGAGTGGGAGCATCTGATGTTGGCTGATCCAACATTTTTCAAGAAAAGTGACATAGATATGATATTAGGGTCAGACGTATCTATTCAGATCATGAGACCGAGAATGATTCCCGGAAGTAATGGGCAATTGGTGGTCCAAGACTCAAAAATGGGCTGGGTAATGTCGGGTAATCTGCGAGTTTAAGCGTCAACACTAAATTAGTAACCAAACCAAACCGATCAAATTTTGTACCACTACCTTGAATGAAATACATATATGGATTGTAGAATTATGAATTTTATCTTGTTATTATTTATGCTCTTAGTTTTCTGCAGTGATGCTGCAAGGGGGGCGGCAATGTTTACGCCAAACGTCTTGTTGGCAACATGAGTCCAAATCACTAAAAACATGTTTGAGCATGTTTTGTTAGTGTGGACTTCGTATTTTAAGTATATAATGATCTTCGGAAAAAGTCTCCACATAGCTGTGTGGATAGGTCCCGAACCCGTCCGTCGTTTTTCCGAGGATCATTGCTAAAGGAAACATTATAGGTGAGACATCGCAAATTATATTCAATAAAGAATTTGTACTGCAGAAGAATTTCTTGTGTTTATAATTTCAAAGTTAACCAAACGCTGGTAGTTTTTTTGTCCCCCCTCATCTCTCGAAGTCTTCAAGTCGCCTGCTGTTTTGCCGACGGGAAAACAAGGAATTACCTCACCTCAACAATCGGTCATTTTGACCGCTAGGGCTAAATATAACATAAATCATCATAAAACAACAACTATTGTGATATTCCTTATTATTGATTAATTTTTCACATGTCTGTAATTTAAAAATATTTTATTTATTAAAACAGAATGTTGTGAACGACATAATGTTCATTTGGAGTTACCTTATATGTATAACAACTAGCGCACCGGGGTCGCTTCGCTCCCCCGGTTTGCCTGGTCCACCCAGGCAAAAACGGTTAACTTCGGCCAGGCCGAAGTTTACATACCCTACACCCTGCTGACATATAACTTTAATTTAAAAAAAAAAAATAAGACTGAATAGAAATTTTGTATTATTTTATGAATTTATCTAATTCTTATAAACAACTAATAATACATTTCGTTATAAATCATAAATGATTTAGTTAATACTTATAACTACGCCATCATGACAACTGTAAACAGTATCATACGTCATTGCAGTAATATCTAACGCCGGTATATTAAAAAAAAACTGAATATAAATTTTGTGTTGTTTTATTAATTTATCTATATTTATATTCAAAATTCGGTCATGTGATGTCATAGTAATACTACTTGATCGAACAAAAAAAAAAATATCATACCGATATATGTTACAGTTAACCCATATTGAACTTTATAGTTATATGGGAGGTGGGCGTGTGCGTTGGGCGATCCATTTTCGGATTATAACCTCGTATCACACACAATAAAAATGCATTTCTATATATACCATAGTTCACCAGATATGCCATATAAACCTTTTACTTTATATGGGAGGTGGGCGTGGCCGATGGGCGGTCTTTTCCATTTTTAGCATGTAAGCTTGTATCGGTGATACATGATCACACACAAAATTTCATCCCGATATATACCATATTTCACCTGATATGCCATATAAACCATTTGCTTTATATGGGAGGTGGGCGTGTCCGATGGGCGGTCTTTTCCATTTTTTGCACGTGAGCTTGTATCGGTGATACATGATCACACATAAAATTTCATCCCGATATATACCACAGTTCACCAGATATGCCATATAAACCTATTGCTTTATATGGGAGGTGGGCGTGTCCGTTGACCGAATACGCCCATTTTTACATACAAGTAGCTTATTAATATAGAAATACTAAATCCAAAATTTCAAATCAGTATCTCTTACCGTTTCTTCACAAAATCTATTTCCACAGACAGACACACAGACACACAGACAGACAGACAGACGGACAGACAGACAGACAGACAGACGGACATAGCTAAATCGATTCAGGAGGTGACGCTGATCAAGAATATATATACTTTTCCATACCTACGACCTCTCCTTTAATGCGTTACAAACGGAAGGACAAAATGAATATACCCTTACCCACAGGGTGTAGGGTATAAAAAACATACATACAATATACATACAAACGTATATATCACATATGTATATACATGAAGCAACACAGAATCCACTCTCTGCTTTGTACTGCAAGAAGTTCAGTTTCAGACTTAACGTTAAATGTAGTCTTTGGAAATAGTGTCGTTCAAAAGTACACTAGATTTTATTCGTTGAAGTTTGAAACATGTACAATAAACATATGAATTGTGATTTTGCTTTTTGAAAAAGAATATGAATGCGCGTTGAAATCTTACAAAGGCTGAAATAACGACAGAACTATTACGACTAACAGATATAGGAGACACTCTTTCTGAGAATGCCAATTTCGATTTTGTACCCGAGATAAATAAATATTTCCTCAGATGATACGAAATCAGACGGAGAAATAGATATGAAAATTCCAAGTACGACTGTATGGCTAAGTGTGCGAAAAGTTATCATAAGAAAATCATAATATACTTTAATATACTTGGTTATAACGTAGCATCAATGGAGCGAATGGTATGGACATGCATCCTAAATAAGAACCATTGTACAAGTACTCAAGTAGGATGTCTTTATCGCAGAAATATACTAAGGGAAGTTGGAGGGTCAACTTCTTACGCCAATCGAAATGTGGAAGACAATAAAGTTGTATCTGCCTGGCGATTGTATATTGACGAATCGACTCTTCGTCATATAAAACTTTGTACAGAAACTGAAGCCAGTCAAATAATGAATAGGTGAATTGAATTGGTTCATGTCTTTGGATGAGCTTGATGCATTTATTGCTTTATTATATGCTCGCAGTGCATATAATGTAAGTCATTTGGACTTAGATATAATATGGTGTAGATATGGCAGATAGTAAGCAGTAGATGGACCGTCCACGTTCTTTATAATATTCTGGATATAGCTGGAATTAATTCATGGATAATATGTATATGTATAACACAACAAGCGACAAAAACATATCCCGAAACAATTATATACTTCAGTTGATTTCAGAGCTCATACAGGAATATGTGAAAGAGCAGGCTTGCTTGCATAAGAGTCCTTAAATTTTACCATTTTTTCCCGAAAATGCTACACACTTTGAACAATTTTTTAGATGTTCTTCTACTTTCGTCTGAATATGAGGAAACCAGTAACTTTTTCCAATCAATTCTATAACTTTATTGATACCTACATGGCCCATTTCATCGTGATATTGGATAGAACATGATTTTCCATTGCTTCCGGCACATAAAACAGTAATGTCTTGCTGTCTATCTTTTTATATATAACACCATTTCTGATCTTATAAAATGAATGCTCGTGATTCTGTAATTCTTCCTTTATCTTGACTATCTTCGGATATCATATCACTAAATTTTCTTCCAGTTGAAACTAACAACCATTATACTTAAACTTATACTTAATGCATCAACATGTTGCATACGTGTTCCTGATCTATGTTGTACCGCATATTCTAAATTTCTAATGCTCACCTGGAAATTCTCGGGTTCAACTTTTTTGTCTATGTCATTTTAAGCGAGTTGCAATCAGTAACTATCTTAAACTGCCTACCATGTAAATAAACTCGCAACCTTCTCAACGCATAAATTATCACTAACGTTTCTAATTCATAACTATGCAACTTTGATTCTGCTTCTGTGGACCTCTTCGAAAAATAAAACACTGGATGCCACTTTTTATCTTTCTTTTGAAGTAACACAGCCCCAAAACCTAATGCGCTGGCATCGCAATGGAATTTCGTCTTTGCGGTTGAATCAAATAACGCCAAAAAATTTTTTTATCTTTTTTGGTTGTTATAAAGTAGTTTCGCAATAATTGAATAATATTGAATAAAGCGCCTAAAATATGAGCATAATCTCAAGAAACTGTAGACTAAGTGAACTTTATCAGGTATCGAAAAATTTCGATATCTGATCTGCGCGTATACCGAACTCATCGATGGTATACCCAAGATACTTGACACTGCTTTGTAAAAACTCACATTTATCCAAGCGTAACTGTTTTCAACTATTCTTCTATAACTAGCGATCATAATATTCAAAAAATCTCGACCCAATATCACAGAATATCCCATAGATTCATCAGCAACCACGATTAGCATATAACATAAACATTTTCCAAAAGTTTTCAAAACACTATTATTTAATCCATAGTACAAAACACTTTGGGCATAATTTTACTTTACCACACCCGGGTAACCCGAGTTACTCGATACCCGGGTAAACGAGACCCCTGACATTGGTGTCAGAAATGGGATATCAATTTAAAAATGGTGATATTTGATCAGTTGAAAGTGGAACAACTGAAGAAGGAGTTGGCCACGTTGAATTTGCCAACTGCAGGAAGCAAGGTGGAATTGCAGCAGCGTTTTCGAAAGGCATTGGAACAGCGTGGTGTTGATTTAAATGTGCACTAGTTCCAATACGAAGCCGCTAGTGTCAGTGCTCCAAGAGATGATGATGATCCAAAACCAAGCGTGGACATAAATCAATTGTTTGCTGCAATTGTAAGTTTGAAGGAAAATGTTGCCCAGCAGAATGCAGATATCGCGTCAAAATTGGAACAAAATGCTGCACGTCAGGAGGCGAAAATGGAAGAACAGGCTGTACGTCAGGAGGCGAAATTGAACAACAGGCTGCACGTCAGGAGGCGAAAATCGAAGAACAGGCTGCACGTCAGGAGGCGAAAATCGAAGAATTTTGTATTAAGCAAGAAGCGTTAATTGCCGAATTAAAATCTGGCTTCAAATCAGAAATAATTGCTTTGAACGAAAAAGTGGAAATTTTCGAAAACCAAGTTGGAAAACTCGAGAAAAATCTAAATGACAGGGCAGAAAAATTTGAGAATAGCCCAGAAGACAAAATAGTGCGAGATTTACGTGAGTCGAAAATAAATGATTTGCCGTCGACGTCTACCCAAAGTTCTAGTAATAGTGGTGCTAAAATCCAGCCTCCTACTTTTGATGGAAAAACACCGTTCAGCTCATTTAACTACCAATTTGCATTAGTGGCTGATAGCAACCAATGGTCAAACAAGGAGAAATTGGCCGCACTTGTTGTTAGCCTGAGAGCTGGTGCTTTGGACATTTTGCAGACAATTCCAGAAGAACAACGTAAAAATTATCAGGTCATACTGG
Organism: Coelopa frigida; assembly: GCA_017309665.1. Taxonomy (NCBI): domain Eukaryota; kingdom Metazoa; phylum Arthropoda; class Insecta; order Diptera; family Coelopidae; genus Coelopa; species Coelopa frigida. The sequence continues at coordinate 31,137,744 of CM029565.1, forward strand.
ATACTCTGCAGCGGAAGTACGGTAATGACCATCAGAAGGCGATTTATCGATTTGAAATGAAAAATCACGAGCAGAAAGCATGAGAGACTAATTTGGTGTATTCAGGTTCATCACCGGAGTACATTGAAAAGTGTAAAATAGAGGCTTTTGCGGATGGTATGCGCGACTTTGATACAAGAAGGACCGTACTCGTATCACCGAAGGAAACATTTAGTGAGACGGTAGCCACCGCCTTGGTGACGGAAACAGCGAATAACTTATGCCGTCCAATGAAAACACGGCGCGTACAAATTGAGAATATCGAATTAAAACAGTTAAAAACAGAAGTTCGCAATCTTTAGGCGGTGAGTCGTGAGGGAGTATTCCAAGGAAAATATTACAATTGCGATACTGTTGGGCACGTTCAAGATCGCAATCGCCTGCCAGATTCCAAAATCAAGCAGGGACAAGAGGCGAAAATACAACATCAAAACCCTCGTTAAACTAAAACGAGTCAGCTCCAAGGGGCAGGAGTTGGCTCTCACAATGGATAGCCCCAGAATCTCCATATCAGCGCGGAATAACACCAGCTTGACTGTCATGGCGACAATTGAAGGAAAGGAATTCATCCTTACTCTTGACACGGGAACATCGCACTCGATCATAAGGAGTGACTTGCTGAATAGAGTGGAGCCACTATCAGGTATCAGATTACGAACGGCAATAGGAGAAGATGCACCTGTACTGGGCAAGGTAACGAGGAAGATAACGATTGGAACCATGACAGTTTCGCACGAGTTCATAGTAGCGGATATCATGGACGAGATCATTTTGGGCGTTGATTTCATGATCAGGAATGGATTCATATTGGACCTTGGTCGAAAAGTGATGAGGTATGGCAACGTGGAGCTACCGTTGAATATAGGTGATGATAAGGTATCACGTGTGAATCAAGTAGTCACGAATCAGCGTTGTGTCGTTCCGCCGAACTCAGAGACCATTATCTGGGCAAAAATCGATGGAGATTGTGGGACCAACCGATTGTGGGAGATTAAAGCAGACGACACACAACCAGCCAGAGACATTATAGTTGGAAGGACCCTCGTGGAGAAGAAGGAAAACGGATTAATGCCTGTCCGCATGATAAACTTAGGAAGAACACATAAAACATTTGGAAAAGGAATAGTCATCGGTAAGTGTTGCGAGGTGGCGGCAGTTGTAAGTTGTGAGGAACCGAATAGCCGCAAAGTAAAGGGCAGCACTTCCGTTAGCAAATGTAATGACCAATGAATGAGGAGTTTGAATGCGGAACAGCGCATAAAGGCCCGACAACTTTTAGCGAAGCACTGTTTCACTTGGGCCGAAGAAGATAAGAATAACGGACGTACCACCATCGTAAAGCACACGATAGATACAGGGGATGCGAAGCAAATTCGTCAAGCATCTAGAAGCGTTCCATTAGCAAAAAGGCAGGAGGTAGCCGAATTAATAGAGGACATGCAACGCAACAAAATCATTGAGCCAGGGACAGGTCCGCGGAGCTCACCGGTGGTGCTTGTGAAGAAAAAGGATGGCAGCACTAGATTTTGTGTTGACTACAGAAAGCTAAATGAGGTGATGAAGAAAGACAGCTATCCGTTGCCCAAGATCGATGACACACTGGACACATTATCTGGTGCTAAATGGTTCTCCACATTGGATCTGAAGAGCGGATACTGGCAAGTAGAAATCGACAAGAATGATCGAGAGAAGATAGCCTTTAGCGTTTGAGGTGACTTGAGGCAGTTTTTGGTTATGCCATTTGGACTATGTAACGCGCCTGCCACATTTGAGAGGCTGATGGAACGTGTTCTGAAAGGACTGCACTGGAAGTCATGTCTGGTGTATCTCGATGACATCATCGTAATGGGAAAGGATTTCGACGAGCGCTTAAACAACTTGGAAGAGGTCTTCAAACGAATAGACGCCGCAGGGTTAAAGTTGAGTTCAAAAAAGTGTTCGTTGTTCTAGAAAGAAGTCAAATACATGGGTCATCGAGTGACTGAGAATGGGATACACACAGACGAAGAAGAGATTGCAGCTGTGAAGAATTGGCCAACACCATCGAATCATCCTGGATACGGACGCAAGTGCTATGGTATAGGCGGCGTGCTATCACAACAAATGGAAGGTCAAGAAAGAGTGATAGCTTACTTTAGCAGAGTATTAGCGAAGCCTGATACCATGAAATTATTGTGTCACACGTAGAAAGTTGTTGGCGATAGTGGAAAGAGTGACACATTTCCACAAGTATCTCTACGGCCAAAGGTTTTTGCTAAGGACCGATCATGCATCATTGCGATGGCTGTTAGATTTTAAGAACCCCGAAGGACAAATCGCAAGGTGGATTGAGAGACTCCAGAGCTAGATATAGCACCATAAAGGAGGACATCATGGCAATGCAGACGCACTCTCACGAAGACCATGCAAGACAGTTTGTAAACATTGTTGTCGGGCAGTGGAAAAAGAGTTGATATCCGTTCACTAACTGTCCTGTCCGATGAACAATGGTCTGCATAAGTGGTTGGAGCGGTACAACGAAATGAACTAGACCTGGCTAAGATCATGACAAGCGTGGAAGCAGAACTAAGACCGTCTTGGGAGGAGATTTCAGGAGAAAGCCCCATCACAAAGGCGTACTGGGGACAATGGCAGAGCCTAAAGTTAGTCAATGGCAGATGTCGAAACCTCACGGAGTCTAATGGTTATCCCAATAGCTCGAGTTGGCGACGTGCTGATGGAATTTCATGCATCACAAAGCGAAGTCACTTAGACATCACGAAGACCGTAGAGAAGATTAAGAAGCCATTTTATTGGGTCGGATGCCAACAGTCGGTTGCAGAGTGGATCCGCAATCGTGAACAGTGCATGAAAGCCAAGGGACCCAAGATCAGGAGTTGAGGACAAATGCGTAAGTACAACGTGGGAGCACCGTTCGAGAGGATTGCTATGGATGTAGCCGGACCATTCCCCACCAGCAGTTCCGGGAACAAATATGTGCTGGTTGTCATTGACTACTTCAGTAAGTGGCCGGAAGTATACCCCATGCCGAACCAGGAAGCAAAGACCGTTGCGGATGCGTTTTATTACAATTGGGTATGTTGATACGAAGTTGCACTTGAGCTGCACTGTGATCAAGGACGAAACTTTGAGTCAGCGTTGTTCGGAGACATGTGCAAGATGCTCGGCATACGTAAAACGCATACAACACCTTTACACCCGCAATAGGATGGCATGGCAATTCAACCGAACGCTAGAGGAATATCTGTGGAAAGTAGTGGACAAGCAGCAAAAAGACTGTGATGAGCACATACCAGCGTTCTTGATGGCTTATCGGTCAGCTGTTCCCGACACGAAGGCCTACGCTTGCCAGCAGATGTAAGATTCGGTGTAACACCAACAAGTTCTCGAAACGATCGTGAGTATCTAGACGACAAGAGACAGCGGCTGGATGAGATCCACCAATTTGTCAGATGGCGCATAAAATTGGCAAGCGACAAGATGAAAGCCAGATATGATGTACGAGCATACACCGACGGATTTAAAGAAGGTGATTTAGTTTTCCTTCATAACCCACAACGGAAGAAGGGTCTGTCACCGAAGCTACAAACACACTGGGAAGGACCGTATCGCATTATTAAAATAATTAATGATGTCGAATACCGGATTCGCTCCAACAACAGGAGCAGAATGAAAGTGGTTCACTTGGAGAGGTTAACACCGTATCGAGGAGGACTGTCAGAATCTGTTCGGGACGAACAGGTTTAAGAGGAGGGCAGTGTTACGAAGATCGAAAATCATAGTCTCATAGGTTTCAAGGTTCTGCTTCAATACTGGCTCGTGTCAACATATTCGCAGCATGCGAGAGCAGAGATCGCCAATAGCCAAAGAGTATAAGGGCATAGAGAGAGCTAGTAAGTACGAGAGCCATCCGAAGAGCAATGTAAATGCAGAGCATAGAGGGCGAAGAGAACCGAGACTGAGTCAGTTGTGAAAGAGTTCTATGAACGTAAATAAGAGTTGAATAAGTGAACAGTGGTGCGAATAGCAATAGTGTCGCATATAAGATAAAGAGTTGTGTTGAGATAAGAGAATTTTGTTAAGACATAAGCTAGAGTTATTGTAAATAAGTGTCAATAGTTGTTCAAGTTATTTAAATAAATAACCTTTGTTAATAGTAGATCAAATTAAGTCTTTTAATTGATATGCAGTGATCGAACCCTATTTAATAAATAGTAAATTTCATAACAATATACATATTTCAAGCCAAATGGGGTGTGTTGAATTATGACCTAAAAATACATTTGATTGACTCTTGGATAGTTACAGCAATTTTTTGTAATTTGTGCAAAAGGTCAATTTTGTAGAGATAGGGGACTGGTTTGTTCAGAGAAAATGTTCGGGATGAAAAATTAATGGGAACCGTTCCTTGAATTAAACCCTCTACGGATGACTCCAGACCAGCTATGGGCAGATTTGTCGGCAAATCTTCGAAAATTTGATCGACCTAAAATTTTCTCTGGATTAGTTTTTCAACCAACCTCACGAAATAAGCCCCGGGGAGTGGGTTTCAGACCTTCAAATCTCTCATACAACGAAGGGCTAGTCTACTGTACACACGACGTCAGACAAAGTTTTATATCTGGAATTCCAACTATTTAGGCGATACAGTACCAATGCAAATACGATTAAAAGATCCTAACTAAGTTACTTAGTTGTAGTATTATTCGTCCTAGTTCATTGCCATTTGCGAGTACCATACTTCTTGTGAAGAAAAAATGTGGCTCCGATAGAATGTGTGTATATTATAGTGAATTAAATGATTACACGGTTCCTGACAGATTTTCATTACCGCTTATCTCAAAACAAATTGACAGGTTGCAAGGTTCTCATCTCTTCATTTCATTCTCTTTACGAGTTTGGATATGATTTCAGGGTTTCATCAAATACCTATTCTTTCTAAGAATAAAGAATATTGTTACGAATTTTACTGTTTATTAAATAGGTTTCGATCACTGCATATCAATTAAAAGACTTAATTTGATCTACTATTAACAAATGTTATTTATTTAAATAACTTGAACAACTGTTCACACTTATTTACAATAACACTAGCTTATATCTTTACAATGTTCTCTTATCTCAACACAACTCTTTATCTTATATGCGACACTATTGCTATTCGCACCACTGTTCACTTGTTCAACTCTTATTTACGGTCATAGATCTCTTTCACAACTGAATCCAGTCTCGGTTCTCTTCGCCCTTTTATACAGGCTGCGTGTCACCATCGCTTAGATGATCATTCTAGATTCAGGGTCTAGAGATATCGGGATCCCTTTTCGCACGATACGTCACCCTGTCTATGCTCAGTGCCATTGTCGTTAGATCGAATTACACTAACAATTACATAGGCGACGCAGTTCGCGTACTCTTGTTTTGCGCATTCCTCTTTGAGCTGCATTCGCTCTTCGCTATGTAATTGTTGTTGCCTCCCACGCTCATGTACGTATCGTCCGTACTCTTAATTCCTATTGCGAATTCGGCGCTCTCTATTCTACGCACGTTCTATGTCCTGCTCTTACATTTCTCTTCGGATGACTATCGTACTTACTAGCTCTTTCTATGCCCTTATGCTATTTGACTAATGGCGATCTCTGCTATCGCATGCTGCGAATATGTTGACACGAGGCAGTATTGAAGCAGAATCTTGTATGAGACTATGATTTTCGATCTTCTTTCGACAATATATATACCACAAAGCAAACGAGTACTTTCTTGTAACGAACCCTGACCAACTGAGCATACCCCGGCTGAAAGTTCCTTACAAGTGGCGCCCGAGCAGGGAATCGAAGAAAAAACACAATCACAACGAGAAGTATATAAAAACCCAACATGGAAAGTCAACTGAAGCCAGTCAAAATGACCAGGGTATACAAAGAGGAACTGATAGGTCACGCCGACTTGGGCCTCGAGGACACAGGGACCGTGGACGAGCTCCGCAAATGCCTGGCGAACTTCATAATAGAGGAAATCCACACACCAGAAGAGAACCAACAAGTAGCTGGAGAACCGCCATACGAGAGACTCTTCAACGCTTCCCTCATCGACAGCATTCCAAGTGCAGTTGCCACCACAGCCCATCCCCAGAGTAATTGGAACTGAACCAATATCACCTAGCAGCCAGACGTACTCAATAGTGATTTACACGTTAAAATACAATGGAGTTCCAGATCCCCACGCATTTATAGAAAGAGTAGATCTTATTCTCAAATGTTGTGCTATAGGTGGGACCAAGAAAATTACGTGGCTCAAATATGTCGAAATCCACGAGTTATCTTTTGTTAGGACTGTGGCCAACAAAGAGTTCGTACCATACATTGTTGTCATCGGAGATACGCTGCCCAGCGAAAGTGTCACATGGAAATAAATATAAAAAAAACCCCAAGGTGCAGGTGTGTTTGCACCACAAATATTCCAGAGCGATCACCACAACACCGTAAATATATTCCTAAGAACTACTCTGACTACAGCTACAATTGATACAGGTGCGACAAAGAGTTTTATTAGTGAATCTTTCGCACTAAAAATAAAGACGGACGAGAGGAGAATACGGACAAGAGCAGTTGTACGCATGGCCAGGATAATACAGGAGGCACTAGATATTGATGTACAACTCGGAGAGCAGCGATGTACATTAGAAATCTTAATCATGAATGGAGCAGCAGAAATCCTTGCTCATGGACTATTCAGAAAAAGCTGGGGCTACAATTTCTTGGGGTGTTGTGAATTTAACTTTGATAAAGCCGAATAAACAATCCCCAAATGAATCAGTAAATGCGCCAGAAAAGAGGAAAAAGTCATATGCTAAAGAAAATGCATATCGAATAGTTCTATAACAAAGCATCCACGACGAAATTATGCTGAGCAGAAAGGTTCAGTATTTTGAAAACAGACACTCGCAGAACAAGGTAAAATCCAAGACATACACCGCCCACGTGGGCTATTTAAAACTATTCACAACCATGGATACCACTCAGAACAACAAAAAAAGCTCCTAAATACGAAAAGTATATCCGGAGTCGGACCCCCTATGTACTTTCTTTCTTACGGGAAAATAAGGAGAGCGTGTGAGAACCCAAATGATACAGGCATTTGAGCCCACACAAAACCAACGCAAATTCAACGAAGATTCTATCTCACTACACCAGCACCCGAACCTAACGGCTTTACAACTTTTGTAACGCCATCAGTTTTTCAGTTTGCAGTGATGAATGCTTTGGGTAATGTAGTAAATTCGTTAGTTGTTTACATGGATGGCATTCTTTTAGTAGCTACTACTGCTGAAAAGGCATTAGAAAGGCTACGTTTTGTACCTAAAGTGCTCTTATTAAACAGGAAAAAGTGATAATTTCTTAAACGGAAAATACAATACCCATGTTTCGAGGTTAGTAGTCGTGAAATTAAATCGAACCCCGAAAAGATTGAATCTTTAACAGTTCTGCCTACACCCGAAACTGTTACTGAGTTGTGTATAGGTCTTGCTTCTTATTTTTGAAGGTTTGTTCCAAGGTTTTCTCAAATTATGGATCCTTTATATACTTTAACATCTAGTAATAGTGAAATTGATTGGATACCAATGCACGAATCTGTAAGACAACAAATAACATCAGTTATCAGAACAACTTGTTCTCCTTGTGATTATGTGCAGACTGACTGCATGTCATTTATTCTTACATCGCATCGCATCGTTCAATGATGCCGGATGAAGAAATCGGATGTTTCTTTTGAATTAAATAATTCATTACCAAACAAATCCTAAAAATAATTCATGAATAATATTCATTGAAAATTGGCTTCATTTAAAATTCATACGCATAAGCATGAACAACTGCGAGAGACCCATAAAATGTTTCCTTATACTCAGAGCAGGACTACCGAATGCACTACAATCGAAGTGTTTCACTTCACTTTGGATCCAAACACTACGGCACTGCACTTTTCCGAAAACATTTCACTTTGCTATACACAGATTTCGAGAGATTCCGAGATTGTTGTTATGGTTGTCGATGGCAGGTAGAAAACGAAAATGGAATGTCATTTTGTGTTTTGTTTTTGTAAAAATTGCAATGAAATAGATATAGATATCAAATAGGTACCTGCTTTTATTATAAAAGGGTAAAAAACATTTCAGGTCATGAACAAGGGTGCAGAACTATCAAATATTACTTAATTCCAACGGAACATTTTTTCCAAATACTATTACTTTTCATTGTAGGAATAGAATAGAACATAAAATTTTTTTTTGATTCATGTATGTTTTGGGTAAACCTCAACAGTCAAATTTTCGTCACTTTTTCAGTTTCGTCAAATTAAAAAATGTATAAAAAGGACGACAAACATCACATTTCATTTGTTATTGTAGCTACTGTTGTTGTTGTGGTCACCCAAGAGACGAAGTTAGGTAGAAAACAGATATATGCACGAAGTCGCATTCGGTCGGGTGTTCGGCTGAAAATACGACTCCCGACCAGGAAATACCACTCCCGAGTGGTATTCTTGATGACGCATTTACCACTCGCGAGTGGTATTCTTGTCTACGCATATACCACTCACGAGTTGTATTCTTTCCGCTCGTGAGCAAGAATACCACTCGTGAGTCGTATGTTTACCACTCTGAGCGATTGGATTGATACCACTCGTGAGTGGTAAAATACCACTCGCTCATGAGTGGTAAAATTACGGCTCGTGAGCTGAGCCTTATTTGAGGGATGAAGTACAACTGATTGGTATTTCGAGCGATATTTTACGAACTCTGCTAAAAATCATGAAATCACTTTACCACACTCCAGAACACTTTTTTTCCACTTTTGCACTTCGCCCAAAAGTTCTGGCGCGGCAACCCTGACTCAGAGTGTGTGTGCGTATACTCAGAGTATGTGTGAGAAAGAGATAGTATAATGTTGCAGTATATTTTTGTATATATAGTGTCTCTGCTCATTTCGTGTCGCGACCTTGAAAACAACGCGCCCATAGAAGTTTCACTTCAAAAAGTGAAATATTTAAGGCAAATATCCCAGTCAGATAAATTTTCGTTAGCAAACACTCTGATGTATTCATTGAAGAATCTATGGTTACGTTCAATAGAGCCCAATGTTTCGTGTTGAAAAACCGAACAATTGATTTTTAAACTCAATAACTAAATCTGATTTAATTAAATTCATTAAGCCATAAACTAAGATTAAAATTTCAAAAATTGCACGAGCAACTGTATTTGCGCTTTTATCTGGTATATGGTTACTAAATATTTAGACAAGTCACACATTAAAGTTAAAGCGTACTTATTTCCGCAATTTGACTCTGGCAATGGACCTATAGTGTTCAAATGACTATATCAAATGGTTGGATAGGCGTAGGAGTCAAAACTAAATTTTCTTTATTTCCTGATTTTTCCTTATTTAAGTTGCATTTTCCACAATTTTTTACAAAAATAGCGATGTCTTTTGTCATATTTTTTTTTTTGAGTTTAGCATACAATTTGTTACGACCTCCTAAAATGGGATCATTGTGATAAATTTCCATTAATTTTCGTTTCTTATTTACGTTAAGTACTGCTTCTATTAGATCAGTTAAATAATTTCTAAGGTTTTTAATACCTTATTGCCATGGTCTTTAAAGCCGCGTTCACACCGAACCGGCGACGCGAACTGCGACAAAACGCGAATTCTTATAAAGCACATAACCTTATGGGGCTGTTCACACCGAACAGCGAATCGACGACCGAATTCCTATCTTTTCGCGCGAAAATTCATTTACATTTACTGCACATGCGATGCGAAAAAGATGCGAAAAAGACGCGAAACACGAGCGATGCCCCGAGCTTGAACGGACATGAAATGTAACGTGTTTACGCCAACCCCATTCTTCTTTTCCCACACTTTTTGTAATTAGTAGTGTTTAGAAATTATAATTTAGTAGTCCATCTGGTACGTTGACGTCGCTCCTAATGACTCCGAAAGACCGAAGGCAAAGGGTTATGGCCGCCGCCGAAGTCTCTTCGGGTCATTAGGAAACCGAACAGCGACAAAGTAAGTTGACTCAACCCCAATAAATCAAAGAAATAATTCTGCCGCCAAAAAACCTTTGCGTTTTATTTAGCCATTCCGGAATATCCCAGCCATACAGCAGCTCCAGCTTCACTCACCGCATCGAAAGCGAAACAACAGAGAAGAGAGCTCAGCACCATCAACACAACACAACTCATCCACAAACAACAAGAAAGTCTCAACCCAAGTACCCCGAGCGTACACATTGGTCCTTCGAGCCGGATTTGACTACGAGCATCAGTTCCAGAATTATAAATAAAGGTGCGTGGAATTTCATTATATTCAGTGAAAAAGTGCATTGTGTGTAGGATAAATAAATAAACAAATTAATTCCGACGTCAAAATAGTTTGACGAAGTTTAGAGCGCGCGAGAGATTCGATCCCCCCCGCTCTCCCGCTCATCCACACACAACACCAAGTCCGATCACGCAGACTAAGACGTGAAAGAGCGCGCGAGAAATATTGACTTCTCCCGCTCCACCTTTTAGTCCAATCGGCAACCAGAACGCGAGAGAATTGCATGGGCAGTTCTCCCGTTCAACACCACCACCACTCATTGCACTCCACTTCTCTTTCGCACCCACGCACCACTATACACCCACACAGTCAGCTGCACCCAAACTCACCACAAGCTCGCCAACCCAGTGTACAAATTATTTGGTTTCACTAACAGTGATCTCACTTTCAAACTTTCAACGTGCAAAGTTTTTCACTTTCACTTTCAAGTGATTTTCAAAATAAAATAAAGTAAAGTAAAGTAGAGAAAAGTGAATATTAGTAAATTTAAATTTATTAAATATAAAAATAATTTGTACACTACACCAACAAAATAAATAATATAGAACAACAACAACAACAGTGAATGCGCTGTTACAACAACAAAAGCGAAAAACGCTACAACAACAACTATACAACAACCACACTAGAAACAGCACTGGCAAACCAGCCAAAGCAGAGACAACACCATCAGATCCAGTAAACAAATTTTAATAAAATAAAAGGGTTTGACCACAAATAAATAATTTTATTACTTTTATTATCAATTGGCGTTGCCACCTCGACTGTTTCTGTGTGACGATTAGCATCGTGCTTTTCGTTAATTTTTAGAATTTTTCGTGTTGTTTTTTAACTGAGTGGTTGTTAGCCAATCGAAAGAGTTTGAATTTGTAATCCACTGCGCGGTTACAAGTTTGATACCGGCTTTTTTGCGTTTCGATTGTTAATACACCTCGAAGTTAACGCGATTACTCAATCCCACAGCAAACTCGGTTTCACTTAAATTCAAAAAAAATCAAAAATGTCGGCTTTGATCACGTTTATTCAAATCGCGGACCGCCTAATTGAATTCGAATCGGAATTCAGTGAGGCTCTTCCTTCTGAACACTCGACATTCTCGCTCGTGATTCAAAAGGAAGAGTTAAAGTTAATTTGGGAATCCGTCAAGTCCGCATACCAAGATTGCCTTCAGCTAGTCCCTACATCGAGCGATGAAAAATCTGAAATCGATTTACCCAGTCTGAAAGTCCGTTATCGTTTTTGCTACGACACATATGTCCGATGTGCTGCGAAAATGGGTGAATTCGTGCACGAACTTAGTAAATCAAAGAGTTCTGCCGCGGTTGTTGACATTGTCTCAAATCCACCAAGTCACAACATCACATTACCACCAGTAGACACAGAGATATTCTACGGCGATTATACATCGTGGCCGACTTTTCGCGATATGTTCACTGCGATTTACGTGACAAATACGCGGTTAACACCGGTTGAGAAATTATACCATCTCAACCAAAAAACTCGTGGCGAAGCAAAAGAAATCGTGAAGAAAATTCCTCTTACTCACGATGGTTTCGCCACTGCGTGGAAGAACTTAGCTGATCGTTATGAGAATAAACGAATCCTTGTAAATAGTCAGTTGAAGGTACTCTTCAACTTGCAAGTGGTTTCCGTGGAGTCTGGTAACGCGATCAAAAAACTCCAAAGGGAAATAAACAACGCCATATCAGCATTGCAGTTGTATGATATCGACATCAGCAACTGGGATGCAGTTTTTGTTTACTTATGTTCCACTAGATTGCCGGAAACCACACTGTCACTTTGGGAACAAAGCATTGTTCAAAAATCTGAGATCCCGCGGTGGGCGGATCTAGATAATTTCTTGACAAGCAGGTTCCAAACTCTAGAAACCGTATCCGATATACGAAGTTCAGTTTCCTCTAAAGTTGTAACAAAGCCCATCAGTAAATTCGTCAGCAGCGCGAGTGGTTCAAAGCGTTTTTCCAGTCATTTAGCGAATGTAAATGCTTTTGTCTGCAAGCTTTGCTCGCAATCACATGGGATGAAAAACTGCCCCAAGTTCCTCAGTATGGGAACAAAAGAAAGATTTTCGACAGTGAGAAAATTAAATTTATGTTTGAACTGTCTATCTAGTACCCATGCAATTAAAGACTGTAAAAGTTCCTTTAATTGTATCACATGTCAAAAGAGACATCACTCTTTACTCCATCGGGAGATTATTAATGACCCAAGTCCATCCGCTTTGTCTGCAAATGCGCCACCGGCCACAACCCCCTCTCTAAATACTCATGCGCACACTCTCCATATTCGTGAACCCACACAGTCCACTCAAGTTCAAGAGGAAAATCCGACTCATAACTATTACGCTTCACATAACAGCAGAGTTTTATTGGGAACTGCTATGGTGACCATTCGTCATCACGATAATGAGTTCGAAGTTCGAGCTCTGATTGATCCTGGTTCGGAAGGAACCTTCATTTCTGAGAGGGTTCAAAAACTTTTAAGAGTCCCAATCAAGACAATCAATGCGCAGGTGTCTGGTCTTAGTGACACCATATCCGCTCGTGTTACTAAGATGTGCGAGATAGACATTGGTTCAACGTTGAATCAAAACATTCGGGTCAAAGCAAAGGCTTTGATTTTGCCACGGGTAACTGGAAATCTCCCAGAGCAGACGATTAGTGGTTCAATTCTGCATCACTTACCCGACATTCAATTGGCCGACTCCAATTTCCATAAAAGTGGACGAGTCGATGTACTAATCGGTGGAGATTTATACCCAAAAATAATCCTCGACGGGACTCGACATAACGTTATCCAGTCTCTATTAGCGCAAGAGACAATATTCGGTTGGATCCTCACGGGTCCAATTCCCTGCGACCAAAGTACCAAGCCGTCGACCCTAATTTCTTGCCTGGCTGAACTCCCGCTGGATCAGCAAATTTCAAAATTTTGGGAGTTGGAAGAAATTCCAAAGCAAAAATTCCTCACTCGAGATGAGTTATATTGCGAAGAGCAATACACCCGTACAACGAAACGTCTTAGCGATGGTCGTTTTGTTGTCTCCCTTCCCTTTCGGCGAGAATTTCCCCAAGATATTTCTCTTGGACAATCTCGTTTCGGAGCCAGTAAGCAGTTCATTCGAACTGAAGTCATGCTGCGCAAAACCCCGGAGATGAACTCCAATTACCAAGAATATCTCACATTAGGACACATGCAACAAGTTGCACCGCCAAAGTGCGTTGATTCCGTAACGCATTACTATCTGCCTCATCACGCGGTTCTCAAACCGGAGAGTACGACTACTCAATTGAGAGTAGTGTTCAACGCCTCATGTCCTTCCTCAAACGGCGTAAGTCTAATTCGAAAATTCCGCTGGATATGCGCGACTCTGGACCCAGACCTCGTCCGTCTGGGCTGGACCCTCGGAAACACAAGCGCGACTCTGGACCCAGACCTCGTCCGTCTGGGCTGGACCCTCGGAGACACAAGCGCGACTCTGGACCCAGACCTCGTCCGTCTGGGCTGGAAGGACAACGCTCACACGACCAGCAAGTTCAAAGATCTGGACCCAGACCTCGTCCGTCTGGGCTGGAGAGAAGACCATGGATCTACCCTCTGGACCCAGACCTCGTCCGTCTGGGCTGGTGAATCGCATTCGAGATGCGTGCGAGCGGATCTAGCCTCGTCATCTCAAATATCATGCATGAGATGGTGTCGTTATACCCCACATGAAGTCAACGTTAAACTGTTGAATGCCCCATTTAACTCTGCTCTATCTCAATTCTACCATACCACACACAATGCCACTGAATATAATAAAATTCCATTCCAGCACTTTTAATTTAAGCTATCATAGTAAACTGAATTATAATTGAATTTTATAATATTTTATTTTAGTTATATTCATTGCAGCGATACTGCAAGGCGGGCGGCAATGTTTACGCCAACCCCACTCTTTCTTTTCCCACACTTTTTGTAATTAGTAGTGTTTAGAAATTATAATTTAGTAGTCAATCTGGTACGTTGACGTCGCTCCTAATGACTCCGAAAGACCGAAGGCAAAGGGTTATGGCCGCCGCCGAAGTCTCTTCGGGTCATTAGGAAACCGAACAGCGACAAAGTAAGTTGACTCAACCCCAATAAATCAAAGAAATAATTCTGCCGCCAAAAAACCTTTGCGTTTTATTTAGCCATTCCGGAATATCCCAGCCATACAGCAGCTCCAGCTTCACTCACCGCATCGAAAGCGAAACAACAGAGAAGAGAGCTCAGCACCATCAACACAACACAACTCATCCACAAACAACAAGAAAGTCTCAACCCAAGTACCCCGAGCGTACACATAACGAGTGAAACAAATGTTCTTGTAACGCGAGTTCGCTTATGTTTTCGGTGCGAACGGTTTTTGCGAATACGCGGGCGAATCGCTTTCCGGTGTGAACAGGTATTTTTCGCCGCGAAAATTTCGCATTGCACTTCGCGACGCTCGTTCGGTGTGAACGCAGCCTAAGTTTTTGAATTGTACATATTAGGGGTATTCAGACTGAGTCTCGTAGGCTCGTAGGGGCGTAGAATACGTGCAAATTGTTTTTGTAATCTACGAATCTACGATTCCACGCTCGTACGCGAGTTGTACCTCTCGTAGATCGCGTAGAATCAATTTTGTAAATGTTGCCAACATTTGAAATGAAAACAAAACATAAATATTTTTGCAAAAAATTGAAATAAATTGAATAAAACAACTAACAATAGCATATACAAATATTTTAAAGTATTATAATACTCAATTCCATTAAAAAGTTCGAGTTTCTGTGAAAACAGTGTCCGATTATACTCTTTTTGGGCCGCGAAATTTCGATTCATCTGAGACAAAACAATGCAGTAGCAACATTCCTCAATTCGTAATTCAATTATAAATTCTTGAGTCCGAAAATTGAATATATTCATTCATATTCACATAAAACATCATGCATTTTGGAAAATAAAACTATTTGTGGTCTAAATAATTATGTGGAACAATTTTACTTTTTCAAAAAAGGGCCGAAATAACAAAAAATTACAACAACAAAATATGGCGGCGGACGCATTTGGTGGCTAAACCGAAGTGAGTCAAAGTTCAATTTAATGATTTCAAAAAGCCACCAAATCCACAAATATTACAATACAATATATCAAATTATAGGTAATTAAAAATACTACAACTATTAACTGCATTCTTGTTTTTTTTTTAAAGAAGTTGTTAGTAATAAAAATAAACCAAAAAACAAAAAAAAAATTAATATTTTTTATGTTAAATAATTTTATAAAATTTTTTTTACGTGAAGACGTGCCCGATATTTGGGGATTTGCTGGCTATTTGAAAAAATCATTAATTTGACCTTTGACCTCACTTTGTGTCCAAACCAAATGAGTCCGCCCCAACTTTTTATTGTTGTTGGAATGTACACTGAAGACACTATCTTTTGACATATAAATTATAGTATTTGGCGCTGGGTGTGGTAAAGTAAAATTATGCCAATTATGTTACAGAAGAAACATGAGCAACCTCTAAAGCAATTCAACAATGTCAATATTTTGCATTACATTTTCTTTCGAATGAAAGGAATTTTTTTAAAATATAGTTGGATCAACTTTTGAATAAAATGAAGAAAATAGTGTGCGAGATTCACACATTTTAATTATAATTTTAGAATTATACTATTACATATACATACATAAATTATTATAATATTTCTCAAAAACGGGCAATCTGTTCAAAAATATGCAACTCCTCTCCAAATCACTTTACGCCGTCTGATCAGGTTGTCGAGAGTACGAGACTTTACGAGTACGAGCCCACGAGACTGAGTCTGAATACCCCTATTGTAAAGAATACGTCATCTTTCGGCCATTCTAAGGTGAAAATTTTATGATTGTTGGCTTCTACACCATTTTCAAGCACACTTGAGAAAATCTTAAACAGACCTCAGAAAATCGTAAAGTGACTTGAGAAAATCGTAATGTGACTTGAGAAAATCGTAAAATGACCTGAGAAAATCGTAAAGTGACTTGAGAAAATCGTAAAGTGACTTGAGAAAATCGTAAAATGACCTGAGAAAATCGTAAACAGACCTGAGAAAATCGGAAACAGACCTAAGAAAATCGTAAACAAACCTCAGAAAAAAGACTTAAGAAACGAACTGGGTAGAATAATGAAATTTTTTCTGGTTTTCTGATAAATAATAATATATTTAAATATTCAATATTTAATAATAAATTGTAAATAATACATATATTCAATAATCCTACTCGCATATCTTGTAGGGCCAGCGCATGTGTGTTGAATTGCACGTGAACAGTCGGCCACTGTTATTGTCTCCTTAGCCTGCTCTGAATGATCCAAAGAATGATGACAAAGAGGATCATTCAGAGCAGATATATGTAATACAGGGTTTTGCAGTGTTTTGGAAAGTTTCCTGCAGCAAGGAAACAATTTCGAAGATGTCGTGATTGTACAGTGACAATGCTCCATGTCACACACCATTGGAAGCTGGTGTTGCCCGTTACACGCAAGACAAAACCAAAGTTCTTCGCTTGGCTCCATATTCACCAATGCTGAACCCCATTGAAACAATATGGTCCAAGGTAAAGACTTACGTGACAAACATGATGCGAGTCCCTGAATTTCAAGGACTTGGTGTTTGTGAACAGAGACTACAATTTTTGTAACGTCTTATTGATGAGGCTAAGGAGACAATAACAGTGGCCGACTGTTCACGTGCAATTCAACACAGCTCCAATTTCCATGGAGATGCGCTGGCCCTACAAGATATGCGAGTAGGATTATAGAATATATGTATTATTTACAATTTATTATTAATTATTGAATATTTAAATATATTATTATTTATCAGAAAACCAGAAAAAATTTCATTATTCTACGGAGTTCGTTTCTTAAGTCTTTTTTCTGAGGTCTGTTTACGATTTTCTGAGTTCTGTTTCCGATTTTCTCAGGTCTGTTTCCGATTTTCTCAGGTCTGTTGACGATTTTCTCAGGTCTGTTTACGATTTTCTCAAGTCATTTTACGATTTTCTGAAGTCACTTTACGATTTTCAAAGGTCATTTTACGATTTTCTCAAGTCACTTTACGATTTTCTCAAGTCACTTTACGATTTTCTGAGGTCTGTTTACGATTTTCTCAAGTCTGCTTGAAAATGGTGTAATTGTAGCCTTAAAAGAATTTCATCGAGATTCAGTGTTTTGTTAAGAACCACAAAACTCAACCATAGTACTTTTTTAAATTTATTGAAAATATTTATGCGCAATTTAATTAATTTATTAGAATAATATAATACTTCAGATCTAATTTTTAATATTTTATGATCGAAATTACATAAAAATTTGGCATAAATTTGTATTTTGTTGCTAATGTCATTTTTGGGTATCGTAACTTTATTAATTTGTAGAGGCTATTGTAAAGACTTTGAGTGAGTAGTAACAGCATAAATGGCATTATTTGCATTTGCATTTCAATTGAAATATGCGAAAGTGCATCTGCTGCAACGTTAGCCGATAATTCTAGTCGGATCCTAGTCAACTTTGATGACGGATCTTTCATTTTGAGTAAATATACTAATCGTTGATCAGATCTAACAATAAATTCTGTACCATAAACATATGGACGAAATTGTTTAATTGCAAAGTGTAAAGCTAACAATTTCAATTCAATTATTAGTTTGTTCTGTTCTGATTTATTAAAAGATTTAGAAGCAAAATATATAGGCAAATCATTTCCACCAAAGTCTTGGCTAAGTACTGCGCCACAACCAATTTTAGATGCATCTACTGTAATTAAGAACTTTTTCTTAAAGTCTTGTGAGAGTTTTGGTGACGACAATGCTAACTTTAAATTTTCAAAAGCTTCTTGACATTTTTCATCCCAAGCAAAATGAACGTTCATTCTTGACATATAATTTAAAGGTGCTGCTAATGATGCTAAATTAGGAATAAATCTCCTAAAATAATTGGCGAATGCCACAAATCATTTTACTGCATCCTTATCGGTGATAGATATGCTATAGTTTTTAATACTGTTAATTTCGGAGTCATCTGGCATAATAACTTTTGAAGTACATTTATGACCTAGGAATGTGACTTCCGGTCGGAAAAATTTACATTTATATGGATTTATTTTCAAACTATATTTTCTAAATATTTCGAAAAAATTTGTTAAGTTTTTCAAGTGATGCTGTTTGCTACAGCCAATCACAATAATGCCGTCGACATATGAAATGCTTTATTTGGAGCAAGTCCTGAAAATGATATTGACATCAATCTAGAAAGAGATTATAGCAACATTTAACCCAAAGGGTAAACTTTCCAACGTAAAGTTCCAGGACCTGTACTGAAATATATCTAGAGTCTGGATACAAAGGTATTTGGTGAAAACCAGAAAATAAATCAATAAACGAAAAGAATTTGACTCTACCTAAATTGTCTAATATATCATCCACCCGTGGAAGTGGGTTTTTATTTACAGCCCTAAAATCAACACACATTTGATAAGATTTGTGATTACCAATACATTTTTTCGGTACTAAAATCAAAGGACTATTATAATTAGAACGACTTGGCTCTATTAAATCATTTTGCAATAACTTATTTACTAGTCTATTTATTTCATGTTTTTGGGAATGTGGTATCCTATAATTTTTAATAAATACTGGTGAAGAATCGGTCAGCCTCAGTTCGTAGAAGTTGTTATATAAATATTTGAATACGGTTTTACACTTTACTTCGTTCGTAGTATTAACTACTCATAAAATTGGTGAATTTGTATCAACAATACATTTACCAAGAAACTCTTCTTCACAAATCTCTTGTGAATCTATAAATACTGGTTCTGATATATTTTTCAATTTGAAAATCCTAAAATGTGCACACCTTGCCGGAATAATGCAAGTGTTATTCCTCAAACCATGTACGATTGGGAGTTTTAGTTTGTTGTAAGAAAACCAGAAGGAAATAATCATATTGTTATAGATCATGAGACATTTGTTAGTTTTGAAAAAATCCTTTCCCAGTATCCCGTCCGAGGGAACATTGAAGTCATCATCAACAATATGAAAGACTTGAGGTATTAAGAAATTTGAAACTGATAAATTTGCACAGAAACCTAAGGTTGAAATAGTATTGGCTGTTACGCCAGTGATACTCTTTTATCTTTTTTGTTTATTTCTATCCATTCATTAAGACAAGAAATTTTTATAAAAGAAATATCGGCCGTACAATATAGATTAACAAAATCTGAATTTTTTTTCTAATTTGGAGTTTCTTCCCTGAGGGGGACTGAGAGGTCTCTAAGTTTAAAGACCTTATTACGATTATTCATATTATTTCGACTGTTACCGTATGACCGATTGCATATGGACGATTGCTACCATAATTAAAACCACTTCTACCACGGTAGGTGTTATAACCCCTATGGTATCTTCTTCCTTGATTAAATTTATTATTTATTATGTTTTGGAAAGTTTCCTGCAGCAAGGAAACAATTTCGAAGATGTCGTGATTGTACAGTGACAATGCTCCATGTCACACACCATTGGAAGCTGGTGTTGCCCGTTACACGCAAGACAAAACCAAAGTTCTTCGCTTGGCTCCATATTCACCAATGCTGAACCCCATTGAAACAATAAGGTCCACGGTAAAGACTTACGTGACAAACATGATGCGAGTCCCTGAATTTCAAGGACTTGGTGTTTGTGAACAGAGACTACAATTTTTGTAACGTCTTATTGATGAGGCTAAGGAGACAATAACATTGGCCGACTGTTCACGTGCAATTCAACACAGCTCCAATTTCCATGGAGATGCGCTGGCCCTACAAGATATGCGAGTAGGATTATAGAATATATGTATTATTTACAATTTATTATTAATTATTGAATATTTAAATATATTATTATTTATCAGAAAACCAGAAAAAATTTCATTATTCTACCGAGTTCGTTTCTTAAGTCTTTTTTCTGAGGTCTGTTTACGATTTTCTGAGTTCTGTTTCCGATTTTCTCAGGTCTGTTTCCGATTTTCTCAGGTCTGTTTACGATTTTCTCAGGTCTGTTTACGATTTTCTCAAGTCATTTTACGATTTTCTGAAGTCACTTTACGATTTTCTCAGGTCATTTTACGATTTTCTCAAGTCACTTTACGATTTTCTCAAGTCACTTTACGATTTTCTGAGGTCTGTTTACGATTTTCTCAAGTCTGCTTGAAAATGGTGTAATTGTAGCCTTAAAAGAATTTCATCGAGATTCAGTGTTTTGTTAAGAACCACAAAACTCAACCATAGTACTTTTTTAAATTTATTGAAAATATTTATGCGCAATTTAATTAATTTATTAGAATAATATAATACTTCAGATCTAATTTTTAATATTTTATGATCGAAATTACATAAAAATTTGGCATAAATTTGTATTTTGTTGCTAATGTCATTTTTGGGTATCGTAACTTTATTAATTTGTAGAGGCTATTGTAAAGACTTTGAGTGAGTAGTAACAGCATAAATGGCATTATTTGCATTTGCATTTCAATTGAAATATGCGAAAGTGCATCTGCTGCAACGTTAGCCGATAATTCTAGTCGGATCCTAGTCAACTTTGATGACGGATCTTTCATTTTGAGTAAATATACTAATCGTTGATCAGATCTAACAATAAATTCTGTACCATAAACATATGGACGAAATTGTTTAATTGCAAAGTGTAAAGCTAACAATTTCAATTCAATTATTAGTTTGTTCTGTTCTGATTTATTAAAAGATTTAGAAGCAAAATATATAGGCAAATCATTTCCACCAAAGTCTTGGCTAAGTACTGCGCCACAACCAATTTTAGATGCATCTACTGTAATTAAGAACTTTTTCTTAAAGTCTTGTGAGAGTTTTGGTGACGACAATGCTAACTTTAAATTTTCAAAAGCTTCTTGACATTTTTCATCCCAAGCAAAATGAACGTTCATTCTTGACATATAATTTAAAGGTGCTGCTAATGATGCTAAATTAGGAATAAATCTCCTAAAATAATTGGCGAATGCCACAAATCATTTTACTGCATCCTTATCGGTGATAGATATGCTATAGTTTTTAATACTGTTAATTTCGGAGTCATCTGGCATAATAACTTTTGAAGTACATTTATGACCTAGGAATGTGACTTCCGGTCGGAAAAATTTACATTTATATGGATTTATTTTCAAACTATATTTTCTAAATATTTCGAAAAAATTTGTTAAGTTTTTCAAGTGATGCTGTTTGCTACAGCCAATCACAATAATGCCGTCGACATATGAAATGCTTTATTTGGAGCAAGTCCTGAAAATGATATTGACATCAATCTAGAAAGAGATTATAGCAACATTTAACCCAAAGGGTAAACTTTCCAACGTAAAGTTCCAGGACCTGTACTGAAATATATCTAGAGTCTGGATACAAAGGTACTTGGTGAAAACCAGAAAATAAATCAATAAACGAAAAGAATTTGACTCTACCTAAATTGTCTAATATATCATCCACCCGTGGAAGTGGGTTTTTATTTACAGCCCTAAAATCAACACACATTTGATAAGATTTGTGATTACCAATACTTTTTCGGTACTAAAATCAAAGGACTATTATAATTAGAACGACTTGGCTCTATTAAATCATTTTGCAATAACTTATTTACTAGTCTATTTATTTCATGTTTTTGGGAATGTGGTATCCTATAATTTTTAATAAATACTGGTGAAGAATCGGTCAGCCTCAGTTCGTAGAAGTTGTTATATAAATATTTGAATACGGTTTTACACTTTACTTCGTTCGTAGTATTAACTACTCATAAAATTGGTGAATTTGTATCAACAATACATTTACCAAGAAACTCTTCTTCACAAATCTCTTGTGAATCTATAAATACTGGTTCTGATATATTTTTCAATTTGAAAATCCTAAAATGTGCACACCTTGCCGGAATAATGCAAGTGTTATTCCTCAAACCATGTACGATTGGGAGTTTTAGTTTGTTGTAAGAAAACCAGAAGGAAATAATCATATTGTTATAGATCATGAGACATTTGTTAGTTTTGAAAAAATCCTTTCCCAGTATCCCGTCCGAGGGAACATTGAAGTCATCATCAACAATATGAAAGACTTGAGGTATTAAGAAATTTGAAACTGATAAATTTGCACAGAAAGTACCTAAGGTTGAAATAGTATTGGCTGTTACGCCAGTGATACTCTTTTTATCTTTTTTGTTTATTTCTATCCATTCATTAAGACAAGAAATTTTTATAAAAGAAATATCGGCCGTACAATATAGATTAACAAAATCTGAATTTTTTTTCTAATTTGGAGTTTCTTCCCTGAGGGGGACTGAGAGGTCTCTAAGTTTAAAGACCTTATTACGATTATTCATATTATTTCGACTGTTACCGTATGACCGATTGCATATGGACGATTGCTACCATAATTAAAACCACTTCTACCACGGTAGGTGTTATAACCCCTATGGTATCTTCTTCCTTGATTAAATTTATTATTTATTATGTTTTGGAAAGTTTCCTGCAGCAAGGAAACAATTTCGAAGATGTCGTGATTGTACAGTGACAATGCTCCATGTCACACACCATTGGAAGCTGGTGTTGCCCGTTACACGCAAGACAAAACCAAAGTTCTTCGCTTGGCTCCATATTCACCAATGCTGAACCCCATTGAAACAATAAGGTCCACGGTAAAGACTTACGTGACAAACATGATGCGAGTCCCTGAATTTCAAGGACTTGGTGTTTGTGAACAGAGACTACAATTTTTGTAACGTCTTATTGATGAGGCTAAGGAGACAATAACATTGGCCGACTGTTCACGTGCAATTCAACACAGCTCCAATTTCCATGGAGATGCGCTGGCCCTACAAGATATGCGAGTAGGATTATAGAATATATGTATTATTTACAATTTATTATTAATTATTGAATATTTAAATATATTATTATTTATCAGAAAACCAGAAAAAATTTCATTATTCTACCGAGTTCGTTTCTTAAGTCTTTTTTCTGAGGTCTGTTTACGATTTTCTGAGTTCTGTTTCCGATTTTCTCAGGTCTGTTTCCGATTTTCTCAGGTCTGTTTACGATTTTCTCAGGTCTGTTTACGATTTTCTCAAGTCATTTTACGATTTTCTGAAGTCACTTTACGATTTTCTCAGGTCATTTTACGATTTTCTCAAGTCACTTTACGATTTTCTCAAGTCACTTTACGATTTTCTGAGGTCTGTTTACGATTTTCTCAAGTCTGCTTGAAAATGGTGTAATTGTAGCCTTAAAAGAATTTCATCGAGATTCAGTGTTTTGTTAAGAACCACAAAACTCAACCATAGTACTTTTTTAAATTTATTGAAAATATTTATGCGCAATTTAATTAATTTATTAGAATAATATAATACTTCAGATCTAATTTTTAATATTTTATGATCGAAATTACATAAAAATTTGGCATAAATTTGTATTTTGTTGCTAATGTCATTTTTGGGTATCGTAACTTTATTAATTTGTAGAGGCTATTGTAAAGACTTTGAGTGAGTAGTAACAGCATAAATGGCATTATTTGCATTTGCATTTCAATTGAAATATGCGAAAGTGCATCTGCTGCAACGTTAGCCGATAATTCTAGTCGGATCCTAGTCAACTTTGATGACGGATCTTTCATTTTGAGTAAATATACTAATCGTTGATCAGATCTAACAATAAATTCTGTACCATAAACATATGGACGAAATTGTTTAATTGCAAAGTGTAAAGCTAACAATTTCAATTCAATTATTAGTTTGTTCTGTTCTGATTTATTAAAAGATTTAGAAGCAAAATATATAGGCAAATCATTTCCACCAAAGTCTTGGCTAAGTACTGCGCCACAACCAATTTTAGATGCATCTACTGTAATTAAGAACTTTTTCTTAAAGTCTTGTGAGAGTTTTGGTGACGACAATGCTAACTTTAAATTTTCAAAAGCTTCTTGACATTTTTCATCCCAAGCAAAATGAACGTTCATTCTTGACATATAATTTAAAGGTGCTGCTAATGATGCTAAATTAGGAATAAATCTCCTAAAATAATTGGCGAATGCCACAAATCATTTTACTGCATCCTTATCGGTGATAGATATGCTATAGTTTTTAATACTGTTAATTTCGGAGTCATCTGGCATAATAACTTTTGAAGTACATTTATGACCTAGGAATGTGACTTCCGGTCGGAAAAATTTACATTTATATGGATTTATTTTCAAACTATATTTTCTAAATATTTCGAAAAAATTTGTTAAGTTTTTCAAGTGATGCTGTTTGCTACAGCCAATCACAATAATGCCGTCGACATATGAAATGCTTTATTTGGAGCAAGTCCTGAAAATGATATTGACATCAATCTAGAAAGAGATTATAGCAACATTTAACCCAAAGGGTAAACTTTCCAACGTAAAGTTCCAGGACCTGTACTGAAATATATCTAGAGTCTGGATACAAAGGTATTTGGTGAAAACCAGAAAATAAATCAATAAACGAAAAGAATTTGACTCTACCTAAATTGTCTAATATATCATCCACCCGTGGAAGTGGGTTTTTATTTACAGCCCTAAAATCAACACACATTTGATAAGATTTGTGATTACCAATACTTTTTTCGGTACTAAAATCAAAGGACTATTATAATTAGAACGACTTGGCTCTATTAAATCATTTTGCAATAACTTATTTACTAGTCTATTTATTTCATGTTTTTGGGAATGTGGTATCCTATAATTTTTAATAAACACTGGTGAAGAATCGGTCAGCCTCAGTTCGTAGAAGTTGTTATATAAATATTTGAATACGGTTTTACACTTTACTTCGTTCGTAGTATTAACTACTCATAAAATTGGTGAATTTGTATCAACAATACATTTACCAAGAAACTCTTCTTCACAAATCTCTTGTGAATCTATAAATACTGGTTCTGATATATTTTTCAATTTGAAAATCCTAAAATGTGCACACCTTGCCGGAATAATGCAAGTGTTATTCCTCAAACCATGTACGATTGGGAGTTTTAGTTTGTAGTAAGAAAACCAGAAGGAAATAATCATATTGTTATAGATCATGAGACATTTGTTAGTTTTGAAAAAATCCTTTCCCAGTATCCCGTCCGAGGGAACATTGAAGTCATCATCAACAATATGAAAGACTTGAGGTATTAAGAAATTTGAAACTGATAAATTTGCACAGAAACCTAAGGTTGAAATAGTATTGGCTGTTACGCCAGTGATACTCTTTTTATCTTTTTTGTTTATTTCTATCCATTCATTAAGACAAGAAATTTTTATAAAAGAAATATCGGCCGTACAATATAGATTAACAAAATCTGAATTTTTTTTCTAATTTGGAGTTTCTTCCCTGAGGGAGACTGAGGGGTCTCTAAGTTTAAAGACCTTATTACGATTATTCATATTATTTCGACTGTTACCGTATGACCGATTGCATATGGACGATTGCTACCATAATTAAAACCACTTCTACCACGGTAGGTGTTATAACCCCTATGGTATCTTCTTCCTTGATTAAATTTATTACCGCTACTTCTTTGGTTAAAATTGTTTGACTGATTATTACTAAAACGATTTACGTCATTTCTGCGGAAAAAGTTGTTAGAATTGAAAACATTTCGTGAACCAAATGACAAAATTTGTTTTTCATTAGATTCGTTTGTTTGTTCAACGACTAATTTGGCCACCACGTCCTTAGGATCTGAAAAAGCTGTTGATGCAATAATCGACATAACTAAGTCTGATCTTGCATTCAATCGACAACATTTATTGTTTGTTCAGTGGCCATTTCATGAGCCTTTTTGTGGCTTTTGTAACGCATTCAATAACTAAAGATCGCTGAATAGCATCCGCAAGCTCTTCCGTTTGCTTTGCAAAATCCGCATGGTTATTATTTTTTATATGAAGTGCTCCAATCTTAGCAGCAACTACTTTCGAATTGTCTGGTTGAATTTAAATTGCTCTCAGTTAATTCTTTAATTAAATTAATTTTATCTATAAACGATTCCAAACCAAGTGCATTTCCACTATAGTTTTCTCTTAAAATTGTAGCACACATTTCAATAAAGGATTTCTTCTGCATTTTGTAGCTATATCGTTTTTTAATTCAATATTTAAGTCGCTATTATTATTTGAATCACTATTATTATCATCTAAAATATTACACGATTTGTTATACTCTGAATCACTGTCACTATCTGTTAATAAATCTTTATCAACTAACGAAATTATGTCATTCGGAACTCTAATATCACAATTCAATTTGCCAAGACATCGAACTAAAATTTCTCTGCAATGCCAAATTTCGCTAAAAATTGATTTGTTGTCAATATTAGGAACCTTTTCAAGTTTTTCATTATATGAAATTAGTAGTTCAATATATTCTTTAATTTTTGTTGGATTCGGTCGAAATCGGACTACTCTGTAAAATACGTTTCTTAATTTTATTAAATTCTGTAATGAAATTATTAAATTCTTAAATAACAATAACTGGCAGTGGCCGACTGTCCACGTGCAATTCAACACAGCTCCATTTTCCAAGGAGATGCGCTGGCCCTACAAGATATGCGAGTAGGATCATAGAATATATGTATTATTTACAATTTATTGTTAAATATTGAATATTTAAATATATTATTATTTATCAGAAAACCAGAAAAAATTTCATTATTCTACCGAGTTCGTTTCTTAAGTCTTTTTTCTGAGGTCTGTTTACGATTTTCTGAGTTCTGTTTCCGATTTTCTCAGGTCTGTTTCCGATTTTATCAGGTCTGTTTACTATTTTCTCAGGTATGTTTACGATTTTCTCAAGTCACTTTACGATTTTCTGAAGTCACTTTACGATTTTCTCAGGTCATTTTACGATTTTCTGAAGTCACTTTACGATTTTCGGATGTCTGTTTACGATTTTCTGAGGCCTGTATCCGATTTCCGGAGGTCTGCTTACGATTTTCTTAAGTCATTTTACGATTTTCTGAAGTCACTTTACGATTTTCTTAAGTCATTTTACGATTTTCTGAAGTCACTTTACGATTTTCGGATGTCTGTTTACGATTTTCTGAAGTCTGCTTGAAAATGGTGTAGTATTCACATTCAATGCTTCCCAAGAAGTGTGCGTATTCATAATATTTTTTTTAGTTAAAGTTCAATGTTATTTATTTATTATTTTTGATAAAATATATATAATATTTTATTTTGTATTTATTTATACAAGTTTTAATTAGTTTGATACACCAGAAATGCTTAGGGTTATCACTGGAATTGTGTCTATTTTATATATTTTTTCTCACTATTTGTCATTTGTCCCAAAATACTGTCTACGAGGGGATAATTTTCAAAATTTTGACACTTGTTTTTCTGTTGCATTTGATCAACGGTTTTTTTTTTGTCTCATTACACTTTGTTTCATCTTTTCATTTCTCTTGCCTTGTGTTTTTTTTTTCACTCCACTTCGTTCACTTAGCTTTGTCTTTTGTTTCCACTTTGGCATGCTTGGTTTTGTCTTTCTGCGTTTTCTTGTACAGTTCTGCATGTGAACTGCAGCTACCAGAGATATTTTGGCAGCTACTTTCTATGCTGTCCAAGCTCACACTGTTGCGATTTACGCTCTCTATCTCTCTCTCCTGCCGTTCTTCTTATCTCATCTTCGCAGAATGATTATAGCAATTTATAGCATACTAGCGCACCGGGGTCGTTCCGCTCCCCGGTTTGCCGGGTCCACCTATTTCATACAGCTCAAACGAAAAGTAAGCTTTCAACGGCTCTGGAGTCCTGGGGTTTCTTTACATTTTACGGAACATTGTTGAAATGTCAAATTATATTTCAATGCGTAAAATATTCGAAAAACGCTTCCAAAATAATTCTAAACAATTATTCTTCATTGAATGAAAGAGCATGTGCGTAAGCTACCTCTTCAGTTGTTCTCTAACTGTAAAACTACAAAATTAAAATTTTCTGAAAACCTTCGCGACCACGCCTACCACACCTCACAAAAGTTTCATCGCGATCAAATGCATAGTTTACGATTCTATAAGGTACATACATACAGACATTCATTTTTATATATAGAGATTATAGCAAGCGTACTGCGGTCCAAGTATCACTCATACGAATTTGAGACCCTTGCCGTTGTTAATACAATTAAGCATTTCTGACAACATTTCAGCAACAGTGAAATGAAAAGATATTTCCCGGACCTATGAAATTCGCTCAGGCGCTCTACATATTGACGCGACGGGAAAATTAAGTGGAAAACGTGATAGAAAAGAGTACATTTTGTGTTAATAGACGGATTCATAAAATTAGTTTTATTGCATTGCATTTCCAGTTCCACATTTTGAATGAAGTTTCACGTAAAGGTTAATGGAGGTAAATCAAATAAATAGTTTATAAAGTACCCAAATTCAAATATGATTCCAATTGAATTTGACTCTGTAAATTCGAATAATTGCATGCGTACTATTATAAAAAGTTATCTAGTTAATAACTGTTTAGTCTATAATTCCGACCAATTCCCAAAAATACATGATATGTGTGGAACCATACCAAAACTTAAATTTCGAAGCATTATATTATATCAGGCTATTTTTCTGGGTTAATTGGAAAGTTTAAAACACAATTAATCAGTGTGGGAATAGATAGCACATACATCATCAATTTCGGCTCTAAAGGATACTATAATGTTCATAGAACGAGCAAAATGGGTTAATTTTTTGATATGTAGGGTGTCCTTATCGATCTATCACTGGTTTTAATGGTTTGTTTTAATCACTTCTCCTCTATTAACAGACACACAACTAACTAATAATCAAAAAAGTAATCCATCAGCTTCAAACTTAGAAAAAGTGCAAGTGTACTTATTTTTATGACCAGCAAATCAGACACTTTTTAGATAAATAAATTCCTGAAATTTAGGATTTACAAACCCGGCTATTGAAATTGTCTAAAAGTTGTGAAATATTATAATTATTAAATTAAAAATATAAAACTACTTGAATATATACAAGATTCCAAAAATGTGAAGATTAAAGAACTTTCATAGGGGTGTACTTATTTTTTTGACCATGAGTGTACACCTACACTAAGCCCTAGAACATTAAACATTGTTTATCAA
The DNA here is from genome assembly GCA_017309665.1 of Coelopa frigida. NCBI lineage: Eukaryota > Metazoa > Arthropoda > Insecta > Diptera > Coelopidae > Coelopa > Coelopa frigida. The sequence goes on from CM029565.1 coordinate 31,167,374, forward strand.
CATGTAGACAAACATGAATCTAAACCTTTCGATGTTTAGGGTAAACAGTATACCTTGAAATTAAAATAAATCGGTTGGTTATCAATCACGCCTCCGACTGATATTAAGTTTGCAACCAAATATTAAAATTCCTGGAATCATCATCCAATATTGTTGATGTTTTTTTTAGTAAAGGTACGAATTCTTTTGTGGAGTTAAAAACCAGGGTTCGTAAAAGGTTTTTCTTTTTCAATCGCTTACCACTCCTGAGCGATTGGATTGATACCACTTATTAGGGGTCAAATACCAATCGCTCAGGAGTGGTGAAAATACGGCTCGTTGTTGTTTTTGTTATGATTGTCGATGGCAGGTAGAAAATAAAAATGAGATGTGTTTTTGTGTTTTGTTTTATTTTTGTAACAATTTCAATGAACTTCATATTTGTATATATATTCAAATGTTTTTTTTAATAAAAGGGTTAAGAAAACACCTTTAGATCATGAACAAGGGTGAAGAATTATGAAATATTACTTAATTTCAACGGAATATTTTTTCAAATATTACTTTACATTGTAGGTATTTAGAGCAGCGCGGGTAATATTAATGTGGGTATAAAATTAAAAAGGAATGGGTTTTATTAACTACGTAAATTAATGTTTTCAAATTGTCAAAAAATTCGAACAAAATGTTGGTTTATCTCCTTTGATTCATTTATGTTTTAGGTAAACCTCAACAGTTTCGTCAAATTAAAAAAATGGGAACAAATGCAGGTTACGACCCTTTTACCCCTATTTTCTATCAAATGGGGGGAGATCACACCGAGATATGCGTTATGTCTATGGCTATCAATGCATTAATTTTAGAAGGGAGGTCGTAAAATGCATTTATGCCAAACGTTTTATAAGAAGAGTAGTAGTTCGTCGTCCGTTGGGTTAGGTCGTATCGCCACCGTCCCATAACTTTTTATTCGCTTTATATAACGCCCGTTCGTCTCGTCCCGCACCCTTCATGCTGGTTAAAAGTCCTGGTTGGTTCTTTAGTGCAGACCATATATTTATTAAAATAAACATCACAATTATAAAAATTAACCATAATAAAGAAACGAGTGTGAAATTATCAAAAAACAAAAATAAGAATAGCAGATCAACCAAAAACAACATAGCAGGCGACCACGCAAAGGGCTTTTCTATGCTCTCTTGCTGTACAACTTTAATGATAGTTTGTTCTCCCTCCTCTTACATTCTCCTACACTAAAAACCAAACCGTTTTTTGCGTCGATTGTCTTTAGAACTATCTAATCTATGAATAAGAATGAAGTTACGAATATTATAGTTTTCTGTTGAAAGGTTTCCACAAAACGAAGTAATTCTGATGTTTGAAGCATTGTGCCATTGGTAATATCTTGGAAGTGCGCATTAAAGCTCTGCAATTTAAGGAAGAATAATTGAATCGATGATTTGATGATTGTGTGCCATAAAATCATAGTGTGCCTTTAGTTGCTTTTCCGATTTTAGATGTTCATTTCAATGGAGACAAAATCTGATTCAACAAAAGACTTGGGAGGGTTGAAATTTCCAAGAATATAAAGTCCAGTTACAATTGGAAATTGTGTTCTCTCAATGGTCAGCTGCTCATTACGTTTATATTGAAAGGATCTGATCAGTTTTTCTATGGGCGTCCATTGAGGCTCAGTTGGATGTGGTCTCTTTCTTCTTGCATTCACTCCCAGACTTTCATCAGGAAATAACATCCATAAAGTAGTTGGATTTCTTGTGGATCTACGATTTTGTATGGAAGGTGCTCGTGTCCTATAAGAGATCTTTTCCATTTGATTCTTGGTCAGATGGGCGATCTTCCATTTTTGGCATGTTAACTCGAGTCGGTGGTGCATGATCACTCACAAAATTTCATCTCGATATATGAAATAGTTTTCCAGATATCCCATATTGAACTTTTGCTTTATATGGGAGGTGGGTGTGTCCGATGGGCGATGTTTTCCATTTCTGTCTTGTAAACTCGTATCGGCGATACATGATCACACACAAAATTTAATCTCGATATATACCATAGTTCACCAGATATCTCATATAAACCCTTTGCTTTCCTTTATATGGGAGGTGGGCGTGTGCGTTGACCGATTTTACATACAAGAAGCTTATTAATATATAAATACTAAATCTAAAATTTGAAGTCAGTATCTCTTACAGTTTCTTCAGAAAATCTATTTCTACAAATAGACAACAGACAGACGGTGACGCTGATCAAGAATATATATACTTTTCCATACCTCCGACCTCTTCTTTAATGCGTTACAAACGGAAGGACAAAATGAATGTACCCTTACCCACAGACCCGGACCCGGTTGATAAGACTAACCTATTAGCTAAAATATTATCTGAAAGTGTCCCTACAAATCTCAATATAAACAAAACCTCTGGTCTAGATGGTATCTCAGCCCATGTGTTGAACAAGTGTGCCTCAACACTGGGAACGCCATTACGCACTCTACACTCGGGATGTTGGAAGGTTGCAAACGTACAACCAGTCTCAAGAAAAGGTGATGCCTCGCACCCTGCAAATTACGGCCCATTGCGATATGATCAGTGCTCTCCAAAGTCATGCAAAGCGTATATATGAGCTCGAATCTAACGTACTGCGAAATGATCGTCAATACGGCTTCAGGAGGTCACGTTCTACCGGAGACCTAATGGCGTTTTTCACCGAAAAATAGAATCATTGCATTCATAATTTAGGTGATATGAATATTCGAAGGCTCTGGATATTTCTAAGGAATTTTATCGAGTTTGGCATAAAGCCATCGTTTCAAAACTAATTGCATTTGCGGCAAAGTATTGTCACAAACTTCCGGTTACCCGGGTTTGAAGCTGGGATAGCTCAGCGGGCGTCCAGGTTCTGACAATGAATTTTCTATGTTTCTTGAAATGGGTTTTTATTTACTTCATGAATTTTTGGTTTATTATCTATTCATATATAATTCGTACAGTTTTAGTTAAATATTGGAATTTACGGTGGAGGTTTGTCCTTCCCACAGACGAATGGTGGTTCCTTGCTCGCTTCGAGTTCTCTCTCTTCGGCCGCTGTCGTGTGTCGTTCGGTTAGCTACCGATCGGGTACCTTGGAGTGGCTGGTAAAATCCCTGGCCTTGCAATTGCTGGTTTTGATCGTATCGTGGTAGAACACTAGGTGTTCGTTTAGTCGCAACTTGTGCTGGTTACTCGCTATAGCTACGGGGTGGTGGTTGGTCGAGAACGATTAGGCCTCCCAGGACTCGCGAACCCACGGTACGGTAGTTAGTGTTAGGAGTAGTAGTATAGGTATGATTTATATTAGATACCGTTTAGTAGTACTTTGGCACTACTACTAAACGTAAGATAAACTCTGAATTCAATGACGAAATTAGAAGTATGGTATTATGTATATTAGATACCGTTTAGAAGTACTTTGGCACTACTACTGAATGTAAGATAGACTATGAATTCAATAGTGAAATTAAAGAATTGCATTATTTATTTTAGATACCGTTTAGTAGTACTTTGCTTACTACTAAAGTGCTCAACTACTGGGTGGAGTTTAATCGAGATCTATTCGACCTCCCAGGACTCTTAGAACTAGGTAATTCAACGATTTATGGAAATAGTAGTAGATATAAATACTCGTGGCATTTAGTAGTAAAAGTGATTTACTACAGAAATGCTTAACTACGGAGGTGGAGGTTAATCGAGATCTATTCGACCTCCCAGGACTCGTAAATTTAATAAACTTTCATGAAGTAAAAGTTATTTATAACTTTTATTTTTCATTGAGTAGAAGTTATTTATAAATTTATGTCTTGTCTTGGTTAAATGTTAGCGCTTGACCACTTCGCCTCGAACTCTACTGATTTACCTTGCGCTTTTGCTGCTCACTCGAAATATTTCCAAGTCGTGGATTTTCACTGGCACTTGGGGTTTTGTCTTGCACTTATTTATTGATTTCACTATTACTGGGACTTGGTTCCCCACGAGATGATTGTTGGACTCAGTGTCTTACCAACGAATGGATCTCGTCCCTGCTCTGGGTATGTTCCAGAACTCTGGTCCTGGTTCCACTCATCCCATGGCCCTCGGTTCGGTTGTCAATCATCTCGAGGGCTTGGCGACTCATCAGCCGCAAGCTCCACTCGAATTCATCCTTGGCTTCCCGAACCGACGGGCCTCCGAACAGTTGTCCCACCGCTTTGCCACTCGTTCCTCTGTTGTACTTGTTGTGGTGGGTCAGTGCACTTCCGAATTCGCACTTTCCCACGCTATCGCAACAGTTGTTGGCTGTTGTTTTCTTGAACTTGACTTTCGAGTTCATGGCCATTCCTTTTCCCGTTGGCCTAGTTGTCGTCTCTTTGTTCTCTTCTGTGGTTGCTGTTATTTTGTGCCAACAATTATACACCGTTGCCGCACTCATGTGGTTGTTGTCTTCTTTGCTTACAACAACGTCGATGGCTCGCATTCCCCCCGCCGACACACGCACCATAGTGAAGATATTCATTGCACCAGCAACAGAGGCTGTGGTGGATTTCCCCTCTTCAGATTTTCGGACTTTCTCCGACATCGTCGGCTGTGCAAAAGAGAGTAAAAATGACGACGAGTGGAGAAAAGAAAACCCCGCAACCAATATCCCGAAAGAAACATTTTTTCCAGCTTGATACATTTTATTTTATTTTGTTTTCGTAGCGATATATGTGGGGGAAATTTGCCCGCAAATTTCCCTCGTCACAGTATCTCGGTTTCCTCAAACGGTGTAAGACCACCTTCAATGCAGCCGATCTCCTCATTTTGTAATACTGGTTTACAGATTATTTTTATCTCAAGTGTACCACCCACATTAACTGTAGTTTTGATTTTGTAAATAAAAAATGTTTAGAAATTTAATTTTTTTGTAACGTATTTCATGTAACATAACTTTATATAAGGTACATTCATTTTAAAACATTCCATATACCACTAATATTTGATCACGTGACGGGGGGGAAAAAAATACGGTGAATACGCAAATTGAGTTTTGGAAATATAATAAAAATTGTACAACCCTTGACGTTACTAAGATTTTTTGTGCACTTTTTTCGAATCACAGAACTAATTAAGTAATCACCGTTAAGCCAGGACTTTTAGTTTCAAAATAATTTCCTGTACCACATTAGCCGTAAAGAAAGTATTATTAGACAACCCACCAGTTGGCCAGGAGTCGTCCGACCTCCAAAATTTTGGAACTTCGAGCTTGATGGAACGGCATTTTCGAGATCGAAAAATCTATAACTAACGAAATGATGGGCGCTATCGAATGATTTCGACTATCTATAGTATACTATAGAATTATTTCAACTATCGAACGATTCGTTCGAATAATTCAATCATTCTAAAAAAAGGACCAGTGTTCAGAACTATCGAGTGATTAATTTAGAAATGAATGAATTATTCGAACGAATCGTTCGAACGAAGTCGATCGAATGAAAATAGTAACTAGTGTTCAGGGCTATCCTGTGATTTTAACATTGAATGAATAGTTCGAAAGATAAAACTATCGAATGAATGAATAGTTTACAACTATCGAATGAATGAATAGTTTACAACTATCGAATAATTCGATAGTTCCCATCACTACACCTTTTTCAAGCAGAAATGCGAAAATCAAAAACCTATTTGCAATAATCAAAAATGATTTGCGACAAGCATAACGTGATATGCGAAAAGCAGAAAGTGATTTGCGAACGCAAAAATAAAATTAATCGAATCAAAAACAATTTTAATCCCAGAGAAAATCAAATTGCGACAAGCAAAATTCCGACTAGCGACAACGATAATCAGAATTGCGACTACGAAAAAAGGAATTGCGACAACAATAATTAGAATTGCGACAACGAAAATAAGAATTGCGACAACGATAAACAGAATTGCGCACGTAGAGGAATTATTTAATCTTCTGTAAATATTATAAATTTTTGTTGTTTTTGCAATGAATTCAATTTAATTAAATATTTAATATTTTATAATAATTTAACATTAATTGATAAAAATAAAACTTAAAGCTTCTATGATCCCACTTTCATATCGCGAAGGGCCAGCGCATCTGCAAGGAAAATGTAACTTATTTAATACAGCTGCATTTGGTTATTGGAGAAATCCATATCATTAATATTGCGTGTCACATTTATGACCAAATTTTCCACAAATATATTACTAGGTAAAAATTATATATTTTTAAGAACCCTTTTTTGACTGAGGTTCAAAATAGGAGCTGTTTGTATTCTTCAAGTATAAAACAATAAATAAATTTTGGTGACTCTTTTTAACATTCTTTAATTTTTATACTATTATTAAATAAGTTCCATTTTCCATGCAGATGGGCTAGCTCTTCGCGATATGCAAGTGCGATCGTAGAAGCTTTATGTTTTATTTTTATCAATTAATGTTAAATTATTATAAAATATTGAATATTTAAATAAATTGAAGTTATTGCAAAAATAACCAAAAATTCATAATATTTAAAAAATATTACATAATTTCTCTACGTGCGCAATTCTGTTTTCGTTGTCGTAATTCATTTTTTCGTTGTCACAATTCTGATTATCGTTGTCGCAATTCCTTTTTTCGTTGACGCAATTCCTTTTATAGTTGTCGCAATTCCCTTTATCATATAAATAATAATGAAAATTATTAGGTTTCTCACCTGACAACATCTTTATCATGACTAATATCTGTGTCAATGGAATTTCTGTTAAATATTCTTAAGTTCCAATTATGCGAAGTACCGATATTATATGTTATATTTTCCTTTTCGATTTCATGAGATACTTTAAAATCGTGATATGATGTTCTTAATTCATTTCCTGTCAATTTGACGTCTTTTTTCATATCATCGAAACACGTCTTATATTCATTGTTCATTGTTTCAGATACTGAAATGTCAATGTTAATGTACTTTGATAATGTTATACAATCATTATAATTTAATGTCTGATTTTTAGATGATTCAAGACTTATTTTTTTAAATGTTTTACTTGCATTATTTAATAAATTACTTCGTGGTAAAGATGAACACAATATGGATTTATTTGACGACTCGATTGATTCCAATGAGTCATCTGAATATGTTGTCCTATTGAATATTGTTTTTTTTTGTTTTTTTAAATAAACATTTTTATTATTTTTATCAATTATGGCTGTTTTTAATTGCGCAACATTTTCAGAAAAACTTTTAATAACATGTATAAATTCTTGAAATACAGAATATTTGGCTTTTATATATTTAAACACTTTCTCTTCAATTAAAATTTTAGACAAAAAATGTTCGCAATCTTCTTGTAACTGTTTTCCAAAACATTGGAGATTTTGTAAGATGTCTCGTAATTTATTATTGTCACAATCTTCAACTGGTCCCTTGATGGTATTTTTTAAATCAAAGAGTTCGTTCGGCAAAGTATTTCTTATTTCAACGTTGTCTACGTTGCACAACTCTGATTCTTTTGAATTATTTAAACATTCAGACTTACAAATGTTAGTGTTTAAATGTATATTTGTTGTAGATATAATTGATTGTATTTGGTTAGCATATTCAATAACTTGAAAGTCGCTTAAAAAGTCTGTGGACATTGTTGACACATTTTCAGTATTGAACACTATATGATTTTTCATGTGTTTAGGTTTTATTTCTAGTCCTTTATCTGATACGTAATATTTTGCCGTCACATCATATTTAAATGAATTCAATTGTCTGGTTATTAAATCGACAAGTGTATTTAGTTCAGAATTATGTTTTTGAAAAGAGAAATTGCCTTTTAATAAATGATTGTCGTATACATAATTTTCTATAAATGTTTTTAAGCCAGTCATTTTTAATATCTGGATTGGTTTTGATGTGCTTTTAGGAGATATATAATTATGATCATTCATAATATGCGAAATATGAAAACGATAGCCTTCCAAACCAATGTTTGTTTCATATTTATCTTCATAAGTTTGAAGTTTTGCTTCTGGGATATTAAATGATTTTGCTATTAAATCCCTTCCTTCAACTTCTGTTTGAATATTGTGTAGTTTGGAAACGTAAGAAGATAAGATAATTTAATGAGTTTGATAGCTCCATTAACAATTAATTTTATAAAAAGCTTAAAGCCTGTTTAAAACTAGTTTCAAACCAGAGTTTTCCAGGTTTTTCTGTCAGATAATAAATTTATTAATTTTTTGCGGTATATTGTGAAATGAACGATGTATTGATGCAATGTTCCCATTAAATAATGTAATAATTTCCCAGCTGAAATAAATTAAATTATTCATTAACCCTTATTCGACCCACGAGTTTTATAACTGATTTCGGCCGACGCAGTCACCCGGGAGACTATATTATAATATATGTTAAATTTTGCTCTATCGATGGATTTCTGAGTTCGAATTGCAAATAATTGAAAATAATTAACTTGCAACACTAACAGTTGATGAGTTAAACTGTATTATTCAGAGTAATTATGTAAAAAGTGACTTTAGTGTACATAAAGTGCGTTTAGACTATGTTGTTTTGTTTGTTTTTGTTGTCATGCCACTTTTGCGATCCATATATAGAATCTTGTACATGTCAACATTTTGGTTTTAGTTTAATTTATATTTTTCTCAATTTATGTAAAAAAAAGTCTAAATAGAACCTGTTTCCCAAAATTACATATGACTTTCAACAAGTTTTGTGCATCATGTGCTTTGATCATTTCCACATGCAAAATATGACATACCATGTAAAAAAACAGATCTAAAAGCACTTTTAGTAAGTAAAAATAAATCCTTCTAAGCGTACGCAATAATATTGATAATAGTTATAATGCCAAATGTGGAGGTAGTTGTAGATGACCCAATGAACCAAGGGAGTTTCCTTTTGCTTTGGTTGAATCCAATGCCAATATACAGTGTAGAACTAGTATTTAAATGCCAAATTACTTTTTGAGCTCAGCTTTATTAGAAATATTATTATTACATACTCGTTTGGTAAATTAGATTATAATAGCTCAATAACATTCCTATCTGGGCCTCATGTAGCTATTTGAGGCGTATAGGGTGTACCGTATGTACCCCAGAAATTGACGTCAGTGGCACTGTGCTCACTATCATTGTCCTGTTGAATGTAACAATCATTACGATTTGCCATTTTTTGGCACACTGGCTTCGACATTCCTTTAGAATATTTAAATAAACTATTATGTTCATATATTTATTCAATAATGGCCAAGTTACTAGCAAAAGCAGTCATCGACTAGCTTTCGTTGCGTACGGTTGTTTTTGACTACTCTCTCTGGGCTTGGCTTCGTGTCACCTGTACCGTTACCCCTTACGATAACAATTCTTTATTCTTTTTCTTTTTTCTGTTCAAAACATATTCCACGTGCTCAATAAGTTAGTGTTTTCATATATCTTTATAACCATGTCCCCGGGGGACTATGGTTTAGGGGACAACAGGTTCGCTTCACTAGCGGCCAGTCCCAAAGCTAAGAAAAAGAAACGCTCATTCAAACCCACTATGGAGTTCCCAGAACTTCCAACACCTAACCCCACCTTTCACCCAAAATATGTAATTGTCGCTTCGACAAGTGAACAAAAACCTCTGTCTCAAATATCATGCTTTGCGGTCCAAAGATCGCTTCAGGCAATAAGCAAAGATATACAAAATATTTCTGAATTGCGTGATGGAAACCTTCTTTTATTGGTAAAAGATCGTAAAACCGCTGATAAATTTATTGCCGCCAAACAGCTTCCAGGTTTATTCAAAATAAATTGTAAATTGCACGAAAACTTAAATTTTATCAAGGGCTCAATTTACGCTCCGTATTTGAATAATATCCTCGAAGACGAAATAGTTCAAGAGCTATCATCAGAAGGTGTCGCAGGTGTATACAAATTTACAAAAAAAGTTGATAATAAGGTCCAACCGAGTTGTGTGGTTTTAGTAACATTTGATTTATACCGCCTTCCCGAATTTTTAAATATTTCTTGGCACAAAGTTCCTGTAAGGGAATACATCCCAAATCCTATGCGGTGTAAAATATGCCAGCTTCTAGGCCATACAGCGAAGCATTGCAAAAATAACCCAGCATGCGCAAATTGCAATCTTCCTCCCCATCCAAGTTCCGAATGCTCACGTGTCCGATGCGCAAATTGTGACGAAGAGCACCCCGTAAACTCAAACAAATGTTCTAAATTTTTAAAACAAAAAGAAATTCTAAAAATTATAACTCAACGCAAATGCTCACTTAAACAAGCCAGAGATATATACGCAGCACAACTGCCTAAAGCTTCAACTCCTTCTTCATTCGCTGGTGTCACTGCCGGTGCAACAAATACAAATAAATTAGACACGTCCTCAGTTCTAAATACTACATCAAACACATCAAATCACTCCTCGACTTCTAAAATTACATCCACACCATTATCTCACTCCTCATCATACAATACAACACCCAATCCATTATCTTACTCCCTGACTTCAAACACAACTTCATCTGTTTCCCCAGGTACAATACAACATTTATTAGACAAAAATATGTTAAGTAAATCTCCGACAACACTACCCTCCACACCTGCCCCAACCCGCACAAATAAACCCACAAGTACATACGTCACTGATCCACAATTAAATTCACCAATTACTAATCTTACGAAACAACTTATACAAAACAACAACTATTACATAGCACAAGATCAACATTCATCAGACTCTGATACTGAAGTATCATAAACCCTCTTAGCATTTAAAATATCAATGTCCTTTAAAATTTTCCAATGGAATATAAAAGGATTATATAATAATAGATAAAATAATAGATAACCAAAATAAAAGAACTTTCACCTTCCATCGTCTCTTTACAAGAAACCCATTTACCCTTTAACAAAACGACCCAAATATCGAAATTATATACTTGTTATTTTTTTAACCTACCCCATAATTCCTCCAGTAAACAAGGATTAGCCATGATGGTAAAAAACGGTACACCACATAAGCACACAATCATACAATCATCAATAGCAAATATCGCTATAGAAATAAACCATGGGTTTATATTTAACATAATCTCTATCTATATTCCACCTCATCAGCCATTCACCCATGGTGACCTACAAAACATTATGTCTCACATCACCACAGACGTAATAATAGTAGGCGATTTCAATGCCTGGAGCCCTCTTTGGGGTTCTGATTTCACTAATTCGAGGGGTAAGATCCTGGAAGACTTTATTTTATAAGAAAATATGTTTGTTTTGAATGATAAAAGTCCCACCCATTTTTCTACACATCAAACGTTTACACATGTTGATGTTATTATGTGCTCTGCAAATTTGGGCCCTAAACTTGTAAGTTCTACTTTAAAACACCTACACGGCAGCGATCATTTTCCGACAATAACCACACTTACGTCACCACTTGCTAATCCTGGTACTCCTAAACCCAAATTTCTTACGGATAAGGCGAATTGGGTCAACTTTCAATTGCTAGTTGATGATCTTTCTTCACAAACTCCACAAAGCCAAAACATTTATAAAGAAACTGCTATTTTGCAAAAAATCTTTAGAGGCTGCTCACTTTTCAATACCTCAAACTTATATTAAACCTCGTAAATCAATTGTACTGGTTCTGGTCCTCCTTGCTTTCCTCCTTAAGAGTAGCGAAGCAACAACTTTGGCATCTCTATAGGAAAAACAGATCCATAATAAATTTAATAAGTTACAAAAAAGCGAACGCTATCTTTAAGAAATAATTGAAAGAAGCAAAGAGACAAAGCTTTGAAAACTTAACAGAATCCGTTAATCCTAATTCAAACCCCAAATATATCTGGAATAATATAAGAAGGATTACCGGAACCTACACCCCTTCCACCATTAAGTTTATTGAAACAGATGATGGTCCGTTATATTTAGCAGATAACATTCCAATTATTTCGGCTCCATCTGGTCAAAGTACTCAGAAGATTCAAACTTTCATCAGAACTTCCTTACCCAAAAAAATAAGATTTTAGCAAAAGCTTACAGGAATAATTGGCCAACACATTTAGCTAAAGAGATTGGTTGATTTAACAATTAACGCTATGACTGGAAAAACACCTGAAAAGTATCTCCAAAATTTAAAAGCAGAATCGTCAATCTATATAACAAAATAATTAATAATTGTACTTTACCATGTACGTGGAAATGTGCTTTAGTTATCCCAATCCCTAAACCCAATCAAGAAGTCGCGAAGACTACGGGGTATAGACCGATATCATTGTTACCTTGCCTTAGCAAAGTCTTGGAAAAAATCATAGCTAAGCGAATAGTGTATTTCGCTTTATCAAATTATCTTTTAAACCAACACCAAGTGGCATTCAAGGAGCGCCAAGGCACCATGGATGCACTATTATAATTTGAACATTCTTGATTTTGATTGAACGAGCTCTCTCGCTACCATGTCTCCGCGCTGCGTCTTGATTTTGAAAAGGCATATGACAGAATTGGAATTCATGTGGTACTCCGACAGCTTTCCAATTGGAAAATTGGTACGAAAATATACAATTTTGTCAAATCCTTCTTAGAACTTTTTCCGTCAAAATCAACAATAAATATTCTACCATCAATATCCTTTTCAATGGAATCCCACAAGGTCACCTCATTCGGTGGCCCTACTTATTGTTGCTTTTGATGAAATAAATAATCTAGTAAATAGCAATAGTAGAATGTCTCATGTTATTTATGCTCTCTCTTCTCTTCTTTTCCAAATGTAAAGATTTAGCTACTGTTCATGACGATTTTGTACAAATTTTGTTAGTGATCTTAAATTGGTCCAAGACATCAGGTGCTAGCTTATCATACAATAAATGTAAAACAATCCATTTTTGTAATAAAAAATCATGTCACTCTTTAAACATCACATTTAATAATGTCAACATTGTAAACTGTCATTCTTTAAGGATTCTAGGTATTATTTTCGATAGTAAACTCACTTATAAACAACACTGTATATATACAAAAAGCAACCTTGCTTCACGTCTGAATATTATTACATATCTTTCTTCCAAATACTGTCTCGCACACCCTACAACTCTAATTAACATAACCAAAGCACTCATTTTATCCAAATTGGACTATGGTCTGCCGATTTATGGTCACTGTGCTAATAGCAATTTAAAATTGTTTCTTGCAACGTATCACTTGGCAGCGAGAAGATCCATCCGGGCTTTCCCAACATCATTTCTCAAATGCATCCTAACAGGCCTTCCATCGATTCAAGAGAGAACAACTACAAACACCATTAAGATTATTCATAAACTTGTGTCTGGGTATAATGTTTTACTGTTCAATTTAGTGACTGCTGCTATCAAGAGGAAAAGAAAACTGCGCCGTTCATCTGCACTCATGAGATGTATATTTTTGGCTAAAGAACTAGGTTTACCTTTACTTTCTTCTAAGCCGAAATATAATCAACCTCCACCATGGCAATGCTTCAACTCATTCTTTATTCTCGATATGGTGAAATACCGGAAAAACAATGGTCTTTCGACAAATTTTTAAAAATTTACAATCTGAACTTGTTGAACCAGGATGGAATTTCTTGTATACAGATGGAACAAAAAATAATTACACTACAGCCTTTGCAGTAGTGGATGGCAATCACAAACTACATCTGTAGGTCAATTATTTCCATTTTGTTCAGTGTATACTGCTGAAGCGGTAGCAATATTCCTAGCCATTAAATATGCATACAATAACAACCAAAAATATGTAATTTGTTCGGACAGTCTATCAACGATACAGGCGCTCAATATCATCCAAAGCCGCAATCCTCTAATAACTTCTATTCAGAACCTTTTATTAGAAACAAAATACATTAAAATTATGTGGATACCTAGTCACATGGAGATTGCTGGAAATGAAGCTGATGACAGACGAGCGTAGTTTGCAGCACATGAACCGCTTACATTCTCTAACATCTTGCTCAAAGAAGATGTGATTCGCAGTCACACAAAACAATTGAATCTAGAAGCATGGCAGAACTTTCAGCACCATGACTCCAGCATTAATACAGCAGGCGAAAGACCTACATTTCCGTTAGATATTACATCCAAAGAACTGAAAATGTTTGTACGGCTACGAATTGGACACACGAGTTTGACTCACACATACCTACTTAAAAGATCTACTCCACCTCACTGCCCATATTGTAAATCCGACTCCATCTCAGTTAGACATATCCTTGATAATTGTCAAGGATTGATGTCAAACAGACTTGTAGTATTCGGCAGTAACACCCCATCGGAGGCGCTCAAGAGTGTCGAGACAGTATCCATATTGAAAATTATTGAGTTCCTTAAGTTAGCTAATCTTAATAGATTAATCTAGAGTTAATTGTATATTTTAGACATAGTTAACTTTGTTAGCATATAACTACTAGTACTAAGTTTTCTTTGAAAAAGCGGACCGAAGGTCTTGTCACTAGTGCCCCTATATTTAGTAATTTAGTGATTCATCACTGTGTTTCTTGTTAATAATAATAATAATAATTACTAGCAACAGTTACTGACATAAAGCACCATACAATGCGTAAACTTTGCTTAGCTTGTAAGCGCCCAGTGTGCCAGGAGCACATACAAACCATAATATATACCATATAACCTTTTTTCTTGAACTACGGTGTTGTATAACTTTATATAAAAGGTACTTTAATTTTAAAATATTCCGAATTCCGAATAACATTTGATCACGTCATGGTGCGAAAAAAAAATACGGTGAATACGCAAAATTGTGTTTTGGAAATATAAAAAAAATACAGCAATTGACATTACCAAGTAGAGGTCTCGATTTCTGCCCGCACATGCTCGTTGGGCTGGGCGCCCGGGCCTTGCCCGCACATGCGCAATCGACCCGGGTCCCCGGGCCGATTATTCGAGCCGATACGAGCCGTCGAGTCTTCGTGGACAAACACGGAGCAGGTAGTGAAGAGAGAGGGAATGGTTTTTGAGCGTTGTGCGTCGCTTTTGGTTTTATAACCATTTGTGTTGTTTTGTTTTTTGTCTATTCGTTTTGTTTTTGTTGTTTGACTGCGTGTGCTTGTAGCTGTTGGTTCTTTGCTTTGTACGAGTTTGATGATGTGTTTTGATTGCTCTTCGCAACGCGTGAAATGCGTGCATATGAGAATATGAATCTGCGTAGTTGGCTACATAGATTGAAAGGATTAATTTCACAACATGCACCTGATAAATACACATAAAAAAAATTATTTAAAAAAATAGCAATTTTATTTTTGATTTGAAAAAATAAATTTTAATAATTTTTCTATTCAATGATAAAAATTGTTTTTCTTTTTTTTCATTTTGTAATTACGGCAAAGAGATATAAGCTATTACCGAAAAATGCTAATATGTTGATATTTTTGCATCAAAATAAAGTTTTTAAATTATTAAATTAATAACATTATTTTTTATTTCATTGATTTTACATTATTTATAGGAAAGATATATAAATTAAAAGCAAAAAAAAAATTATATAAAATTGTGATTTTTTAAAATAATATTTATATAATATTAAATAATAGACAAAAAACAAAACACAAATGGTCATAAAACCAAAAGCGACGCGCAACGCTTAAAAACCATTCCCTCTCTCTTCTCTACCTGCTTCGTGTTTGTCCACGAAGACTCGACGGGCCGATTACGCATGTGTGGGCAATGCCCGGGCGCCCGTGCTCTCGGGAATACCCGGGCATCGAGACCTCTATTACCAAGTTATTTTTGTGCATATTTTTCGAAATAGACAACTAATTAAATAAACTGCATTGAGCCAGGACTTTTAGTTTCAAAATAATCTCCTGTACCACATTAGCCGCCTGTACCACGAAAGAACATTCGTTCAGAACAAAATCGAAAATTGGAAAAAAGTAAACGAATAGTTTCGAAATTGGTCTGCCTAATCTTACTCATTGAAAAGTTTACAAGTTCGGAAAAGGGGAAACTTGCAATTCCATTCTATTTCTTTATTCGACATCTATTTCTTTATTCGACATCTTTCTCGCCGTTGAATTTGAATTTCATCTATCGGTTTATCTCGTATACTTCGTAAACGATAAATAAAAACGCAATGAATAAAAATACAAATTATTTGCCTTTATAGCCCTCGAGGGGCTTTGACCGAGCTACTCGCAATCACTGGTGCTGTGCGTTTGTAATGTTTTACACCAATAAAAGAGTCCTTTCATGCTTTTTCATGGCAAATAATAATCTCGAAAGTATGCCATTGCTCGCAGACACGGTTACCACTTTCAACATTTGTTTTCTGTACCAAAATGTTGGAAAAATGTACCAAAAATTAAATTTAAAAAATTAACCGCATGGACTGAATGTTTTTGATTGCAGAATATCAATTATAATATATCACCAATTAAAATATATCAGTCACTGCCCGCAGTCCCTCTCCGCTCCATTTCTTTTCGATCCGTTTAAAATTTGTATTTACATTTAATGATACAAGTTAACACGTGTTCTTTTTGACGTTTCTCATTCATTCATAGAAGCTCTTTGTATGCGCCGCTTTATTCGCGTTGATTGAACCCATTGACCCGAGTTTACACATGTGAATTAAATATGTTATTTTATTTATAAAATGAATTTAAGAAATCGAATGTTTCTTTTGAATTAAATAATTCAATCTTGGTGCTGACATGCCTGCAGAGTTGTTTAAAACCGGACGCGAAGCCATACCTACGACCCTGCGACCTGCACCAACTACCGCGGGAGGTATATGAGCATCATTGGATTTTTGGGTCGTACCCAGGTTGCATCTATATATCATCTATGTCGTCAACCTCCAATTCACCAATTAAAAAGCATTTCCTTTTCCAATTACACCCGGGACAGGAAGGAGTTAGGAAGAGATGGTGGAAGGGGAAGAGGAAGAAGGGAAGATCAAACTATGGGGAGTAGGTGCACAACAAAGTTTTAAAATAATCTACAAAAATCCGTACATGACACGTGTGCTTTATATGTACAAATTAGAAATTATTATGTGATTTTCATAGTCACAAGAGGTACCAATCCCCATCATTACATATTTAAAATAAAAAAATGGTTTGCATTTTCTTTCTATTTTTTAGTGTTTTTTTCACATTTTGGAAAACCCTCACGTAAGGATATGATCCATACCACAAGATACCAAAGAGATATCTATTACCAAACATCTTCAACAAATTTTCAAAAACACCTCTGTTATAGGTGCGTTTTCGCACTCGCCGGCGTTATAGCATATAAGGTTCTATCCAGCGTAATATTTGAACGAATGAAGCCCAATTCCAGATCGACACACACCACCTATTTGTCTACTACAAAGCCGCATTCGACAGCACAATAAGGAGCCGCGTGTACGCCGCCATGTCCGATTTTGGTATACCAGATAAGGCGTCCTTCTCTTCCGGTGGGCACAAATTAGGCTGATTGGTGGTATTTCGCCTGACGAGTTATCAGTGTGTTACCAACATGAAAAATAACATTTTCACCAAACATTATCAAATGCAGCCGTTACACTAAGTGAAGTCAATTTCGTTTGACAGGTAAATTTTCATTATGTAAATTTTTTCCAAGTGGACAATAAATACGAAAAAAAACAATATATTCAGAAAAAAAAAGTTATTCAAAATTTCTTTATTTGCCCGACAAAAAGAATATACCGGAATATTAAAAGTGATTGATAGCATATTTAGCAACAAAATAAATGTCCATCTTAAAAAATAATGAATATAAGGAGACTGCATACTTTTAGCTCTTGGGTCATCATTCTCGTCCCAGTCAAGAATATGTTGGACACGCGTATATTCCTGCTATTGGAGACGACGGCAATGGAGATACGTAGGCGACGAACTCCTATGATCGCTATACTCCTCCATAAATTCTTAATACAAAAAATTATTAAATATTATTCTGTGGTGTTTTTATTTTGTACATACTAATGCTATCCTCCATCTAATAGTCCGCATTGTTGATTTTAAGGCTTCCATTTATTTGGTGTATTTTTGGATAAAGTACCCATTCCGAAGGTGAACCGCCCCACAATGATTTTCCTTTTTGAAATCCATCAAAAACCTGTTTTTAATGTGACTATTATTTTCAAAGATTAGTTATTGCCTGCATTCTTCCGCCATCTCCTCTACTGCAATGCGCGGGCAATTCAATATTTTTCTTGGACCACAACTCAATCAAAGGCTTATCGGTCTGAGAAGTCCACAAATTTCGTTTTTAATGTTTTTTAATTTATTCTCTTTATTTGAGCTTTAAGTTTGAATTCTCAGTGCAACAAGTGTGAACGTGTTTCAACTGTGATCCAAATTTAAAAATTATTGAATGTGCTATACAGCGCTTAAAATCACCAAATTGCGAAATAGACACTCAATAAACATAAAACGCTGTGAAAGCTTATGGCTAGAGACCCCACAAAAAAAATATTACAAATTATTTATAAAATAAAAAGTGTAAACAAATAACATATACAAGAAGAAAAAAAAGGTGCAAGCAATGCCCATGGGTCACTCTCCACCGGCAGAGAAACACCACTGTCTTGCGACTGCACCAACAATAAAACAAATAATGCCCATAAAAAAACACAATCAATTACCCAGCGAAAACATGCACAACATGCATGCACAACAACAACTACTACAACTAGTTTCTCTGCCTTCTCTTCGATCATGTCGACGTCAAACCCGACACAACCAACTACGATCGAACATGTTGCGATAAATAGACACACAAACCTACAAATGATAACAAAACGATCGGCGAGGCTTTCCTACCAAACATACTGAAGTACCCAACATAAATAAAAAACATAAGACCAAAACACAGCAGGCAAACAAAAAACAATAACAGAATACTGGCTAAGCCAGCCACTACCGAACACGACTGACACTCAACGCCCACCGCCTTCCTCCAACCGGTTCGAACTGCTCTCCGACGCAAATGACGAGCTGGAGAACGACAGTGGAACAAATAACGAAAAACCAAAAGTAAAAGCACAAACTCCAAAGCCACCACCAATATATGGACAAAATGTTCAATATATCAACAACCTATCAAAAGCCATAAACTCAATTCCATTGCTCCTATGAAATGGAAGTATTCCAATCAATAAACTAAACTGAAATAATAAAACTACTAAAAGAAAAACAAACACGATACTACACATACAAACCAAAAGACCAAAGGGGATTTAAGGTAATATTGAGAAACATGCACTACTCTACATACATAAACGATATTAAAACAGAACTGGCCAAACTAGGGCATGAAGTAACTAATATCCAAAACATACTGCAAACAGGGACAAAAAAACCACTGTCCTTATTTTCAATAAAACTTAAAAGAAACAAAAATAATAAAGACATATACACATTGACTAGCCGTTTGCACTGCAAAATATCCTTCGAGCCAATACGTCAACAACTACCAACGACCAACCTCAAAAAACTTACCTTTCTGAACTTACAGAAATGATGAAAACACTTATAACACAGATGTCTAACATGATAAGCATCATTATAATGCTAGAGACAAAACTAAATGGACAATAATAATCTAAATATAACACTATGGAATGCTAACGAACTCGGCCAGCATATACTGGAGCTGATATCTGTTATTTACAACAACCAAATTGACATCATGCTCATATCTGAGACGCACTTCATTGATAAAAGCTTCGTAAAAATACCTAACTACAATATCTAACCACCTGAACACAACAATACCACATTGAAATATTCGAACTTTCTACGTACGCTAGGCAAACGCTTTATTGCTGGAGGAGACTTTAACACAAAAAAACTCAACTTGGGGCTCAAGATTGACAAATAAAAAAGGAAAACATTTACTGGACTCAATAAGAGTAAACAATTGTACTTTCATGAGTACAGGAGATCTAACCTATTGGCCAACCGATATGGCAAAACGACCAGACTTAATTGATTTCTTCATAATAAAAAATATAAGACAAGATCACCTAACAATTAAATCAGATTTTAAATTATCATCTGACCACTCGCCAATTACCCTCATATATCAAAATATTCTGACACCCACATCTATAAACAGGAAAATCTATAATAATAAAACTTACTGGGACTCATTTCGTGAAATACTACAGCTTAATTTAGACTTATGCGTTTCATTAAAAATCGGCAGTGATATTGACAGTGCGGTTGCATACCTAAATGACAACCCAGTTCTCGCTGTTGAAAGATCGACACCGCCAATCAAGACCAGCACTAATACACATCATATATCAGAGCACATACAAGATAAAATTCAAACTAAAAGAAGACTAAGAAAGCTATGGCAAACTACCAGTCTACCAGAGGACAAAACAAGATTAAACCAGGCTACGAAAGAGCTGAAACAATATTTAAAACAAGATAATATCCTTGACTGCAACAAGAACCACGAACTACTCGCTATGGAAAGCAATAAATCAAATAAATAATGCATTGCTACACGAATCACCACTAAAAACCGATGACAACAAATGTGCCTGAACTCACGTGGAGAAAGCAATAGCACTATCCGAATATTTTAAGAAAACATTCACTAACCAAAAAGGTAATACACATATTGAAATAACGGACGTCCCCAGAGTACCTAACGCCACAATAAAAAGAGTGACAATAAACGAAATTAAAAATAAGATAAAATAAGACATTGACATAAATAAATCACCGAGTTATGACCAAATCACAGGAAAAATATTAAAAGAACTACCAGACAATGATCTCGCATATATTAGAAATATATATAACGCCGTGATCGTCACGAAGCACTATCCTTCAGTATGGAAAGTAGCAGAAATAATACCAATACCAAAGCCGCTCAAGGACCCTACAAAAGCTAACTCATACAGACCGATAAGCCTCTTACCAATTCTATCCAAGCTCTTTGATAAAATTTTCTTTGACCGACTTGAACCTATCTTGACGCAAAGAAATTTATTACCCAGTCACCAGTTCGGCTTTAGACACAGCAGACATACCTGTGCCAACAAGAAATTGCGATATAATAGCAACTTTTTCAGATGATACTGTAATTTCTTCACATAAAAACATCGACAACGCAACAGCAGCACTACAAGACATTCTAAACCACACACTATGGTTTAATGGTTTAATACCTGGGGTATACAAATAAATACTGAAAAAACAGTGCAAGTACTTTACACAAACAGAAGACATGATCCAAAATACTTGACAATAAATCACGAAAATATTGAAATTGATACAAAAGCAAAATACCTTGGAATGACTATAGATTCTAAGCTGACGTGGAAAAGCCATATAGTACAAAAGCGAAACGAAGTGAAGAGCAGACTCAGACAACTTAATTGGCTCCTGGACAACAATCGAAACTCTCTCTACAAAATAAAGTTCTAATATACAAAACAGTAAAAGCGCCAATATGGAAATATGGATAAAAAAATTGGGGCACGGCGAATAGGACGAACATTCAGACAATGCAACGAGTACAATCCAAAATTCTCCGAACAATTACTAACACTGAATGGTACATACCTAACGAAGATCTACATAGAGACAAGTTGACACAATAGAAGACACCATAAGAAAACGCAGCACAATCAAAATCCAGTGTCTCCACAGACAACAAACAACGAGATAAGAAACCTCCCCTTATTAGAGATACAACACAAACGGCTGAAGAGACGCACACCAACAGATCTACCAACCCGGTACTTCTAAATAAATTTTAAAACATTTAAACATCCACAAAATTTGTAAATAATATATAATATAAATATTGATTTCAATTACTAGATACTTCTACTCTGTACAGATAAATACTAAATGTCAATAGATAGGTGTAATAATCATAGGAAATACAAAAACAAATTTGAGGAGTATGTTTTTTAATCTTGTTTTGATTTATTTTTATATTTTTAATGAAAATACGATATTTTACAATTTTCCCCTCGTGGTTTTATGCGAAAATTTTTGTTAATTATTATTATTAATTTTTTCACGAAACACAAATGTAAAAGAAAAAAACAAATTAAATTGTTTTTCAAATAATACATTTTAAATATATATATTTGTCGCAATCTGTAATCGCTAAAATTAAAAAATACAAATTATTGGACTTTACAGCCTACCGAGCTACTCGCAATCATTGGTGTTGTGCGTTTGTAATGTTTTACACCAATGAAAGAGACCTACAGTTTAATGCCGAATTCGAACGGCTGCGGTGAACTTTTTCGTGGCAAATAATACGCTCAAAAGTTTGCCATTGCTCGCAGAGAGGAGGAGGCCGTAAAAAAAATTGATGTTGGCGGAGCCAGGGATCGGACCGCGGGGCAACGCCCTTAACCACTGAGTCACGACCCCCTCTCACACAATGAATATTATTCGCAAATAAAAGTAGATGCATTGCGAAAGAAATGCAAGGAAGTCAGGAAAATGTTAGTGATGAAGAATATAATAGTGCAAGCGATGCTTTATTCCGTCGGGTAAACTTTTTGAAAAAGACGATTACAGAAATGCAATCACTAACAGTGAAATCACCAAATTTTGAACCACCGATAATGGACAATCCTGCTGGTGGAGAAGAACCGGATTCGCCGGTTGCTGACGATGGCGTAGATATAGCGCCGCCCGACTATAACGAGCCCCAGGTGCTGACGACTTGCCTCCAGAGTTATTTAAAACCGGACGCGAAGAACTTGTAAGCCATACCTACGACCCTGCGACCTGCACCAACTACCGCGGGAGGTATATGAGCATCATTGGATTTTTGGGTCGTACCCAGGTTGCATCTATATTAATATGTCGTCAACCTCCAATTCACCAATTAAAAAGCATTTCCTTTTCCAAATTACACCCGGGACAGGAAGGAGTTAGGAAGAGGTGGTGGAAGGGGAAGAGGAAGAAGGGAAGAACAAACTATAGGGAGTAGGTGCACAACAAAGATTTAAAATAATCTACAAAAATCCGTACATGACACGTGTGCTTTATATGTACAAATTAGAAATTATTATGAGATTTTCATAGTCACAAGAGGTACAAAATGAATTGTCAGAATATAAGATTAAACAACTCATTTCTGAATCTTTAAGTGATTTGAGAAACGAAATCACATCTTCTATCACACATGAGTTGAAAGCACAATTTAGTAAATTAAAATTAGAAGGTCCAGTCCGTCCAACTTCTTCAAACGCATCACAAGAAGACCCTTCATTCGGTCAACAAGACTTTTTTCATCCTAACCGATCTCTTCACAATAGAACACAATCGGAAATACATAGTAACACCGAAAACTTTTCCTTGAGTAATGAACGTATTTCAAATGTTATTCACAATTGGCATGTAAAATTCAACGGATCGTCTGATGATATTTCAGTAGATGAATTTATATATCGAATAAATACATTAACTCAAATACAGCTTAATGGTAATTTCAACTAACTTTGCCAATACGTACATTCATTATTTGAAGGAAAAGCAAAGCAATGCACTATGGTCCCAAACACCCATCTAGCTGGCATAAAATCTAATAGTTGAGTAATCGTTTTGAAATTCGTATGTGTGTTGCTGAGATACATAAAAACGTTCTCCGAAAAATTGGACGTGATCTGACCTCTGCCACGCCCACCACTATAATATAAACATGAGAAATGTCTTTCCTTTTAAGTTGAAATATTCGAATTAGAATAAATTATAGTTATACTGTCATTTTCTAAGCCATATTTTTTTGTGGTATTCCTGTAATTTCGATTACTCATTATCCATATGTATGCGCTTCAACAATTTTTGGAAAAATTTAAATTTTAGTCACCAAAATTTAATTTATGAAAACACATAGCGCTTCTTTGGTGATAGAACCACTTTAATAAAAACAGACTAATTTTTAAAAATTAAGAAATTGATTTAAGAATAAGAAATTTATTAAAATTTAATAACTGTTAATGTGTTAAAATGTATTATCAACCTAAAAAAAAAATCAAACAAATATTTTTATTTGTTCACATACGTAAATCTTCTTAAAATATTGAACGCATTATCCGAAGAATCTCATTTCACACCATGTATGCCTTAAACAGTAAAATTGAGATAAAAAAAAAGATCAGATAAAGGACGTGGCACATTTACTAAAAAGTAATTTACCTGTTGTACTATGGTACCCAGCAAACCATTTGGATCCGAAAAAAACTATTAAAAGATTCTTATTTAAGTGTTTTTTCCTCTTTCAGTATACTAAAATGTATCGGAAATATTACATTTAATGATATTATTTAATATATTTTGGCAAATAGCGTTTTGCTTCATATTTTTACTTTATGTGCCTAAATAAAAATTGAACAACTTATCAAATGGCGCATCAAAGTTGTCGTTGAAAATTTGAAATAATTCAAGAATCGCAACATGAATTTTTGGATTTTAACTCTAAATTGAATGTATGAACGATTCGTAAAAGAATTATGGCAACCGAACGCAACTAATTTTATGCAGCTCTACCAGGGCTGGCATATTTTGCCCAACCCAATAAAACCCACCCGGGTTTTACCCACTTAAAAAAACACGCATTTTTTGGGTTTTATTGGGTTTTTTTGTTTTTAATTTATAAATACTAAAATTTTAGTTTATATCACATTACATTTTTGAGATTATAGGATATAATTTTCTTGGATGAGATAGGTTCTCAAAAAAAATTTCAGCCTAATTGGTTTTTCCATAACGTATACAGAATTCTGTCTATTAAAAAATTTGCGTTTTTGTCAAAGTGAATGAAATAATTCCTTTTAACCATTAACATTGTTCCGCAAATCTTTAAGTCACTTAATACACTTATAAATATCTAATAAAAGCAAATTGTTAATCTGTAAGTAAATTTTGTTAAAAAAATGTACATAAATCGTGTTTTGTCCATACATAGACGTTAGTCATTCACCGGAGGCTCATACTTAGAAACACATCCGATTGGAATTATGTAGTTTTATGTCATTGATTTATGAAGAATTTACATTAGTACTTATTATTATAAATAATATTGAAATTAATATTAATTTTAATCATGTACATTTTTGTACAAATAAGTAGAAAAAACACAAAAAGATAAAACCCATTAAACCCAATAAAACCCAAAAATACCCAATAAAACCCAAAAAAACCCGACCCACCGGGCTTTTTTAAAAAAACCCGGGTTTTTGCCAGCCCTGAGCTCTACACAAATTGTCTCTACATAAATTGTCATCCAAAATAGAGTTAATTTTGACGCCATTTTATAAAAAAAACAACAACAAAACAATGGATTTGTAAATTTTGATTTTTTTGCAATTACCTTTAGTGTTTATTTCCATATTGGATTCTTTTTTAGAATATCTTGTTATAGTCCAATGCTACCGAAAATATTTGATCTCGCGAAAACTAAACTTAAAATTTTTTAAAAATGTTAAGTTTAAGTGTTGAAAACATGATAGCACATCATTTTAAATAAAAACAAAGTATGCAGTCGGTAGCATTGGACTTTTTCCTTCGTAAGAATAATAAAATATCATTCGAAATCAGAACTTCAAAAAATTTATGCCAGCTAGATGGGTGTTTGGGACCATAGTGCAATGGTTCTGGCGGTATCATCGCCAAGAAGAAGGTGTTGAATAGTTGGAGTTATGTAAAGAACTACGTAGACAATACAAAGACATTACAACCGACTTTGATGTTAAAGATGATATACGAAAACGCAAACAAAGACAAACGGAAACATTCGACGAATGAATGATATCGAACTAGTAGAAACAGTCGTTAGAAATTTAAAACCAGACATAAGACATGAATTGCTTCATATTGATTTCCGTAACATATCTGAATAGAGACGTGAAGTGCGCAAGCATGAAAAATTTATGAAAGATATGTTGAAGTTAATGTTATTACTCGATATTATGCTGGAATTGTGAAGAAATTGGTCATAGTTATCAAGATTGCTTGAAAAAGAGACGCATATTTTGCTATGGTTGTGGAGCTATTGATACATATCAGTGGTCACAAGCCATAACCGCCTAAGTCTGTTTTTCAAAATTTTCAGGAGAGCAGTTTAAAGTTTCAAATTAACATTGAAAGTAATGGGGCTAGGTGTTTCTTTTTTACATTTTTTAAGGAGTGTAAAAAAGATACAAACATGAAAAATTGATAGCAAATAGATTTAGACACGCTGAGCACGATGGCACTAAAATCTCAATTTTGTCCTAACTCGACTTAGGCGGTTATGGCTTGTGACCACTGATATAAACCAAATTGTACAAAATGTTTAGAAAAATCGGGAAACGTGAGAGCGGATGTTCGCCAATTGAACGGCGGGCGTCCGAACAATCGTTATCAAAATTAAAATTTTCAATTTTAAAGAATTCTACACCAAATTTGACAACTGATACCGCTTCAAATTCTCTGATTCGTCCATATCATATTCGTTTAAAAGATTATCAGAAGGCACGGGCAAGAATCTTTGGCACAACCTATAAAATACCAACAAGGTCATCGTTACTTATCCGTGATTTTTGGAAACGTAAAAAGACTTTCCAAAAATATGTAATATCTGCCACTGTTCATAAAGGTTTTGATATTCGTCCTTATGCTAATTTAACTCAGGGGTCTCGATTACCCGGGTATGGCATTACGGTATGGTAATGCTAAAGATACATAGCGCGCGATGCACTCGAAGGATCAGGTAGCGCGCTATGCATCTTTTCGCAGCACACACACGAAGATGTGCGAAGGCAAACACACAACGCATCAAATGGTCATCAAAACAAACAACGAACAAAAAACAACAACATCAACAATCGACGCACTCTACTTCAAAACCAACCCCCGCTACCTGCTCCATCGCTTGAAAGGCCGAACGATGAGCGTCGTTTCGCTTCTAACACTCGAAAGGCTTATATCGGCCTTTGCCTGCTACCCGGGTAATGAAAGGACGGGTACACGGGTAATGCTATTACCCGGGTATTAGCTATTACCCGGGTATTGGCTATTACCCGGGTATTGGCTATTACCCGGGAATTGCTATTAATGCTAGCTACCCGGGTAGTAATCGAGAGCCCTAATTTAACTTTGCGGGAGGCAAATAAAAGTTGCATTGGAGGTGCATTAGCTAAAACTATAATAGAAGAAAGAAGATTTACGAAATGTTTTTCAAATGTTAAAACTGCAGATGGACAGCGTCAGCAGGTTGTGGGTTCGATAATTATGACTGTGACATATTTAGATTTAACGAAAAATTTTGAATTTTTCATTGTTTCATTCAGAAGTCATATGTGGAATGGATTTTTGGAATGAATTTGGTATTCGTCTTACTATGACACCAGAGATGAACTCTATGTCAGTAGATTCAGTTTCTTCGAAATTTTTGGAATTGACTGTTGAGGCACAACAAAAACTTGAATCAGCTATTTCCGCTTTTCCATCTTATGACAAAGAGGGCTTGGGTATTACTTCGTTAATTGAACATGTGATTAATACTGGTTCTGCAAAACAAGTTAAGCAGAGATATTATCCGATTTCGCCAGCAAGAGAAAAATTACTTTGTGAAGAGATTGTCGCAAGCTTCAGTTGGGTGTGATAGCTCACCATGGTCTTCACCCGGCGTTTTAATTGTAAAACCGGGTAATGTACGATTTTGCCTTGATTCGCGGAAACTCAATGAAGTAACTATTAAAGATGCTTACCCCATTCCGAATTTCAAAAATAGATCGCATTTCAAAAATAGATCTCAAAGATGCATTTTGGCAAATCAAACTAGATTCAGATTCTCGTTCAAAAACAGCTTTCACCATTCCTAACCGCCCTTTATATCAATTTACTCGAATGCCATTCGGATTGTGTAATGCTCCACAGTCCATGTGTCGTCTGATTCCTTATTATCTAAAAAGTCACGTATTTGTCTACTTAGACGATTTATTAGTCGTCTCGAAAACATTAGATGAGCATGTGACTCATTTGATAGAGGTAGCTGCACAATTACGAAAAGCCGGCTTGACAATAAACGTCAAGAAGAGTAAATTTGGTTTAAAGGAATTGAAATACTTAGGGTTTGTTGTAGGTAGAGGATCGTTAAAAGTAGATCCAGATAAAGTGAAAGCCATATCTGATTATCCTGTTCCTAAATCCGTTCGTCAATTACGTTAATTCTTGGGTATGACTGGTTGGTATAGGCGATTCATTGATGATTATTC
Source organism: Coelopa frigida (assembly GCA_017309665.1). Taxonomy (NCBI): domain Eukaryota; kingdom Metazoa; phylum Arthropoda; class Insecta; order Diptera; family Coelopidae; genus Coelopa; species Coelopa frigida. Next base: position 31,195,615 of record CM029565.1, read on the forward strand.
ATCAACTACATTTCATCTCACCGAATTGTTATCAAAAAAGAAAAACTTCGAATGGAATTCTTTCGCTCAAAATTCATTTGAAGCAATTAAAGCTAAGTTGTCTTCGGCTCCTTTCTTAACTCATCCAGATTATGACAAAGAATTTATTGTGCAATTCGATGCAAGTAAAATTGGAGTAGGTGGTCTGTTGGGGCAAGAAGATGAAAACGGTGACGAACGTCCCATTGCTTTTATGTCACAAAAATTGGAACAATTTTACTTTACCACACCCACGTCAAAAAAAAAATTTTTTTTCCAAAAATAACGAAAAATTACAACAACAAAATATAGCGGCGGACTCATTTGGTTTGGCCATATAGTGAGGTCAAAGTTCAAATTAATGATTTTTTCAAATATACACAATAGATTCGGAAAAAATTCAAAATTTCAAAGTTTCTTTATTTGCCCGGCAAATAGAATATACCGGAATATTAAAAGTGATTGATAGCATATTTAGCAAAAAAATAAATGTCCATCTTAAAAAATAATGAATATAAGAAGACTGTACATAATAATGCTATCCTCCATCTAATAGTCCGCATTGTTGATTTTAAGGCTTCCAATTATTTGGTGTATTTTTGGATAAAGTACCCATTCCGAAGGTGAACCGCCCCACAATGACTTTTATACCCTTGGGGAGTGAATGCAAGAAGAAAGAGACCACATCCAACTGAACATCAATGGACGCCCATAGAAAAATTGATTTTATCCTTTCAATATAAACGTAATTAGCAGGTGACGATTGAGAGAATACTACTTTTAAAGAAAATCGACGAAAAAAGGTTATAATGGTTTTTGGAAAACGATTATAGCTTCAAATATATAATTTCTCTTTGAAAGAGACCACAGTTGTGAAAATCGCACTATGGAGTTAATAGCATTCAAGTGTAATGACGCATTTTCACTAATTATTGATAGAAAATCACTGATTTTCCTTGAATAAACGTTGTATGCAGGGTGTAGGGTATATAAACTTCGGCCTGGCCGAAGTTAAAGGTTTTTGCCTGGGTGGACCCGGCAAACACTAGGTGCGCTAGTTTCTTTCTGAAATCAATCAAAAACCGATTTTTAATGTGACTAGTACTTTCAAAGATTAGTTATTGCCTGTATTCTTCTGCCATCTCCTCTACTGCACTACCCGCGCAACTCAACAATTTTCTCGGACCACAACTCAATCAAAGGCTCATCGGTCTAAGAGGTCCACAAAATTCGTTTTTAATGTTTTTCAATTTTTTCTCTTTATTTGAGCTTTAAGTTTTGAGGTATAAGTTTTTTGAAGTAAAACTTCTATGGGCGCGTTGTTTTCAAGATCGCGACACTAAATGAGCAGAGACAATATATATACAAAAATATACTGCGACATTTGACTCTTCCCTTTCTCACACATACTCTGAGTATACAGATACACACACACTCTGAGTATAAGGAAACATTATATGGGACGCTCGAAGTTATTCATGCTTATGCGTATAATGCTTTTCTCGCATCATACGCTTTGTAAATTTCAAATGAATCAAATTTTCAATGATTAAAAATATTATTCAAGAATTATTTTAAGATTTGTTTGGTAATGAATTATTTAATTTAAAAGAAACATTAGATTTCTTAAATTCATTTTTGAAAGAAAATAAATAAAATATATTTAATTTACATTTATAAATGGCTTCCAAAAAACGCGAATAAAGCCGTGCATACAAAGCTCGGTAGAGTTTCTATGAATGAATGACAAACGTCGAAAGGAACACGTGTTCACTTGCACCATTAATTGTAAATAAACATTTTAAACGGATCGAAAAGAAATAGATCGGAGATGGACTGCGGGAAGTGACTCTAAAAATAACGCCGATTTTCCAATACTTCGTACATATCTCAATTGCGCAAATAACAATGAACAAGTTCGTCAATCAATAATATAGTAAAATCATATTTACTCATTTCTCTTATTAATCGATAAAAGGTACAATCCACTAAGAAAAATATCACGAGCTTAAGAAAATACGCTAAAATATCAGCAGTGCGTTGTTGCGATTACAGAATACGACAAATGGTTTTGCGGAATAGAATTATTGACCAACAATCAACTACTTAGAAACGAGTAAACTCGTTTCCATCATCATAAAAAAAGCTCACGACGAATTCAGTAAAAAAAATCATCAATAACCAATTCGGATATGTTTGCTCAGTATGTGATAGGCTATAGTTTAGAGCAGATTGAAATCGCCCTGTCGCCATCATCAAGACATTCTGAATACAGGTCTACCAATAGTGAATATCACGGTATGCAAAACATGTTATAACTCCTTACAAAGAAATAAGATTCCAACAATGTCATTGTATAATGGGTTTAAATATCCAGACATACCTAACATTTGCCATCGCTAGATTAGAAATTTGAAAGGCTTATTTCACCACGTATTCCATTAATGCAGTTTCGAAGATTAAGAGCTGTGAATAGTCAATATGGTATTTATGGGCTGGTCATCAACGTCCCTGTAACTGAATACACACTCAACCAAGCGATGCGCATACAGTAGAAAATTGTTGAATAAAATTATATGCGGTTAAATAGCTACCGAAGTTTCACTTCTTTCGCATGTACTCTGATGCACGCATATTTTTTAAATCTTGTTTTGATTTATTTTTATATTTTATATTTATATATACGATATTTTATAAATTTCCCCTCGTGGTCTTATGCGGTCCCCAACTGAAATTTTCATAATATGAAGGTGAAAAGTAGTGAATATGATAAAACGGGCCTTAGTTATCTAAAACGATATATATCTGTTACGATAAGATAAAATTGTCTCAAAACAGTTCTTTATCGTAAATGTTAAGTTTCATACATGAACAAAAACTATGCAAACAATTATTTTATTTTGTTTGAAATGGAAAACTACTTGTCGTAAACAAAACAATACTTCTGCGCCAACCAGGAGAAAATATTGCGAACAAATCGTTTTCGCAAACAAAGCAAAATATTGAAGAAAAATATTGTACGAGGACAACAAAAAATTTCAATGATTGGTAAAGAATAAAAAATTATTGGCCTTTACAAACCTATTAGGTGCTTTGCCCGAGCTACTCGCAATCATTGGTGTTATGGTTGTAATGTTTTACACCAATGAAAGAGATCTACAGTTTAATGCCGAATCCGAATGGCTGGGATGAGAGCTTTTCATGGAAAATAATACTATCCGACGGTTGCGATTCCTCGCCAAGAGGAGTCAAATTGATGTTGGCGGAGCCGGGAATCGAACCGCGGCTCCGTAAGCTACGCACTTAGCCACTGAACGAAGGCCCCCCATGAGCGTTGGAATAATAAACAAATATTGCGATATTGGTAGCACTTGCCAATTTTGTTAGATTCGGTAAAAAATTAATGTCATATTTTTGTCCCGATCGGATGGGTGTAACACGTGGCGCCCCAGGGTCAAATATATTATAATTTATATTAATATATTCCCTGCTCCTATTATTATTCCATTCCCAACAATTTACGATTACTAATAATAAATCTTGAAACTCCTCTTCATTCCGTTTTTATTATACTATGTTCACCGAGCAGAAAATGCTCATAGACATAGTAGGGGTATTCACGATCTGTAGCAAATGTGAGATAATTTTACTTTCGAGAAAATTTGCCACTGAACATCGTGAGCTCCAGTTCAAAAAGCATATCATTCTTGCAAAAAGCTCGAGCGCTCTCAGTCAATTGATTCAAGAAAATTAGTAAAATCTGTCAAAATGTCAACAAACTGTAAAATTAATTTTTTCGGAAATAAATTCCTAATTGTTGAAAATTGTATGGAATTCGTCAAACTTAAATTCACTATTTTAAGCTTGATTTAGATAATATAGTTGTTGCAGCCAGTTAGCTATCTATAACATATAACATATCTTGCATTTGTCTCGTTCTGGACATATTCATACATACGTTCTGGACATTTTTCTACATTATCAATTCGAAATAATAATAATAAAAAATTTCACAAATGACAGCAGGGCAAAAAGCAAATTCTATTGAGAGCAAATTGTGTTAACTCAAGGGTTTCGGAGGAGTAAATATTCTTCTCGTAATAACTTTGCCTCAAATGTATTTTGTTGTTGTGAAGTAAAAATTTGCTCCGAAACACATTTGCTTCCCCATTTGCCTCAGATCGTGAATACCCCTAGTGTAATTTATAAAAAAGTGTAATTTTTCGATTTAAGTTTTTTTATTGAAATTGGAAATGAAAATTCCTCTTCCTCAAGTCGACATAAGTTCTTTTGTTGAAACTAAACATGAGTTTGGACGATCCTCGACTTAAGCTGTTATGTTATTCTTTTATTGGTGTAAAATATTACAAACGTACAAAACCAATGATTGCGAGTAGCTCGATCAAATCCTTTAGTGGGCTGTAAAGCCAATAATTTGTATTTTGTATTATCTATTTTCTGTTGTAAACATACATGTTATACTTTTTTTGTTCATGTTCACATAAAAGTTGTTTATTTTGTATTTTTACGGAAACAACTTTAAAAAAGTTTAGTTTCCGTTTTGCAAAATATTAGGTATTAAAAAGTAATAATGTTATTTAAACAATATTACTTTGTCGCATCTTAATCTATTACTAATATGTGTAGCGAAAGGTTTCTGAAAACTAATCATTATAACCCCTTTCGCTTACTTGTTATTTTCATTCACGAATTGTTTTATAGTTCTCATATTATTCTATAAAATTTGTATCGAATATTGTATTGAAAATGTTGTTATACAGAGGAATTGTTCTTGAGAAATAAAAGAATATTCTAAGCTTACGTTCTTATAAATCTATTTGATAAATTCCGTCTAGTACAGAGAAGCAGAACTTTCGTTCGTTGCACCAGGGTTCACACTTTTTGCGGCTATGAGGGTGCTTTTTTAGATTCGATCGAAAAGTAGTAGAAAATATGGTATATGGTAGTAGACAGCACAGATTACCAGATATGAAACTACCCAGCAGATCTTTTGTCCGCCTCCCAAACAAGGAAGCTGAAATAGATCCATAAAACTGATGGAGCATGCAACGTTCACTGTTTTTCAGCATCAAATCAATGATGAGAGCATTTGATCTCTCTCTCTGTCATGTTCACATGTTAAAGCTCTCTCTCTCTCTCTGAGTTATGCTCATATTTTGCATTCGGGTTTTCGTTGTCGCTTGAATTGATGTTTTTCAATTCGTAAAAAATGCAAGCATATATAACTTTATTATACCAAAATGAGGAGTTTCGGAGGAATATCGGTCATATGTTCGAAACAACAATCCTATTTTGCATGACGGCCATATTGTTTCTTTTTCTTCTGCGAGATTAAGAAAATTTATGTTCAGTTGTGATCTAAGATTTTTCGAGAAGGCAAGATTTTTCTTTGTTATAAAAGTTTTACATTTTATTCTTGAAAAATTATTTAAAAAAGAAACATATATGAAAATTTCAGCGTTAAAATATATGAAAAGGGCTCGATGATTCAGGCTGACGGATTCATTTCACTGTGAATTCTTGGATGACGGACGCGTACGAAATCTGCTGGGTAGAAATACTGCTTATATGTGGTTGTTAAATGCTTTGATAGTGTGTGTGACAAAACCGCAAATAGCCCCGGTGTTAGTTTTTGGAACTACGATGAAGACTCCTAAAGCGCCGGTTGATTTTTTTGAAACTATCAAAAAACTTTCTAAGTCACCTCAATCCCTTTATTCACCTTCCCGCTCAAAAAATAGCATCTCTTCTTCCGAAATTATGTGAAAATTATTGTTTTCAAAATTCCTTTAATATGACGAATCTTTGCAACGCTCAAAATACATAATTGTATTTTCAATCAATTTTGGATTCCCAAACTAATATAATCACGAATTACATTTCTGTTATTATATCAAATTTTCATGTTTGATAAATCTAATTGAGATGAAAAACAGGTGATTTGTTTCACCAAAGTTGACTTTAAGCGATGCCACTTCGTTACAAACAATTCACCTCTAAATGTTTCGGATTTCATTTTCAATCAGAACAGAACAATATTATATATATATATATATATATATATATATATATATATATCAATATATATATCAATCAGAACAGAACAATATTATATATATATATTATATATATATATAATATTGTTCTGTTCTGGAATCGCTTAAAGTCAACTTTGGTGAAACAAATCAGGAGTTTCGGAGGAATATCGGTCATATGTTCGAAACAACAATATATATATATATATATATATATAATATAATATATAATATATATATATATATATATATATATATATATACATATATATATATATATATATATAATTATAATATAAAATATAATATAATATATATATAATATATATATATATATATAATATTTCCATATTTTTCCATATTTTTAACAACAAAAAACCCAAAAAAAGTTAACTTAACAAAAATCACATTTAATTGTTTAAACAATATATTACTTCAGTCTATATATATTTGTACTTCAAAAGTATTAGAAATAGTTCTCATAACTATTATGTATGCTTATAATAAAAGTTTGTAAATATTGGTATTTAAGAATGTATCTTTTGCCGACCAAATATAATGTCCTTCTACATACAGCTCTTTAGATAAAATTATGTTATAGCATGTTCACACGGAGCTGATTTTCGGCCCAAAATCGATTTTCGCTGAAAATCGCCGAAAATCTGTTTTTCGCCTTGGAATAACTGTCAAATGAAAATCAAATTTTCGTTTGATTTTCATCGAAAATCAAGAAATTTTCGGTTTGCAACCGTGGTTTTTGTTGAAAATAGTACTATTTTACAAAAATACTTTACCCTGATGTCATATTCATTCCAACACAATGAAGAAATCGACAACAACGTGTGTAAAATACACACCAATACATAGGAAAGAAATACCGCCAAACGAAAATCTGACGTATGAAAATCTATTTTGTCGTGTGAACGGCTTTTTTAAAAATCAGATTTTAAAAATTTGGCTCGTGTGAACGCACTAGAACTCTTTTCTGGTTTTGTTTATCGTTATGAATAGCATTTTTCTGAAGTGAAATTTGAAAAACATAAACAAACAAAAAGTAAATAAATCAAAACATGGACATGTGCAAACGATGGCTTTTTGTCACTAATACATCATCTATCACTTTTATATTCTGGTATATGACCAGCATATATCGAAATTTTGAAGAACTTCTCTTTCCGAATTCATATTGTATTCAATTCATATGTATTTATCGGAAAAAATGTAAACAAGGAAAATTGACCTATCAAACGAAATTGACTTCATTCAGTGTGAACAACCGCTTTTTCGTATGAAAATGTTTGCCAAAAATTCGCATTTTCGACTCGGTGACAATATAATATAACATGAGTGTTGAAACTTACAACGGAAAATAAGGAGAAACGGTAAAATAAATTCAATTTATTGCATTAATTTCTTTATAGCTTTAATTTGAACTTAAAATTGATGTTTTTCGGAGCACTTGCAAACGATGATTGCGGCAATGCCAAAGTTTATTGGGACTGCTCGAATGTTACCGCTACTTTATTTTCTCTTTATTTGTTTAGATTTTATAATAACAAATGCAATATCTTCTGAGCGATCCATTTTTGTTTAAAATTTAACTTCAAACAATTCAGTTCACTGACAGGAAAAAATAAATGCTGCCAAGTTTCCCAAAAATTGTTAACAAACAAGTTATTCGACTTGTCATTTTTTGATTACTCGCTTATGAAAAAACGCTAATAACCAATTATATAACATATAACAATATAACAATAGGAGTATTCTCAACGACCCTCGTATATTTCGTAAATATACGCTTCGTATTTTGCGTATTTCTGATACATGTGAGCATCTTTTTTCGTTATCTGAGTATATTTCACAATGTTTATATTATTTCGTTTTTTATCCATTTATTTTTTAAAACATCTTTCGTTTCACAATATTAGATACATATTAAGCAATATTGGGTGAAATATTATATAACAAAATAAAATATTAAATTTTTGACAGATTTGTGTTAAATATACTTTGCGTATTTCTGCACAAGGGCCCAGCCTGCGTATTTTTACGACGGTGGTATTTTACCGTATATGTTGTCATAGCGCTATATAACTTTTGAAGCCTCTAAAAATTTGGCAACGATTTTCATCAAAAATTCGACAATATCAGTCGGTGAGCTTTGTAGAACTCAATATTATTCAATCATAGTGAACGAGAGCACAGATATATCTGTGTCAAAGAATTTGGCAATTATTATAATAGTTTATAATGTAAAATGTACTGATCGATTCCTTGTTTCGTTTTCTTGAAAACACCAGTCCTGAAGGAATTTTCAATGCTATATTGGGAGTTCTAAAAATTTACTCCATTCCTCTGGAAAATATGATCGGGTTCGCAGCTGACAATTACTCAGTAGTGATGGGACCAGTTAATGGTGTTCAAATTAAATTGAAGCAAGTTGTTCCTAATTTATTTGCAACAGGTTGTGTCTGTCATATACTTAATTTAGCATCACTTTCTGCTTGTGAAATGTTTCCAATAGAAACTGATAAATTTTTGAAAACTTTTGTAACAGTTCTGATTTAATAGCATGTTCACACGGAGCTGATTTTCGGCCCAAAATCGATTTTCGTTGAAAAGCTGCCGTAAATCTGATTTTCGCCTTGGGATAACTGTCAAATGAAAATCAAATTTTCGACTGATTTTCATCGAAAATCCAGAAATTTTCGGTTTTCAATCGTGGTTTTTGTTGAAAAAATCCTTTTACCTTTACCCTGATGTCATATTCATTCCCACACAATGAAAAAGTCGATAACAACGTGTGTAGAATACACACCAATACAAAGGAAAGAAATACCGCCAAACGAAAATCTGACGTATGAAAATCTATTTTGTCGTGTGAACGGCTTTTTTGAAAATCTGATTTTCAGCAAAAAATTTGGGTCGTGTGAACGCACTATTATTTAGACTTGGAAGTTCGAACTCTTTTCTCAACTTCGTTTTTATTAAACTCAAACCAAAAAATTTTCTCTAAGCAGCTGCTGAATTATGAGGAAGGCAGAATAGATTATTCACAAATTTAGTGAATTCATTAAAAGTATTTTCTCCCAAACCATTTTTCAAATTGTCCACTCTTTCTCAGAATTGGGCTACATCTGAACAGTTTTCTGTTCAAATATTAGAAAGCTGCAAAAGTTTAAATTATGTTATGATAATATCGGGATCACATTCGATTAGATTATTGAAATTATTTATCAATTGTAATATTGAAACATTTTGTTTTGATAAAATTGGTGAAGGTGTTATGATAATTAAGTTTTTTAAATCTTCTCTTCCAAAATCAAATCACATTTTAACTTTTTTCAATAATTCCAAATAAAAATTTCGAATATTTAATTTTATATTTATTCTCTGTGACTGAGATTGTGATTTGTCTCTTTCTGTCGTTAACAAAGTAAATTTACAATTGCACCTGACATCTTCAAAACAGCTAGTCTTCAAATACTAGTGTTGCCAATTTCTATGGAGTTTTCATGAATGGCGTGAAAATGCAAATGCTTTGCTTTGACGTTTAAGTTGAATTTACGTAGGGTTATGGCGACGAATAGAATGAAAGATTGCCTCGCATGCTTCGCTTCATGCTTCGAGTTTCCGAAATTTCAACTTTTTTTGACAGATAAAAGACAGCTATTTTGCTTTTTTTCTTTTTGGCTTTTCTTTATCATCGTCCCCGAAATAAAATAATGTCGTTCGAAGAATTACTTTTGAACGAAATAACAAAATATCCCTGCATTTTTAATAAAAGGGATTATGGATATAAAAATCAAAATAAAAAAAAAGAGAAGTGGGTATCCACTTCAGCACATTGCAATGTTCCATGTATTTTATATTTTCAGAACTAAAGTAATCAGAATTAAAGAACTTAAGAAGGAGAACTCTCACTCTGGAAGTGGCGATTCGATCGATTTATATGGATCAAATGGACTTCATGAGACCGTTCGTTATGTAAAATTGTTGTTATTTTGGTTTTTATTAATTGTCATTATTTTTCGGTACTAAGTATCCAACTGGACGAGTCGAGCAACTGTAGCTAACTGGAAGAAATAAACAGTCCTTTCTTTTAGCCAGTGTCACCAAACATCACCCTAAGCGAGGAGCGGAGTTCATCTGCCACGTCAAGGAGTTCCGAGAGAAAGCTGATTGAAGAATCGCAGGAGCAGTTTAACGGTATTTGCCGGCGAAAAATTTGGGACTAAGTCAACTCACTTTGTGAGCCATACGCTCCAATGTCCACCGCCGTAAAGGTATAGTTAGCATCACAAGCAGCTAACAGAACTATCGAGTAACATCCTGTTTAAGAAAAAAAATAATTATTTTGTATTTTTACAAGTTATTATGAACATTTTTACCTTTATAATTATAAAATGTAGCACCATAATTAGCAGGGCATATAATTTGTATGTGTTTCCCATCAACTGCACCTACGCAATGAGGGGAATTCCACATGTTCTCGTTGTCCTGCGCAATTCTGTGCCATTCGTGCTGATTGGAGAAGAGCAAGATAGGTCGGCATGAGTGTTTCCCACAATACTTCACAAGACTCTATTATTATATTGCGAATCGTACAAGCTGCAATTTTGAATGACAACGACCAATCGACCTATCAAACGAAATTGACTTTATTCAGTGTGAACGACCGCTATTTCGTATGAAAATGTTTGCCAAAAATTCGCATTTTCGACTCGGTGAGAATATAGTATAATTTGAGTGTTGAAATTTACAATGGAAAATAAGGAGAAAAGGTAAAATAAATTCAATTTATTGTATTAATTTCTTTATAGCTTTAATTTGAACTTAAAATTTATGTTTTTCACAGCACTCGCAAACGATGATTGCGGCAATGCCAATGTTTATTGGGGCTGCTCGAATGTTACCGCTCCCGTAAAGACGAATTTGAGCACCCCAGAATGAAGAGGTTTGCATAATCCAATGTTTTGGAAGACATGGTTTCGAAAGGATTGATTGATTGCTACTGTCGCGACCACCTGCATTTGCAGGACAACAACAATGCTCAACCGCGGAAAAGGGAACTGATCGAAGGAATAAGAGTTGGTGACCAGCAACCGACTCGAGCACACCACCGCTCAGAACCAGCCGCCGTCTCAGGCAGCCCGACACTTCCGCTTCCGTCACTGGCAGCACGACGCCTACCGCATTGCAGCTCACACAAGATGAAACCATATATATTTATATTTTCTCTTTATTTGTTTAGACTTTATAATAACAAATGCAATATCTTCTGAGCGATCCATTTTTGTTTTATTTTTTTAACTTCAAACAATTCAGTTCACTGACAGGAAAAAATAAATACTGCCAAGTTTCCCAAAAATTGTTAACAAACAAGTTATTCGACTAGTCATTTTTTGATTACTCGCTTATGAAAAAACGCTAATAACCAATTATATAACATACTACTACTACTATGAAAGAGCATGTGCGTAAAGCTACCTCTTCAGTTGTTCTCTAACTGTAAAACTACAAAATTAAAATTTTCTTCTTCAACTGTGGAACTACAGTGTAATTTAAACTGTAACGAACTGTACTGCGGTTTTTTGCTAATAAAAGTTGTAATTTATTACATTCTCGAGATTGTTTTTTTTTTGAAAACCTTCGCGACCACGCCTACCATACCTCACAAAAGTTTCATCGCGATCAAATGCATAGTTTACAATTCTATAAGGTACATACATACAGACATTCATTTTTATATATAGAGATAACAATATAACAATAGGAGTATTCTCACCGACCCTCTTATATTTCGTAAATATACGTTGAGTATTTTGCGTATTTCTGATACATGTGAGCATCTTTTTTCGTTATCTGAGTATATTACACAATGTTTATATTATTTCGTTTTTTATCCATTTATTTTTTAAAACATCTTTCGTTTCACAATATTAGATACATATTAAGCAATATTGGGTGAAATATTATTTAACAAAATAAAATATTAAATTTTTGACAGCTTTGTGTTAAATATACTCCGCGTATTTCTGCACAAGGGTCCAGCCTGCGTATTTTTACGATAGCCTATTTTTACGACGGTGGTATTTTACCGTATATGTTGTCATAGCGCTAGATAACTTTTGAAGCCTCTAAAAATTTAGCAATGATTTTCATCAAAAATTAGACAATATCAGTCGGTGAGCTTTGTAGAACTCAATATTATTCAATCATAGTGAACGAGAGCACAGATATATCTGTGTCAAAGAATTTGGCAATTATTATAATAGTTTATAATGTAAAATGTACTGATCGATTCCTTGTTTCGTTTTCTTGAAAACACCAGTCCTGAAGGAATTTTCAATGCTATATTGGGAGTTCTAAAAATTTACTCCATTCCTCTGGAAAATATGATCGGGTTCGCAGCTGACAATTACTCAGTAGTGATGGGACCAGTTAATGGTGTTCAAGTTAAATTGAAGCAAGTTGTACTAATTTATTTGCAACAGGTTGTGTCTGTCATATACTTAATTTAGCATCACTTTCTGCTTGTGAAATGTTTCCAATAGAAACTGATAAATTTTTGAAAACTTTTGTAACAGTTCTGATTTAATAGCATGTTCACACGGAGCTGATTTTCGGCCCAAAATCGATTTTCGTTGAAAAGCTGCCGTAAATCTTATTTTCGCCTTGGGATAACTGTCAAATGAAAATCAAATTTTCGACTGATTTTCATCGAAAATCCAGAAATTTTCGGTTTTCAATCGTGGTTTTTGTTGAAAAAATCCTTTTACCTTTACCCTGAGTCATATTCATTCCCAATGAAAAAGTCGATAACAACGTGTGTAGAATACACACCAATACAAAGGAAAGAAATACCGCCAAACGAAAATCTGACGTATGAAAATCTATTTTGTCGTGTGAACGGCTTTTTTGAAAATCTGATTTTCAGCAAAAAATTTGGGTCGTGTGAACGCACTATTACTTAGACTTGGAAGTTCGAACTCATTTCTCAACTTCGTTTTTATTAAACTCAAACCAAAAAATTTTCTCTAAGCAGCTGCTGAATTATGAGGAAGGCAGAATAGATTATTCACAAATTTAGTGAATTCATTAAAAGTATTTTCTCCCAAACCATTTTTCAAATTGTCCACTCTTTCTCAGAATTGGGCTACATCTGAACAGTTTTCTGTTCAAATATTAGAAAGCTGCAAAAGTTTAAATTATGTTATGATAATATCGGGATCACATTCGATTAGATTATTGAAATTATTTATCAATTGTAATATTGAAACATTTTGTTTTGATAAAATTGGTGAAGGTGTTATGATAATTAAGTTTTTTAAATCTTCTCTTCCAAAATCAAATCACATTTTAACTTTTTTCAATAATTCCAAATAAAAATTTCGAATATTTAATTTTATATTTATTCTCTGTGACTGAGATTGTGATTTGTCTCTTTCTGTCGTTAACAAAGTAAATTTACAATTGCACCTGACATCTTCAAAACAGCTAGTCTTCAAATACTAGTGTTGCCAATTTCTATGGAGTTTTCATGAATGGCGTGAAAATGCAAATGCTTCGCTTTGACGTTTAAGTTGACGACGAATAGAATGAAAGATTGTCTCGCATGCTTCGCTTCATGCTTCGAGTTTCCGAAATTTCAACTTTTTTTGACAGATAAAAGACAGCTTTTTGTTTTTTTTCTTTTTGGCTTTTCTTTATCATCGCCCCCGAAATAAAATAATGTCGTTCGAAGAATTACTTTTGAACGAAATAAATATCCATGCATTTTTAATAAAATGGATTATGGATATAAAAACAAAATAAAAAAAAGAGAAGTGGGCATCCATTTCTGCACATTGCAATGTTCCATGTATTTTATATTTTCAGTCGTTCAGTGCCTCTGAGAGACTGTTTTGTTAAAGAACTTAAGAAGGAGAACTCTCACTCTGGAAGTGGCGCCACAGAAATGCTTCAAAAATCGATTTATATGGATCAAATGGACTTCATGAGACCGTTCGTTATGTAAAATTGTTGTTATTTTGGTTTTTATTGATTGTCATTATTTTTCGGTACTAAGTATCCAACTGGACGGAGTCGAGCTACTGTAGCTAACTGGAAGAAATAAACAGTCCTTTCTTTTAGCCAGTGTCACCAAACATCACCCTAAGCGAGGAGCGGAGTTCATCTGCCACGTCAAGGAGTTCCGAGAGAAAGCTGATTGAAGAATCGCAGGAGCAGTTTAACGGTATTTGCCGGCGAAAAATTTGGGACTGAGTCAACTCACTTTGTGAGCCATACGCTCCAATGTCCACCGCCGTAAAGGTATAGTTAGCATCACAAGCAGCTAACAGAACTATCGAGTAACATCCTGTTTAAGAAAAAAAATAATTATTTTGTATTTTTACAAGTTATTATGAACATTTTTACCTTTATAATTATAAAATGTAGCACCATAATTAGCAGGGCATATAATTTGTATGTGTTTCCCATCAACTGCACCTACGCAATGAGGGGAATTCCACATGTTCTCGTTGTCCTGCGCAATTCTGTGCCATTCGTGCTGATTGGAGAAGAGCAAGATAGGTCGGCATGAGTGTTTCCCACAATACTTCACAAGACTCTATTATTATATTGCGAATCGTACAAGCTGCAATTTTGAATGACAACGACCAATCGACCTATCAAACGAAATTGACTTTATTCAGTGTGAACGACCGCTATTTCGTATGAAAATGTTTGCCAAAAATTCGCATTTTCGACTCGGTGAGAATATAGTATAATTTGAGTGTTGAAATTTGCAATGGAAAATAAGGAGAAAAGGTAAAATAAATTCAATTTATTGTATTCATTTCTTTATAGCTTTAATTTGAACTTAAAATTTAAACGATTGCCGCAATCATCGCAAACGATGATTGCGGCAATGCCAATGTTTATTGGGGCTGCTCGAATGTTACCGCTCCCGTAAAGACGAATTTGAGCACCCCAGAATGAAGAGGTTTGCATAATCCAATGTTTTGGAAGACATGGTTTCGAAAGGATTGATTGATTGCTACTGTCGCGACCACCTGCATTTGCAGGACAACAACAATGCTCAACCGCGGAAAAGGGAACTGATCGAAGGAATAAGAGTTGGTGACCAGCAACCGACTCGAGCACACCACCGCTCAGAACCAGCCGCCGTCTCAGGCAGCCCGACACTTACTCCAACGCGCTTCCGTCACTGGCAGCACGACGCCTACCGCATTGCAGCTCACACAAGATGAAACCATATATATTTATATTTTCTCTTTATTTGTTTAGACTTTATAATAACAAATGCAATATCTTCTGAGCGATCCATTTTTGTTTTATTTTTTTAACTTCAAACAATTCAGTTCACTGACAGGTAAAATAAATACTGCCAAGTTTCACAAAAATTGTTAACAAACAAGTTATTCGACTTGTCATTTTTTGATTACTCGCTTATGAAAAAACGCTAATAACCAATTATATAACATATAACAATATAACAATAGGAGTATTCTCACCGACCCTCTTATATTTCGTAAATATACGTTGCGTATTTTGCGTATTTCTGATACATGTGAGCATCTTTTTTCGTTATCTGAGTATATTTCACAATGTTTATATTATTTCGTTTTTTATCCATTTATTTTTTAAAACATCTTTCGTTTCACAATATTAGATACATATTACGCAATATTGGGTGAAATATTATTTAACAAAATAAAATATTAAATTTTTGACAGCTTTGTGTTAAATATACTCCGCGTATTTCTGCACAAGGGTCCAGCCTGCGTATATTCACGATAGCGTATTTTTTCGACATTGCTATTTCACCGTATATGTTGTCATAGCGCTAGATAACTTTTGAAGCCTCTAAAAATTTAGCAACGATTTTCATCAAAAATTCCACAATATTAGTCGGTGAGCTTTGTAGAACTCAATATTATTCAATCATAGTGAACGAGAGCACAGATATATCTGTGTCAAAGAATTTGGCAATTATTATAATAGTTTATAATGTAAAATGTACTGATCGATTCCTTGTTTCGTTTTCTTGAAAACACCAGTCCTGAAGGAATTTTCAAAGCTATATTGGGAGTTCTAAAAATTTAAAAATTTTAAATTTTTTTTAAAAATTTACCTCTGGAAAAAATGATCGGGTTCGCAGCTGACAATTACTCAGTAATGATGGCACCAGTTAATGGTGTTCAAGTTGTTCCTAATTTATTTGCAACAGGTTGTGTCTGTCATATACTTAATTTAACATCACTGTGAAATGTTTTCAAAAGAAACTGATAAATTTTTGAAAACTTTTGTAACAGTTCTGATTTTATAGCATGTTCACACGGAGATGATTTTCGGCCCAAAATCGATTTTAGCTGAAAAGCTACCGAAAATCTAATTTTCGCCTTGGATTAACTGTCAAATGAAAATCAAATTTTCGGCTGATTTTCATCGAAAATCAAGAAATTTTCGGTTTGCAATCGTGGTTTTTGTTAAAAATAGTACTATTTCACAAAAATCCTTTACCCTGATGTCATATTCATTCCCTCACAATGAAGAAGTCGACAACAACGTGTGTAAAATACACACCAATACATAGGAAAGAAATACCGCCAAACGAAAATCTGACGTATGAAAATCTATTTTGTCGTGTGAACGGCTTTTTTGAAAAACTGATTTTCAGCTAAAAATTTGGCTCGTGTGAACGCACTATAACTCTTCTCTGGTTTTGTTTATCGTTATGAATAGCATTTTTCTGAAGTGAAATTTCAAAAACATAAACAAACAAAAAGTAAATAAATCAAAACATGGATATGTGCATACGATGGGTTTTTTGTCACTAATACATCATCTATCACTTTTATATTCTGGTATATGACCAGCATATATCGAAATTTTGAAGAACTTCTCTTTCCGAATTCATATTGTATTCAATTCATATGTATTTATCGGAAAAAATGTAAACAAGGAAAATTGACCTATCAAACGAAATTGACTTCATTCAGTGTGAACGACCGCTTTTTCGTATGAAAATGTTTGCCAAAAATTCGCATTTTCGACTCGGTGACAATATAATATAACTTGAGTGTTGAAATTTACAACGGAAAATAAGGAGAAACGGTAAAATAAATTCAATTTATTGTATTAATTTCTTTATAGCTTTAATTTGTATTATTATGTATGCTTATAATAAAAGTTTGTAAATATTGGTATTTAAGAATGTATCTTTTTCCGACCAAATATAATGAAATTCTTCTCCTTCTACATACAGCTCTTTAGATAAAATTATGTTATAGCATGTTCACACGGAGCTGATTTCGCCTTGGAGTAACTGTCAAATGAAAATCAAATTTTCGGCTGATTTTCATCGAAAATCAAGAAATTTTCGGTTTTCAATCGTGGTTTTTGTTGAAAAAATCCTTTTACCTTTTCCCTGATGTCATATTCATTCCCACACAATGAAGAAGTCGACAACAACGTGTGTAGAATACACACCAATACAAAGGAAAGAAATACCGCCAAACGAAAATCTGACGTATGAAAATCTATTTTGTCGTGTGAACGGCTTTTTTGAAAATCTGATTTTCAGCTAAAAATTTGGGTCGTGTGAACGCACTATTATTTAGACTTGGAAGTTCGAGCTCATTTCTCAACTTCGTTTTTATTAAACTCAAATCAAAAAATTTTCTCTAAGCAGCTGCTGAATTATGAGGAAGGCAGAATAGATTATTCACAAATTTAGTGAATACATTAAAAGTATTTTCTCCCAAACCATTTTTCAAATTGTCCACTCTTTCTCAGAATTGGGCTACATCTGAACAGTTTTCTGTTCAAATATTAGAAAGCTGCAAAAGTTTAAATTCTGTTATGATAATATCGGGATCACATTCGATTAGATTATTGAAATTATTTATCAATTGTAATATTGAAACATTTATTTTGATAAAATTTGTGAGGGTGTTATGATAATCAAGTTTTTTAAATCTTCTCTTCCAAAATAAAATGACATTTGAACTTTTTTCAATAATTCCAAATAAAAATATTTATATTTTTTTACGAATATTTAATTTTATATTTATTCTCTGTGACTGAGATTGTGATTTGTCTCTTTCTGTCGTTAATAAAGTAAATTTACAATTGCACTTGACATCTTCAAAACAGCTAGTCTTCAAACACTAGTGTTGCCAATTTCTATGGAGTTTTCATGAATGGCGTGAAAATGCAAATGCTTCGCTTTGACGTTTAAGTTGACGACGAATAGAATGAAAGATTGTCTCGCATGCTTCGCTTCATGCTTCGAGTTTCCGAAATTTCAACTTTTTTTGACAGATAAAAGACAGCTTTTTTGTTTTTTTTCTTTTTGGCTTTTCTTTATCATCGCCCCCGAAATAAAATAATGTCGTTCGAAGAATTACTTTTGAACGAAATAAATATCCATGCATTTTTAATAAAATGGATTATGGATATAAAAACAAAATAAAAAAAAGAGAAGTGGGCATCCATTTCTGCACATTGCAATGTTCCATGTATTTTATATTTTCAGTCGTTCAGTGCCTCTGAGAGACTGTTTTGTTAAAGAACTTAAGAAGGAGAACTCTCACTCTGGAAGTGGCGCCACAGAAATGCTTCAAAAATCGATTTATATGGATCAAATGGACTTCATGAGACCGTTCGTTATGTAAAATTGTTGTTATTTTGGTTTTTATTGATTGTCATTATTTTTCGGTACTAAGTATCCAACTGGACGGAGTCGAGCAACTGTAGCTAACTGGAAGAAATAAACAGTCCTTTCTTTTAGCCAGTGTCACCAAACATCACCCTAAGCGAGGAGCGGAGTTCATCTGCCACGTCAAGGAGTTCCGAGAGAAAGCTGATTGAAGAATCGCAGGAGCAGTTTAACGGTATTTGCCGGCGAAAAATTTGGGACTGAGTCAACTCACTTTGTGAGCCATACGCTCCAATGTCCACCGCCGTAAAGGTATAGTTAGCATCACAAGCAGCTAACAGAACTATCGAGTAACATCCTGTTTAAGAAAAAAAATAATTATTTTGTATTTTTACAAGTTATTATGAACATTTTTACCTTTATAATTATAAAATGTAGCACCATAATTAGCAGGGCATATAATTTGTATGTGTTTCCCATCAACTGCACCTACGCAATGAGGGGAATTCCACATGTTCTCGTTGTCCTGCGCAATTCTGTGCCATTCGTGCTGATTGGAGAAGAGCAAGATAGGTCGGCATGAGTGTTTCCCACAATACTTCACAAGACTCTATTATTATATTGCGAATCGTACAAGCTGCAATTTTGAATGACAACGACCAATCGACCTATCAAACGAAATTGACTTTATTCAGTGTGAACGACCGCTATTTCGTATGAAAATGTTTGCCAAAAATTCGCATTTTCGACTCGGTGAGAATATAGTATAATTTGAGTGTTGAAATTTGCAATGGAAAATAAGGAGAAAAGGTAAAATAAATTCAATTTATTGTATTCATTTCTTTATAGCTTTAATTTGAACTTAAAATTTAAACGATTGCCGCAATCATCGCAAACGATGATTGCAGCAATGCCAATGTTTATTGGGACTGCTCGAATGTTACCGCTCCCGTAAAGACGAATTTGAGCACCCCAGAATGAAGAGGTTTGCATAATCCAATGTTTTGGAAGACATGGTTTCGAAAGGATTGATTGATTGCTACTGTCGCGACCACCTGCATTTGCAGGACAACAACAATGCTCAACCGCGGAAAAGGGAACTGATCGAAGGAATAAGAGTTGGTGACCAGCAACCGACTCGAGCACACCACCGCTCAGAACCAGCCGCCGTCTCAGGCAGCCCGACACTTACTCCAACGCGCTTCCGTCACTGGCAGCACGACGCCTACCGCATTGCAGCTCACACAAGATGAAACCATATATATTTATATTTTCTCTTTATTTGTTTAGACTTTATAATAACAAATGCAATATCTTCTGAGCGATCCATTTTTGTTTTATTTTTTTAACTTCAAACAATTCAGTTCACTGACAGGTAAAATAAATACTGCCAAGTTTCACAAAAATTGTTAACAAACAAGTTATTCGACTTGTCATTTTTTGATTACTCGCTTATGAAAAAACGCTAATAACCAATTATATAACATATAACAATATAACAATAGGAGTATTCTCACCGACCCTCGTATATTTCGTAAATATACGTTGCGAATTTTGCGTATTTCTGATACATGTGAGCATCTTTTTTCGTTATCTGAGTATATTTCACAATGTTTATATTATTTCGTTTTTTATCCATTTATTTTTTAAAACATCTTTCGTTTCACAATATTAGATACATATTACGCAATATTGGGTGAAATATTATTTAACAAAATAAAATATTAAATTTTTGACAGCTTTGTGTTAAATATACTCCGCGTATTTCTGCACAAGGGTCCAGCCTGCGTATATTCACGATAGCGTATTTTTTCGACATTGCTATTTCACCGTATATGTTGTCATAGCGCTAGATAACTTTTGAAGCCTCTAAAAATTTAGCAACGATTTTCATCAAAAATTCCACAATATTAGTCGGTGAGCTTTGTAGAACTCAATATTATTCAATCATAGTGAACGAGAGCACAGATATATCTGTGTCAAAGAATTGGCAATTATTATAATAGTTTATAATGTAAAATGTACTGATCGATTCCTTGTTTCGTTTTCTTGAAAACACCAGTCCTGAAGGAATTTTCAAAGCTATATTGGGAGTTCTAAAAATTTAAAATTTTAAATTTTTTTTTAAAAATTTACCTCTGGAAAACATGATCGGGTTCGCAGCTGACAATTACTCAGTAATGATGGCACCAGTTAATGGTGTTCAAGTTGTTCCTAATTTATTTGCAACAGGTTGTGTCTGTCATATACTTAATTTAACATCACTGTGAAATGTTTTCAAAAGAAACTGATAAATTTTTGAAAACTTTTGTAACAGTTCTGATTTTATAGCATGTTCACACGGAGATGATTTTCGGCCCAAAATCGATTTTAGCTGAAAAGCTACCGAAAATCTAATTTTCGCCTTGGATTAACTGTCAAATGAATATCAAATTTTCGGCTGATTTTCATCGAAAATCAAGAAATTTCGGTTTGCAATCGTGGTTTTTGTTAAAAATAGTACTATTTCACAAAAATCCTTTACCCTGATGTCATATTCATTCCCTCACAATGAAGAAGTCGACAACAACGTGTGTAAAAACACACCAATACATAGGAAAGAAATACCGCCAAACGAAAATCTGACGTATGAAAATCTATTTTGTCGTGTGAACGGCTTTTTTGAAAAACTGATTTTCAGCTAAAAATTTGGCTCGTGTGAACGCACTATAACTCTTCTCTGGTTTTGTTTATCGTTATGAATAGCATTTTTCTGAAGTGAAATTTCAAAAACATAAACAAACAAAAAGTAAATAAATCAAAACATGGATATGTGCATACGATGGGTTTTTTGTCACTAATACATCATCTATCACTTTTATATTCTGGTATATGACCAGCATATATCGAAATTTTGAAGAACTTCTCTTTCCGAATTCATATTGTATTCAATTCATATGTATTTATCGGAAAAAATGTAAACAAGGAAAATTGACCTATCAAACGAAATTGACTTCATTCAGTGTGAACGACCGCTTTTTCGTATGAAAATGTTTGCCAAAAATTCGCATTTTCGACTCGGTGACAATATAATATAACTTGAGTGTTGAAATTTACAACGGAAAATAAGGAGAAACGGTAAAATAAATTCAATTTATTGTATTAATTTCTTTATAGCTTTAATTTGTATTATTATGTATGCTTATAATAAAAGTTTGTAAATATTGGTATTTAAGAATGTATCTTTTCCGACCAAATATAATGAAATTCTTCTCCTTCTACATACAGCTCTTTAGATAAATTATGTTATAGCATGTTCACACGGAGCTGATTTCGCCTTGGAGTAACTGTCAAATGAAAATCAAATTTTCGGCTGATTTTCATCGAAAATCAAGAAATTTTCGGTTTTCAATCGTGGTTTTTGTTGAAAAAATCCTTTTACCTTTACCCTGATGTCATATTCATTCCCACACAATGAAGAAGTCGACAACAACGTGTGTAGAATACACACCAATACAAAGGAAAGAAATACCGCCAAACGAAAATCTGACGTATGAAAATCTATTTTGTCGTGTGAACGGCTTTTTTGAAAATCTGATTTTCAGCTAAAAATTTGGGTCGTGTGAACGCACTATTATTTAGACTTGGAAGTTCGAGCTCATTTCTCAACTTCGTTTTTATTAAACTCAAATCAAAAAATTTTCTCTAAGCAGCTGCTGAATTATGAGGAAGGCAGAATAGATTATTCACAAATTTAGTGAATACATTAAAAGTATTTTCTCCCAAACCATTTTTCAAATTGTCCACTCTTTCTCAGAATTGGGCTACATCTGAACAGTTTTCTGTTCAAATATTAGAAAGCTGCAAAAGTTTAAATTATGTTATGATAATATCGGGATCACATTCGATTAGATTATTGAAATTATTTATCAATTGTAATATTGAAACATTTATTTTGATAAAATTTGTGAGGGTGTTATGATAATCAAGTTTTTTAAATCTTCTCTTCCAAAATAAAATGACATTTGAACTTTTTTCAATAATTCCAAATAAAAATATTTATATTTTTTTACGAATATTTAATTTTATATTTATTCTCTGTGACTGAGATTGTGATTTGTCTCTTTCTGTCGTTAATAAAGTAAATTTACAATTGCACTTGACATCTTCAAAACAGCTAGTCTTCAAACACTAGTGTTGCCAATTTCTATGGAGTTTTCATGAATGGCGTGAAAATGCAAATGCTTCGCTTTGACGTTTAAGTTGAATTTACGTAGTCTTATGGCGACGAATAGAATGAAAGATTGCCTCGCATGCTTCGCTTCATGCTTCGAGTTTCCGAAATTTCAACTTTTCTGAGGCTTTGACAGATAAAAGATAGCTGTTTTGCTTTTTTTCTTTTTGGCTTTTCTTTATCATCGTCCCCGAAATAAAATAATGTCGTTCGAAGAATTACTTTCGAACGAATAACAAAATATCCATGCATTTTTAATAAAAGGGATTATGGATATAAAAACAAAATAAAAAAAAAAGAGAAGTGGGCATCCATTTCTGCACATTACAATGTTCCATGTATTTTATATTTTCAGTCGTTCAGTGCCTCTGAGAGAGCGTTTTGTTAAGAACTTAAGAAGGAGAACTCTCCGTCTGGAAGTGACGCCACAGAAATGCTTCAAAAATCGATTTATATGGATCAAATGGACTTTATGAGACCGTTCGTTATGTAAAATTGTTGTTATTTTGGTTTTTATTGATTGTCATTATTTTTCGGTACTAAGTATCCAACTGGACGAGTCGAGCAACTGTAGCTAACTGGAAGAAATAAACAGTCCTTTCTTTTAGCCAGTGTCACCAAACATCACCCTAAGCGAGGAGCGGAGTTCATCTGCCACGTCAAGGAGTTCCGAGAGAAAGCTGATTGAAGAATCGCAGGAGCAGTTTAACGGTATTTGCCGGCGAAAAATTTGGGACTGAGTCAACTCACTTTGTGAACCATACGCTCCAATGTCCACCGCCGTAAAGGTATAGTTAGCATCACAGCAGCTAACAGAACTATCGAGTAACATCCTGTTTAAGAAAAAAAATAATTATTTTGTATTTTTACAAGTTATTATGAACATTTTTACCTTTATAATTATAAAATGTAGCACCATAATTAGCAGGGCATATAATTTGTATGTGTTTCCCATCAACTGCACCTACGCAATGAGGGGAATTCCACATGTTCTCGTTGTCCTGCGCAATTCTGTGCCATTCGTGCTGATTGGAGAAGAGCAAGATAGGTCGGCATGAGTGTTTCCCACAATACTTCACAAGACTCTATTATTATATTGCGAATTGTACAAGCTGCAATTTCGAATGACAACGACCAATCGACCTATCAAACGAAATTGACTTTATTCAGTGTGAACGACCGCTATTTCGTATGAAAATGTTTGCCAAAAATTCGCATTTTCGACTCGGTGAGAATGTAGTATAATTTGAGTGTTGAAATTTACAATGGAAAATAAGGAGAAAAGGTAAAATAAATTCAATTTATTGTATTCATTTCTTTATAGCTTTAATTTGAACTTAAAATTTATGTTTTTCACAGCACTCGCAAACGATGATTGCGGCAATGCCAATGTTTATTGGGACTGCTCGAATGTTACCGCTCCCGTAAAGACGAATTCGAGCACCCCAGAATGAAGAGGTTTGTATAATCCAATGTTTTGGAAGACATGGTTTCGAAAGGATTGATTGATTGCTACTGTCGCGACCACCTGCATTTGCAGGACAACAACAATGCTCGATCGCGGAAAAGGCAACAGATCGAAGGAGGAAAAGTTGGTGACCAGCCACCGACTCGAGCACACCACCGCTCAGAACCAGCCGCTGTCTCAGGCAACCCGACACTTACCCCAACCCGCTTCCGTCGCTGACAGCACGACGCCTACCGCATTGCAGCTCACACAAGATGAAACCATATATATTTATATTTTCTCTTATTTGTTTAGACTTTATAATAACAAATGCAATATCTTCTGAGCGATCCATTTTTGTTTTATTTTTTTAACTTCAAACAATTCAGTTCACTGACAGGTAAAATAAATGCTGCCAAGTTTCACAAAAATTGTTAACAAACAAGTTATTCGACTTGTCATTTCTTGAGTACTCGCTTATGAAAAAACGCTAATAAACAATTATATAACATATAACAATATAACAATAGGAGTATTCTCACCGACCCTTGTATATTTCGTAAAAATACGTTGCGTATTTTGCGTATTTCTGATACATGTGAGCATGTTTTCGTTATCTGAGTATATTTCACAATGTTTATATTATTTCGTTTTTTATCCATTTATTTTTTAAAACATCTTTCGTTTCACAATATTAGATACATATTAAGCAATATTGGGTGAAATATTATTTAACAAAATAAAATATTAAATTTTTGACAGCTTTGTGTTGAATATACTCCGCGTATTTCTGCACAAGGGTCCAGCCTGCGTATTTTTACGATAGCGTATTTTTCGACATTGCTATTTTACCGTATATGTTGTCATAGCGCTAGATAACTTTTGAAGCCTCTAAAAATTTAGCAACGATTTTCATCAAAAATTCGACAATATCAGTCGGTGAGCTTTGTAGAACTCAATATTATTCAATCATAGTGAACGAGAGCACAGATATATCTGTGTCAAAGAATTTGGCAATTATTATAAGAGTTTATAATGTAAAATGTACTGATCGATTCCTTGTTTCGTTTTCTTGAAAACACCAGTCCTGAAGGAATTTTCAATGCTATATTGGGAGTTCTAAAAATTTACTCCATTACTCTGGAAAACATGATCGGGTTCGCAGCTGACAATTACTCAGTAATGATGGGACCAGTTAATGGTGTTCAAGTTGTTCCTAATTTATTTGCAACAGGTTGTGTCTGTCATATACTTAATTAGCATCACTTTCTGCTTGTGAAATGTTTTCAAAAGAAACTGATAAATTTTTGAAAACTTTTGTAACAGTTCTGATTTTATAGCATGTTCACACAGAGATGATTTTCGGCCCAAAATCGATTTTAGTTGAAAAGCTACCGAAAATCTAATTTTCGCCTTGGATTAACTGTCAAATGAAAATCAAATTTTCGGCTGATTTTCATCGAAAATCAAGAAATTTTCGGTTTGCAATCGTGGTTTTTGTTAAAAATAGTACTATTTCACAAAAATCCTTTACCCTGATGTCATATTCATTCCCACACAATGAAGAAATCGACAACAACGTGTGTAAAATACACACCAATACATAGGAAAGAAATACCGCCCAACGAAAATCTGACGTATGAAAATCTATTTGTCGTGTGAACGGCTTTTTTAAAAATCAGATTTTAAAAATTTGGCTCGTGTGAACGCACTAGAACTCTTTTCTGGTTTTGTTTATCGTTATGAATAGCATTTTTCTGAAGTGAAATTTGAAAAACATAAACAAACAAAAAGTAAATAAATCAAACATGGACATGTGCAAACGATGGCTTTTTGTCACTAATACATCATCTATCACTTTTATATTCTGGTATATGACCAGCATATATCGAAATTTTGAAGAACTTCTCTTTCCGAATTCATATTGTATTCAATTCATATGTATTTATCGAAAAAATGTAAACAAGGAAAATTGACCTATCAAACGAAATTGACTTCATTCAGTGTGAACAACCGCTTTTTCGTATGAAAATGTTTGCCAAAATTCGCATTTTCGACTCGGTGACAATATAATATAACTTGAGTGTTGAAACTTACAACGGAAAATAAGGAGAAACGGTAAAATAAATTCAATTTATTGCATTAAATTCTTTATAGCTTTAATTTGAACTTAAAATTTATGTTTTTCAGAGCACTTGCAAACGATGATTGCGGCAATGCCAAAGTTTATTGGGACTGCTCGAATGTTACCGCTCCTTTATTTTCTCTTTATTTGTTTAGATTTTATAATAACAAATGCAATATCTTCTGAGCGATCCATTTTTGTTTAAAATTTAACTTCAAACAATTCAGTTCACTGACAGGAAAAAATAAATACTGCCAAGTTTCCCAAAAATTGTTAACAAACAAGTTATTCGACTTGTCATTTTTTGATTACTCGCTTATGAAAAAACGCTAATAACCAATTATATAACATATAACAATATAACAATAGGAGTATTCTCACCGACCCTCGTATATTTCGTAAATATACGCTTCGTATTTTGCGTATTTCTGATACATGTGAGCATCTTTTTTCGTTATCTGAGTGTTTTTCACAATGTTTATATTATTTCGTTTTTTATCCATTTATTTTTTAAAACATCTTTCGTTTCACAATATTAGATACATATTAAGCAATATTGGGTGAAATATTATATAACAAAATAAAATATTAAATTTTTGACAGATTTGTGTTAAATATACTTTGCGTATTTCTGCAAAAGGGCCCAGCCTGCGTATTTTTACGACGGTGGTATTTTACCGTATATGTTGTCATAGCGCTATATAACTTTTGAAGCCTCTAAAAATTTGGCAACGATTTTCATCAAAAATTCGACAATATCAGTCGGTGAGCTTTGTAGAACTCAATATTATTCAATCATAGTGAACGAGAGCACAGATATATCTGTGTCAAAGAATTTGGCAATTATTATAATAGTTTATAATGTAAAATGTACTGATCGATTCCTTGTTTCGTTTTCTTGAAAACACCAGTCCTGAAGGAATTTCAATGCTATATTGGGAGTTCTAAAAATTTACTCCATTCCTCTGGAAAATATGATCGGGTTCGCAGCTGACAATTACTCAGTAGTGATGGGACCAGTTAATGGTGTTCAAATTAAATTGAAGCAAGTTGTTCCTAATTTATTTGCAACAGGTTGTGTCTGTCATATACTTAATTTAGCATCACTTTCTGCTTGTGAAATGTTTCCAATAGAAACTGATAAATTTTTGAAAACTTTTGTAACAGTTCTGATTTAATAGCATGTTCACACGGAGCTGATTTTCGGCCCAAAATCGATTTTCGTTGAAAAGCTGCCGTAAATCTGATTTTCGCCTTGGGATAACTGTCAAATGAAAATCAAATTTTCGACTGATTTTCATCGAAAATCAAGAAATTTTCGGTTTTCAATCGTGGTTTTGTTGAAAAAATCCTTTTACCTTTACCCTGATGTCATATTCATTCCCACAATGAAAAAGTCGATAACAACGTGTGTAGAATACACACCAATACAAAGGAAAGAAATACCGCCAAACGAAAATCTGACGTATGAAAATCTATTTTGTCGTGTGAACGGCTTTTTTGAAAATCTGATTTTCAGCAAAAAATTTGGGTCGTGTGAACGCACTATTATTTAGACTTGGAAGTTCGAACTCATTTTCTCAACTTCGTTTTTATTAAACTCAAACCAAAAAATTTTCTCTAAGCAGCTGCTGAATTATGAGGAAGGCAGAATAGATTATTCACAAATTTAGTGAATTCATTAAAAGTATTTTCTCCCAAACCATTTTTCAAATTGTCCACTCTTTCTCAGAATTGGGCTACATCTGAACAGTTTTCTGTTCAAATATTAGAAAGCTGCAAAAGTTTAAATTATGTTATGATAATATCGGGATCACATTCGATTAGATTATTGAAATTATTTATCAATTGTAATATTGAAACATTTTGTTTTGATAAAATTGGTGAAGGTGTTATGATAATTAAGTTTTTTAAATCTTCTCTTCCAAAATCAAATCACATTTTAACTTTTTTCAATAATTCCAAATAAAAATTTCGAATATTTAATTTTATATTTATTCTCTGTGACTGAGATTGTGATTTGTCTCTTTCTGTCGTTAACAAAGTAAATTTACAATTGCACCTGACATCTTCAAAACAGCTAGTCTTCAAATACTAGTGTTGCCAATTTCTATGGAGTTTTCATGAATGGCGTGAAAATGCAAATGCTTTGCTTTGACGTTTAAGTTGAATTTACGTAGGGTTATGGCGACGAATAGAATGAAAGATTGCCTCGCATGCTTCGCTTCATGCTTCGAGTTTCCGAAATTTCAACTTTTTTTGACAGATAAAAGACAGCTATTTTGCTTTTTTTCTTTTTGGCTTTTCTTTATCATCGTCCCCGAAATAAAATAATGTCGTTCGAAGAATTACTTTTGAACGAAATAACAAAATATCCATGCATTTTTAATAAAAGGGATTATGGATATAAAAATCAAAATAAAAAAAAAGAGAAGTGGGTATCCACTTCAGCACATTGCAATGTTCCATGTATTTTATATTTTCAGAACTAAAGTAATCAGAATTAAAGAACTTAAGAAGGAGAACTCTCACTCTGGAAGTGGCGATTCGATCGATTTATATGGATCAAATGGACTTCATGAGACCGTTCGTTATGTAAAATTGTTGTTATTTTGGTTTTTATTAATTGTCATTATTTTTCGGTACTAAGTATCCAACTGGACGAGTCGAGCAACTGTAGCTAACTGGAAGAAATAAACAGTCCTTTCTTTTAGCCAGTGTCACCAAACATCACCCTAAGCGAGGAGCGGAGTTCATCTGCCACGTCAAGCAGTTCCGAGAGAAAGCTGATTGAAGAATCGCAGGAGCAGTTTAACGGTATTTGCCGGCGAAAAATTTGGGACTGAGTCAACTCACTTTGTGAGCCATACGCTCCAATGTCCACCGCCGTAAAGGTATAGTTAGCATCACAGCAGCTAACAGAACTATCGAGTAACATCCTGTTTAAGAAAAAAAATAATTATTTTGTATTTTTACAAGTTATTATGAACATTTTTACCTTTATAATTATAAAATGTAGCACCATAATTAGCAGGGCATATAATTTGTATGTGTTTCCCATCAACTGCACCTACGCAATGAGGGGAATTCCACATGTTCTCGTTGTCCTGCGCAATTCTGTGCCATTCGTGCTGATTGGAGAAGAGCAAGATAGGTCGGCATGAGTGTTTCCCACAATACTTCACAAGACTCTATTATTATATTGCGAATCGTACAAGCTGCAATTTTGAATGACAACGACCAATCGACCTATCAAACGAAATTGACTTTATTCAGTGTGAACGACCGCTATTTCGTATGAAAATGTTTGCCAAAAATTCGCATTTTCGACTCGGTGAGAATATAGTATAATTTGAGTGTTGAAATTTACAATGGAAAATAAGGAGAAAAGGTAAAATAAATTCAATTTATTGTATTAATTTCTTTATAGCTTTAATTTGAACTTAAAATTTATGTTTTTCACAGCACTCGCAAACGATGATTGCGGCAATGCCAATGTTTATTGGGGCTGCTCGAATGTTACCGCTCCCGTAAAGACGAATTTGAGCACCCCAGAATGAAGAGGTTTGCATAATCCAATGTTTTGGAAGACAAGGTTTCGAAAGGATTGATTGATTGCTACTGTCGCGACCACCTGCATTTGCAGGACAACAACAATGCTCAACCGCGGAAAAGGGAACTGATCGAAGGAATAAGAGTTGGTGACCAGCAACCGACTCGAGCACACCACCGCTCAGAACCAGCCGCCGTCTCAGGCAGCCCGACACTTACCCCAACGCGCTTCCGTCACTGGCAGCACGACGCCTACCGCATTGCAGCTCACACAAGATGAAACCATATATATTTATATTTTCTCTTTATTTGTTTAGACTTTATAATAACAAATGCAATATCTTCTGAGCGATCCATTTTTGTTTTATTTTTTTAACTTCAAACAATTCAGTTCACTGACAGGAAAAAATAAATACTGCCAAGTTTCCCAAAAATTGTTAACAAACAAGTTATTCGACTTGTCATTTTTTGATTACTCGCTTATGAAAAAACGCTAATAACCAATTATATAACATACTACTACTACTATGAAAGAGCATGTGCGTAGAGCTACCTCTTCAGTTGTTCTCTAACTGTAAAACTACAAAATTAAAATTTTCTTCATGAGACCGTTCGTTATGTAAAATTGTTGTTATTTTGGTTTTTATTGATTGTCATTATTTTTCGGTACTAAGTATCCAACTGGACGGAGTCGAGCAACTGTAGCTAACTGGAAGAAATAAACAGTCCTTTCTTTTAGCCAGTCTCACCAAACTTCACCCTAAGTGAGGAGCGGAGTTCATCTGCCACGTCAAGGAGTTCCGAAAGAAAGCTGATTGAAGAATCGCAGGAGCAGTTTAACGCTATTTGCCGGCGAAAAATTTGCGACTGAGTCAAGGAACTCCGCCGTCACTTTGTGAGCCATACGCTCCAATGTCCACCGCCGTAAATGTATAGTTAGCATCACTACAGCTAACAGAACTATCGAGTAACATCCCGTCCATACAATTTTTATGTGTTTCCTATCAACTGCACCTACGCAATGAGGGGAATTCCACATGTTCTCGTTGTCCTGCGCAATTCTGTGCCATTCGTGCTGATTGGAGAAGAGCATTTTGAAGAGAATTTTGAATGACAACGACCAATCGACCTATCAAACGAAATTGACTTCATTCAGTGTGACGACCGCTATTTCGTATAAAAATATTTGCCAAAAATTCGCATTTTCGACTCGGTGAGAATATAGTATAATTTGAGTGTTGAAATTTGCAATGGAAAATAAGGAGAAAAGGTAAAATAAATTCAATTTATTGTATTCATTTCTTTATAGCTTTAATTTGAACTTAAAATTTAAACGATTGCCGCAATCATCGCAAACGATGATTGCGGCAATGCCAATGTTTATTGGGGCTGCTCGAATGTTACCGCTCCCGTAAAGACGAATTTGAGCACCCCAGAATGAAGAGGTTTGCATAATCCAATGTTTTGGAAGACATGGTTTCGAAAGGATTGATTGATTGCTACTGTCGCGACCACCTGCATTTGCAGGACAACAACAATGCTCAACCGCGGAAAAGGGAACTGATCGAAGGAAAAAGAGTTGGTGACCAGCAACCGACTCGAGCACACCACCGCTCAGAACCAGCCGCCGTCTCAGGCAGCCCGACACTTACTCCAACGCGCTTCCGTCACTGGCAGCACGACGCCTACCGCATTGCAGCTCACACAAGATGAAACCATATATATTTATATTTTCTCTTTATTTGTTTAGACTTTATAATAACAAATGCAATATCTTCTGAGCGATCCATTTTTGTTTTATTTTTTTAACTTCAAACAATTCAGTTCACTGACAGGTAAAATAAATACTGCCAAGTTTCACAAAAATTGTTAACAAACAAGTTATTCGACTTGTCATTTCTTGATTACTCGCTTATGAAAAAACGCTTATAACCAATTATATAACATATAACAATATAACAATAGGAGTATTCTCACCGACCCTCGTATATTTCGTAAATATACGTTGCGTATTTTGCGTATTTCTGATACATGTGAGCATCTTTTTTCGTTATCTGAGTATATTTCACAATGTTTATATTATTTCGTTTTTTATCCATTTATTTTTTAAAACATCTTTCGTTTCACAATATTAGATACATATTAAGCAATATTGGGTGAAATATTATTTAACAAAATAAAATATTAAATTTTTGACAGCTTTGTGTTAAATATACTCCGCGTATTTCTGCACAAGGGTCCAGCCTGCGTATATTCACGATACCGTATTTTTTCGACATTGCTATTTTACCGTATATGTTGTCATAGCGCTAGATAACTTTTGAAGCCTCTAAAAATTTAGCAACGATTTTCATCAAAAATTCCACAATATCAGTCGGTGAGCTTTGTAGAACTCAATATTATTCAATCATAGTGAACGAGAGCACAGATATATCTGTGTCAAAGAATTTGGCAATTATTATAAGAGTTTATAATGTAAAATGTACTGATCGATTCCTTGTTTCGTTTTCTTGAAAACACCAGTCCTGAAGGAATTTTCAATGCTATATTGGGAGTTCTAAAAATTTAAAAATTTTAAATTTTTTTTTAAAAATTTACCTCTGGAAAACATGATCGGGTTCGCAGCTGACAATTACTCAGTAATGATGGCACCTGTTAATGGTGTTCAAGTTGTTCCTAATTTATTTGCAACAGGTTGTGTCTGTCATATACTTAATTTAACATCACTGTGAAATGTTTTCAAAAGAAACTGATAAATTTTTGAAAACTTTTGTAACAGTTCTGATTTTATAGCATGTTCACACGGAGATGATTTTCGGCCCAAAATCGATTTTAGTTGAAAAGCTACCGAAAATCTAATTTTCGCCTTGGATTAACTGTCAAATGAAAATCAAATTTTCGGCTGATTTTCATCGAAAATCAAGAAATTTTCGGTTTGCAATCGTGGTTTTTGTTAAAAATAGTACTATTTCACAAAAATCCTTTACCCTGATGTCATATTCATTCCCTCACAATGAAGAAGTCGACAACAACGTGTGTAAAATACACACCAATACATAGGAAAGAAATACCGCCAAACGAAAATCTGACGTATGAAAATCTATTTTGTCGTGTGAACGGCTTTTTTGAAAAACTGATTTTCAGCTAAAAATTTGGCTCGTGTGAACGCACTATAACTCTTCTCTGGTTTTGTTTATCGTTATGAATAGCATTTTTCTGAAGTGAAATTTCAAAAACATAAACAAACAAAAAGTAAATAAATCAAAACATGGATATGTGCATACGATGGGTTTTTTGTCACTAATACATCATCTATCACTTTTATATTCTGGTATATGACCAGCATATATCGAAATTTTGAAGAACTTCTCTTTCCGAATTCATATTGTATTCAATTCATATGTATTTATCGGAAAAAATGTAAACAAGGAAAATTGACCTATCAAACGAAATTGACTTCATTCAGTGTGAACGACCGCTTTTTCGTATGAAAATGTTTGCCAAAAATTCGCATTTTCGACTCGGTGACAATATAATATAACTTGAGTGTTGAAATTTACAACGGAAAATAAGGAGAAACGGTAAAATAAATTCAATTTATTGTATTAATTTCTTTATAGCTTTAATTTGTATTATTATGTATGCTTATAATAAAAGTTTGTAAATATTGGTATTTAAGAATGTATCTTTTGCCGACCAAATATAATGAAGTTCTTCTTCTTCTACATACAGCTCTTTAGATAAAATTATGTTATAGCATGTTCACACGGAGCTGATTTCGCCTTGGAATAACTGTCAAATGAAAATCAAATTTTCGGCTGATTTTCATCGAAAATCAAGAAATTTTCGGTTTTCAATCGTGGTTTTTGTTGAAAAAATCCTTTTACCTTTACCCTGATGTCATATTCATTCCCACACAATGAAGAAGTCGACAACAACGTGTGTAGAATACACACCAATACAAAGGAAAGAAATACCGCCAAACGAAAATCTGACGTATGAAAATCTATTTTGTCGTGTGAACGGCTTTTTTGAAAATCTGATTTTCAGCTAAAAATTTGGGTCGTGTGAACGCACTATTATTTAGACTTGGAAGTTCGAGCTCATTTCTCAACTTCGTTTTTATTAAACTCAAATCAAAAAATTTTCTCTAAGCAGCTGCTGAATTATGAGGAAGGCAGAATAGATTATTCACAAATTTAGTAAATACATTAAAAGTATTTTCTCCCAAACCATTTTTCAAATTGTCCACTCTTTCTCAGAATTGGGCTACATCTGAACAGTTTTCTGTTCAAATATTAGAAAGCTGCAAAAGTTTAAATTATGTTATGATAATATCGGGATCACATTCGATTAGATTATTGAAATTATTTATCATTTGTAATATTGAAACATTTATTTTGATAAAATTTGTGAGGGTGTTATGATAATCAAGTTTTTTAAATCTTCTCTTCCAAAATAAAATGACATTTGAACTTTTTTCAATAATTCCAAATAAAAATTTCGAATATTTAATTTTATATTTATTCTCTGTGACTGAGATTGTGATTTGTCTCTTTCTGTCGTTAATAAAGTAAATTTACAATTGCACTTGACATCTTCAAAACAGCTAGTCTTCAAATACTAGTGTTGCCAATTTCTATGGAGTTTTCATGAATGGCGTGAAAATGCAAATGCTTCGCTTTGACGTTTAAGTTGAATTTACGTAGGGTTATGGCGACGAATAGAATGAAAGATTGCCTCGCATGCTTCGCTTCATGCTTCGAGTTTCCGAAATTTCAACTTTTTTTGACAGATAAAAGACAGCTATTTTGCTTTTTTTCTTTTTGGCTTTTCTTTATCATCGTCCCCGAAATAAAATAATGTCGTTCGAAGAATTACTTTTGAACGAAATAACAAAATATCCATGCATTTTTAATAAAAGGGATTATGGATATAAAAATCAAAATAAAAAAAAGAGAAGTGGGTATCCACTTCAGCACATTGCAATGTTCCATGTATTTTATATTTTCAGAACTAAAGTAATCAGAATTAAAGAACTTATGAAGGAGAACTCTCACTCTGGAAGTGGCGATTCGATCGATTTATATGGATCAAATGGACTTCATGAGACCGTTCGTTATGTAAAATTGTTGTTATTTTGGTTTTTATTGATTGTCATTATTTTTCGGTACTAAGTATCCAACTGGACGAGTCGAGCAACTGTAGCTAACTGGAAGAAATAAACAGTCCTTTCTTTTAGCCAGTCTCACCAAACTAAGTGAGGAGCGGAGTTCATCTGCCACGTCAAGGAGTTCCGAGAGAAAGCTGATTGAAGAATCGCAGGAGCAGTTTAACGGTATTTGCCGACTCACTTTGTGAGCCATACGCTCCAATGTCCACCGCCGTAAAGGTATAATTAGCATCACAGCAGCTAACAGAACTATCGAGTAACATCCTGTTTAAGAAAGAAAATAATTAATTTATATTTTTACAAGTTATTATGAACATTTTTACCTTTATAATAATAAAATGTAGCACCACAATTGGTAGGGCATACAATTTGTATGTGTTTCCCATCAACTGCACCTACGCAATGAGGGGAATTCCACATGTTCTCGTTGTCCTGCGCAATTCCGTGCCATTCGTGCTGATTGGATAAGAGCATTTTGAAGAGAATTTTGAATTATAACGACCAATCGACCTATTAAACGAAATTGACTTCATTCAGTGTGACGACCGCTATTTCGTATAAAAATATTTGCCAAAAATTCGCATTTTCGACTCGGTGAGAATATAGTATAATTTGAGTGTTGAAATTTACAATGGAAAATAAGGAGAGAAAAGGTAAAATAAATTCAATTTATTGTATTAATTTCTTTATAGCTTTAATTTGAACTTAAAATTTATGTTTTCACAGCACTCGCAAACGATGATTGCGGCAATGCCAATGTTTATTGGGACTGCTCGAATGTTACCGCTCCCGTAAAGACGAATTCGAGCACCCCAGAATGAAGAGGTTTGTATAATCCAATGTTTTGGAAGACATGGTTTCGAAAGGATTGATTGATTGCTACTGTCGCGACCACCTGCATTTGCAGGACTACAACAATGCTCGATCGCGGAAAAGGCAACAGATCGAAGGAGGAAAAGTTGGTGACCAGCCACCGACTCGAGCACACCACCGCTCAGAACCAGCCGCTGTCTCAGGCAACCCGACACTTACCCCAACGCGCTTCCGTCGCTGACAGCACGACGCCTACCGCATTGCAGCTCACACAAGATGAAACCATATATATTTATATTTTCTCTTATTTGTTTAGACTTTATAATAACAAATGCAATATCTTCTGAGCGATCCATTTTTGTTTTATTTTTTTAACTTCAAACAATTCAGTTCACTGACAGGTAAAATAAATGCTGCCAAGTTTCACAAAAATTGTTAACAAACAAGTTATTCGACTTGTCATTTCTTGATTACTCGCTTATGAAAAAACGCTAATAAACAATTATATAACATATAACAATATAACAATAGGAGTATTCTCACCGACCCTTGTATATTTCGTAAAAATACGTTGCGTATTTTGCGTATTTCTGATACATGTGAGCATGTTTTCGTTATCTGAGTATATTTCACAATGTTTATATTATTTCGTTTTTTATCCATTTATTTTTTAAAACATCTTTCGTTTCACAATATTAGATACATATTAAGCAATATTGGGTGAAATATTATTTAACAAAATAAAATATTAAATTTTTGACAGCTTTGTGTTGAATATACTCCGCGTATTTCTGCACAAGGGTCCAGCCTGCGTATTTTTACGATAGCGTATTTTTTCGACATTGCTATTTTACCGTATATGTTGTCATAGCGCTAGATAACTTTTGAAGCCTCTAAAAATTTAGCAACGATTTTCATCAAAAATTCGACAATATCAGTCGGTGAGCTTTGTAGAACTCAATATTATTCAAGCATTGTGAACGAGAGCACAGATATATCTGTGTCAAAGAATTTGGCAATTATTATAAGAGTTTATAATGTAAAATGTACTGATCGATTCCTTGTTTCGTTTTCTTGAAAACACCAGTCCTGAAGGAATTTTCAATGCTATATTGGGAGTTCTAAAAATTTACTCCATTCCTCTGGAAAATATGATCGGGTTCGCAGCTGACAATTACTCAGTAGTGATGGGTCCAGTTAATGGTGTTCAAGTTAAATTGAAGCAAGTTGTACTAATTTATTTGCAACAGGTTGTGTCTGTCATATACTTAATTTAGCATCACTTTCTGCTTGTGAAATGTTTCCAATAGAAACTGATAAATTTTTGAAAACTTTTGTAACAGTTCTGATTTTATAGCATGTTCACACGGAGATGATTTTCGGCCCAAAATCGATTTTAGTTGAAAAGCTATCGAAAATCTAATTTTCGCCTTGGATTAACTGTCAAATGAAAATCAAATTTTCGGCTGATTTTCATCGAAAATCAAGAAATTTTCGGTTTGCAATCGTGGTTTTTGTTAAAAATAGTACTATTTCACAAAAATCCTTTACCCTGATGTCATATTCATTCCCACACAATGAAGAAGTCGACAACAACGTGTGTAAAATACACACCAATACATAGGAAAGAAATACCGCCAAACGAAAATCTGACGTATGAAAATCTATTTTGTCGTGTGAACGGCTTTTTTGAAAAACTGATTTTCAGCTAAAAATTTGGCTCGTGTGAACGCACTATAACTCTTCTCTGGTTTTGTTTATCGTTATGAATAGCATTTTTCTGAAGTGAAATTTCAAAAACATAAACAAACAAAAAGTAAATAAATCAAAACATGGATATGTGCATACGATGGGTTTTTTGTCACTAATACATCATCTATCACTTTTATATTCTGGTATATGACCAGCATATATCGAAATTTTGAAGAACTTCTCTTTCCGAATTCATATTGTATTCAATTCATATGTATTTATCGGAAAAAATGTAAACAAGGAAAATTGACCTATCAAACGAAATTGACTTCATTCAGTGTGAACGACCGCTATTTCGTATGAAAATGTTTGCCAAAAATTCGCATTTTCGACTCGGTGAGAACATAGTATAATTTGAGTGTTGAAATTTACAATGGAAAATAAGGAGAAAAGGTAAAATAAATTCAATTTATTGTATTAATTTCTTTATAGCTTTAATTTGAACTTAAAATTTATGTTTTTCAAAGCACTCGTAAACATTGGGGCTGCTCGAATGTTACCGCTCCCGTAAAGACGAATTCGAGCACCCCAGAATGAATGAATAATCCAATGTTTTGGAAGACATGGTTTCGATTGATTGATTGCTACTGTCGCGACCTCCTGAATTTGCAGGACAACAACAATGCTCGACCGCGGAAAAGGGAACAGATCGAAGGAGGAAGAGTTGGTGACCAGCCACCGACTCGAGCACACCACCGCTCAGAACCAGCCGCCGTCTCAGGCAGCACGACGCGTACCGCATTGCAGCACACACAAGATGAAACCTAAAGCGATAAATATTTATATTTTCTCTTTATTTGTTTAGACTTTATACTAACAAATACAATATCTTCTGAGCGATCCATTTTTGTTTTATTTTTTAACTTCAAAGTATTCACTTTAGGAAAAAATTAATGCTGCCAAGTTACCCAAAAATTGTTAACAGACAAGTTGTGGAAAACACATTCGATGCGGCAGCGACACACCAACACGCCGACAACATGTCGGAGGAGATAATTGTCGTCATCTATTCAAAAAGTGAACTTTTTTGAATGCGTCAGCGACAAAATATTTTGTTTAAATAATTACCTTAAAACTTATTAAGGTACCAGGAAAAACTCAATGTGTGTCAGCTAAATATTCACCACAGCAGAGCAGCGTCTGCATTAATGACGAAGCGCTTTGTGGATGAAAAACTGGACATAGCATTGCTGCAAGAACCTTGGATTCTAGCAAACAGAATTAAAGGTCTCTCGCTAAAAACGGCCAATATGTTTCATACAGAGGCAGAAGGCAAGAAGAGAACCTGCATCATGGTGAGGCAAGGCGTGCAGTGTACATTCATGCCACACCTAAGCTCTCCTGATCTCACAGTCGTGCGAATAGGGGATGGTGCAGGTGCCTTTATAATAGCATCCGCGTATCTTTCTTACGACTCTTTAGATCCCCCTCCATCGAAGGATGTAGAAAATCTAGTAGAGTACTGTAAGGAAAAGAACATAGGATTAGCAATCGGATGCGATGCCAACTCACACAATACACTGTGGGGCAGCACCGACGACAACGGCAGAGATCGACATAACTCTATACAGTAGCAAATTGCTAGATAGACTAAGGGACTGGAAGGTTACGAATGATTTGACTATGTCAGACCACCGTGCTATTCAGTTCAAAATCCTATATGGCAAAACGCTCAAACGCAGCAAGAAGACAATAAGAATTCCGAAGAACACGGACAGCGATAAATACGCAGAAGTGCTTGGGGATCTAATAGCTGCAACTCCAAGGTGCAGACTAGAAAATACGCTCGAAATAGATGAGCAGGTAGAAATTATAAATTCCTACATGATCAAAGCTTTCGAACGTGCGTGTCCCCAGACGGCAGTGGAAGAAGGTGACTCGGCTCCCTGGTGGAATAGAGAACTGGAAACCATGAAGAAGGGGACTCGCAAAGCATTTAATGCGGCCTTGCGACGCGGAGACGCTGAATCATGGGAAGCATATAAAACAAAAAAGCGGGAGCTGAAAGCCTCAATTCGACGGAGCAAGTCAAAGTCGTGGAGAGATTTCTGCTCAAGCATAAAAACAACATCGGAAGTATCCAGGATACAGAAGATGATATCCAAAGATCCAGTATCTAAATTAGAACTCATCCGGAAAAGGGACGGGTCCATTCCAGATACAATAGAAGGATCACTAGAGTCTCTGATGGAGGTGCACTTTCCTGGCAGCACAAGGTCTGTAGATCCTTGGGAATCAAGATACCAAGTGATAACTGAGGTCGACAGACTGAGTGCTGGAGACATAGTGACACGTGAAGGAGTGGAAAGTGCAATAAATACTTTCGCGCCCTTCAAAACATCAGGACTAGATAAGATCTTCCCAGCTCTCCTCCAATGGGGTACAAACGCACTATTGGAAAGAATAACGGAGATCTTAATCGCATGCCTTGCCACAGGGTATGTGCCCCGACTGTGGAGGGAGACAAAAGTGGTATTCCTCCCAAAACCGGGCAAAAAGGATTACTTGGAAGCGAAGTCTTTTCGACCAGTAAGCCTCACCTCATTCCTTTTGAAAACAATGGAAAGGGTGATAGCTGACTTTTTGGAAAGAACGACGCTGACAACTCGTCCTCTAAGTAGATGTCAACATGCCTACAGGGCAGGACGGTCTACAGAAACAGCCTTACATGAACTTGTTAGGCATGCAGAGAAAGAAATCTCGTCAGGAGGCATGGCACTCGCCACCTTCATGGATATTGAAGGCGCTTTTGATAAGATAAGCTTCGATAGGTTGAAAGATGCTCTAATCGCTCGCAACGTCGAACCAAAGATAATATCCTGGATAGACAATGCTCTGAGGAATAGAGCGATCAACCTACAACAAGGAAGTGCCAAAGTACGAGGCCGGGTAGTCAAGGGCTGCCCACAGGGGGGAGTACTATCGCCAATCCTGTGGAATCTTACCGTTGACTCCTTGCTCCGGAAACTGGACTTACAAGGCATCCACACTGTAGGATATGCCGACGATGTAGTTATTATTAGGAGTGGAAAATTCCTGGACACCATACAATACACGATGAGGCTAGCTCTCAGAGTGGTAGAGGCATGGTGTAGGGAACAAGGACTTTCTATAAATGCCGCAAAATCAGATACAATTCTCTTTACTAACAAGAGAAAAGGATTAGAACTGGCACCTCTAAGGCTTTTTGGAGATGAAATCAGCGTGTCCAAGAAGGTTAAGTATATAGGAGTGATCCTGGATAATAAACTAACTTGGAATGACCATGTGGACGACAAGATTCAGAAAGCCAAAAGGGTGCTTTTCCAGTGTAAGCGAGTGTGTGGACTGAAATGGGGTATCACCCCGAAGTTAACATACTGGCTATACACGATGATGGTGAGACCGATTCTGACCTATGCATCGGTGGTATGGTGGCCAAAATCTGACCAGAAAACCATCAAACGGAGATTAGATCGGGTTCAAAGACTGGCGTGCATTGGAATAACTGGTGCAATTCGTACCACTCCAACTGCTGCCATGGAAGCGCTGTTAGGACTGCTACCCCTAGACATTGCTGTAAAGAGGTCAGCAGCACTATCAGCTCTTCGCATGAACAATAATGCCATGTGGTATAAGTTCGGCGAAGAAACTGGGCATCGACGAATCCTGAGCATCATTCACAAAGAAGCAAGGGATTCACAAATGCCAATGGACAGCATAAACAGGATTAGATTGACCGAAAGGTTACACAAAACTGTAATTGCTGAAGGAAATACTCAGGCAGAGTGCGAGAACAGTGACATCAGCATTTTTACTGATGGTTCACTGAAAGAAGGCAGAGCAGGGGCTGGAGTCTACTCGAAAGAGTTAGGATTATCATGCGCACTGC
The DNA here is from genome assembly GCA_017309665.1 of Coelopa frigida. Classification (NCBI taxonomy): domain Eukaryota; kingdom Metazoa; phylum Arthropoda; class Insecta; order Diptera; family Coelopidae; genus Coelopa; species Coelopa frigida. Next base: position 31,237,305 of record CM029565.1, read on the forward strand.
ACTTAGGAAGATACGTGTCGGTATACCAATCAGAGATGATTGGTGTGATTCATGCCCTGGACCACTTAAAGGAGTCCAAGGTGAAAGGAAAGAAAATCCTTATAGCCTTGGACAACCAATCAGTGATTAAGCGCATGAAACAGACAAATATAACTTCCAACCTTGTATTAGAATGTGTCGGAAAACTAAATGAGTGCTCTCGTGCAAACGAGATAACACTAATGTGGGTTAAGGGGCACGTTGGTATTGAGCAGAATGAAATAGCGGATAATTTGGCAAATAAAGGATCTGACATGGATTTCTGCGGACCCGAACCAAACATCCCTTTGGGAACAGGTATGGTGACGAGCCAAGTCGAAAGGTGGGTGCAGTTAGAACATTGTAAAAGATGGTCAAACCTCACTACCTGTAGACAAGCGAAAGCTTCTATAAAGAAGCCAATGGGCATAAAACCAGCTAAAATTCTGAGCATGAGACGAAGAACGCTTGGTTGGTTAACTGCCCTGATAACGGGACATGGCAACTTTAGGTACCACCTACACAAAATGAGTATCACGGACGATGATGTCTGCAGACTATGTCTTGAAGACTCAGAAACCGCAGCACACATAGTGTGTAGTTGCCCAGCCCTAGCAAGCAAACGTTTTGCCATCCTAGGAAGCCAACTTTACGGTGAAGATAGGATGGATTGTATACCACTACACAAGATGCTTGCAATTACGCGAGACTCTATCATGAGCAAGGAGACGAGACCTTCGCTAAGGGGACGAAAAGGGACAACATAAATGTCTGATTCGAATTCCCCCAACAATATACAATACAATATTAACAAAAATAAATAACATAATAAAACATTAAAATGAAACATGTAAAAGTAAATATTCTTATTTACAATCTTAAATTGAGAGAAAAAATAAATGAAAAGAGAGCATTTTGAGAGTTGACGCTTGTCGTTGTCTCTCAAATTTGAAATAGATCCAAGTTGACGGCTGCGACGGACGACAATTTTTATCTTGTCGTCGTGTTGCATTCAAAATAATCTCTCCATAAGAACTAATGTAAAAATATTTTGACGTTTGACGCATTGTCGATGCCGCATCGAATGTGTTTCTCACATTATGCGACTTGTCATTTTTTAACTACTCGTATATGAAAAAACGTTAATAACCAATTATAAATGTAACAATATAATGAATAGAAATAACAAACAGAACAAACAAATCTTAAAAAAATGAAATCGTATTATCGAAAATTAAATTTAAATTCCTTAACAACGCATATAATTTAATCATCTGATAAAAATAACAGCGCAATTAATATCTGTAATTAAAAATGGGTTTTATTCACCTCTTGTTAACTTTAAGGACGCTTAAAAATCTCTAGTTAAATTTGAAGAAATTGCCCTGGGATATTTGTTCAAATGACAAAATATGTCAACATTTTTTAAAAATATTTAAATATTATTTCGAAAAATTGAATGAGAACAGCTGTTTTCTGACAATTATTTCAGAGAGTACGAAAACCCACCCCTAAAAGAACAGAGTGAGCATTTTTTCAGAAGTGTTCTCTGTCTACTTGAAATGATCTTTGATAAAAAAAAAAACACAATTCACAATTTCCAATGCTGAAGTCCACGTTCTTGGTCACGAAATGCACTCTTCCTTCACATGGCCGACTCGTGAACTATTTTTGTTATCGAAAGCATTCAATTTCATTCATAAGAAATTTTTCAAAACAATAATTTTGAAATGTCACAATTTTCAGCTTTACTACGAGTGAAAAAACGAAATGCTCAAATTAAGTTGGAACTCCCTTTGAAAAATATGCCTAACAGAGTTATCTTCTGTAGTTAGCTAATTACGTTGTTAAAGCTGACGTCTCGTTAACTAACTATAGAATCTCTATTTAAAAACCTTAAAGCATTTTAAAACCTTCTGGAATTATAGATTTTATTTGGGCTGAAATGACTACAGCACTTGGGTCCTCATAGTAGCAATCAATCAAACCTTTCGAAACCATGTCTTCCAAAACATTGGATTATGCAAACCTCTTCATTTTGTGGTGCTCGAATTCGTCTTTACGGGAGCGGTAACATTTGAGCAGCCCCAATGATTATTGCCGCAATCATCGTTTGCGAGTGCTGTGAAAAACATAAATATTAAAGTTCAAATTAAAGCTATAAAGAAATTAATACAATAAATTGAATTTATTTTACCTTTTCTCCTTATTTTCTATTGTAAATTCTAAATTTCAACACTCAAATTATACTATATTCACATGTTTCGAGTTCTCAGTTCTCGTAAAAGTTCTAATTTAACGAGTTTCAAAAATATTTTGGCACAGAAATGCACGTTATCTTAAAGTTTTCTGCGAGATGGCTCTGCAGGCAAGCAGTTATTGATCGTATCTTGAAGAAGTGGAATGCTCTTAAATATTACTTTAGTATCATTGTGGCTTGCCTGCATATAATGCCCATTTCGCGTCCCATTCGATTGCCAAAAATGGATTTGCCTTCAATCTCAGGTGATCCCACCCATGGATTAGTTTCCACGACACATTTCGATCGCTAATAAACAGCAATGCCAACTTATCGGATGGGCAAAAATTTCACTATTTACGCAGGCGAAGTCCTTGTAGTTGTTAGTGAATTCAAAATCTCGGATGTGAATTATTATTTTAGTGCAATCTTTGCAGTTGAACAAGCTTTCGAAGACTCATCTACAGCTATCAAACATGTGCTCGATACAAAGCACTATCTGCTTTGCGATTTTGGGAAATAGAAGAGTTGCCGCCTAGAAAACATTTGACATCTGAAGAAACATTTTGTGAAGATTACTTCGACACAACAGATCGACGTGCTGCAGATGGCCGTTTTATCGTTCAATTGCCGCTTAAAAAGGATATACCTTTAGGAGAACTGCGAGAACTCATTGACTTAGGGCACATGGAGCCAGTATGTGATGTACCAGCAATTCGTTCTATATGCCGCATTACCCTGTGCTAAAGAATACAAGTACTACAACGAAGATACGGATTGTTTTTAACTGGTCTGTATAATCTTCTATTGGTTACTCGCTCAACGATGCACTCATGATTGGTTCACAGCTGCAGCCCGACCTTTTTGCTATTCTACTATGCTTTAGAACACATCGTTACTCTATGACTGCCGACGTGGCCAAGATGTATCGCCAAGGGTATGTCTCGGACAATTGCGTCAACTACCAAAGAATTGTATGGCGCGAAGAACCATCAGACCCGCTACAAGATTATCGCCTACTTCGCGTACATACGGTTTGGCGTCCGCTTCTCATCTAGCTGTCAAGGTTCTGCAACAAACCGCAAAGGACTTGTGTGCAACGTTCAAACACGCTACTCCTTTAGGGCTTGTCGCACCGTGTACGATTAAGTGGAAAATATGGATTCAACAATTATGGCGTGCAGAAGTTTATTGGAATCAGGCCGTTACTACAAAAATAGCGAATCAATGTCTGCATCACATGTATTTGCAGAGGCGTAGGAAAGCGAATACGCCGCTGTTATGTATTGAAGAACGGTTCAGACGGATGGAAATATTACTGTCGCTTTAGTTGCACGTCTACGCACGTCTTTAGTCTACGTCATTGACACGCCTTGAATTGTGCGCAGCACATCTCGCTGACAAGCTAGTTAAGTACATCGTATCTAGTTTGATCAATTGTCATTACTGCTTGTATGCATGGTCGGACTCGACAGTGACACTTGCCTGGTTGCAAGGTCATCCTAGTCGATGGTCAACCTTCGTCGAAAACCGCGTAGCAGAAGTGCAAGAAGTTCTACCACCTAAGTGCTGGGCGTACGATCCAAACTTAATCCTGTTAATTGCGCCTCCCGAGGGGCAGCTCCTTCAGAACTACTGTGAAATAAGTTATGATGGCAAGGGCCTTCGTGGCTGAAAAATTACAACGATACTTGGCCGCAAAGTTCAACGTTTCTACACACTACAGATTTAGAAGCGCAAACCAAGACTACCGAGCATGTTCCCATTTTCGGTTTAAATCAATTCCATAGAAAATCCTCGGAATCGGAATTGGGAACATGCCAATTTCGCCTCAATTCGATTCGAACATACAGAATTGGATTTGAAAACGAAAAAACGAATGTTGGAACATGACAATTTGATTTCGTATTGAATTTCGATCGAAATCGAAAACGGGAACATGCCTGTACGTTTGTAAACATTGCACAGCCAGCCCAGTACTGGGAGCTTTTGGCGAGGTATTCGTCATACCAAAAATTGAGAAGAGTCACTGCATACATTCTACGATTCGCTAACAACGCGCTTTGCGGACCCCATCATGATCGACGACGAATTGACTTCCTCATGTTCCATGAAATTAGAAACGCGCAAATTGCTTTAGTTAAGTATAATCAAAATTACATGTTAGGCCGCATTAGAAACGCGAAAAAGAATTCACCGCTTGCAAAACTCGATGACATTCACGCCTACTCGCTGCATACAGGACCGTGAATTATGCAAACCATACTATATATATACTTCGTATACTATATACGAAAAGTATATCGCAGTTGCGTAAAGTGCATGCGTATCAAACGCCAACTGCTTCAGCAAGCCAAGGCTGACCTGCCTGCAAGCCGTATAACATTTTCAAGGAGTTTCCTAAGAAGTGCTGTCGACGTCGCAGGCCCTTTCTCATACAAATTAGCCGCTGGAAGAGGATCAAAATATCTAAAGGGATATATCGCAGTATTTCTATGCATGAGCACTGGCGCCATGCGCTTCGAATTTGTAGGCGGTCTATCATTCGCGTCATTCCTTAATGCCTACAAGAGTTTTATAAACCGACGAGGATATTGCCAACATATGCACTCTGACAATGGCACAAATTTTGTCGGTGCCGAAAGGGAGTTACGCACATTGTTCCAGCAACACTCCAACACCCAATATCCAAGAGTACGACATTGTGGTGATATTCGACGAGAACACCCCGCCTATGAAGTGGAGAATGGGCAGAGTAATAGATTGCAATCCAGGACTGCCGCCGGAGAACTTTTGCGATCTATTGCGAAACTTTGCCGCCTACCAAACAAGAGCGATGGCTAATCGATCCTTCGTTTGAGCTATTAACGTTTCATTTGTTATTTATATATTGTTTCGATTCTTTCATACTTTAATGACTATTTTTGTAAACTTTGATCCTACTCATATATATTTTGAACTACATTAAATAATTAGTTCAAGGCGGGCAGTATGTTGTTGCCAAATATGACACTTCGCTAATGAAAGCAAAAGCACGCGTTTTCTTTTGATCTCTAGGTTCAACCCGCAATACAGTCCACATTTTCAAGTTCAACCCGCAATACATCCAACAATAATATTATATTTTTCCGTCTTCACCATAACATTTTAAAATTTTTAAAGGGAAAACCAATTTCAGGCAAAATCGGTTCAATTCGAGAATGCATCGTATTGAATTGAGTATATAATTTGATCCATATATATATTATATATCTGTAATAGCTGATGATCTGTCAAAAGCTGATGACGGCGTGAACATGCCCTCCGAATATGATGAGGTCGTATTGTTAGGCTAAATAAAAACAAAACCGCACGCACCGAGCGATATTCAAGACTGGCAACGAAGAGCTACAAAGACGCATGACCTACCTGTGAAAGACTGAAGCCACTCGTCAACAATCTGATCTGGACCTAAGTGCGGCTTTTCCTATTCGGCAGACACCTTGACGAAGTTGATCGAGTACCGATCACTGGGTGTGGTCGCTTCAGTTGCAAAGACTTATCGGCCATGAAAGTATAATTATCTACCCAAACGCCGATGAGGAGTGACAAACTAAAAGCAGTCAACCTCCTAATTCAGGGTTTAAAGCGGCCCGTGCCCATTGAATGTTCGCAGCCAGGGGTAACCGGCTGTATTCTGAATCTCTAAAGAAAATTATGTTATGTTCCCCTAGATGCTGTAGGCATTTGAGCCCACACAAAATCTATAATGCCAGAAACAATAGAGCAACTACAATTACAACAGGGACTTTTGATCAGATGCCCAACAACAAAACACAAGAGGGGATCAACACAAACAACAAACATCAATATATACAAACAACAACAACTACGGCAAAGGAACCAAATAAGACTACAACAAGAACTTCGACAGAGACTCCAATTGGAACAATAACTACGGCAGAGACTCCAACAACAACATCGGCAACAAGATCCTCACGGGATCTTGTTTACTAGTTCGCGACCACCTGCATTTGCAGGACAACAACAATGCTCGACCGCGGAAAAGGGAACAGATCGAAGGAGGAAGAATTGGTGACCAGTCACCGACTCGAGCACTCCACCGCTCAGAACCAGCCACCGTCTCAGGTAGCACGACGCCTACCGCATTGCCGCTCACCTTATCCTGATCCGCCGTGCCCAATCATTTTAACCATAAGCAAATGAATTATATAGTCTTAAGCTTTGAATTTACAAAAAATACTAAAACTTTTATCAAAACCTAGAAATTTAATTTCTTGTGAGAACCTTGGACAGCAGAGCTTACCCCAGCTGGAAAGTTCCTTACACTATAATTCCTGGCTTTCAGACCCAAGAAGACTGTAGGGAAGCACCATAGATCTGGAAGGAATGAAGGAAATTACTAGTGATGGGTACTAGCGAATTATTTTGAATATCTATAGTTTACTATCAATTGTTTTCAACTATCAAACGATTCGTTGGGATAATTCATTCATTCAAAAAATAGTGAAAACCTTTGATCGAGAATCTTGGCGAGCAAATAGCTGAAGCAATCACAAAAATAGAAAACTAACAACGACGTAGAAAAAAGCATGCACTTAAGTTAGCGTTTAGGTGTCTTTCAGTTCGTTTAAGTGTTTTAAATAATGTATGTTCGATCATAAACATCACCAAGTTTGGTCTTGAATTATTGGAAACACTAGAGCATCTACAATATTTTGCTGAACTTTTTGATGAAGTGAACTGTTGTTGCCTTCCAATAAACAATATGAAACCTATAACTATAAATATATATATTTTCTCTATATTTGTTTAGACTTTATACTAACAAATGCAATGTCTTCTGAGCGATCCATTTTTGTTTTATTTTTGAAGTGAAACTTCTATGGGCGCGTTGTTTTCAAGGAAAATAGTGAATGTTTGTATTCTGATTTCCATCATCATAAAAAAGTTCACGACGAGTTTATGTAGAAATTCATCAATAACCAATTCGGATATATTTGCCCAGTATGTGATAGTGTTGCCATCACCAAGACATTCCGAATACAGTTCCACCTGATATACCAATATAGAATATCACGGTATGCAACACATGTTATAACTCCATACAAAGAAATAAGATTCCAACAACGCCATTGTATAATGGATTTAAATATCCAGACATACCTAATAATTTGCCAACGCCAGATTTTATATCTAAAAGGCTCTCATCACGGTTTCCATTCATGCAGATTCGAAGATTAAGACATGTGAATGGTCAATATGGTATTTATGGGCTGGTTGTCCCTGTAACTTACAACCAAACGATGCACATACAGTAGAAAGGGTTGAATAAAATTATATGCGGTTAATTAGCCACCGAAGTTTTACTTCTTTCGCGTGTACTCTGTTGCACGCATATTTTTTTTAACTTCAAACAATTCAGTTCAATGGCAGAAGAAAATAATGGTCCCAAAAATTGTTAAGAGACAAGTGTAGCAATATGTATATAGCAGCCTATTATATTTATGTTATTATCCCTCACCCTGTGTATGTTTAAGTTATTCTCTCTCACCCTGTATTTATATTCGTTAAGTTTCCCGTTATCCCAAGCCACATTCCTTGTCCCTTTCCCACCCGTAGTCCGTAAGCTGTAGCATGTAAGAAGATTGTATTATGTTTAAAGATTAAGAAATTAAAGAATATTAAAAAAACATGGACACAAATTTTCTTATGAGTCTGTAAATAAAACTTTAAACAACTATTTCCAATTTTTCAAAAATATAAAAGTTTAAATATTTGGTAAAAACGAAAAAATTAAAACATCTCTTAAATTAAACTTTTTCTTTTAAAACAAGTGGATTTACAAATCTTGCTTAAATTATCATGTAGTTTTAAGGTTTAGGGCTCAAACTAGAGTTTAGTGTTAATTTTGTTGATTTATGCTAATTTTTTAAATATTGTTTTGGGTTGAAATGATCCTTTAGCAAATCCACGATGTTCTTGTATTCCATTAACTCTGGAGTATTCGGCAGCGTTTTGTCGCAGAGTGTAACGTACACTGCTGCTCCCATGTAATGAAGTAGGTATTGTTACCCGAGTCTGTTCCAAAGATTTCCAACACTGTCTCAAAACGCTTGACCCAACGACTTCATGTCGTCGATCTTCCATCGAAGCAATCAAAGTTGAAAGGAACTGTAGCTGTACCTCTGTAGTTGGGTTTGTCATGTTCAATTCTTTTCCTCGTGCTCATCGCCAAATAGTTGTATCTCCTATATGTAAAGGCAGTTCGTTGCAGATTGAAGATATATTTGACTTTTGGAAGGGAGCTGCATACTCTGATGATGTGCAACTCGAAGTAAACGCTATTGTAGGAGAAGAGAATTTTGTTGCACAAATTACAATCTTCTAAACCTTTCAAAAGTCCTCAATGATGCAGTAGAACATCAAACTCAAGACAAAAATAAGATTTACACTGATACTCAAGAGTACGAGCTCAACCTGATTTTAATATTGGAACGCAAGTATTAGTGACAATCCACGTTCATAGTCAAGCATCAAAAGGCATCAATTCTAAATTTTTTCTAAAATGAGATACGTGACCATACGTGATCCAGTTTGTCCAATAAGGAAACAAAGACGACCTATGAGATTGCAAAACTAGTAAGATGTTGACCCACGTTCGAGTCGAGATCCACACGTTAAAGGGGGAGAAAATATATTTTCATACTTATGACTTGTGACTTAATTTGCAAACCTGAATATTTGAAATTGTAATGTATAACAAACAAAACTATATCTTTTTTTCTTATGCAACTTTGAATTTAAAAACTTTAAAAGCTCTGTAAATATCCCTGAAAAAAGTGTATACAAGCAGAGGACGAGCTCATTTTACTTACTTCTGTTCTGGCGATCGATGCTAACAGACATTCTGTAAGGGTAAGTGCAATTCGAGTCAAGCGATGGCTTGTCGTTTCGCATAAATCCTGCCATAACACGGCTGAGAGCTGTTGAATGTAGACAAGCGAGGACTGGTCGACGAACATCAGTATTTTATTTTTCCAAACTACACAAACTTTTATTTTGTTATAAAATTAAATAAAGATATTTAAAACTTTAATAAACTGTTAAAATAGATAATTTTATTATGAATTCATATTCAAAAGAAGAGTCAAAACGAAAATGATAATTTTTGACAAGGGGATTGCTTGAGGTTGAGGTGTACTAGAGTTCAGTATTGAGTTTACTAGGGTTGAGTTTCAATTCAAGGTTCACACACACTATCAGATAATTTTTACGACTACATTGATGCGGAATTTCCCATATATCTAGTTTCCCATCTTATAATCGCATGCAAACAATACAAGGAGTTAAATGGTCTAAACCAGTTTAAATTTGACTCTTTATGATATATTTTTGATAAATCACTTAGTCTCAATAACTATAGGGGTATTCAGACTCAGTCTCGTAGGCTCGTACTCGTACTCTCGTCCTTTCGACATGTCTGAACACCTGATCAGACGGCGTAAAGTGATTTGGAGAGGTGTTGCATATATTTGAACAGATTGCCCGTTTTTGAGAAATATTATAATAATTCATGATTTTTCATGCATAAATATATTAAAAAAAATGTTGTTAGTATAATTCTAAAATTATAATTAAAATGTGTGAATTTCGCTCACAATTTTTTTCATTTTATTTAAAAGTTGATCCAATTATATTTAAAAAAAATCCCTTTCATTTGAAAGAAAATGTATTGCAACATATTGACATCATTGTTTAATTGCTTTAGAGGTTGCTCATGTTTCTTCTTTTCGGACACTGTAACATAATTATTTAGATCAAAAATAGTTTTATTTTCCAAAATGCATGATGTTTTATGTGAATATGAATGAATGTATTCAATTTTCGGACTCAAAAAATGATAATTGAAGGACGAATTGAGGAATGTTGCCACTACATTGTTTTTGCTCATATGAATCAAAATTTCGCGGCCCAAAAATAGTACTATCGGACATTTTTTTCACAGAAATTCGAAATTTTTAATGGAATTGTGTATTATAATACTTTATAATATTTTTATGTACAATTGTTAGTTGTTTTATTCACAATTATTTCACTTTTTTGCAAAAATATTAATGGTTTGTTTTCACTGCAATGGTTGGCAACATTTACAAAATTGATTCTACGCGATCTACGAGAGGTACAACTCGCGTACGAGCGTGGAATCGTAGATTCGTAGAATCGTAGATTACAAAAACAAATTTGCACGTATTCTACGATTCTACGAGCCTACGAGACTGAGTCTGAATACCCCTTATAAGGTTTTCCGATGTGACCGAAGCAGAGGTGAGGTTTTATCATCAGTCCACAACGTTTGACTTAAACGTAGTTAATCCTAATGTTTTGCTACAACTTGTTAGCCTTGACTACTTGATGTTTGTTTAGTTTCTTACATACTACTTGTCCTGAAATTTAACTTTTCTATCTGATTATGAAAGAATTGTCCCGAGTAGTTTTTCATGTCGGGACTTCAAATGCATTGACGTGAGTTCTCTGTCTGAGGACTTATCCGGTATGTAAATACCTTTGTAGAATAATGCAGCAGGTTAAATTAGGTAATAAATCTTCTGAATTTAAATCTATTATCTCTGGAATACCTTAGGGATCCTTGGCCGTTTATTGTTCTCTATCTTTATTAATGATATTTTCTCTGAACTCTGATTGATCATCGTCAAATAACACTACTTAACAAAATGCAAATATTTTTTTTCTCCAAGCAACTCAATAACTTTTTCTGAAGGATTTTGGCCCGCCGATTCCGAAAATCATAATTATTTGAAAATTGACAGAACCGTTTTTGAGATATCGCCATTCATTTTTCGCGGTTTTTGCATAAAGGTGGTCTTACAATAACAGCTCTAACTTTTGATATTATCGACCGATTTTCAATATATGTTAAAACAAGAAATTTTACTAAAATACTTTTACAAAATGTGTCAAAAATATTTCTGTTTACCATTACAAAGTTTTGTTTTATATTTTGCACTTGACTGAATGAAAACAAACCTAATTTTCACCATTTTCCTCAAAAGTTCAAAATTTCACTATATTGAGAAAATTTGCATAAATACTTTTTTAAAAATCATCCTTTTCTTAATTTGTACAAACTTTTTTTTAAATATCGCTTATATATCCTATCTAACAACAAAAATTATATAAACCTAAAATTTATTTTTGGAAATGGTCGGAAAACATGTAAACACAGATTTTCATACAATTTTTCACATAAATTTTAGGTTTGCAAACTACATTTTTGCTTCTAACGTAAAAGTTACATGTCCAACTAACTTTATGTGTATGAAAGAAAGAAGCGCACAAACATTCTCTACAACATTTGTTTCAGAATTATTAAAATCGGTCGATAATATCAAAAGTTAGAGCTGTTAATGTAAGACCACCTTTATGCAAAAACCGCGAAAAATTAAAATGGCGATATCTCAAAAACGGTTCCGTCAATTTTCAAATAATTATGATTTTCGGAATCAGCGGGCCAAAATCCTTTAGAAAAAGTTATTGAGTTGCTTGGAGCAAAATGGCTGTTGACTAGTGTAAGTGGACAATTGACTATGGTCCTCATCAATCATTAAAATCTAAAGTACTTCCAATCTCAATAGACAAAATAAACCTAGCCATTCCAACCTTTTTCATTGGGACTGAACTATAAGTGTTTGTGATGAAAGCTTCGGTTCATATTTAATTCTAGACTCACATGCACTGATCAAATAAATATCTTACTTACTCATATGACCATTACAACATTAGCCTACGCCACTCGCTGCTGTACTGGGAGCGCTGGCGCCAGTTAGATATTCCCAAGTTGGATAGGTTGGCGGTAACTTGATCCCTTCACCGGAGATTCGGTCTACCCGGCCTACGACTACCGTTTGGTACCGCATAGAATGACTTTTTGGCTAGAGCGCTTTCATCCATACGCTCGACGTGACCTAGCCAGCGGAGCCGCTGTGTTTCAATCCGCTTGACTATGTCATTGTCGGCGTACAGCTCGTCGTTCCATCTTATATAGTACTTCCCGCCAATATACAGGGGACCGAAGATCTTGCGAAGAATTTTGTTCTCAAACGCTTCTAGGGTCTTCTCATCGGTGGTCGATATCGTCCACGCTTCAGAACTGTAGAGAGGGTATAATGAGGGCCTTGTAGAGCATTAACTTTGTCATTCGAAAAGGGCTCTGCTTCTCAATTTCCTACTGTGTCCGAAGTAACAACGGTGGGCAAGAGGTATCCTTCGCTTGATCTTCAGGCTGACATTATTTCTGGTGTTAATGCTGGTTCCCTGTAGAAGAAGTCCTCTACAACCTAAACTTGTAGGCGTCGATTTCGACTTCCTGTTGGTCGTACTTCGTCTTGTCATCGTTCACTGCTAGACCCACACGAAGCGACTCCTACTCCAGACTGGAAAAAGTTTTGCTCTCTTGTTTCCGTTTTCTAACGTCTATTAATCGTCTCGCACAGATTGACTTGTGGTTGAGAGCAGGTACTTTGTCTTGTCATCGTTCACCGCTAGACCCATACGCCGCGACTCTTACTCTAGTCTGGAAAAAGGTTTCGCCCGATGATATCGATGTCATCGGCGTAGGCAAGCAGTGCCGGACCGGTGCAGCTCTTACGATTTTCTCCAGCATCAAGTTGAAGAAGTCACACGATAAGGAGTCGCCCTGTCTGAAACCTCATTTGGTATCAAAGAGCTCGGAGAGGTCCTTCCCAAGGCGCTCCGAGCTGCTGGTGTTGCTCATGGTCATTTGACGATGAGCTGATGAGCTAGCTGGGTTACCGAATTCAGACATGGGGCCGTACAGGCGGCTCCTTATTGTGCTGTCGAATACGTCTTCGTAGTCGACAAATATGTGGTGTGTGTCGGAAGGAAGTCATGGGTCTTCTCCAGGATTTGGCGTATTGTGAATATGGTCGATGGTGGACTTTCCAGATATGAAGTTACACTGATAAGGTCCAATCAGCTCGTTGATCATGGGCTTAATTCGTTCACATATTACTCTGGATAGAACCTTTGGAACCGCTGGATAGAACCTTATATGCGATGTTTAAACGTCAATAGGGGTCGTCTTTATCCTCGGCTTATTGTTCGGCTTCACTGAAGAACTGTTTTTATGTGAGTGGGTTCCAACGTCAACGATTCCTCAACCTTAAAATTGAGGGGTTTGATCGATGCATACTTTAGTTCACTATCTCAACGGCTGTGTATCAACTTGGATTAGGCAGGGATAAGCATGGTCCTGGAACTCACCAAGTTGAGAATAATCAGAGACGTTGCCTTATTTGCCTTTTCCCATACCCTCCGGTATCACTATAGATAATTTTTGGAACTTTGCGCTATATACGCATTTTCATTGACTTCATTCCTGTCGAGACGCTACATTTTTATATGATACATGATTATGCCTTAGTAAGGGTATTCATGGATTCGGATAATACACAAACAGCCGTGAGTATTTACATAGAGAACTAATTTTGGTTCAATTAGTCAGATCAACTTACTTCTTAGTACTTAGACATACATATCTAAAGAGTAGACAATGCTTCTTTAAAAACATTTTTTCTACTACCCAATCCCCCTTCAATGTTTTTTCCTTCTATCATTTCCTTTAATTTTATTTAAAAATGTATTATGATAGAATTGTTAGCTTTATTACTTGTCATTTTTTTTATATATCTGAGCGTACACTGCATAGTAGCTTTAGGCCAAAAACATTTCGAGATAATAGATGTTTAGTGTAAAATCCTACCGGTCGGATTTCAAATATGTGCTTTTATGAAATATGTGTGTAGAGGTATTTAATTGAATAGAAATACAATTTGGTAAAAATTCAATAAGGGTAAATTATAAAAAAGTGTAATTTTAAGACTTAAGTGTTTTTATTGAAATTATAAATGAAAATTCCTCTTCTCTAAGTCGACATAAGTTGTTTTGTTGCAACTAAAAATGAGTTTGCACGATCCTTAAGTCGACTTAAGCTTTTATGCTAGGTGAAACAATGGTCAAACAAAAATCTGTTGAAATTATGTTAGAAGCAGTTCAAATACATATGTCAACTTAAGCTTTTATATTAAATTCAAATCTAACCAAAGTAACTTAAGCTGTTAGAGAAATGGCTACAACAGTTTTTCCAGTTGTCCGGTTACATGTAAAGTTGCGTCTTGAAAAGGACAATCATAATAGCAACAAACTCCAATTTTCGCTTATGTCGACTTAAGCTACTATTGTGTGTAGGCACAGATATAGAAATATAAGAACTAAATAGAAAATTATAAATATAAAAACTAGTTTTTAGAACTAAAAAAAAATATCGAATCGAAAAAATCGAATCGAAAGAATAAAAATAATGCAATATATCCGATGTATTTTGATTTTATGGTGTTATATTTTATAATTGGATCAACTACTAAGCCATGTACATATATTCTCCACAATGAAAAAAATCGTTACTTAGAGATGACTTGAAGCCATTAGACATCTGGATCATCTATTAGAAGTATTCACATCATTTTTGATCGTCATCCGTGTATATTTCAAAATGTTTTAAACGTCTTTTATCCATTTTTGTAGGAAATTCATTCGATTTACGATACGAGATACATATTTAAGAAACATTGAGTGAAATATTGTATAAAATAGTAAGATGAAATCAAATAAGCTAATATTGACAACTGTTTGCTAAAAATAATGGTATGTATACACACGGGTCTAATTGATATTTCTTCAACCAACATGAATACTTCTTGAATATACAATGTATTTGATTGCTCCTGTGGATTATTTACTATTTGGAACTTTTTTAAGTTTTTTTATTAAGTTTTATTTAAGTGTTTTCAAATATTATTTTGTGCCAAAAATCAATTTTTGATTTCTGCTATAATCCATACCGTAGTTCCAACTACAACTTAACTTCAATACAAACACTTTGCAATTAACCACTACAATATAATACAAAATTTCCTAAATTAGTAGAATCAATTGTTGTCTGATGTATAGTAGATGATATTCTCAAAAGTTACTTTAATCGGAACCATTTGAATGAAAATAATTCAGTTGATGCGAGGAGATTGTAAGTCGAACAATTATTTCTTTTTCTTCCGATCGTCAAGCACCTCCACATGATAAACCTGACGTATTTTCACATTTTCCGCATGATTTCAGCTCGGTAAATACTTCAGTAAAAAAGCCAGGTTCTGCATTAATTCTCAGCATATTATTACTTTGCTGGTTGATTATTATGAGGCACCTTCGAAAGATAAAAATAATTTGACACTATAAATGATTGTGTTTTTATAACTATATAGGGCTGACTATACGGATGTGCTGAGAGAAAAATGTACTGTTATCATTCTATTTTTCTCTGAACAGTGAAATTAATGCCAGCTACCATCTACTTGCTACCCAATTCTTGATTATAGTCAGCCCTATATTATACTCTAGGCAATAGCCATTTTACTCCAAGCAACTAAATAACTTGTGTTAAAATATTTTGGCCAGATGATTCAATTTTTGTCCATATTAAAAAAATTTAGTGCTTTATTTTAGCTTTGTTCAAAATTTAAAATTCTACAAGCGATTACGTTGATTTTTTTAATCAGCGTGCCAAAATCTTTTACTAAAGATTACACTACTTAACAAAATGCAAATATTTTTTTGCTCCAAGCAACTCAATAACTTTTTCTAAAGGATTTTGGCCCGCTGATTCCGAAAATCATAATTATTTGAAAATTGACGGAAACGTTTTTGAGATATCGCCATTTTAATTTTTCGCGGTTTTTGCATAAAGGTGGTCTTACAATAACAGCTTTAACTTTTGATATTATCGACCGATTTTAATAATTCTGAAACAAATGTTGTAGAGAATGTTTGTGAGCTTCTTTCTTTTATACACATAAAGTTAGTTGAACATGTAACTTTGACGTTAGAAGCAAAAATGTAGTTTGCAAACCTAAAATTTATGTGAAAAATTGTATGAAAATCTGTGTTTACATCTGTTTTCCGACCATTTCCAAAAATAAATTTTAGCTTTATATAATTTTTGTTGGTAGATAGGATATATAAGCGATGTTTAAAAAAAGTTTGTACAAATTAAGCAAAGGATGATTTTTAAAAATTTTTTTATGCACATTTTCTCAATATAGTGAAATTTTGAACTTTTGAGAAAAATTGTGAAAATTAGGTTTGTTTTCATTCAGTCAAGTGCAAAATATAAAATAAAACTTTGTAATGGTAAACAGAAATATTTATGACATATTTTGTAAAAGTATTTTAGTAAAATTTCTTGTTTTAACATATATTGAAAATTGTTGTAAATTTATTTGGTTTTCATTATTTTAAGTCAAAATTACAATTCGAAACCTTTGAATTGGTTGACGAAGGTACTTTTTTCGATGAAAAAAGAAATTATAACAGTAGTATTAGAAATTACCATATGAAAATTTTGAGAGTTTTCACAAAATGTGATGGCATTATCACGACAATTTGGATAAAGATATATTGGATAACTATTGCTAATTTTTAATACGAGGAGATTTAACTGCATTGAATCGAAAAAAGTACCTTTGTCAACCAATTCAAAGGTTTCTAATCAAAAATATTTCTGTTTCCCATTACAAAGTTTTATTTTATATTTTGCACTTGACTGAATGAAAACAAACCTAATTTTCACCATTTTTCTCAAAAGTTCAAAATTTCACTATATTGAGAAAATTTGCATAAATAATTTTTTAAAAATCATCCTTTGCTTAATTTGTACAAACTTTTTTTTAAATATCGCTTATATATACTATCTACCAACAAAAATTATATAAAGCTAAAATTTATTTTTGGAAATGGTCGGAAAACAGATGTAAACACAGATTTTCATACAATTTATTAAATTTTAAATTTTAAAAATTAAATTTTAGGTTTGCAAACTACATTTTTGCTTCTAACGCCAAAATTACATGTTGTTTCAGAATTATTAAAATCGGTCGATAATATCAAAAGTTAGAGCTGTTAATGTAAGACCACCTTTATGCAAAAACCGCGAAAAATTAAAATGGCGATATCTCAAAAACGGTTCCGTCAATTTTCAAATAATTATGATTTTCGGAATCAGCGGGCCAAAATCCTTTAGAAAAAGTTATTGATTTGCTTGGAGAAAAATGGCTGTTGACTAGTGTTATTGAGTTGAGATTATTGAGCACTTTATTTTTTATATTTTAGAGTAGTGTTGATTGTATTTTCATCTGTGCCACAAAAATAAAAAAATAAATATTTTATAATGAACCTATATAAGTCCTTACTTACCGGTCCCAAAATTTTTCTTTCGAATCTTCAACCAGAAATGGTTTTAAGGGATAACTTATTTCATTTCCCATATATGAATATGACAAATATAGACATGTAAGCACAGCTGCTTGAAGTTCCGACTCTTTGACTTCTTCTCCGCTAACTAGTTCTCGGACCAACATATATACAAACACAACATTTGCAGGATTAATAAAAGCAACGTCCTGTAAAAAATGATTGAGATTAAATATTATTTTTTAGATATAATTGTTGATGCCAAATATGACATTTCGTACTCTCTCTCCGAACTTGTAAAGTAGTATGTAAGAACTTTAAAAGAATATCAGTAAAGCAGTAAACATTTCTGGTCCTTCGAGCCGGATGCTTTGATTAATCGGCATTGGATTAAATAAATTCTCCGTGTTATTATATTACGATTAATATAATATTCTTATTCGAAAATTGTGAAACCCGCTAAACCGCATATTGAACAAACTCGCTAAACCGCGTAATTGAACCAACCGCTTAATTAAAGAATCCGCTAAATTCAACAATCTGTAATTGCAACACTCGTTTAAGAAAAATATGCAAGTAAAAAGTGCATATTTGAGACTACCGCAGTGAAAGTGCACATTTGAGACGAACATAACCTCAATATTGCAGTTTTATCACCTTCGAAAACAGAAACATTGAGCTTCACGTGGTTTTGATCTGCAATCGAGTAATTTAGTTCCTCTAACCGCCGCTAGTCATTATCTTGGGAGTGCACTGACAGCGACTGTTAGAAAAGAAAATATCGAAAATGGAAAATGTGAAAAGTCGCGACTCTGCCAGTAATTCAATCAAGCATTATATGCAGGCAAGCCACAGTGATACTAATCGTGAACAAATTGAAGGACATTTAAAAGTCCATATAAAAAAGAGGAACAGTGGGTCCCATTCAATGAAGCACAGGATACTATTGAGAATGCTTGTGGTGATGCTACCCGCGAAGTTGAAAGTGATACACGGGTGCAAGTTGAAATGTGGTTTCTCGGCGCAATTTTCAATTTTCAACGTCAATTGCGACGCAAGTTATCCGAAGCTGACAGCACAGTTCGCGTACCAATCGCAAGTCCCATTCGCTTGCCAAAAATCTATTTGCCTTCATTCTCAGGTGATCCCACCGAATGGATTAGTTTCCACGACACATTTCAATCGCTAATAAACAGCAATGCCAACTTATCGGAACTATACTATTTCGAAAACTCATCTACAGCTATCAAGCATGTGCTCGATACAAAGCACTATCTGCTTTGCGACGCCCGGTCCAGTTCTGGGATGCCTGACTTATTCACATAATTGCGTCCCAATTAGCCTTCGAAACGCGGAAGCAGTGGGAATTGTCGCTGCCCGACGGAGAGTTACCTACACTCGAGGATCTACAAACATATATTGAAAAGAGATGTCGGCCTCTCGCCATGGTTGGAAACACTGCTCGAGAGATCAATAACCACTAATTTGAATATAATAAACCGCAAAGGAATACCGCGCATGTGTTACATTCAGTACAAACAGAAAATTCATCAGCAACACACGCCGTAAGAACTTGTTTATATTGCAACCGCAAACACAGCATTTACATATGCCCTGAATACGATCGTCTGAACGTCAACGCTAAGATGAATTCAAAGAAAAGGGTGCTTGCTTGAACTGTCTTAGTCCTGGACATTACTTGGCTAAATGTCACAACGTATCTACGTGTCGCATATGTCAAAAACGCCATCACACGTCTTTACATTCCGCTTTTTCAAACAACTTCCGAATGGCCAATCACATTTCGACACCAAATAACTTCTCCGCCGATGAATGACTCAATCCCTTAACACAGAAGTGCGCAAAGGACCGTCATATACAACACTAGCACAAAGAACAGTTTTAGGCTGGATTTTGCTTGGACAAGTTGGCCGCCATCAACACGATAACTTGCAAGTATATCCTTTGCACTACGACGTCCAACTCGTACGCGCTGTAAGTTGATTTTGGGAAATAGAAGAGTTGAAACCTAGAAAACATTTGACAACTGAGAAACATTTTGTGAAGATTACTTCGACACAACACATCGACGTGCTGCAAATGGCCGTTTTATCGTTCAATTGCCGCTTAAAAAGGATATATCTTTAGGAGAAACCAGAACCATCGCCATTCGTAGGTTTCTTCGCATGGAAAAACAATTCGCTTTAAACGCTGAATTACATGCAAATTATAATTCTTTCATGCGATAACTCATTGACTTAGGGCACATGGATCCAGTATGTGATGTACCCGCAATTCGTTCTATATGCCGCATTACCCTGTGCACTCATGATTGGTTCACAGCTGCAGCCCGACCTTTTTGCTATTCTACTATGCTTTAGAACACATCGTTACGCTATGACTGCCGACGTGGCCAAGATGTATCGCCAAGGGTATGTCTCGGACAACTGCGTCAAGTACCAAAGAATTGTATGGCGCGAAGAACCATCAGACCCGCTACAAGATTATCGCCTACTTCGCGTACACACGGTTTGGCGTCCGCTTCTCATCTAGCTGTCAAGGTTCTGCAACAAACCGCAAATTGTGTGCAGCACATCTCGCTGCCAAGCTAGTTAAGTACATCGTATCTAGTTTGATCAATTGTCATTACTGCTTGTATGCATGGTCGGACTCGACAGTGACACTTGCCTGGTTGCAAGGTCATCCTAGTCGATGGTCAACCTTCGTCGAAAACCGCGTAGCAGAAGTGCAAGAAGTTCTACCATCTGAGTGCTGGGCTCACGTACGATCCGAACTTAATCCTGTTGATTGTGCCTCCCGAGGGGCAGCTCCTTCAGAACTACTGTGAAATAAGTTATGGTGGCAAGGGCCTTCGTGGCTGAAAAATTACAAAGATACTTGGCCGTAAAGTTCAACGTTACTACACACTACAGTTTTAGAAGCGCGAACCAAGACTACGTTTGTAATCATTGCACAGCCAGCCCAGTACTGGGAGCTTTTGGCGAGGTATTCGTCATACCAAAAATTGAGAAGAGTTACTGCATACATCCTACGATTCGCTAACAACACGTTTTGCGGACCCCATCATGATCGACGACGAATTGACTTCCTCATGTTCCATGAACATTTTTTTTTTTTCGTATCCTATGATACTTCCAAAGAATTCACCACTTGCAAAACTCGTTGACATTCACGCCTACTCGCTGCATACAGGACCGTGAATTATGCAAACCATACTTCAACGCCGCTTTTTGGTACTCGACTACCTCATACGAAAAGTATATCGCAGTTGCGTAAAGTGCATGCGTATCAAGCGCCAACTGCTTCAGCAAGCCAAGGCTGACCTGCCTGCAAGCCGTATAACATTTTCAAGGTGTTTCCTAAGAAGTGCTGTCGACGTCGCAGGCCCTTTCTCATACAAATTAGCACGCAGTATTTCTATGCATGAGCACTGGCGCCATGCACTTCGAATTTGTAGGCGGTCTATCATTCGCGTCATTCCTTAATGCCTGCAAGAGTTTCATAAACCGACGAGGATATTGCCAACATATGCACTCTGACAATGGCACAAATTTTGTCGGTGCCGAAAGGGAGTTACGCACATTGTTCCAGCAACACTCCAACACCCAATATCCAAGAGTACGACATTGTGGTGATATTCGACGAGAACACCCCGCCTATGAAGTGGAGAATGGGCAGAGTAATAGATTGCAATCCAGGACTGCCGCCGGAGAACTTTTGCGATCTATTGCGAAACTTTGCCGCCTACCAAACAAGAGCGATGGCTAATCGATCCTTCGTTTGAGCTATTAACGTTTCATTTGTTATTTATATATTGTTTCGATTCTTTCATACTTTATTGACTATATTTTGTAAACTTTGATCCTACTCATATATATTTTGAACTACATTAAATAATTAGTTCAAGGCGGGCAGTATGTTGTTGCCAAATATGACACTTCGCTAATGAAAGCAAAAGCACGCGTTTTCTCTAGGTCTCTAGGTTCAACCCGCAATACAGTCCACATTTTCAAGTTCAACCCGCAATACATCCAACAATAATATTATATTTTTCCGTCTTCACCATAACATTTTAAAGTTTTCTTTAAAAGGCCAGCTGAAACAGTTGCGAGTTATTAAGAGTTGTTGTCTCGATTTCTCTACGGGGCTTTCAACAATATCCGGGCACTTGATCATGTTGGAGTAAGTTTCGATCGTTCGTGCATCCAAACAAATTCAGTAGAGATAATCTCTCTCTCTCTACAACAAACACAATGTTAATATCAGAATCTTCCAAGACGTAGTAAAAAAAGGAAAAACCAATTTCAGTCGTATTGATAGGCTAAATAAAAACAATACCGCACGCACCGAGCGATGATCAAAGCTGGCAACAAAGAGCTACAAAAACGCATGCACAACCTGTGAAAGCCTGAAGCCACTCGTCAACAATCTCATCTGGAGGTGCGGCTTTTCCAACTCAGCAAACACCTTGACGAAGTTGATCGAGTACCGATCACTGGGTGTGGGCGCTTTAGTTGCAAAGACTTATCGGCCATATAAGTATAATTGTCTACCCAAAAGCCGATGAGGGATGACAAACTAAAAGCAGTCAATCTCCTAATTCAGGGTTTAAAGCGGCCCGTGTCCATTGAATGTTCGCAACCAGGGGTAACCGGCTGTGTTCTCACGGAGCTTCGCCGATACCTGATCGCCTCAGCGAGTAAGTGTTGCATTACACGGGGGACTATGACCCTCCTCTTGAGGGAACCATATGGAAACAAATAGAGTGTTACTAACCCCGACTAAACTTACGGAACAGGTAGAGCAGAAGCTCCTAACTACTGATCCTAATGTGAACACTCGAAAAGGGAGGAGAAAAACAAAATCACATTGAATCAGAGACTAACTAGGTCTTAAACCAGGGCGCAACTGGCAACTAGACAGATTACCTCGTAAACCAGAATTCAACAAGGAACTAGGTTAGGTTAGAGTGGCTGTTCAGCGCACTTAGGTCGTGACAGGCCCGTTGTGATACCACAAGGGAAGTGCTGTAGTTGTTGAACGGCACGCCTAGTCCACCTGGGGAAACCAGTTGGCTTACCTGGTCAACCGTGCAATATTCCTAATATAAGAGGACTGAACGGCCGTGAGGGACTGATGCATTTGAAACCCAAGCAGCTCGGCCCTTTTCCGGGCCAGCGCCGGGCATTCCGCCTCCTCCGCCTAGTAAAAGCTACGACAAAAGTCGTGAGGGGTAAGCCCCAGTCTAGCTGCGAGTTTGTGAATTTTTCACATGTTGCAATAAAAAATAAGCAAGTGCTAAGAATTTTAGGTAATAAATAACTGTTTATAAATTAAATTTAATAACAGTGGGGGTATGGGAGAAGGCAAATAAGTCAACTTCCCTGATTTTTCTCAACTTGGTGAGTTCCAGGACCATCCCTTATCCCTGCCTAATCTAAGTTGATACACAGCCTCCTCGTGCAGCCGCCAGGATAGCTACCAACAGCTACCCAACAACTGCTGAGATAGTGAACCAAAGTATGTAGCGATCAAACCCTACAGTTTTGAGATTGTGAAGTTGGGCTTAAAAACCACACACATAAAAAGTCCCTTCAGTGAAGCCGAACAACAAGCCTCTGATAAACCCTACTACACATAAGTGTCGCGCTGCTACTGCAGAGATAAACGACGCGTATAGAGGACTCTGCAGACAATGGCAAAGTGAGCTGTTAAGGAGCGATACAAAGAGAAGAGGAGGGAATAGAGTCGTCTTTTCCAAAGTTCATGGTATCAAGTTGTAGGCCCTGGCATCCATTACTCGTTTTCTCATTAGGAAAACATTTAAGCCGAAAAATTAAATTTTTACAGTTCTGCGAGAAATTTAAGGTGAATTTCAATTGTCTAAATTTATACAAGCCTTTGGGCTACTGACTGATTGGAAAAATCAAAAATGAAGTGGGTGGGGGAGGATAAATGGCACCTCAACAAGGTCAAAATTAACAAAAAATAATAGGACCTGGACAGCAATTTTTTGCAATTTGTGTAAAATGTGCATTTTGTATGGGGACCCAGTATGGTTTGATCTGATTGAAATTAATGGGGGCCGGTCATACAATCCAACCCCCTAGGGACGACTCCTGACTCGCTGGTGGCTAATTTGTCGGAATACTTTGACTTGAAATTATCGCTATCAGCAAGGGTAAATATTTCCACCCAACCCATAATTTATATTTTTAAATTTATATCAATTACGTATTTTTTTGGAAATTTTGGGAAGTCTAATAAGCGACTGCTTAAATAATACGAGATGTTTTGTTTCACTTATAGAATAGCCGAGTAACTGAAAAAAGTGATGCCAACGTAATATCATCGAATTGTGTATTTTTCCTAAAAATATGGCAACATGTGTATGTGCTGTCAGTAGTGTTGGGTAAAAACTATAGTTTGAGTACCCAATTATTTGAACGATAAACTTTATATTTCGTAATTAGTCCTTAATATATAATATTTTTATGATAATTTGCATTCATATTCGCTCCGAAACTTATATTTATAATGTGCTATAACAAACTCCAAACAATGTGGAAACTTATGGCTAGAGGACACAATACTACACATTCAACCCAAAGGAGATTTGGGGATATATTGAGAAACATGCATCACTCCACAGATATAAATGACATAAAAACAGAACTGGCCGAACTTGGACATGAAGTCACAAATATTCAAAACATACTACAATCAGTATTATAAAAACCACTGTCCCTATTTTCAATAGAGCTTAAAACAACCAAAAATAATTAAAACATATACAGTTGACAAAAGACTAACCGGACAGACATTTTTTCAATCTTTCATTGCATCCACAGCCAAAAATATGTTATTTAAATGTTCATTTAGTATGGAGTTAGTTAAAATGGTTCATTAACATTTATTTAGCACAAACTTTTCATATAAATATAGATTTATATCATACTTCTTTAACGTTCATGACTAAATATCCAACTTTTAAGGTCAAAAGTCTAACCGGACAGCTGAGAAAAACAATGAGTTTCAGTAAATTTTTGTTAAATATTACTGTTTTAGAAAAGTAGGATTACTTAAGATTACTTTTCATGCATCTTTTCATATTTTAGATATTATTTAGTAAAAAAAAACTCTCTTTTATTGACTTTCTTAACATCAATAATATAAACATTTTGGGTGCGGGTAAAAGGGACACCAAAATTTTGATATACGGTGTTTTTATAATAGAGATATTGTTAGAGATAACGATCTTCCTCAATAAGTATTTATAAAAGTCAAAACCTCATTCAAAATTCCCCCCAATATCGCCATGTTCGTGGAATTACATAATAAAAAAAACACCAGCCTTCCTGAATTGTGAATTTTTTAAACAATTTTGTCCACCAAACTAAAATTATGTAAAAAAATAATTCGTCGATTATTGGTGCCAAATGAGGAATTTTAGGGTCCAAACAAGAAACGTATACAGTGGTGGTCCAGTATAACGAATCATATAATGTCCAGTATTCGTTCGTTATATCGAAAATTTTTATATCGAAATATATATTTCATAAATATTAGCATTGTACCAAGTTAAACTCTATTCGTATTATACTAATCTATTTATTAACAAGAAACGGAAAAAATTACAAACATGAACAACATTGAACATTTGCCTGCGGGAACCGGTTGCTACTTTAATATGTTGAACATTATGTTTTTCTAAAAATTCTTGAAAATCACCAGACGTAAAACAGCTTCCTCTATCAGAAACTATAATTTTTGTTCGGCTATATGATCTAAAATAATCAGTAAGAGCTTCTATTACTTCTTTAGTATTCGTGGTCTTAGAGGAATATGGCCAAACGAACTTTGTGCAGGCATCAATCTTTAATCAAGATTTATCAACAAGGCCATAATGATCTACATGCACTATTTCGAAAGCTAAATTTCCCTTAGGTATATTGTGCAAAAATCCTTCTTCACGGCCATGTTTAGCTGAATATGCAATGCACTTTAAACAATTTTGTATATGTGTGGTTACTTTGTCTTTTATTTTTGGAAACCAATAGATTTTCGAAATAAGTTCACTAGTTTTATAGATTCCTATATGCCCCATTTCGTTGTGATACTTATAAATAACATGATTTTCCATATCTTCTGGCATTCATTCATACTTTTTTTTTATATAAATCAGCTCCGTGTGAACATGCTATAACGAAGTGACAAAAGAAGTATACTTCACTGAATCGGGATGCATGTAAACATGGAAAAATCCATTCTTTTAATCTAGTTTTGTGAAGAATTTCTTTTTAACTAACCTGTCCAGTAAATCATCGATGAGAGGAATCGGATAATTATCTTTTGAAGTCACATTAATCAATCTTCGATAGTCAACACACATTCGCAAATCACCGGTTTTTTTCGAACTAACACAATAGGTGAACCAAACTCTGACTCACTAACTATGATATAACCCTTAAGTATTCAATAATAATTCAATAGTATTCAATAACTAATAATTTCTGCAGTTCTTCCTTTTCTGTGTACGAAAGTCGCCTAGGAGGACAATGAAAAGACTTTCTAGTACCAACTTCATTTCACATTCACGTTCAGGTTTTAAATAACACGTATCAAACATTTCTTCAAGTTGTTTCTTTTGTGCGTAACTTACACAATCAACAATTAAATTTATTTCATTGTCAATAACATACTTAATTGACAACAGTGACTCAACTAACATCTCATTATTTTCTCTACTTTTGTCAACTTCATTTTTAGTAAAGGCATTCAACATTTTGTTTTCAATTTCATTAAATTTACTATTTTCGATTTTAGCAACTAACTTTCTAATATATTTTTCTTTTTCAAAAATCATATCAATTTTTTTTTTGAGCAACCATTTTATCAATACCTTTTCTAAAATTATTTGCTTTTCTATTTTCGAAATTACATCATCTCTTTTCAATTCGTTTGTCTTTGGCAACAACGATCAATTTTAACGAAACTATTTTATTATTAGAAATTATATGACATTCAATTGTCCCAAAAATTTGCAGTTTACATTTATGCGGTAAAAATTCATTTATTTTAAATTGGTTTTCAGCACATGTTCTAGGGTTAATATACATTTATTACTAACATTTTTATATAAAATTTACTCCAGGTAATTTACTGTTGTCTTCCGCTCTGGACAATCCACGACCCGATGATTTATACTGCCGCAACCAAAACAGGCACCAACTTCCCTCTTGGGTTTCTTGCATTTTGCTGCAAAATGTCCCATTGAATTGCAATTGTAACAGCGCACCGCCGACTTCTGTTGTATTGCAGAATTTGATGACATCAGATCTGGCCGCATTCGTTATTGTAATTCTACTTTTGCGAATGCGTGGAGTAACTGTTCCTTCTTTGAGTAGCACTGGATGGAGGCTTGCACTTTCAACTGATTATCCGGAATGCCCTCAATGATGTAATCAACGAGTTCATCTTCGTCAATTTGCACTTTGTTTGCCAACATAATTTTTTCGGCATAATAGTCTGCCAAGCATTCAGTTGAGCTCAATTTCTTTGCTTCAAACTTTCGTCGTAGTATCAACTTGTTCTGTTTTGAACCAAAGAATGACTTTATTTGATGCATCAAGTTGTCCACGATTTCAATTACATAAATGGGCTTTGAATACAACCTGGCCTGCGCTTTGCCTTTGAGCCTACTTATGAGCAATGCACGCAACATCGCCTCGTCAATGTTGTATACATCGAACACTTTGGAGTTGCGTAATCCAGATGTCAACATTTAAACCACCGTCGAACTCTGGCAAAATGTCTCTAAGCATATTAAACGATGATGATATGTTGACGGTCGACTCTGATACTGCCACGACTGCGTTTGATGTCATTGCTGCAGTCATGCTCGCTGGATTTTCGTTTGATTCAGGTTCCGCGCTCCAACGCCGCAGCAACTTCAATGGACGATTTTGATAAGATATCACTTGAAAATTTACTCAGCATAACTTCTCTTTTGTAGAGCATATTCTCCTCTTCAAGCAATGCTTTTTCTCGTTTGAGTAGATCAATTTCTCTTTTTAAAATTGCATTGTCATCAACGTAAAATGTTCCTGCGGCTGCAGCACCTCCATCATCGTTTCTATCATTATCTTCGTCACCGCTATGCAATTCTGCAACTCCGTCACTGTCCGCTTCCTCCAGTTCGCCTGTTTTGCACTGGGCACTCGCCACGCTGGTACCGGTACTGCATTGATTCTTAACATCAGCGACCCTTTTGTGCCGCTTGAACACAAACCAAGCTCTTGGAACTATTGCTGTAACTGCGGTACTGTGCGCTGATTTGATGCAACTTGACTGTTCATTTTGGCTGTTCTCTCGATTTTTTTTTACTCTTTGTAAATGTTTCTTCAATGTCTTTAACTGTTTTTCAATTCTTCTTCTTTCAATTCTTTTTCACTGTTTTTCAATTCAATTTATTTTTTTTAGGAAAATCCCTTTTCTGTAAATTTGTAGTCAGGAAAAGCACGTCAACTTTGTCCGCAATCAATTTTTATTCAGATCTTCTCATTCAACGACTGCTTATAAACTTATAAAGTAGATATTTATAGAAAGTGAATTATAACTTATAAACTAGACACAATACCAAAAACTCGACGGCGAAACCTCAAGAAAACTTAAATCGGACATTGAAATGGTTCAATAATTGGATGATCCAAATAAACGCTGACAAAACGGTGCAAGTAATTTACACAAACAGAATATATGAACCCAGATACTTGACAATAAATGAAGAGCAAATTAAGATAGACACAAAAGCGAATTATCTTGGAATGACAGTCGATTCTAAACTGTCTTGGAAAAACCATATAATACAAAAGCGTAACGAAATTAAAAATTGAAATTAAAAAATTCCTGGGAAAGCAAAACATTCTCTACACAACAAGCTTATAGATTATTAGATCTTATCTTTCGAAGATCTTAGGTTCGCTCTTTCGAGGATCTTATTTAAGATCTCCGAAAGAGCGTACTTTGTTGTTCTGAAGTTCTCTACCTGCTAGATTGCGACGGTTTCTTAAATAGAAATAGAATAGAATAGAATTCTTAAAATAGAACCTAAGAAGATCTTAAATAAGATCCTAAGAAGATCTTAAATAAGATCATCGAAAGAACGAACCTAAGATCTTCGAAAGATCCTATTTTGCTATTCTGAAGTACCCGCTGAGAACTTCGCGATTTTAGCTCGGATCGTTTCGACCCCTGATTACAACCATCCAGCGAGTACAATCAAACATTGTCCGAACTATCACAAACGCTGACTGATTTATACACAACGAAGATATATACAGAGATCTAGAAAACGTTACAATAGAAGACACTATACGCAAAAGCAGTACCACTCATATGCAGCGCCTCTATGGACACACGAATGACGAAATACGAAATCTCCCATTGATAGAGATAACACAAAACGAAAACAAATGTTCTTCATATTCCCAAAAATAATATATTTCTTTTAAAAAATGATAAAATAAAGGTTTTATTTAGGTTAGAAATCGTTTTTTTTTATTTCTTTAGATTTTCTTTTTGTTTAGTTTTAATTTAAGAACAATAAAATCGCTTTAAACAACTATTTTGGTCTTAAATTACCGTGTAGAAAAAAAAAACGTTTTCGTGAAGATAACAAAAACGTTTTAGGGGAGACAAAATGTTTTCGCGGAGAAAAAAAAACGTTTGGTTGGCCGACAATATTTTCTTATTGTTCGCGCCGAAATATTGTTTTGTTCGCGACAAGTATTTTTATTTTCTCGAACCAAATAAAAAAAATTGTTTGCGTACAAAATGGTTTTTGTTCGAGAACGAAATTTTATCTTTGCGATGAAAAACTGTTGTGAGAGAAAATTTTTTTATCGTAACAGATATTTATTCTTAAGATAACTAAAAAAATTTCTTGAAGGAAAAAATGTATGGAAAATTAAACAAAAAAAAGTTTTCGTACCCCTAATCCCGGGTGTGTAGTGTACTGTATTCCCATAATTATGTGTACACATTTCAAAAATTAACCCTAGAAGTTCAGGTCATACTTCGTCTAATCGTCGACGCTGCTGTTTAAATGGATAAAGAAGATGACTTTCGAATGGAAAATGTATAAATTTTAGTAGATTTCAATTACTTACTTTATTTTTCATCGAAATAAAACAAAGAATTATATTATTAACTTCTTATATAATAGTAAATGAAGTTTTAACAGCACTAGCTTATATTGATTATTTTGCAAAAATCGTAAAAGTTACACAAATTTTGTATGAACTTTGTCGTTTCGGCGACACGTTTTAAAACAATAACCAATTTTTATGATGTGTATTAAGCTAACTAAATTAACACTAAAAGGACCGACACTTTGTATATACCTAGATTGCCTGAAAGCAGTCAAAATGACTGCCTTGTAAAAGAATAACAAATGTGTAAAGAAATTGGTTAAATATTATTTTTTTATATTTTTCATATTATTAACACTTCATTTGACATTTTTTTCATTAATTTTGAGCGAAAAATAAATACAATAATCAGCTTATTAGAACATGTATCACTACCTAAAGATTCGAATAACAAGTACTAGTTTCGCTTATTGAGCAACTGCAACTCATCAAGTATCGACAATTTATCACATATTTACGAGTTATTATGTGATGGCAATCGATAAAAAGTAATGAAAACTATTGTTTCAATATCGAGACGAACTAATAATATAAAAAATGTACTAAATTTAATAATAAGAGTCATTTTATTACTTGAAATGTCTCAAGCAGTCAAAATGACTGCTTTTGGGCAATCTAGGTATAGCACATATGTATATACCAGAAATGAAGGAGGGGGAAGTTAAATACTAATTTAATAAATGCATTTATATGTCGTAAAAAAAGTCACAAAATTTTAAGAAAGTGTTTAAGTTTATATACATACTTTTAAGTTTAAGTTTATATACATACTTTTTTTTCTGATTGAAATTAAAAAGCAGTCAAAATGACTTGCTTGGGCAATCTAGTGTTAACTAATACCCATCGCTATACAAAAATTATAAAATATATATATAAAAAACAACAAAATAAAAAAAAATCGAAATCGTCGATTCGACGAAGAATGACTTTCTATGGTTAAATATTTAGAGTATTACTTTCTCTATTGAAAATATGTGTACATATTTATCACAAATAACTCACTTGCCATCCTTGTAAAAGTAGATTTCTGTCAACAGCTCTGAGCCACATTATAGCATCGCCTGCTTCAAAATTTCGTAATTTTCGACATCGATCGTGCAAAAATATACCCAAACATTTAAGTAATTCTGATGTAGATGCCTAAAAGGATAGGTATTAATAACATTTCCATATCGCTAAAGAAGCATCATATGAAGAGAGAGGTTTTGTATTATATAGTGTGACACGACAAAATCAATCATGCTGCACATTTTAAAATTTTCAAAGGCTGATTTTTTGTTACTAGGCATGTAGAAAAATTATGTACCGTTACCGAAATAATGCAACCACATCCTTTTGCAATGCATATTTTACATCACAAAACAAAGCATTGTTTATCCAATGTTACAGGTAATGTTAAACCGAATTTTGATTATTTAGAAATATATTCCAAATGGGAAGCGACCCCACCAATTGGCGGCATTCCCATAGATAATTTGGTCCTACTATTGCAACACTGCTTAAGATTAACTTTATAGTGCGTTCATACGACAAACCCAATTTTCATATGATTTTCGTTACTCTATCAAACGAATCAAACGAGAATTCGGTTTTCATATGACAGGCGGATTTTCAGCCAAAATCGATTTCATCTCCATGTGAACATGCTATTAGACAAAATATGAGGGGTATTCACGCTGAATGAGCAGACGAGCAGATGTGCCAATCTCTTATATTTTATTATTGTAAAGCAGCTCACTTCCACATTTTCGCAATTGTTCATCTGCCCTGGTTGGATCCCAGACTTCCGTGAGGAGCTCAGGATGAGCAGTTTAATATGTCAAATCTTTTTAGTTTTGACATTTAAAACGAAAATATATTTAAATGAAAACATGCAATTTTAATTTCATGTGTTTGAAATTCGGAAAAGGTCCCCATTGCAACTTATTCCACAATAAAATAAAAACGGCATTCGTGGTTGACGAAAGTGATCATAGTGCCTGAGCTCAACTGCTGAGGTCAGCATGAACACCCCAATAATCCTGTTTTTCAAATGTGACCCGATATTCTCAATTGGCCTGATGTCAGGTAATTGGGCTGGCACTTAAAGATATTTCGTAGTATAACTGGTTGAACAGAATGAGACGCTTGTAGTAAAGTAGTACGAGCTGCCAAAAGTTGAAATGTACTGAATTAATGGAAAGTGAGCAGAATGTTGCTGGTTAACTCAACTTGAACTTTTTCCTTACTGCTTGGCTTTGACCCCTGTTTCATGACAATTTATATTCGGGTATTTGGTTTGTGAAAATGTATGATAATAAAGAAAATTTAAATCAGGTAATAAAAGAAAATTACAAAAATTCCAATCACACAAAATACAATTTTTTGTATATTGTTATTCAAGTTTACGTGTCAAATGTACATTAACAATGGAATACATATGAAATGTTTCACGGTAATCGGCACCATACAAAGTTGTGAACATTATTATTATTAAATTCAAAAACATATCAAGTTCTGAAATAGTTTTCTCTATTTTATTGCAAAATAATGTTCTTAAATCCAAATATAATAGATTTTAAATACTTGGTTCGTATTTCGTTAATAGAACTAATAAATTTGAAATACCAAAAGTAATAGAATAACGCGTCATTATTGAGCGTTATAACATAAACGCGAGGTCTCATTGTGGGCCGATTTTTCGAAGTAGTAAGCAATATGCCGAACAGCGGATGTCGCGCGACTTTGTACTACAACAAGTACTACTCATTCTGTTCAGCCAGTAAATATGGCTGTTAAATGAGCCAGTAATGAGCCAGTATGAGCTCATTTAACAGTTAAATGAAAAAGGAGCATTTCATTTAACAGGTGCGTTCACACTGAGATAATGAAGTTAAATCTGACAGCACTTTGTTTACATATGAACAGCTGTTTGCATATTCAACTTATTTTTTGAAGTCGTTGAAATTTGGTAAATATTCCGAAAATAATGAAATATCAAAGCTTTCGTTCATGTTTCTCAACATTTTTGAAGAGTACATATATTTAATGGATATTATTTATTTAACTATTCATAATTTACAACGAGTAACTGAAACTGGATGAGAGGACGCCGACGCATCCAACGCGGCCGAATCCATATCCGTATCGTGATGAAACGATGAGGAGGAGGAGAAGATAAAACGAGCTGCTGATGTTGGTGCTGATGACGTTGATGCTGTTGTTGGAGCTTCTGGAGAAGCTGCAGATAACAATTAAAAATATATTAATTTATAAAACATAAATGTAATAAATTACTTGGTCGTACCGTACTAATCGTACCGTCCTCCGCCATAATGTCCAATTTTCTCCATTTCTGAAATGAATTTATAATATTATTATATTACTATTATAATAATACTTACTTGAAATTGGTTGTGAGGTTGTGAAATTTATTCCGCAACTCCAAAGCGGTCACCTCACAAACATAATTGAAAATTGGTTAGGCCGCCATCACTTGGAAGATGTAAACAAACCTCAAAATTTCTTATTTTGATTTTGAAATGCCAAATTTATTAGTCTGTTTAATGAGAAAACTACCTTTTTCTTTCAATTGAATTAATTGAATTCAACCCTGCGCTTAACTCGTCAAACTTCGTCGTAAACCATTTACCAGTTAAATCGAACAACAACAACTACACTCCATTTAACATAATTAAAACTTCATTATCAATCAAACTTCAGAAGAACTTGTGTACGCTTGGGTCTCAAACCCGAGAAGCGGTCGCGATCTATCAGGTAGAGAACTTCAGAAGAACTTGTGTACGCTCTTTCGAGGATCGTATAAACGATCTTCGAAAGATCGTATCTTGATGTTCTGAAGTACCCGCTGAGAACTTTGCGATTTTAGCTCGGATCGTTTCGACCCCTGGTTTTGACCATTTAATTTCGTTAAGTCCATTTAACGGTTAAATGAACTCAGTGTGAACGCCATATAAGGAATACATACTTTCACATGTCTTGATGTTTATTTCAGTTTCATGTGGGAAATACATTCGATGCGGCAGCGACACACCAACACGCCGACAATATGGCGGCGGAGTTATCTGTCGTCATCTTTTCAAAAAGTTGAGTTTTTTGAATGTGGCAGCGACAAAATATTTTGTTTAAATAATTACCTTCAAACTTAATAACAAAAACATATAACATACCAAAACATCAATATTAATAATATAAAAGTAAAAATACCAATTTACAACCATAATTTGAAAGAAAAAATTAATGAAAAGAGAGCATTTTGACACTTGATGCATGTCGTCGTCGTGTGGTACAGATGGATAGGTTAATAGTGTGTTCACACGAGCCAAATTTTCGGCTGAAAATCAAATTTTCAAAAAAGCAATTCACACGACAAAATAGATTTTCATACGTCAGATTTTCGTTTGGCGGTAGTTCTTTCCTTTGTATTATTATAATACACAATTCCTTTAAAAATTTCGAATTTCTGTAAAAAATGTCCGCTGTCACTATTTTGGGCCGCAAAATTTCGATTCATCTGAGAAAAAACAATGCAGTGGCAACATTCTTCAATTCGTCATTCAATTATAATTTCTTGAATCTGAAAATTGGATATATTCATTCATATTCACATAAAACTTCATGCATTTTGAAAAATAAAACTATTTGTAGTCTAAATAATTATGTTACAGTGTCCGAAAAGAAGAAACATGAGCAACCTCTAAAGCAATTAAACAATGATGTCAATATGTTGCAATACATTTTCTTTCGAATGAAAGGGATTATTATATAGTTGGATCAACTTTTGAATAAAATGAAAAAAATAGTGTGCGATATTCACACATTTTAATTATAATTTTAGAATTATACTAACAACATTTTTTTTAATACATTTATGCATGAAAAATCATAAATTATTATAATATTTCTCAAAAACGGGCAGTCTGTTCAAAAATATGCAACACCTCTCGAAATCACTTTACGCCGTCTGATCAGGTGTTCAGACATGTCGAGTGTACGAGACTTAGGAGTACAAGCCTACGAGACTGAGTCTGAATACCCCTATTGAGTGTTGGTGTGTCCCTGCCGCATATAATGTATTTCCCACATTACATTGAAGGTCACAAAAAAAAAACAACGGTCGTACTCTCCTTCAAAATACTTTCATACTGCTGAGTGCATTTTATGTTTGTTAAAGTTGCTCTAGTTATAAAATTTCTATAAAACTTTCTATTGCAATTTTTTTTATTTCATTCTAATTTTCAAAATTATGAATGTATTTGTTGTATTATATCTTAATTATTGAAATACTTGTTTTGAAATTGTTATTAAAAATTATAAAAAAAAGGTAAGCAATGAAAATTTTCGTTGGAAATTTTCTTTCCGACATAAAGCTTCTTTAAAAACAGTTCGTCATATATTTCTTGCAATATCTGGGAAGGCCAACATTTGTGAGGAAAAAACACAAAATTGTTGTATCCAAACGATTTCAAAAAATCGTAGCAAATCAAAGTTTGAGCGGAGTGGCATAGTAAATTTTAGATTTTCTTAAATATCGTAGAAAATTCGCTACGATTGTACCAAAATCCAAACCCTTAGTAAATGTATTTAAAAAATATAAGCAAAACTGCAATAAAAATGTATTACTTTGAATTTTGGAATTACAATAATTTGTGAACGAATTTGTGGAGTTTATTCGTAGTAGAATAAAAAATTTCACCAAAAATATGAAAAAGCTACTCCGATCGTAGCATATCCAAACCCTGGAGAAGAGTTATCAAAATACCAAGGAACGAAGCAGCTTCTGCCACATGTTCGTGCGAACTGTTGGAAAATGCTCGAGGGCCCGTGTTCGGTCCGACTGCCTTACCCGTATTCAATAGACATTCTCGCGAACCAAATGGGAATTATAAGAGCGATGTTTCACGATATCCTGCATGCACTGCATGTAGTCAGCAAGCTTTGAGTCATTTTGTTTGGCTTTTGCTACAAATTTGGAAAACTTTGTAATTTTCCAATTTCTCGCGAAACTTTTCCAATATTTTTATACACATAAACCTGAAGGGAACTGTTACGAATAGAGTAGACACCATGCTAATCGGTTAAGCCGTTCTTGAGTTTTAGCATCACTAATATAAATGTCAACACTGCATAGTAGCTTAAGTCAAAAAATATAGTTTCGAGATTATCGATGTTTTGTGTAAAATCCATACCGTTCAGTTTTCAAATAGGTATATTTTATAAAAACATGTGTAAGGGTATTTTATTGAAAAAAAATACAATTTGGTAAAGATTCGAGAAGGGTTTATTATAAAAAACTAGAATTTTTAGACTAAAGTGTTTTTGTTAAAATTATAAATGAAAAATCATCTTCCCTAAGTCAACTTAACACTAGATTGCCCAAGCAAGTCATTTTGACTGCTTTTTATACCCTACACCCTGTGGGTAAGGGTATATTCATTTTGTCCTTCCGTTTGTAACTAATTAAAGGAGAGGTCGTAGGTATGGAAAAGTATATATATTCTTGATCAGCGTCACCTCCTGAGTCGATTTAGCGATGTCCGTCTGTCTGTCGGTCTGTCTGTGTGTCTGTCTGTAGAAATCAGTTTTTTGAAGAAACGGTAAAAGCTAGAGACTTCAAATTTTGGATTTATTACGTATTACGACTATTATACGTATACGCTGTTTGTCAATGATATTGAGCAAAATCGGTCCACGGACACGCCCACCTCCCATATAAAGCAAAAGGTTTATATGAGATATCTGGTGAACTATGGTATATATTGAGATGAAATTTTGTGTGTGATCATGTATCACCGATACGAGTTTACAAGACAAAAATGGAAAACATCGCCCAACGGACACGCTCACCTCCCATATAAATCAAAAGTTCAATATGGGATATATGGTGAACTATGGTATAATCGAGATGAAATTTTGTGTGTGATCATGTATCACCGATACGAGTTTACAAGACAAAAATGGAAAACATCGCCCATCGGACACGCCCACCTCCCATATAAAGCAAAAGTTCAATATGGGATATATGGTGAACTATGGTATATATCGAGATGAAATTTTGTGTGTGATCATGTATCACCGATACGAGTTTACAAGACAATAATGGAAAAGATCGACCAACTGACAAGCTACAGCTCAGCTCAAAAGCTACAGCTCAATGTTGGATATATGTTAAACCGGACAGTTATTAGATTAAATATTGCTACTAAGAGTTCCCAAGAATCAAATGGAAAAGATCTCTTATAGGACACGAGCACCTTCCATACAACATCGTAGATCTACATGAAATTTGACTACTTTATGGATGTTATTTGCTGATGAAAGTTTGGGAAAGAGAAGAAAGAGACCACATCCAACTGAACCTCAATAGACGCCCATAGAAAAATTTATTACATTCTTTCAATATAAACGTAATGAGCAGGTGAAGATTGAGAATTGAGAATACAATTTCCAATTGTACCTGCTGAAGGGATCACAATCCACAAAAGTCAGGGAACTACATATTTCCAAATGGCTGTTCATCTTCGAAGTGGAATCAGTCGCGCGGCACTATATGTTGCTTATAGTAGCGCAGCAAATACTTCTGGCCTTTATATTGTTGGAAATTTCAACCCTCCCAAGTCTTTTGTTGAATTAGATTTTGTCCCTATTGAAATGAACATTTAAATCGGAAAAGCAACTAAAGGCACATTACGATTTTATGGCATACAAAAAATCATCGATTCAATTATTCTTCCATAAATTGCATAGCTTTAATGCGCACTTTTAAGATTTACCTGTGCCATTGGTAAATCTTGGAAGTGCTCAAACATCACAACTACTTCGTTTTGTGGAAACAGAACACTATAATATTCCTAACTTCACTCTTATTCATAGATTAGATAGATCTAAAGCCAATCGCCGCTAAAAAGGGTATAATGGTTTTTGGAAAACGAATATAGCTTCAAATATATATATCTTTTTGAAAGAGACCACAGTTGTGAAAGTGTAATGACGCATTTTCACTAATTATTGGTAGAAATTCACAGTTTTTCCTTACATAAACGTTGTATGCTGCGTGTAGGGTATGTAAACTTCGGCCTGGCCGAAGTTAACAGATTTTGCCTGGGTGGACCAGGCAAACCGGGGGAGCGAAGCGATCCCGGTGCGCTAGTTTAATTTCAATTAGAAAAAAATGTATGTATATAATGTCACACTTTCTTAAAATTTTGTGACTTTTTTTACGACATATAAATGCATTTATTAAATTAGTATATAACTTCCCCCTCCTTCATTTTTAGTATATACATATGTGCTATACCTAGATTGCCCAAAAGCAGTCATTTTGACTGCTTCAGATATTTCAAATAATAAAATGACTTCTTATTAAATTTAGTACATTTCTTATATGATCAGTTCGTCTCGATATTGAAAATTTGCCGTCATATAATAACTCGTAAATATGTGATAAATTGTCGATACTTGATGAGTTGCAGTTGCTCAATAAGCGAAACTATTACTTCTTATTCAAATCTTTAGGTAATGATACATGTTCTAATAAGGTGATTATTGTATATATTTTTCACTCAGAATTTATGAAAGAAATGTCGAATAAAGTGTTAATAATATGAAAAATATAAAAAAATAATATTTAACCAATTTCTTTACACATTAGTTATTCTTTTACAAGGCAGTCATGTTGACTGCTTTTGGGCAATCTAGGTATATACAAAGTGTCGGTCTTTCTAGTGTTAAGTTATTTTGTAGCAACTAAAAATTAGTTTGAACGATCCTTAAGTCAACTGTTTTGTTACCTGAAAAAATGTTCAAATATTTATTTTTACTTTTCTTATGTATACATAAGCTATTCTGTTCAAATTCTTTTGGAAACATTCCAAACACATATGACGACTTAAGCTTTTATATTAAATTAAAATTTAACCAAAATAACTTAAGCTATTCGAGAAATGACTATAACTTTTTTTCTAGTAGGCCGATATGAAAAGTTGCGTCTTGAAAAGAGCTATCAGAATAGCAAATAATCCCAATTTGCGTTTAGGTCGACTTAATCTACGATTGTGTGTAGTGATGGGAACTATCGAATAAATACTATCGAATTATTCGAATTATTAAACTATTAATTTATTTGATAGTTTCATTCGATATTCTCTGAACACTAGTTACTATTTTCACTCAAATGAATGAACGAATTTGTTCAAACGATTTCATTTGAACGAATATATTCGAACGAATTCGTTCGAACGATTCGGTTGAATAATTCATTCAATGCTAAAATCACTCGATAGCTCTGAACACTGGTAACTATTTTCACTCAAATAAATTAACGAATTCGTTCGAACGAATCGTTGGATAGTTGAAATCATTCGATAGTAAACTATAGATAGTTAAAATCATTCGTGATGGGCATCACTAATTGTGTGTAGACACAGATATATAGATTAATATTTTTTTTTTTTTTGTAAATATTCTTTTATTTGCAATCTATTTAAATAATAATAAGCAAATTTGATTACATAAATTTAACAGAGTTATTTTGAACTTCATTAAGTCCAAAAATATAATGAACATATTTAAATGAACATTAACAACAACTTAAATATAAAATAATAACAAACTTAAAATAGCTATATGTACATACTTATTATCTAAATGGTAAATCTAGTGTATGATATCTTTTAAGTCTTTTAATTTCATTAGTATCATCAAGAAGTCTTATAGCTAGAGTATTGGTGTGATTACTAAGTCTAATAAGGTATCTTGCGCTGAAGTTATTTATTTCTTTTTTTAACAAAAGAGACATTGAGATCTTTATGGATTTGAATGTTTGTGACAAACCAAGGTGCATTAGTAATTTGCCTTAATATTTTGGATTGAAAACGTTGTAAAACTTCAATATTTGAATTACTTGCTGTACCCCATAATTGAATTCCATATGTCCATACAGGTTTCAGTATGGTTTTATAGAGCAGTAATTTATTGTTAAGACTTAATTCAGATTTTGGATTAAGTAACCAGTACATTCTTTTGGATTTCAAATTAAGCTGGAGACGTTTAGCTTTAATATGATTTTTCCACGATAGCCTCCTATCGAGATGCAGTCCTAGATATTTAATGCTGTCACAATTAGGAATTTCAGAGTTATTTAGAAAAACTGCAGGGCAGTTTCCTTTTTTTAAAGCGAAAGTTACATGAGCCGATTTTGAAGTATTTATTTTAATATTCCACGTTGTTAACCATAACTGAATTTTGTTGAGTGCAGATTGAACTAGATTTGAAGCGACAGTTGCAGATTCATTTGAAGCAAGTACAGCAGTGTCATCAGCATATGTAGCTGTAGTTACCAAATCTGTTATAGGCATGTCTGAAGTAAAGATCGTAAACAGAACCGGTCCTAAGACACTGCCTTGTGGCACACCTGCTTTTATTTGCTTAATATCAGATGTTTCATCATTGATTTTAACATAAAAACAACGATTTTCTAAGTACGATTTTAATACTAAGTAAACTGGAGCAGGAAGGAGTTTTTTTAGCTTAAATAATAGACCACTATGCCAGACTCGATCAAAAGCTTGCTGAACATCCAAAAACACACCAGAGCAATATTTTGTGGTTTCCAGAGAATCAATAATGACATTTACGATACGATGGCATTGTTCAGGTGTGCCGTGATTACTTCGAAATCCAAATTGATATTCAGGTATAATATGCTGTTTTTCAAGAATAGGTAACATTCTTCTTAAAAATATTCTTTCAAATACTTTCGAGAATGTTACTAATAAACTTATCGGTCTATAGGACGAGACAACGTTCTCTGGTTTGTTAGGCTTGAGAATCATAATTATTTCAGCACACTTCCACTGACTTGGAAATTGACAAAGTCTTAATATAGTATTATATATAAGCGTTAGTAACAGAATACCTTTATTAGGTAAAGATTTAAGTACTTTGGCATCCAACTTGTCAAATCCAGGAGTTTTGGTGTTATTCAACATCTTTATTTCAGAACGAACTTCATTAGGGGAAATATGTTTCAATGGCAAATCC
Source organism: Coelopa frigida (assembly GCA_017309665.1). Taxonomy (NCBI): domain Eukaryota; kingdom Metazoa; phylum Arthropoda; class Insecta; order Diptera; family Coelopidae; genus Coelopa; species Coelopa frigida. The sequence goes on from CM029565.1 coordinate 31,278,177, forward strand.
ATTTGACAGGGAATGTCTAAAAAGTTCACAATATCGGTGGTAGTGTTATTTATATCAAATGGTTGAAAACTTTGTTCTAAGTGTTCAGCAAAAGCCTTAACTTTAGACAAGCTTGATCTGCACCAAGTTCCGCTAGCGTCTTTTATTGCAACGTTACGTTTTCTAGGACGTTTTAAATATTTAGTAGCTCTCCAAAGTTTGTACTCATCGTTATTGCAACAGTTCAGATTTTTCAAATAATTTCCTAGAGAATCATTTTTAATTTCATGAAGTCGTCGTTTCAGTTGATTTGATGCAAAATTAAGGTTACTTTTATCTCTCGGATTTCTGCTTATTTTCCAAATTCTTCTTAATCGCCTCTTATTTCTGATTAATTCTCTTATTTCACTAGATATGATAACAGTGTTATTATTTTGAATAGGTTCATTGATTGGTGTTGATAAAAAGGCTGCTTCATGAATTAAACTCGTGAAGTTTTCAACTGCATTGTCAAGTTCGCTACCACACTTAAACGCTATATTAAGATTAATGTTTTTATCTATCCAGTATTGAAAGGATTTAATATCAGTTTTTGAGGAAAAGAGTTTGTTGGAATTACAGTTTAAAGTGTTCAACGTCGTATTAAAATTCATGATGATGGCTGAATGGTCTGAACTTAAATCATCATTATCTATGATATCTAGGAGGTGGTTCGCGATCCCATGGTAAACAAAGAAGTCAAGCAAATCAGGTATTTTTCTAGGGTCACTGGGCCAGTATGTGGGCCTACCAGTCGATAATGTAGAGTAATGATTGTTTGATATGCATTTGAATAGTTCTTTTCCCTTAGGATTAGCTAGTCTTGAACCCCACCAAGGATGTTTTGAGTTATAATCTCCACCAACTATAAATTTAGCACCAAGATTTTTAAAGAATGCTTCATATTGTGAACAGCTTATGTTATATCTTGGAGGGCAATAAATAGCAACAATTGAAATATCGAAATTGTTACACTTGATTTTAACTCCCGCAGCTTGAAGATAAGTTTTACAAACAGCGTCTATGACTTCAAATTTTAAAGAAGATTTTATTATTATAGCTGCACCAGCATGCGCTTTATCATCTGGGTGATTAGCAGAAATAACATCAAAGCCTCTGATTTTTAAATGAGATCGAGAGGTAAAATGAGATTCAGATATCAATAATATGTCAATAAAATGTAAATGCAAGAACATTTCTATTTCTTGGGCATGACGGGAAAGCCCATTGGCATTCCATGCTGCGATTCTAAGATCTATTTGCATAATTTATTAATAAGTATTGACATCATATTCATTAATGAATTGGTTAATTCAATTTGCTTATTTAGTGCAACTTCAATCCTATTCATAATGTCATTATTATTTTGATTTTTTACCACTTGCGCAAAAGACATTTTATTAAAGTTATTGTTGATATTTTCTTTATTACCACTGCTGGACAGAAGAGAATTGAGTATTACGATGATTTTCCAATTTTTTGTTGTGTATCATATTAGACGATTTCTTTTGGAGAATCTCTTGGTAGACTTTACATCCCTTATAATTCGCAGTATGATTTTGTAGACAATGAACACACCGCGGTGGTGAATTAATATCAGGGGTCGAAACGATCCGAGCTAAAATCGCAAAGTTCTCAGCGGGTTCTTCACAACATCAAGATACGATCTTTCGAAGATCTTGTGTACGCTCTTTCGAGGATCGTATAAACGATCTTCGAAAGAGCGTACACAAGATCTGAAGTTCTCTACCTGAAAGATCGCGACCGCTTCTCTGGTTTGAGAAAAGAAAGACCCAAACCAGAGACAGCAGGGTGAGTCAGGTAGTCAAATATTCAATAATTCTTGAAATACAAAAAAATTGGACGATAAACAACTTTGAAATTTTTATTTTATTATTTATGCTTCGGATGGATTTCAAAAACGGGATTTTGTGCATTTTTAGATATTGGAGGAAGGAAGAATGTGAATAATTTTCAATTAGGTTTTTATGAGTTTTAATTAAAAGGCAACAATATCAGTATTAAGCTTAAGTATTAATAAATTTTCTAAGTTTTCGGGGCTTAACTTATTCCTGCGTTTTGTGAATATAATGGGAAGAGCACTAAATGCCCGTTCAACGGACACTTGGGTCGAAGGAACAGATAATCCAACTTGAGCTATTTTTGACAAAACTGTATTATTATATTCCATGGACTTCCAATAGTGCAATACATCCCCATTCAATGGATATTGATTGCAATAATGTTTCAAAGTTGTTTATCGTCCAATTTTTTTGTATTTCAAGAATTATTGAATATTTGACTACCTGACTCACCCTGCTGTCTCTGGTTTGGGTCTTTCTTTTCTCAAACCAGAGAAGCGGTCGCGATCTTTCAGGTAGAGAACTCAGATCTTGTGTACGCTCTTTCGAAGATCGTTTATACGATCCTCGAAAGAGCGTACACAAGATCTTCGAAAGATCGTATCTTGATGTTGTGAAGAACCCGCTGAGAACTTTGCGATTTTAGCTCGGATCGTTTCGACCCCTGATTAATATCTTTCCTACATTCAGCTGTGGGGTGATCAAGTCCACATTTAACACATCTATATGGTTTACTACAATAGGATTTAGTGTGACCAAATTGTTGACATCGATAGCATTGAATTAATTCATGGGTTTTGAGTGGTGGCTCAATTTTAACTATGCAGTTATTAATATGTACAATATCATAAACTGCTTTATTATTTGTATTTGGAGTTAGATCGACAAAAAACATAGATAAGGGATTTTTCGTCACGCGGCTTTTGATGTTGGTAACATTTCTAGCTTCGTGACCATTTGACAGCAGATCATCTTTAATGTCATCAATTGGTGTTGAGTGATGTAAACCCTTAATAACTACTCTATATGCTCTCTCTTGTTTTAGTTGATAGGTGTGGAAAATTACCTTGCTTGTATCAAAGTATTTAATAATTTTTCTATATGAATCAACAGTTTTTACCATTAACCTAACTTGATTATCCTTAAGTGATTTATAAGTAAATTCATTTTTAGGTATAATAGTACAAATATTACTTATCATAGCACAAATATCTTTAACACTAGGAATAAAAATAGGAGGAGGCTTGGGAGCTCCAGCTGCACTCATAACTTCTGTAGATGGTTCTTCTTCGTCTACTTCTAAAGCTGCAAACTTATTTGCAGACGTTGCATTACGGGATGTTGTTGGTTTATCGGCCACAAATGGTTTTTTATAGCTTTTGGTGAATTTTCCGCATGACGTTTATGCGATTGTTTGCTGGGAACACTTTGCCAGGTCAAGAGGCATTCATCACCGTCGTCACTCACATCGTCATCCATTTTTAAGTGTTTTTGGTTTTTTTATTATTGTTTTTTTTTTTTACAATTCTCACTAGAAAGTGTTTTTTTTTTAAAGTTTTTTATAATTTTGGCTTTCTATATTGTTTTTATTCACAATTAAGCACAATAATTTTTTAGAATTAACACCTGTTAAATTTTCTTTGACTTCAGATTAATATTTATAAATCTTAATATGACCATAACTTTCTAATCACATTAAGTGAAATTTGCGTTAAAAGTTACTTTTGCCGCAATTTTGGGTGTAATGTATAAGCTTCGGCCGAAGATAATACTTGTGAAAAAGTATACAGTTACTCACAAAAGTCATGGGACAAACTCATTTTCTTTTCTGTATTATATTGTTATATGTGAACGAATTTCCCGAAAGTATGATTTTTCCAGCGATTGAAATATTCATTATTAGACATAAGTTAAAAAAGTTACTACAAAACATTAATTTATATCGGATTTTTATTAAAAAGTAATATAAGGCACGTTTTTAATTCCACGAAAGTATTCGGACAAAAGCATTATGGGCACAGAATTTGGTACGATAGACATAATGCGCACCTGATTCCACGAATTTCATTTTTGGGTTGGAAATCCCTTGGCTTTGAGCATTTTTTGCATTGATTCCACCAACTTTTGGCACAATTCCTGAGGAATACGGTTCCATTCGCAAATTGATGCATTTTTGAGATTTTCTTTGGATGCATGGTTCCTATTTTTTTCTGTTAGATAAGCCCACTGGTTCTCTATTGGATTAATATCTGGACTCTGTGGGTTTTGAGCATGTGCGGTGTATTGAACAGCAACCACATGCACATATCCCAGTCAGTGTGATTGGGATCATTGTCTTGTTGGAAGAAATAGTCCTGTTCCAGTTTTTTCTGCATTGGCATGCAATTTGGTTTCGAGGATATTGAAATATACCATTTTATTCATGATCCCTACAATAAACACCAAATTACCGATACTATAGGCACTTACACAACCCCATACCAATAAACTTCCTCCTCTGTGCTTTACTGTTGGTTTTAGAGTTGCTGTTTTCATTCTTGATCAGCGTCACCTCCTGAGAAAAAAACAAACGAACAAATCCAAAAAAATGCAATCGTGACACGAAACAGTTCTTGGCAATTTTCAGGCAGAAGCCTCGGAAACCCTAACCTCCCAACACTCATCTTAAATACGGAAATCGGTCAATTAAAATTTTTAATTGATTCTGGATCTTCCGTAAGTTAAGTGAACCCCGACACCTTTGCAACCATAATCAGAAAACTGATCCAAAAAAATTCATTACAATTAAAGGTACATTAAATCTTGGCTCGTGTCAATATTTTTTTCTCCTCGAATTCTGGGAGGTACTGTTGATGTGCGGTCCTCAAGAATTACAGAGAAGGTAGCTCATTTCAACGAACGATTGCTAATGGATTAGGATGGTCTTGTAGTTTTTGAAGATATTTGGCTGTGATGTGTGGACATACATCTTTCACCATTGGAATGTTTAGGTGTCTGTGGATGTTTTCGTTTCGGATATACCAAGAAGCTCCGGTTATGGTTCTCAGAATCTTTGATTGTGCTCTTTGTATTAGTTCAATGTTTGTTGAAGAACCATTTCCCCATAGTTGGATACGATATGTCCAAATAGGTTTTATGGTGCTGTTGTAGAGGAGTACCTTATTTTCTAGGCTTAGTAGAGTTCTGTGGTTAATAAGCCAGTGGATGGAAGCGGCTTTAAATTGATATTCGTTTTCTTTGCCTCAATGTGTTTACGGCAGGTTAGACGCCGGTCTAGGTGGATCCCTAGGTATGTGACCTCTGATCCTTGCGGAATAGGGATGCTGTTTAAGGTTACAGTAGGACACGAGTTTACTCTTAGTGTGAATGTGACATGCTTACTCTTCTGCTCATTTACTTTTATGCGCCAATTCGACAACCATTTTTCAACGGATTTTAAGTGGTATTCTAGATCTATTGATGCTTTAATAGGACATTTGTTGGTACTGAGTATTGCGGTGTCATCAGCAAAAGTAGAGGTAACAATCTTGCTGTTCGTTGGTAGGTCTGACGTGAATAGGATGTACAGGATTGGACCAAGTACGCTTCCCTGCGAGACGCCTGCCTTTAATTCGTAGTTTTTCGTTATGCTTTCTTTGTATTTGATGCGGAAGATCCTATGAGAAAGATAAGATTTCAAGACCTGGTGGTAGTTTTCTGGGCATAATTGCACTTTACCACCACCTTTTCCGATTTTAAATTTTTATATATCAAAATGTTGCTTTTGCTGAGAATATCCGAACGCCAAATTTTCAAGGCGCGCTCTCATCGGGTTTAGGAGAGCCAAGGGGTCAAAGGTCAAACTTGGTGTTTCACTATAATGGCCACCAAATATGTAAATGTTGACCGATCTGAAACGTACGGATATGGAATTAAAGGTAATTTTATTGCCTACAAAACTGCATACTAAGATTTTATAAAAATGTTTCGAAAATAAAATTTAAAAAAAAAAAACACAAAAAAATAATTTATTTTTTAGGTTAAATAATTTTTTTTATTTTTTTTTACGTTATTAACTATAGGTTTTGTATACATTTTCTGAAAGCTGGTTTCAATACCTTCAAAACGGTATATAATATTATATATAATTATTGTGAATTAATAGTATTTTTTCCCATTTACGGAAAGGGAAGTTTTAAAATTTGTTATATTGGCAAACTTGTCGGTTATTTAAATGCATTTTTATATGTGTATGTGTATATTTGTGTGTGTATGTGTGTGTTTGTGGGTGCATGTGTGTGTATGCATGTGTGTGTATGTTACATGTATATAAACAGCAGAGACTTAGATTCCGGAAGTACTATTGGACCGCGTAGCCGGTGTTGGATATACTTGAGGGTTAAAACCCCTAAGCGCGGCCGAAGGCCGCCACACGCAGAGGGAATTTGGATCCCGGAAGTACTATTGGACCGCGTAGCCGGTGTTGGACATACTTAAGGGTTAAAACCCCTAAGCGCGGCCGAAGGCCGCCACACGCAGAGGGAATTTGGATCCCGGAAGTACTATTGGACCGCGTAGCCGGTGTTGGACATACTTAAGGGTTAAAACCCCTAAGCGCGGCCGAAGGCCGCCACACGCAGAGGGAATTTGGATCCCGGAAGTACTATTGGACCGCGTAGCCGGTGTTGGACATACTTAAGGGTTAAAACCCCTAAGCGCGGCCGAAGGCCGCCACACGCAGAAGAGACTTGAATTCAAGAAATACATTTTAGAAAACAAGAAGCTTAATGTAAATGGTAAATAAGATATCTAATGTACTACCGTTTTGAAGGTATTGAAACCAGCTTTCAGAAAATGTATACAAAACATATAGTTAATAACGTAAAAAAAAAATAAAAAAAATTATTTAACCTAAAAAATAAATTATTTTTTTGTGTTTTTTTTTTTAAATTTTATTTTCGAAACATTTTTATAAAATCTTAGTATGCAGTTTTGTAGGCAATAAAATTACCTTTAATTCCATATCCGTACGTTTCAGATCGGTCAACATTTACAGATTTGGTGGCCATTATAGTGAAACACCAAGTTTGACCTTTGACCCCTTGGCTCTCCTAAACCCGATGAGAGCGCGCCTTGAAAATTTGGCGTTCGATCTCTCAAAATAAGCCCTTTTTGGGTTTTTTTTTTTTTTTTTTTTTGAGGAGGTGGTGGTAAACTGCAATTTTTCCGTTTTCTGGAAGTAAAAGCATAATTTTATACAGTAAGCTCTCATGCCACACTCTTTCGAATGCCTGAGCAACATCGAGAAATATGGCGGAGCAGTATTTGCGGTTCTCAAAGGCATTCCTTATCACATTGGTGATGCGGTTTACATGCTCTATTGTTCCATGTTTTTCTCAGAAGCCAAATTGGTGTTGAGGAATTATGTTTTTTTCTCGAAGATAAGGATTGACTTTTATCAAAAGCAATTTTTCGAAGAGTTTGGAGAGGCACGGAAGCAAACTTATAGGTCTGTAGGAGGACGGTAGCGTCTTATCCTCATCTGTTTTTGGAATCATTAGTATTAAGGATTTTTTCCATGGCGTGGGAAAGTGACCCCCGCGATATATAGCATTGAATAAGCTAGTAATAAAAGCGATTGCAGTATTAGGAAGTTCAATAAGCATTTTAGGAGTTAAGCTGTGATGGTATAAGGGTTTTAATTTCTCTTTCAGTACTGATAATAGGAACCATAACATAATCCATTAGTAGGTGGATTTGGTAGGAAAACTGTGATCAAGTGTCGAGCGAAAACATTTGCCTTTTCTACTTCGCTGCGAGCCCAGTTGTCTAGATGATCTCTAATTGGAGACTCACCTTATTTGAAGGAAATTTAAAATTCTATGTTTGTTAACTCTCAAAAAATTATGATGCGCTTATTGGTAAAGTGTTAAAAGCGAAATTAGATTTTAATCACAATACAATAATCCTCAATGATAATCTTTATAATATGGTAAATGCAGAAACCGAATATTATTACGTCATGCAATTGGAAGGCGTGAAATTTATGAATGATGAATGTAAATTTAGATTAAATCGAAGAGAGAAATCAATTAAATAAAATCCTGAACAAATATGTGTCACACGCACCTTTTAAATAAGAAATAATCGACAAATTGTTTTAAATTCTAATTTTATTGACTATACCGAATGAGATTTTATGATAAAGTGAAAAATATTGACAAAACAACAACAAGGCTGCTTTTCAAAACAAACTATAAATCTACACTTGTTGTTAAAGTAAAAAAAGTTACAGTGTATGGAAAGTCTAAGATTCAGGCTTGACAATTCGGCCAATCCTGACTGAAATCGTCCTCGATTTCCCCGATGTCGTCGTCGTCATCATTGGAGTCGAGTTCAGGACAGCTTCTGCACCAAGGCTTCATTTTGTCAGACGGATACACGGAACCAAATTTCCGGTTGGTTATTTGCATGCCTGGTATATCCTCAATCAGGTATCGGTCCTTACCAAGAATCTTGACAATAACATAAGGACCACGATATTTTGGTTCAAGTTTTCGTGATTCTCCTGTAGCAGGCGGTTCGTGTTCTATAACGACGAGGTCACGCACTGCATACACGTTTGGATCGGCATGTTTGTGATCCAAACGCTTCTTCCATTTTTCGCGTTCTTGGTTGATGTTAAATACACCTTGATCTCGTTTTTCGGCAATGGTAATTATTTTAACGTGTTCGTTAACATCGTCGTGTATTGCGGCAAGTATGCGATTTTGTATAATATCTCGAAGATTGAAATCAAAGACGAGTTCATTTGGACTAAACCCAGAAGTTGCGTTTTTCTGTGAGTTTACGGTCCACTGCAAGTTTCTCAATGACAAGTCCCAGTCTTTTGGATTATCGTTAGATGTACGAATGTAGGACAAGATGGTCTGGTTAGCACGCTCCATCTGTCCATTGGCACGCGGTGTTCGGACGGCTGTTTTTACATGATGTATGCCGTTGTGGTCGCAAAATTCTTCGAACGACTTCGAAGTGAGAGGCATTGCTCTATCGCTTACAATTTGAGCAGGTGAAAGCATCAGACATTGCCAAAATATAGCACATACCTCTCTTACTACGTACGAACGGTCCCAGATGATCGATATGTAACAAACGGAACGGAATGGGATCTACTTGGTCATGGTGTAAAAGTCCTTCAGGTTTTCCTCCTCGTGACTTCTGATAGCAACACTGTATACAGGCGGCAATATAATCTTTTACATATTTCCTTATTTTCGGGAACCAATAGTTCTGCTTAATACGTGCGATGGTCTTTTCCAGAGCAAAGTGCCCCATGTCATCATGGCAAAACTGAACAATTCTCCACCTTATGGATTTTGGCACTAAAAACTTCAAAAATTCGCCATCGCGGCGATACAAACGATGATTTTGCAGCTTGAATTCCTTATTTAGCTGCTTTTCTTGTGGCGAAACACGTTCACCCTTCAACGCGGAAATAATTTGTTGAATTGATTCATCTTGGAGCTGCATAGTTAATAACCAATCGTCGGAATCTACGGTTACTTTCATAATAAAGCCTGCTGGTTCAACATCTGTAGGGGGTTGGTCTGGAGAACGGCTGAGCGCGTCAACGTGCGCTAAACGGCTTCCTTCTCGATGTAAGGTCTCGAAGTCAAACTCAAGCAGCTTCATCCACCACCTTGCGATTTTTGACTTTAGCTCTCGGTGACTTCAATATCCATTTTCGCTAAAGTACATCTGCCCAATTCGGACCCGTTCTACCTCACGATGTGCTGCCAACATAGACAAGAGTTTATCGCGCTCAACTGGAGATAGCTCACTGGATGTTTTAACATTTTCGATTCGGCAGCCATCATTTTCAATGACAAGTCGATTACCAGCACGGCACAGCACATCTCGTCCAAGCAATACATTTTCGCATATATAGTCGTCTTCGACAACAAGTATTTCAACTATGAACTCGATGTCATCGACTTCTATTATAGCACTCAGTTTCGAAACGCATTCGTACTCACCACCAGCGAAACCTTTTAATACGGTGTGGCATTTCAATTGCGGACCAACACTTGCAGCAAAAGTTTTTCGAATTAACGTCCGATGGCTGCCAGGATCGACGTAAGCGATTGTTTCTTGTTTGTTAATCAAAACTTGTTTGGTGACTATTTCATCACTGTCGATTTGATTGACGTTTTCATCGATTTGATTAACCTTCGCTTTGAAACGTTTATCAGGACAGTTGCTAGACGAATGATTAGTGCGTTGACAAATTTCACACCTTGACTTCTTTTGAGGCTCAGGACACTTAACAGCATAATGACCCATTTTGAAACAATTATAACATTTAACTGTGTTCAAGGATTTAAGTTCCTGATCTTTCGTTATATTAATTACTGTTTGTTCTTCTGGTTTTGTCGGTTTTGGATAGTTAAATTTCAATGGTGCTATAGATTTTACCTCGTTATAAATGCAATAGTTATTGATATCGGCGAATAACTCGTTCCAATTTGAATAATTGTTGGAAATTTTCTTGCGAAGTTCATTTTCGTTGATACCATTTATGATATGGCGAGCTATAGCAGAATCGGGAATACCTCCTTTGGTACCCAATGCGACCATTTTATAATAATATTCCTGTGGTGTCTCGTTCATTTGTCGTTTTGTTCTTGCCATTTCGATGTGTATGTCAGCGACATTCTCAATGTATGGGAAATGAGTGGTAAATTTTGCGACGAAATGCGACCAAGTCCAGAAAACTTCCTGGAGCGAGTCTATCCAATACTTCGCAGGTCCTTGCATTTTTTGTTGAACAGCAAAAAGCAAAACTTGATCGTCCCATTTGTATGCGTTTTTCAGCATCTCCACACGATTAACAAATTGTGAAGAGCTGAGCGATGTTTTCACCGATGGGTTGAAGTCGGGAATAAGAGCGATGATGTCTCTCACATTATTGAACGGATTCATATTTGGAGTTGTCACCTGCGGGATAGCTTGAATGAAAGGTTGTCGCACATCAGGAGCATGTCCATGTCCTTGTGGTGCGTAAGCGGAAAATTGTTGCTGCATATTAGTATAACATTGTGGTACATTTCCTCTGCAGGTCTGCGAATAGCCACTCGCACCACCGGCATTGGTGAAATGTACTTGCGGCTGCGACGAAATGAACGGCGTTGTCGAGGCGAACGTACGCTGCGGCATCGACGTGTTCGGATAGCTCGAAACCGGAACGCGATGATTCGAAAAGTGCGTGGTTGTCATTATTGGCAATTGATTGTTCTGGCCTACGAATTTTGGCCAGGCGACTGCGGCGCAAATGACGGATATGGCGGATTTGGTATCACATTATTACACGAAACACTATATGATACCGGCGGCGGTGGAACATCTATTGGCGAAGACATTCTCGGTGGTTCAAAATTTTGCGATGTCACTGTTAATGATTGCATTTCTGTAATCGTCTTTTCTAACAAGTTTAGCCGACGGTGTAAAATAGTAGCACTATCGCTTGCACTACTATATTCATCATCACTAACATTTTCCAAATTTTCTAGCCGGTCTATTAATTGTTTTTTATTTCCCGAAGTGGAAGTACCGAATTCCTTGCACATCTTTCGCAATGCATCTACTTTCAATTTACGAATATCACTCATGATGTTATTGTTTATCGTACACACAAATGTTTTATATGTCAAGTTTACGAGCGAAGTAAACAAGATTGACAAAAAAGCGATTTCCAATTTTTCCACAATCAAAATCGCACGGAGATAAATTGTCTAGAAAGGGATTACACGATTTCCTTTTTTCCGAACTCGTTGCCAACGTTTGCAATGAGTTAGCTTAGACCGATCCTTTACAATACTATTCGTTTGCTTCTTTCCAATTTTCCATTGTGTTCTAAACGAATGAACACAAAGCGAAACACGAAAGGAATCCCGAAAACGAATGAGTTGAAAAATAAAATTCACAATGAAGTCTCTTATAAGTAACGGCTTGAAAATTCGCAAATTTTCTTTTTAACGTTTTTGCGGCTTGGGTACTTAATCCCACTTCTGAACTGTCACACGCACCTTTTAAATAAGAAATAATCGAAAAATCGTTTTAAATTCTAATTTTATTGACTATATCGAATGAGATTTTATGATAAAGTGAAAAATATTGACAAAACAAAAACAAGGCTGCTTTTCAAAACAAACTATAAATCTACACTTGTTGTTAAAGTAAAAAAAGTTACAGTGTATGGAAAGTCTAAGATTCAGGCTTGACATATGTTAAACTCTTTCATTCTAAATTATTCTTCACAAATGCTATAAAGCATAAAATAGTTACACGTCACTAAGATCCTATATATTAAAAATCAGGTATCCTCAGGTTCATAGGGATGAAGTCGACAAGTAAATACAAGAAATGCTAAATCAAGACAGAATATGTTATAATAGCTCTCCGTATTCGTCACCAATTTGTGTGGTGCCGAAGAAGGCAGATTCCTCTGGTAAACAAAAATGGAGAGGTTCTAAACCATAGAAAGCTGAACGATATCTCTATTGATGACAGGTACCCTATTCCGAATATCGATGAAATTTTAGATAAGCTAGGCCGCTATCTGTATTTTTCTACACACGATTTATTCAAAAGATTTCAAGGATTGGGTTTAGCAGAATTTTATAAGAAATTTTTTTATAACTTTGTAATAATTACAAAACTTGTAATTAATATATTTGCTGTGAATAAAATTAAACTACTTATCACTAATGATCCAATATTAGCGTATCAAATTTTCAAATTTACACGACAAAATCGATTTTCATATGTCAGATTTCTGTTTAGCACGTTGTTGTCGACTTCTTCATTGTGTTGGAATGACAACAGGGTAAAGGATTTTTTTGAAATAGTACTTTTTTCTAAAAACCACGGTTGCAAATCAAAAATCTCTTGGGCCGAAAATCAGTGGGAACATGCTAAATTACAGAGGTAGAAAATACGGTTAAACGAATTCGATTTCCAAATTTAATATCTCCCGGGCAAAGAACATTTTGTCGCTTAGCCTCTGTCAAGAATCGGAATTGAATCAGTTAGGTCAGATATAGCCACAATCCATTCAGCCGATAGCTGAGTATTACAGAAAGACCCTTGAATTTATTTAAAAAACAAATTAAAATAATTAGAGGAAATGAAAATAGAACTCATATAAAGAAGGTATTTAATAAAAATGTAACTATTATATTTTACAACAATTTAAAAGTTGAGATCATAAAATAAATAATTAAAACTCATCTACAGCATAAGTCTGCAGAAATATTTATGCCTTGCGAACTATGTAATAGATGCAAAACAGATCACATAACAATTAAAATACCACTTAAAATAACACCCCGACTTATGAAATACGGGAAAAATTATGAATGAATGAACCTATGATGAATAGGTTTTTGGAAATGGGACAAGAAATACTATCTAACTTGTATCGATTTACATTCAAAATTTGCAACTGTTGAAGAAGTAAACTCATTTATTGAAAATCTTTAACACCTTGGGCCCACCAAATACACTAAAAATTGACCAAGACCAGGTTATGAATAATGTTAATATTAAAAACTGGTGTGAGCAATGAAATAGAAACCTTGAAACTACAAGAGAAAAAACCGGGATAGCAGACAATGAACGAATACATAAAACACACAATGAAAAATTAAGTATTATTAATACTTCTGGAGATAAAGAACTTAATTATTTACAAATAAAACAAACACTCTACACCTACAACTACTCAAAAAATCATTCTACTACCGGAGAAACACCTTATAATATTTGCTCAACAAGAAAGAACCCCAGACAGAACCATAGAAAAAACCCGAAAAAATAACCTTAGATTACCAGATATGAAACTAGAAATACCGCTTGATGTGGTTGTTAAGAAGTGAAATTTTTTGGAACTAACATTATGTGTCGAAAAGCGCCAGAACCAAAATTATGCACTTCATTATTCATCACTATTCACCTCTGCTGTCTGAAATTGCATCTCTTGTTCTTCTTGAGAAAGAATGTGAAAAATTTAACTTTTCGAAGCCCTCCCTCCCTTACTTATTAGAATGTTAAGGCAATATACGCAATCTAGGCAATGCCCAAAATCCCAAACCAACATAATCACAAATTACATTTCTGTTATTATCTCAAATTTTTGATGTTTGATAAATTATGTTTGATAGATGATTTGTTTCACCATAACTTGACTTTTAGCGATGCCACTTTGTTACAAATAATTCACCTCAAAATGTTTCGGATTAGAGATTGAAGAAAATTTGCACTTACAAGTGAGATATATATTTCAATTTACAAAAACAAATACAAATTATTGACCTTACAGCACCTGAAGGCCAATAATTTGGGTTGTGCGTTTGTAATGTTTTACACCAATGAAAGATACCTGAATATCTGAATAAATAAAAATATGTTCATTTTATCCTTTTCCGAAGGAATAACTGTGCACAAATATATGCCAAAACTACATACTATATACGAGATCATGTAGGATACAAATAACATGCATATCTATGCAATAGCATGGAATAAAATATCCTAACTCTCGATTTATTCGCATGGGCCTCGTACGGTTAAAAATATCTATATATATAAAAATGAGTTGTCATTTATGTTAGTGATGCTAAAACTCGAGAACTGCTAAACCGATTTCTATGGTTTCTTCTCAAAAAAGCTTCGTTATTCTTTAGTTTACATTTATATGCAAAAATATATGAAAACATTTTCGCGCGAAATATCAATTTTCGATGTTTTCGAAAACACCTAAAAAATGCCTCAACAAATGTGCGTTGGAGTACGAGTTCGAGTAAAGCGGTCGGAAAAAACCTGAGCGTCTGCTCGAAGCAGGTTTTATGTTGTTTGTATTTTTTGATGATGTTTGTAAATGGGTTTCAGTAGCGGATAGACAGGAGTGGACCGCATATAATGATGAATCTGTCCTCGCCCCCAAAATTTTAAATTTAGTACAAATTTCAAAAGTACCAAAACGGGGTGAAAGCGATGACCGATTTTTGCTTCATTTTCTATGTGAGCTTGACAGACAAATAGTCGCAAAATGGCCCACCGCATAGAAAGATTGAACTGCCGTCTGCCATGCCCCCCAAAATTTTAAAAATAAGTAAAAATTTCAAAAGTACCAATACGGGGTGAAAGAGATGACCTATTTATGTTCAATTTTCCATGTGGGCTTGACTGGCAAATAGCCGGAAAATGGCACACCGCAGAAATTGCCCATTGTCACTCCCCCAAAATTTTAAATTTATAATCGTATGAAAACAATACAAGGAGTTAAATGTTATTCACTTAAATGCTGGGAGTCTAAACCAGTTTAAATTGGACTCTTTATGATATATTTTTGATAAATCACTTAGTCTCAATAACTATGAGGTTTTCCGATGTGACCGAAGCAGAGGTGAGGTTTTATCATCAGTCCACAACGCGTGACTTAAACGTAGTTAATCCTAATGTTTTGCTACAACTTGTGAACCTAGACTACTTGATGTTTGTTTAGTCTCTTACATATTACATGCACTGAAATTTAACTTTTCTATCTGATTATGGAAGAATTGTTCCGAGTAGTTTTTCATATCGGGACTTCAAATACATTGACGTGAGTTCTCTGTCTGAGGACTTATCCGGTATGTAAATACCTTTGTAGAATAATGCAGCAGGTTAAATTGGGTAATAAATCTTCTGAATTTAAATCTATTATCTCTGGAATACCTTAGGGATCCATTATTGGCCGTTTATTGTTCTCTATCTTTATTAATGATATTTTCTCTGAACTCTGATTGATCATCTTCAAACAAGTGGACAATTGACTATGGTCCTCAACAATCATTAAAATCTGAAGTACTTCCAAGCTCAATAGACAAAATAAACCTAGACATTCCAACCTTTTTCATTGGGACTTTGTGACGGATGCATCGGTTCATATTTATTCTAGACTCACTTGCACTGATCAAATAAATATCTTACTTACTCATATGGCCATTACAACCGTGTGTCGAGTATATTGTACTACGCCACTCGCTTCTGGACTAGGAGTGCTGGCGCCAGTTAGAGATTCCCAAGTTGGATAGGTTAGCGGTAACTTGGTCCCTCCACCGGAGATTCGGTCTACCCAGCGTATGACTACCTGCGTTTGGTACCGCATCGAATGACTTTTTGGCTAGAGCGCTTTCATCCATACGCTCGACGTGACCTAGCCAGCTGAGCCGCTGTATTTCAATCCGCTTGACTATGTCATTGTCGGCGTACAGCTCGTCGTTCCATCTTATGTGGTACTCCCCGCCAACATTCAGGGGACCGAAGATCTGGCGAAGAAATTTCTTCTCGAACGCTCCAAGGGTCTTCTCATCGGTGGTCGATATCGTCCACGCTTCAGAACTGTAGAGCGGGTATAATGAGGGCCTGTAGAGCATTAATTTTGTCATTCGACAGATTCCTACTGTGTCCGAAGTAACAACGATTGGCAAGAGGTATCCTTCGCTTAATCTTCAGGCTGACATTATTTCTGGTGTTGATTCCCAAGTAGAAGAAGTCCTCTACAACTTGGAACTTGTAGGCGTCGATTTCGACTTCCTGTTGGTCGTATTTCGTCTTGTCATCGTTCACCGCTAGACCCACACGACACGACTCCTACTCCAGACTGAAAAAAGTTCTGCTTTCTTGTTTCCTTTTTCTAACGTCTATTAATCGTCTCGCACAGATTGACTTGTGGTTGAGAGCAGGTACTTCGTCTTGTCATCGTTCACCGCTAGACCCATACGCCACGACTCTTACCAGCATCAAGTTGAAGATGTCACACGATAAGGAGTCGCCCTGTCTGAAACCTCATTTGGTATCAAATAGCTCGGAGAGGTCCTTCCTAAGGCGCTCCGAGCTGCTGGTGTTGCTCATGGTCATTTCATTATGTGGTGTGTGTCGATCTGGAATTCTTGGGTCTTCTCCAGGATTTGGCGTATTGTGAAGATCCGGTCGATGGTGGACTTTCCAGATCTGAAGTTACACTGATAAGGTCCAATCAGCTCGTTGATCATGGGTTTTATTCGTTCACATATTACGCTGGATAGAACCTTATATGCGATGTTTAAACGTCAATAGTAGGGGTCGTCTTTATCCGCGGCTTGTTGTTTGGCTTCACTGAAGAACTGTTTTTATGTGAGTGGGTTCCAACGTCAACGATTCCTCAACCTTAAAATTGAGGGGTTTGATCGGTGCACACTTTAGTTTACTATCTCAACGGATGTTGGATGTTGTGTATCAACATGGATTAGGCAGGGATAAGGATGGTCCTGGAACTCACCAAGTTGAGAATAATCAGAGACGTTGCCTTATTTGCCTTTTCCCATACCCTCCGGTATCACTATAGATAATTTTTGGAACTTTGCGCTATATACGCATTTTCATTGACTTCATTCCTGTCGAGACGCTACAGGTTTATGATACATGATTATGCCTTAGTAAGGGTATTTACATAGAAAACTATTTACATAGAAAAAGTATTTACATAGAAAACTAATTTTTGCTCAATTAGTCAGATCAACTTACTTCTTAGTACTTAGACATACATATCTAAAGAGTAGACAATGCTTCTTTAAAAATATTTTTTTACTACACAATCCCCCTTCAATTTTTTTTCCTTCTGTTATTTCCTTTAATTTTATTTAAAAATTTATTATGATAGAATTGTTAGCATTATTACTTGTCATTTTTTTTATATATCTGAGCGTACTCAGATAGCTACATAGTAGCTTTAGTCCAAAAACATTTCGAGATAATCAAATAAGTGTTTTATGAAATATGTGTGTAGGGGTATTTTATTAAATAAAAATACAATTTGGTAAAAATTCAATACGGGTAAATTATAAAAAAGTGTAATTTTTCCACTTGTTTTTATTAAAATTATAAATGAAAATTCCTCTTCTCTAAGTCGACATAAGTTGTTTTGTTGCAGCTTTTATGTTCGGAGAAAAAATGTTCAAAAATAAAATTTTTATTTTTCTTATGTTGGCATAAGCTAATCTGTTGAAATTATGTTGGAAGCTTTTCAAATACTTATGTCGACTTAAGCTTTTATGTTAAATTAAAATCTAACCAAAGTAACTAAGACTGTTAGAGAAATGACTACAACAATTTTTCCAGTTGTCCGATTTGAAACCCGGTTATATGGAAAGTCTTGAATCATAATAGCAACAAACCCCAATTTTCGCTTATGTCGACTTAAGCTACTATTGTGTGTAGGCACAGATATAATTTCCATAGATTAAGTAAATGGAAAATCGGTTCCAAAATTATTAAATTTATGTCTCGAAGAAAAATATAAATAAGAGTTCATTCTTATTTATCTAAGTCGTTTCCACTTCATAAAGAAATTCCCCACTCTTTGTATTACTCTTTCTTATTGCTAATAAAAAACTATATTCAATAATATATTTTCACAAAAACATTGATTCTGCGCATATTCAGAAGAATCTCAAATCTAAATGTAATAAAAACTGTTTACGCCAAACATCGAATAACCACTGATCACTGATCATAATTCCGTATTTTTCATCAGATTGAAACCATACTTGGTATCTAGACGTTTTATCGTTCAAATATTACAAATTGTATCGAAAATATGCAAAATATATGCCAAAAATATGCAAAAAAAATGTACCAAAAATATGCAAAATATATGAAAAATATGCAAAATATATGCAAAATATGCAAAATATATGCAAAATATGCAAAATATATGCAAACGCATTTCAACAAAAAAATTGATTTCGAATTGTTAAATTTTTAGAATATCAATATCTGCTACTTGTACTATATCACATTCCACCTAACACTTGCAGTTTCTTTGTACCTGTTGTTTTTTATATTGATAAATTTTTCTATATGAAACAAATGTTCACTTATCAGTCATCGTTTCTAGAGTTTTTATTGAAAATTTTCATCCGGTATTTTATTATTTCTTTAGCGATTTTCATTTGTGTAGTACAGTGAAATGTCTAAAATTAACAATAATAAGAAAAATATCAAAATCGGGAAATGGTTTAACAGCCTTCCAGAAAAGTGTTTTAAAATGTATGAAAACTGTATCATTTGTACAATATGTGACAAAAAGGTGAAATTTAAAGCCAGATTGTTAAATTAAATGTGTGTTTTAATGTTTTTAATAATTTAGATTATTTGGGGAAAAAAATTTCAATTGCAGCAGCATATTGCTACTGCACTTCACAGAAGGGCAAAAGCATCCCATAATAATAACGACGAAAATGCGCATCCTTCTAGCAACGCGTCCAGCAACTTTTGCGACAATTCCTACAATGAATTTAAAATTGATTTATGTACAGCTTTGGTTGCAGGAAATATTCCATGGAATGTGCTTAGCAATGCTACATTTAATAATTTTTTAAAAAAATACACAGGTCAACAAATTCCTGATGAAAGTACTCTCAGAAAGAGCTACTTAGATAAATGCTACCAACAGTCAATTAAAAAAATTCGCGAGAGTATCAAAGACGAAAGCGTATGGATATCAGTGGATGAAACCACGGACAAGCAAGGGCGATATGTCGCGAATTTGAGCGAAAGGTCTACCATTGGCAAAGTCAATGGATTTATTTAATGAAGCTGAAAAGATAATTCGAAACACAACCGGAGCTTTGGGAAAGGAATTAAAAAATAAATTTGAAGCAATTCTGAAAAGAAATCAAGATTTTAATGTAATTTCAAAAATAAATAATATTTTAAATCGCAATGAAGATGAAGATTTTTCTGGACTTGAACCCATCACAAAAGAAAACATCTTAAAATATAAATTTGCTCCAATTACTTCTTGTGATGTTGAAAGAAGCTTTTCCGCTTACAAAATGGTTTTTGGAGAGAAACGACAAAGCCTCACAATAAATAATTTAGAAAAAATTATGGTTGTATATTGTAATACCAATTATCTTCAATAATTTAACTATATTTAATAAACTTTCAATTACTACCCTCTAAATTGGTTTTGTATTATTTTTATGTATTTTTTATATATGGGAAGTTATTGCATATTTTGCATATATTTTGCATATATTGCATATATTTAGCATATATTGCATATATTTAGCATATATTATGCATATGCATTTTATGCAAATATGCTAAAAAATTTTAAATATGCACATCGTTTTCAACTGTATTTTCAATGAAACGAACTTTGGTGTTATCAGATTTTTCCTATCTCAATCCTTCAAAAATATGCAAATATGCAAAATCCGAGGTCTACTTATCATCACCTATATTCAACGGTAGCTCCACGTTGCCATACCTCATCACTTTTCGACCAAGGTCCAATGTGAATCCATTCCTGATCATGAAATCAACGCCCAAAATGATCTCGTCCATGATATCTATTGTGGGAGCCAACTCCTGCCCCTTGGAGCTGACTCGTTTTATGTTGTATTTTCGCCTCTTGTCCTTGATTGATATTGGAATCTGGCAGGCGATTGCGATCTTGAACGTGTTCGCGGCTTTTTACAATCGAGCGCCATATGGCCAACTTTATCGCAATTGTAACATTTTCCTTGGAAAACTCCCTCACGTCTCACCGCCTGAAGATTGCGAACATCTGTTTTTAACTGTTTTAATTCAGAAACCCATTCGCTTTCCTCAATTTCTACGCGCCGTGTTTTCAATGGACGTCATAAGTTATTCGCTGTTTCTGTCACCAAGGCGGTGGCTACCGTCTCACTAAATGTTTCCTTCGGTGATACGAGTACGGCCCTCCTTGTATCAAAGTCGCGTATACCATCCGAAAAAGCCTCTATTTTACACCTTTCAATGTACTCCGGTGATGAACCTGAATACGCCAAATTAGACAATCGGTTATTTCTGCTGCAAATTCTTGTATTGTCTCCCCTGCTTTCTGAACGCGATTTTTCATTTCAATTCGATAAATCGCCTTTTGATGGTCATTACCGTACTTCCGCTGCAGAGTATCCATTATGACCTGATAGTTTTTACGTTGTTCTTTTGGAATTGTCTGCAAAATGTCCAAAGCACCAGCTCTCAGGCTAACCACAAGTGTGGCCAATTTCTCCTTGTTTGACCATTGGTTGCTATCAGCCACTAATTCAAATTGGTACTTAAATGAGCTGAACGGTATTTTTCCATCAAAAGTGGGAGGCTGGATTTTAGCACCACTATTACTAGAACTTTGGGTAGACGTCGACGGCAAACCATTTATTTTCAAATCACGTAAATTTCGTCTTCACTCTCATTTAAATTTTTCTCGAGTTTTCCAACATGGTTTTCGAGAATTTCCAGTTTTTCGTTCATAGCAATGATTTCTGATTTGAAGCCAGATTTCAATTCGCCAATTAACGCTTCTTGCCTAACAACAAATTCTTCGATTTTCGCCTCCTGACGTGCACCCTGTTGTTCCATTTTCGCCTCCTGACGTGCAGCATTTTGTACCAATTTTGACGCGATATCTGCATTCTGCTGGGCAACATTTTCCTTCAAACTTATTTATGTCCACGCTTGGTTTTGGATCATCATCATCTCTTGGAGCACTGACACATTTAAATCAACACCACGCTGTTCCAATGCCTTTAGAAGGCGCTGCTGCAATTCCAACTTGCTTCCTGCAATTGGCAAATTCAACATGGCCAACTCCTTCTTCAATTGTTCCACTTTCAACTGATCAAATTTCACCATTTTTAAATTGATATCCCACTTCTGACACCAACGTTACGAATTTTACCGTTTATTAAATAGGGTTCGATCAATTAAATCAATATCAATTAAAAGTCTTAATTTGATCAATTATTAACAAATAAATTATGATCAGTGATCAGGTTTAGATTCATGTTTGTCTACATGTTGACAAACATTATTCAATGTTTTAGGGCTTTGTGTAGGTGCATATAGGAATCGTCGGAAAAATCTCCACTTTATTGTGTGGAAGGGTCACGAACTCATCCGAAGTTTTCCGACGATCACTCACTTTTTAGATCACATAGGTGATACACGACTCGCTCTTCTGATCACATAGGTGATAGTTCTACGCTTTTGGATCTCAAAGACAGATCACTTTATTATCGGTTCCAGCTTCACATTGGTGAACGACCGCTTGTATTTTATATCACATAGGTGAGAGATCGCAGAATATTGTAATAAAAGAATATTTACTACCCCAAACATATTTCAGTGTTTTCATTTGTGACGATTTTGCTGCGGTACGAGTTTTTGGCTGCGTTTTTAGTTGCCGATTTGCCGGACGGAAAATGTTGGTTTTGCCGACGGCATTTCACTGCGCGAAGCATCCACCCCCAGCCCCGCTACTAAGCCCAGAGCACCAACACCAACTTTAATTATTTAGTGGCCAGCGAGCTCTACAAAAACAAAAACCCAACTCATGATATTAGTTGACTTTTTGATAATATAACAACTTGGTGTAACTACTCGACACCAGGTAGAAAACTGAAATATACATGAACTCACGTACTGAAAGTATGACATATTTTTGCGATTCAAATCTTTCGGCTCGTGAGTGAAAAAACACAATCGCTCAGGAGTGGAAAATAAAAAATAAATAAATTTATAACACGAATTATCGGGGTGTTACCAATATGAACTAGCGACCGGGGTCGCTTCGCTCCCCCGGTTTGCCTGGTCCACCCAGGCAAAATCTGTTAACTTCGGCCAGGCCGAAGTTTACATCCCTACACCCTGCATACAACGTTTATTAAAGGAGAAACTGTGAATTTCTATCAATAATTAGTGAAAATGCGTCATTACACTTTCATAACTGTGGTCTCTTTCAAAAAGATATATATATTTGAAGCTATATTCGTTTTCCAAAAACCATTATACCCTTTTTGCGGCGATTGTCTTTAGATCTATCTAATCTATGAATAAGAGTGAAGTTAGGAATATTATAGTGTTCTGTTTCCACAAAACGAAGTAGTTGTGATGTTTGAGCATTGTGCCATTGGTAAATCTTGGAAGTGCGCATTAAAGCTCTGCAATTTATGGAAGAATAATTGAATCGATGATTTTTTGTATGCCATAAAATCATAATGTGCCTTTAGTTGCTTTTCCGATTTTAGATGTTCATTTCAATAGGGACAAAATCTGATTCAACAAAAGACTTGGGAGGATTGAAATTTCCAACAATATAAAGGCCAGAAGTATTTGCTGCGCTACTATAAGCAACATATAGTGCCGCGCGACTGATTCCACTTCGAAGATGAACAGCCATTTGGAAATATGTAGTTCCCTGACTTTTGTGGATTGTGATCCCTTCAGCAGGTACAATTGGAAATTGTATTCTCAATTCTCAATCTTCACCTGCTCATTACGTTTATATTGAAAGAATGTAATAAATTTTTCTATGGGCGTCTATTGAGGTTCAGTTGGATGTGGTCTCTTTCTTCTCTTTCCCAAACTTTCATCAGCAAATAACATCCATAAAGTAGTCAAATTTCATGTAGATCTACGATGTTGTATGGAAGGTGCTCGTGTCCTATAAGAGATCTTTTCCATTTGATTCTTGGGAACTCTTAGTAGCAATATTTAATCTAATAACTGTCCGGTTTAACATATATCCAACATTGAGCTGTAGCTTTTGAGCTGAGCTGTAGCTTGTCAGTTGGTCGATCTTTTCCATTATTGTCTTGTAAACTCGTATCGGTGATAAATGATCACACACAAAATTTCATCTCGATATATACCATAGTTCAACATATATCCCATATTGAACTTTTGCTTTATATGGGAGGTGGGCGTGTCCGATGGGCGATGTTTTCCATTTTAGTCTTGTAAACTCGTATCGGTGATACATGATCACACACAAAATTTCATCTCGATATATACCATAGTTCCCCAGATATCTCATATAAACCTTTTGCTTTATATGGGAGGTGGGCGTGTCCGTGGACCGATTTTGCTCAATATCATTGACAAACAGCGTATGCGTGTAATAGTTATAAATCCAAAATTTTATTTCTCTAGCTTTTACCGTTTCTTCAAAAAACTGATTTCTACAGACAGACACACAGACAGACCGACAGACAGACAGACGGACAGCGCTAAATCGACTCAGTAGGTGACACTGATCAAGAATATATATACTTTTCCATACCTACGACCTCTCCTTTAATGCGTTACAAACGGAAGGACAAAATGAATATACCCGTACCCACAGGGTGTAGGGTATAAAAATGAACAGCAGTTCTTTCAAATTCTTTTCAATGAAAAACCAAATTAGAAATATATTTGTGTTTATTTTCCCCTCGTTTCGTTATGTGACCATTTTTTAATACTAATAAATATTTTTCACGAAACACAACTTTTTAAAAGAAAGTACAATAATGTAACCAATAATTGCTGCTAGGGCAATTATTAGATGGATTTTAAAAGGAATATGAGATAACCAAACCTATTTTATTGAGACCTGATAAAGAGAATCGTGGCTTTAAGGTCCAATTTATTATTTGTTCGGACTATAATTTAATCATCCGGTAAAAATAGCAGCGTAATTAATAACTGTAGTTCAATTTTTTTTTTTTCAAGATTTAAAAATTCCAATTCAAAGATTCTCCAGTTGGCTTTAATTGCGATATTAGCTAACTGCCCAAAATCGGTCAGTTAAGAGCGGAATTTCAGTTTAAATAGAGAATTTCGTTTTGTTCACTCCCAGTTAAACTGACAATAGTGACATCTGAAAATAATTTTCGAAAATATTCTAAATAGAAAAACATAAAAATTGTGAATGAACGAGAATAGATGCTTACGACAAGGAACAAAATTCAAAAGTTTGCGATGTGAAGTATGAAATGAATAGGGACCATTTCGTGGCCAAGATTGTGTGAAGTTCAAATAGTGCATTTTGTTATAGAAAACTCTCGGAGAGTTTATTTCATTCGAATTCTCTCTGTACAGTTTAGATGTGGGTTTTTGTCTCTTTGAA
The DNA here is from genome assembly GCA_017309665.1 of Coelopa frigida. Lineage (NCBI taxonomy): Eukaryota > Metazoa > Arthropoda > Insecta > Diptera > Coelopidae > Coelopa > Coelopa frigida. The sequence goes on from CM029565.1 coordinate 31,303,041, forward strand.
GCTTATGTCATTCAAAATTGAAAGAAAATTATTATTATTGGCATCTTTTATTCAAAAATTAAAAATATTTTGAATATGTTTTGACAAATATCTCAGAGAAATCGAAATTTATAAATCGAATGGGTGGAATTTATGTTTATCTGAAGTATATGTCAAAATAACAGCTGTTTTTGTCAAAATATAAATATAATTAAAATTTTCTTTGACACTTTATTTCAAATTCAAAAATTTTGATATATTTTGATAATTAGAGGCAGGAAAATTCTTAACTGGGCTTTAAATTTAAATGGTTCAGGAATAAACTTAATTTGCGGTGAACAAAACCAATTTTAAATGTAGATTTTAATTGGGCTGTTATATTTAAATGTAATTTAAATCTATTGGCTATTTAAGGAATTTGACTGAGAGTGAACAAAACGGCCCTTAAGACAGCGAGGATTGTCAATCCTTAATTTCAGGAATTTATTTATCTAAAAAGTTTCTGATCGAACCAGTGGTAGATCGAAAAGGACACCCTACACAACAAAAAAGAGCAACAACACATGCAATTATTTGAATTTAAACAATTAAATATTTCAATTGGAATCATATTTGAACAAGTTAGTTCGAATTTGGGTACTACAAATTATAATTATTAAATTTAAAATATAAAACTACTGGAATATAATCTACATTCCAAAAATGTGACGATTAAAGAACTTTCATAGGGGTGTACTTATTTTCTTGACCATGAGTGTATTTTTTTCACTGAACATAGCAGCTTAAGTTAACTTGAGCATACTCCAAGCTCATTTTTAGTTGAAATAAAATAACTTATGTCGACTTAGGGAAAAGGAATTTGCATTTATTATTTGAACAAAATCGCTTAAGTCCTCACTTGACATTCAATTCTTCAATTTTCTTATTTGAACAACAACAAATTCATTTGTTTAGGGCATTGGTGACATTTGAATATGTTTTCTCATCTCTATCGAATGTATTCAACGGGGAAACTGTGGCAGTTCAATTGATCAAAGGATGGATTATCAATTTTGCGTATTAGGTATCCCTGCCGACTACGAAATGAAATTAGAATCACTTCTTTTCAATAGGGGTATTCACACCAACAATGGTAATGTGGTTATTCACGTGCATTTTGTTTTTGTAACTTTGCTACATTACAAGAGTCAGAGTGTTCTATTTTACGGCAGTGAAATTAATCAGGTATTCATACTTGATGACAGTAATCGGGTAATAATTACCACATTACCACAGTCGGTGTGTATACGAGGGGTCGAAACGATCCGAGCTAAAATCGCCAAGTTCTTAGCGGGTACTTCAGAACAGCAAAATAGGATCTTTCTTTGATCTTCTGAAGTTCTCTACCTGATGTATCGCGACGGCTTCACGAGAGCAGGGTGAGACCGGTAGTAAAAAATTCAAGAATTTTAGATTAATAAAAAATTGTCACGATTAGACAATTTCATACATTTTTATAACATGACCTATGTTTGATTAAAATGGTGTAATAGTCACAATTCTTTATATTTCAAAAACTATTGAATATTTTCAAAAATCCTTGAATATTTTAAAAAATTCTTGAACTTTTTACTACTGGGTCACCCTGCTCTCTCTGGTTTGGGTCTTTCTTTTCTCAAACCCGAGAAGCGGTCGCGATCAATCAGGTAGAGAACTTCAGAAGATCAAAGTACGCTCTTTCGAAGATCTTATATACGATCCTCGAAAGAGCGAACTCAAGATCTTCGAAAGATCCTATTTTGCTGTTCTGAAGTACCCGCTGAGAACTTTGCGATTTTAGCTCGGATCGTTTCGACTCCTTGTGAATACCCCTAAAGAATTGTCTCGCTTTTTTGGTATCGCTCATCTCTGAACCACTAAATATCATCCACAGGCAAACCGATTCCTTCGTATATTCAAAGCGATGGTGTATGAATCCAATCAACTACCTATTATTTTGCTTAGACCCTTTGACTTCGCGGTGCCATGTTTGAAATACTCACAAAAAACATGAACATTAGGAGTATTCAGACTGTCTCGTAGGCTCGTAGGAGCGTAGAATACGCTTTTGCAAATTGTTTTTGTAATTTTGAACTGTCAAACTTCTAAGATTCGACGCTCCTACGCGAGTTGTACCTCTCGTATATCCCGTAGAATCAATTTTGTAAATGATGCAAACCTTTGCATTGAAAAGAAAACGTAAACATTTTTGCAAAAAAGTAAAATAGTTATGAATAAAACAACTATCACATTAAAATATTTAAAGTATTATAATACACAAATCCATTAAAAATTTCGAATTTCTGGGAAAACAAGTGTCCGCTTGTATAAGTTTGAGCCGCAAAATTTAGATTAATTCGTCATTTAATTTTAATTTCTTGAGTCTGAAAATTGAATAAATTCATAGTTCACTTTTCTATAAAATGAGACAATTTTTGTTCTAGATTCATACGTTTTAATTATATTTTTAGAATTAAACTAATAACATTGTTTTTAATACATTTATGTATGAAAAATCATAAATTATTATATTTTTCAAAAACGGGCAATCTGTTAAAAAATATGCAATACCTCTCCAAATCACTTTACGCCGACTGATCAGTTATTCAGACATGTCGACAGTACGCGTACGACCCTACTAGACTTTGTCTGAATACCCCTATTGTACAACGACTCATTGACACAATGCGAGAAGTATAACTAATGACATGAACATTTATAAAATAAGTCATATACCCTTCACTAGGTAACAAAAGTTATTTTTTTATAATAAAAGACTAAAAAGTGGAGGCCGTTAAGAAAAAGTGATGTTTTCGGAATGGGATTGTAACCGGCACCTTTTGACTTGTAATCTACGAACTTTATTTTTGCCATTAAATTTTAATTTTTAATGTTCACTTAATAAAATATTTATCAAATATTTTTCATTCCTTCAAATTCTTTTTAAAATATACTTTCTTTTAAAAAAATAACTATAAGTTCTTACCTGTATAACAGTTTTTCTAGGAACATGGTTCGCTTTTATTTGTGTAGAGGAAGTTTGTAATACTGCAGGAATTGGCAAAGTCAAAGGTAATTTTTGAATTAACTTGTTATGAGTACCGATGGAATTTGTATTGTTTGAACGTACTAAGTTTATAGTAGATGGGTTAACATTAGTATTTGGAGTGCAATAATATCTGCTTTCTTGATTATTATTTATGTGTTGTCGACTCAATAACTGTTTACTTGATTGCTGAATATTTTTATTTTTATCTGCTCCCGTAGCAAATGATGTATCCATGAAGTGAGTTTTCAATGTCACTGAAGATAAATTAGATGATTTATTTTTGTTATCATTTTTTTTTTTATTTTGTGAAGTGGATAATCTTTTCCAAGATAAAGCGTTAATAAATAAAGAATGTTTCTTTAAATTCTTTTCAATTGAATTTTTTTCTGATAAAATGGCAGCATGTTCATTATTAAGTTCCATATTATTGGTTGAATTAGTAGTTACATCTTTCGTACTGTTGTTTATATGGCTCAAATGACTGTTAGTTGTCATATTCATATTCTCATTTTGAAAACATCTACCATTATTATGGTGATGAATTTGGGAATATTTTGTTTCTTTATTTTTTGCATTATTTAACTGTTCGTACGTGTAATTATTTAAATGTGTATCAATAGAAGTTGTATTTTCGCCTTCACCCATTAAACTCTTTCCAGCATCCTTATATTGATTATAATGCAAGTGGTGTTGTGAATTATAGACTGGGCGTCTTTCTCTGGGACTAAAACTAAGAACTGTTCCCATTATGAATGTGTAATTCTTTCAAATTGTTATGAAATCCTGCAAAAAGTAAATAAATCAAGTAACATTAAAACATTACAATACGCTGTATAACAATTTCAATCTTCTCCTTAAATTTTCATTCATACATTTAAAACCAGTTAAAATTCGTGTAACAAATTTAAATGTTATATTAATAACATATAAATTGTTTTATTATATGTGTACTTTAACTTTATCATTGATTTAAATCAATAAAAAGTATTCACCGAATTACTTGTTTAATCTTTTGTATTATATCTCTAAGCGTATTGAGTACTTTTAAACTAATATGTTTTCTGTTTTTTAAAACAGTTAAAATTCATGTAACAAATTTAAATGTTATATTATTAACACATAGATTGTTTTATTATATGTGTACTTTAACTTTATCATTGATTTAAATCAATAAAAAGTATTCACCGAATTACTTGTTTAATCTTTTGTATTATATCTCTAAGCGTATTGAGTACTTTTAAACTAATATGTTTTTTTTTTATTACTATTACCTTAAAATTTCCGCACAATTTGTAGTACTTTAGGAAATGCAGAAATACAGTTGCAATCTTGAAAGAAAATAGCATTAGGGTGAGTTTAAATCGCCCTTATTTTTCAGAACTGGGATATGGCTACATAGTAAATTATAGACGCATGCGCTAAATTGGTATAATAAACTTTCATCGATTTTTGAATTAGTAAAAACTACAGTGAACCAATATTTTTAGTGTATGTTATAGAAATTTATATTATTAAATATTTAAAATACATCAATACATATTTTTTATATATTAATATATGTTGGTTTTTTATGGCCTCAAATTATCTGTAGAATTATTTTATTTTTTCTACACATTTTAACCATAAAAGGTCCCTTTTATATGAACGTATAAAATTTGTTCTTTAATATGAATCTTGACATTATTTATATTTCATTAATAATAACTTTTTATGCGCCCTTCTAAAAGGGACCGATACTTGATTTTTTTAAGAACCAGTGAACCTCTCGTAGATCGCATATAAACAATATTTTAAATGTTGCCAACATTAAAACAAAACATCAACATTTTTGCAAAAAATGTGAAATAATAAATAAATTAATGAATGAATAAATGAATAACACAATTAATAATAGTAATGAAAATATTTTATATATTTATTATTCCATTATAATTTCGAATTTCTGTGAAAAATGTTTCCGATGTACTATTTTTGGAATGCGAAATTTCGATTCATCTGAGACAATGAAATTCAGTGGAAACATTCTTCAATTCGTCATTCAATTATAGGTACTAGAGTCTGAAAATTGATAAAAACTTTTTATGGGCTAAATTACATGTTACTAAATTGCAGCGTGCGAAAAGAAGAAACAAGATTAACCTCTAAACCGATTAACTATGATGTCAATATATAACAATAGACTTTCATTGAAAGGTATTTTTTAAAATATAGTTCTTCAAAAACACACGGGCTGAAATGAGGTTGTTTTTTTAACTTTCTACGTGGCTTCACTGAAAAATAGACGGAAAATGGCGCATCGCAGAAAATTATGAACCCGTACTCTGCGATTCCCACCAAATTTAAAAAACACACGAACAACTACAAATTTCAAAAGTACAAATTTTAACACATACAGTTTGAAAAGTCCCCACTGGCACATAGACAAAAAATAAGCACTGACACGCACATAAATTTCGAAAGTAGCCCGGTTTGGACACTTTTCGATTTTTGTTGCCCTAGTAGTATTTTTTTTTTATTTTCTTGAAAAATTTAAAACATTTAACAGTTTTTGGTAACAAAAGTTTCAGTAACAATCTATAGAATGAAATAGAATATCAAATATAGTGAATTCGCATAATTTTTTAAATTGTTCATGTCATTTGTACTCAATCTTTGAGGCATTATAACTTTCTTAAATTAAGAAGTTGAAATATGAAATGTTAATTTTTTGATATATGTAGTAATTCACCACCCCACGTCTGGAAGAAATATGACTTTTTACCCCCAAAAACGGGATCAAACGATATCTATATACAGTAGCGAGCAAAACCGAATAAATGTTTGGGAATTTTATTTTAAAGCTCTGTAAAAATTTTAACACAAAACCTAATTCAATGAAATTTTAGTATTTTATTCATTATTGAATTCAAAACAAATTTATGTTACAAAACAACTAAAAAAACAAAAATGCTAAAAAATATTTACCGCTTTTAGTTTTAATGTTAGTTGTAATAAGCGTTTGAAGTGAAAGCATTGTTAAGAAATTGAAATAATGAGAAAAAAAAGTGCCGAAATAGAAATAATGAAGAAGGAAGACTACCTGAATATTTTGCAGGCCAATTTGCCAGACTTTGTAGATTTGAGCGCCTACCCAGAGGAGGAAGAACACACCGCCAAAATAGTTAAGGTCACAAGCAAATTTTCAAATGATGACATGGCCGGCACAGTCCACAAATTGGATGTGATCGGGGCAATCCAATTTGTGGAAAGGCGGCTAGGAAAATATCAAAGGGCTCCTAATAACATGGACGAGCTGTGTCGAGTTTAAAATGAGTGGAACCAAATTCCTCACAATTTTATTTAAAATCTTATTGAAAGAATGCCCAAGCGTATTAAAAGCGTCATTAAAAATAAAGAACTGTGGACCAAGAACTAACAACATTAGGACTATATATAAACTATATATAAACTGAGCACATAGAGTTTCCCTTAAGTTACTTAAATTTTCTCTTTTGAATTATTGTTTTTTAAGTTACTTTGTAAAATATTTTTGTTAGAATTAAGTAATGAATCAAATACTAAAATTTAATTGAATTTGGTTGCGTTTTAATATATTTAGTGGGCTTTAAAATAAAATTCCCAAACATACTTTTCAACAAAGTTCCAAAAATGTTAAGAAAACCCGGAAATCCAGAGCCGTTCAAACCGTTAATACAAGAAGAACAAATTATCATTTTTATATACACATTTCGAAGTTATCTTATATCTGTGGCTACACTGCATAGTAGCTAAAGTCCAAAAACATAGTTTCAAGATAATCGAAGTTTTGTGTAAAATCCATACCGTTCGGTTTTCAAATAGGTGTTTTTGTGAAATATGTGTCTAGGGGTATTTTATTGAATAAAAATACAATTTTGTAAAAATTCAATAAGGGTAAATTATAAAAAAGTGTAATTTTTCGACTTGTTTCTATTGAAATTATAAATGAAAATTCTTCTTCTCTAAGTCGACATAAGTTGTTTTGTTGCAACTAAAAATGAGTTTGGACGATTCTTGAGTCGACTTAAGCTTTTATGTTAGTTGAAAAAATGTTCAAAAATAAAATTTGTATTTTTCTTATGTCGACATAAGCTAATCTGATGAATTTATGTTGGATGCTTTCCAAATACTTATGTCGACATAAGCTTTTATATTAAATTAAAATCTAACCAAAGTAACTTAAGCTGTTAGAGAAATGGCTATAACATTCATTCAGTTGGTCGATTTGAACCCCGGTTACATGGAAAGTTGCGTTGAATAGGACAATCATAATAGCAATTCGCTCAATTAGCAATTAGTGCGCGTTTTTCAGATATTTATAGCTTGCACTTGCAAATTTGGTTAGGTTCGGTACAAAAAATGATTAAGCCAAATTTTTTTCCCGATCAGATGGGGGTAAAAAGTAGCGCATCGGACCCAAAGTGGTCCAATTTTGGACACTTTTCATATAAATCGTTCATAGCTTCTCCGGGAAAACTCGTAGAGGGGTGAAATGTATTACCAGGTCCTATTATTTTTCATCCCCTAACATTTCAGCCATACATACCGACCCCCTACCTGACTCCTTCTGGAGGTCCCCATACAAAATGCTAATTTTTCATACATTACAAAAAATCACTCTAACTATCCAGGAGTTAGTCCCACGGAGCTCAATTGTATTACCAGGTTCTATTATTTTATTACTCCCAACATTTCACCCATACATATCTACCCCCTATCTGCTCCCCTTTGAGTTTTTGTATGGAGACCCATAGCTCCATACGAAAACTAAAAAATATAATAATAAAAATGTAGAAAAAAAATCCCCGGAGTAACACGTAGAGAGGTCAAATGGTCCTAATTTTTTCACCCATCCACCTACCCTCTATCTGCCCCCCTTCTGGGGATCCCCATACAAAAAAACTCATCAAAACTCATTGGATTTAATGTATTAAATACTGCTATTGATGCTATGAAAGATATACCAAAAAGTTATATAACAGTTAGACTATTTGGTTCTTCTCACTTGTTGGAAATTGTGTCTTGTAATTGGCGATAACTAAATCTTGAAACTCCTCTTCATTCCGGCAGAGACTCACGTTGCATGCAAGTCACAATAACATGCAATAAACTCTCGATTTATTCGCATGGGCCTCTTCAGGCCCAGTAGGTTATGTTAGCGCCTCCGAGTGTTGGGCAACACACTCGGAGGGTTAAATAGCTTTTAAGGAGGAGATAGTAGTCAAGTGTTATTTGCTGTTTTAGTTAGTTTTAGAGTCCTTTGTGCTATACGCTATCAAAGTCTTTTGTACCGTCAAGATAAACTGCTACGCAGATTTTTTGTTGACAATATCAGTATTAATATTATTAATTACTCGATGTACTTGTTGGATAGCGAAGTGTCTGTGTCTAAAGCCGAACTGGTGACTGGGTCGATTTCTATGCTTCAAGATAGGTTCAAGTCGGTCAAACATAATTTTTTCAAAGAGCTTCGATAGAATTGGTAATAGGCATCGGTCTGTATGAACTTTCTTTTTCTTCCATACTAATAGATGGTGCTTCGTGATAATCACGGCGTTATATATATTTCTAATATATGTGAGAGCATTATCTGGTAGTTCTTTTAATATTTTTCCTGTGATTTGGTCATAACCCGGTCATTGCTTTATGTTTCTTTATCTTATTCTTTCTTTATCTTAATTTTAATTTAATTTATTGGGCAGTCAAAGTATTTTGATATGTAAAGGTAATTGGCGAGTGATGAGATTATAACTCAAAATCTGAGTCAGTTTGCCATGTCGGTTGGCCAGTAAGTTGGTTCGCCACTCATGAAAGTTTACTTTTATTGAGTCTAGTAAATGTTTTCCTTTTTTATTTGTCAATCTTGAGCCCTAAGTTGAGTTTTTTGCGTTAAAGTAGCGTAGCGGATGCTTGGGGATATGTAAGGTTTAGCCTAATTGAGCTATTTCTGTGGGGTTTGTAATATTTATTTGGCTGCTTGTCGTAGTTAGTAGTTTGTTTTCAATTGTTTTTTTTAATTTTTTTCGTAGCGCTGGAAAACGACTTATTTTTAATAACTTGTAGATCATGCAGCCCTTGTAGTTAGCTGTGTGCTTTTCACCACATAATGCGCATTTAATTTTGTTACTAATCGGAGGAATTGGGATGTTTATAATTTTGTGTTCACCAGCGCACTAAACGCAGACTGGGTTTTTGGTACAGAAATTTTAGTGTGTCCATATTCTTGGCAGTTTGTGCCTTGTGGCAGGGTTCTTTTTGAGTGAGGAGACTCAATTGATATTTTGCAATGCAATAGGCTAGTCAATGTATATATGTCTTTATTGTTTCTGTTTGTTTTAAGTTCTATTGAAAATAAGAACAGTGTTTTTTTTGTCCCTGTTTGCAGTATGTTTTGAATATTAGTTACTTCATGCCCTAGTTCGGCCAGTTCTGTTTTAATATCGTTTATGTATGTATGTTTCTCAATATTACCTTAAATCCTCTTTGGTCTTTTAGTTTGTAAGTGTAGTATTTTGTTTTTCTTTTAGTAATTTTAATTAATTTAATTTAATTTAATTATTAATTTTTCAGTGTAGTTTATTGATTCTGCTGGTTATATTTTAAGGTTCTCTATGTCATTTGCGTCAGAGAGCAGTTCGAACTGGTCGGGTTCAGGAGTGGCTGGCTTAGCCAGTATTCTGTTATTGTTTTTATACCCTACACCCTGTGGGTAAGCGTATATTCATTTTGTCCTTCCGTTTGTAACGCATTAAAGGAGAGGTCGTAGGTATGGAAAAGTATATATATTCGTGATCACCATCACCTCCTGAATCGATTTAGCTATGTCTGTCTGTCTGTCTATCTGTAGAAATAGATTTTCTGAAGAAACGGTAAGAGATACGGAGTTGAAATTCTTAGAATTTCTACTTAGTATTTCTATATTAATAAGCTACTTATATGTAAAAATGGGCGAAATCGGTCAACGGACATGCCCGCCTCCCATATAACGCACAAGTTTAATATGGAATATCTTGTGATCTATGACATATATCGAGATGAAATTTTGTGTGTGGTCATGTTCCACTGATACTAGTTTAAAAGTCAAAAATGGAAATCATCGCCCATCGGACACGCCCACCTCCCATATAAAGTAAAAGTTCAATATGGGAGAGCACATTCAACTGTCCAAAACAGTTGGATGTGCTCTCCTGTTCAACTGTCCAAAACAGTTGGATGTGCTCTCCCAACAACATCCAGAAATCATAGATTCAATTATTCTTCCATAAATTGCAGAGCTTTAATGCGCACTTCCAAGATTTACCAATGGCACAATGCATCAGAACTACTTCGTTTTGTGGAAACATGGGCCCTTTCAACAGAAAACTATAATATTCCTAACTTCACTCTTATTCATATTTCTAAAGACAATCGCCGCAAAAAAGGGTATAATGGCTTTTGGAAAACAAGGACTATATATAAACTATATATAAACTGAGCACATAGAGTTTCCCTTAAGTTACTTAAATTTTCTCTTTTGCATTATTGTTTTTTAAGTTACTTTGTAAAATATTTTTGTTAGAATTAAGTAATGAATCAAATACTAAAATTTAATTGAACTTGGTTGCGTTTTAATATATTTAGTGGGCTTTAAAATAAAATTCCCAAACATACTTTTCAACAAAGTTCCGAAAAATGTTAAGAAAACCCGGAAATCCAGAGCCATTCAAACCGTTAATACAAGAAGAACAAATTATCATTTTTATATACACATTTCGAAGTTATCTTATATCTGTGGCTACACTGCATAGTAGCTAAAGTCCAAAAACATAGTTTCAAGATAATCGAAGTTTTGTGTAAAATCCATACCGTTCGGTTTTCAAATAGGTGTATTTGTGAAATATGTGTGTAGGGGTATTTTATTGAATAAAAATACAATTTTGTAAAAATTCAATAAGGGTAAATTATAAAAAAGTGTAATTTTTCGACTTGTTTCTATTGAAATTATAAATGAAAATTCTTCTTCTCTAAGTCGACATAAGTTGTTTTGTTGCAACTAAAAATGAGTTTGGACGATTCTTGAGTCGACTTAAGCTTTTATGTTAGTTGAAAAAATGTTCAAAAATAAAATTTGTATTTTTCTTATGTCGACATAAGCTAATCTGATGAATTTATGTTGGATGCTTTCCAAATACTTATGTCGACTTAAGCTTTTATATTAAATTAAAATCTAACCAAATTAACTTAAGCTGTTAGAGAAATGGCTATAACATTCATTCAGTTGGTCGATTTGAACCCCGGTTACATGGAAAGTTGTGTTGAATAGGACAATCATAATAGCAATTCGCATATGTCGACTTAAGCTACTATTGTGTGTAGGCACAGATATAATAACATTTTATGTGGTACTCCTGCTACTGGGCCTGAGTAGGCCCAGACCACATATATGTGTCTTTAGCCTGGTTTTAGTGCGCGTTTTTCAGATATTGCTTGTACTTGCAAATTTGGTTAGGTTCGGTACAAAAAATGATTAAGCCAAATTTTTTTCCCGATCAGATGGGGGTAAAAAGTAGCGCATCGGACCCAAAGTGGTCCAATTTTGGACACTTTTCATATAAATCGTTCATAGCTTCTCCGGGAAGACTCGTAGAGGGGTGAAATTTATTACCAGGTCCTATTATTTTTCAACCCCTAACATTTCAGCCATACATACCGACCCCCTATCTGACTCCTTCTGGAGGTCCCCATACAAAATGCTAATTTTTCATACATTACAAAAAATCACTCTAACTATCCAGGAGTTAGTCCCACGGAGCTCAATTGTATTACCAGGTTCTATTATTTTATTACTCCCAACATTTCACCCATACATATCTACCCCCTATCTGCTCCCCTTTGAGTTTTTGTATGGAGACCCATAGCTCCATACGAAAACTAAAAAATATAATAATAAAAATGTAGAAAAAAAATCCCCGGAGTAACACGTAGAGAGGTCAAATGGTCCTAATTTTTTCACCCATCCACCTACCCTCTATCTGCCCCCCTTCTGGGGATCCCCATACAAAAAAACTCATCAAAACTCATTGGATTTAATGTATTAAATACTGCTATTGATGCTATGAAAGATATACCAAAAAGTTATATAACAGTTAGACTATTTGGTTCTTCTCACTTGTTGGAAATTGTGTCTTGTAATTGGCGATAACTAAATCTTGAAACTCCTCTTCATTCCGGCAGAGACTCACGTTGCATGCAAGTCACAATAACATGCAATAAACTCTCGATTTATTCGCATGGGCCTCTTCAGGCCCAGTAGGTTATGTTAGCGCCTCCGAGTGTTGGGCAACACACTCGGAGGGTTAAATAGCTTTTAAGGAGGAGATAGTAGTCAAGTGTTATTTGCTGTTTTAGTTAGTTTTAGAGTCCTTTGTGCTATACGCTATCAAAGTCTTTTGTACCGTCAAGATAAACTGCTACGCAGATTTTTTGTTGACAATATCAGTATTAATATTATTAATTACTCGATGTACTTGTTGGATAGCGAAGTGTCTGTGTCTAAAGCCGAACTGGTGACTGGGTCGATTTCTATGCTTCAAGATAGGTTCAAGTCGGTCAAACATAATTTTTTCAAAGAGCTTCGATAGAATTGGTAATAGACATCGGTCTGTATGAACTTTCTTTTTTAGGCTATTTTTTGCTATTATTTCTGCTACCTTCCATACTAGTAGATGGTGCTTCGTGATAATCACGGCGTTATATATATTTCTAATATATGTGAGAGCATTGTCTGGTAGTTCTTTTAATATTTTTCCTGTGATTTGGTCATAACCCGGTCATTGCTTTATGTTTCTTTATCTTATTCTTTCTTTATCTTATTCTTTCTTTATCTTATTTTTAATTTAATTTATTGGGCAGTCAGAGTATTTTGATATGTAAAGGTAATTGGCGAGTGATGAGATTATAACTCAAAATCTGAGTCAGTTTGCCATGTCGGTTGGCCAGTAAGTTGGTTCGCCACTCATGAAAGTACGATTGTTTACTTTTATTGAGTCTAGTAAATGTTTTCCTTTTTTATTTGTCAATCTTGAGCCCTAAGTTGAGTTTTTTGCGTTAAAGTAGCGTAGCGGATGCTTGGGGATATGTATTGTATTGTATATTGTTGGGGGAATTTGAATCAGACATTTATGTTGTCCCTTTTCGTCCCCTTAGCGAGGGTCTATCTTGTTTCCGGATTCGAGAAGTTCCTCGTCTCCTTGCTCATGATAGAGTGTCGCGTAATTGCAAGCATCTTGTGTAGTGGTATACAATCCATCCTATCTTCACCGTAAAGTTGGCTTCCTAGGATGGCAAAACGTTTGCTTGCTAGGGCTGGGCAACTACACACTATGTGTGCCGCGGTTTCTGAGTCTTCAAGACATAGTCTGCAGACATCATCGTCCGTGATACTCATTTTGTGTAGGTGGTACCTAAAGTTGCCATGTCCCGTTATCAGGGCAGTTAACCAACCAAGCGTTCTTCGTCTCATGCTCAGAATTTTAGCTGGTTTTATGCCCATTGGCTTCTTTATAGAAGCTTTCGCTTGTCTACAGGTAGTGAGGTTTGACCATCTTTTACAATGTTCTAACTGCACCCACCTTTCGACTTGGCTCGTCACCATACCTGTTCCCAAAGGGATGTTTGGTTCGGGTCCGCAGAAATCCATGTCAGATCCTTTATTTGCCAAATTATCCGCTATTTCATTCTGCTCAATACCAACGTGCCCCTTAACCCACATTAGTGTTATCTCGTTTGCACGAGAGCACTCATTTAGTTTTCCGACACATTCTAATACAAGGTTGGAAGTTATATTTGTCTGTTTCATGCGCTTAATCACTGATTGGTTGTCCAAGGCTATAAGGATTTTCTTTCCTTTCACCTTGGACTCCTTTAAGTGGTCCAGGGCATGAATCACACCAATCATCTCTGATTGGTATACCGACACGTATCTTCCTAAGTGCAGTGCGCATGATTATCCTAACTCTTTCGAGTAGACTCCAGCCCCTGCTCTGCCTTCTTTCAGTGAACCATCAGTAAAAATGCTGATGTCACTGTTCTCGCACTCTGCCTGAGTATTTCCTTCAGCAATTACAGTTTTGTGTAACCTTTCGGTCACTCTAATCCTGTGTATGCTGTCCATTGGCATTTGTGAATCCCTTGCTTCTTTGTGAATGATGCTCAGGATTCGTCGATGCCCAGTTTCTTCGCCGAACTTATACCACATGGCATTATTGTTCATGCGAAGAGCTGATAGTGCTGCTGACCTCTTTACAGCAAGGTCTAGGGGTAGCAGTCCTAACAGCGCTTCCATGGCAGCAGTTGGAGTGGTACGAATTGCACCAGTTATTCCAATGCACGCCAGTCTTTGAACCCGATCTAATCTCCGTTTGATGGTTTTCTGGTCAGATTTTGGCCACCATACCACCGATGCATAGGTCAGAATCGGTCTCACCATCATCGTGTATAGCCAGTATGTTAACTTCGGGGTGATACCCCATTTCAGTCCACACACTCGCTTACACTGGAAAAGCACCCTTTTGGCTTTCTGAATCTTGTCGTCCACATGGTCATTCCAAGTTAGTTTATTATCCAGGATCACTCCTAGATACTTAACCTTCCTGGACACGCTGATTTCATCTCCAAAAAGCCTTAGAGGTGCCAGTTCTAATCCTTTTCTCTTGTTAGTAAAGAGAATTGTATCTGATTTTGCGGCATTTATAGAAAGTCCTTGTTCCCTACACCATGCCTCTACCACTCTGAAGCTAGCCTCATCGTGTATTGTATGGTGTCCAGGAATTTTCCACTCCTAATAATAACTACATCGTCGGCATATCCTACAGTGTGGATGCCTTGTAAGTCCAGTTTCCGGAGCAAGGAGTCAACGGTAAGATTCCACAGGATTGGCGATAGTACTCCCCCCTGTGGGCAGCCCTTGACTACCCGGCCTCGTACTTTGGCACTTCCTTGTTGTAGGTTGATCGCTCTATTCCTCAGAGCATTGTCTATCCAGGATATTATCTTTGGTTCGACGTTGCGAGCGATTAGAGCATCTTTCAACCTATCGAAGCTTATCTTATCAAAAGCGCCTTCAATATCCATGAAGGTGGCGAGTGCCATGCCTCCTGACGAGATTTCTTTCTCTGCATGCCTAACAAGTTCATGTAAGGCTGTTTCTGTAGACCGTCCTGCCCTGTAGGCATGTTGACATCTACTTAGAGGACGAGTTGTCAGCGTCGTTCTTTCCAAAAAGTCAGCTATCACCCTTTCCATTGTTTTCAAAAGGAATGAGGTGAGGCTTACTGGTCGAAAAGACTTCGCTTCCAAGTAATCCTTTTTGCCCGGTTTTGGGAGGAATACCACTTTTGTCTCCCTCCACAGTCGGGGCACATACCCTGTGGCAAGGCATGCGATTAAGATCTCCGTTATTCTTTCCAATAGTGCGTTTGTACCCCATTGGAGGAGAGCTGGGAAGATCTTATCTAGTCCTGATGTTTTGAAGGGCGCGAAAGTATTTATTGCACTTTCCACTCCTTCACGTGTCACTATGTCTCCAGCACTCAGTCTGTCGACCTCAGTTATCACTTGGTATCTTGATTCCCAAGGATCTACAGACCTTGTGCTGCCAGGAAAGTGCACCTCCATCAGAGACTCTAGTGATCCTTCTATTGTATCTGGTATGGACCCGTCCCTTTTCCGGATGAGTCCTAATTTAGATACTGGATCTTTGGATATCATCTTCTGTATCCTGGATACTTCCGATGTTGTTTCTATGCTTGAGCAGAAATCTCTCCACGACTTTGACTTGCTCCGTCGAATTGAGGCTTTCAGCTCCCGCTTTTTTGTTTTATATGCTTCCCATGATTCAGCGTCTCCGCGTCGCAAGGCCGCATTAAATGCTTTGCGAGTCCCCTTCTTCATGGTTTCCAGTTCTCTATTCCACCAGGGAGCCGAGTCACCTTCTTCCACTGCCGTCTGGGGACACGCACGTTCGAAAGCTTTGATCATGTAGGAATTTATAATTTCTACCTGCTCATCTATTTCGAGCGTATTTTCTAGTCTGCACCTTGGAGTTGCAGCTATTAGATCCCCAAGCACTTCTGCGTATTTATCGCTGTCCGTGTTCTTCGGAATTCTTATTGTCTTCTTGCTGCGTTTGAGCGTTTTGCCATATAGGATTTTGAACTGAATAGCACGGTGGTCTGACATAGTCAAATCATTCGTAACCTTCCAGTCCCTTAGTCTATCTAGCAATTTGCTACTGTATAGAGTTACTTCGTGCGTCTACGAAGGTTGGATCTGATACTCTATTTGCAATAAGAAGATTTTGTTTCTCTACAAATTCGAGCAAAGCCTCTCCTCTGCGGTTGTCGTCGGTGCTGCCCCACAGTGTATTGTGTGAGTTGGCATCGCATCCGATTGCTAATCCTATGTTCTTTTCCTTACAGTACTCTACTAGATTTTCTACATCCTTCGATGGAGGGGGATCTAAAGAGTCGTAAGGAAGATACGCGGATGCTATTATAAAGGCACCTGCACCATCCCCTATTCGCACGACTGTGAGATCAGGAGAGCTTAGGTGTGGCATGAATGTACACTGCACGCCTTGCCTCACCATGATGCAGGTTCTCTTCTTGCCTTCTGCCTCTGTATGAAACATATTGGCCGTTTTTAGCGAGAGACCTTTAATTCTGTTTGCTAGAATCCAAGGTTCTTGCAGCAATGCTATGTCTAGTTTTTCATCCACAAAGCGCTTCGTCATTAATGCAGACGCTGCTCTGCTGTGGTGAATATTTAGCTGACACACATTGAGTTTTTCCTGGTACGGGCCCACCTCCCTCCCTGGATTTGACTTCCTTGCGGTAGTCACTACCAGCCCCGTACCAGGTGCGGAGTCGCTCTCACTTCTCATTCTTTCGGAATTTGGCAAAGGCCGTATCAAGGCCGCAGTTGAGTTTTCCACCTGCTGCCTTGACTGCCTCCGCCTCCTCCTTCGAGCACCAGATAGTCAGAGTGACACCCGCTTTTCCTGCTGCGACAAATTTCGCAACATGAGTAACTCTCCACTTGGAGACGTCCTTCACGCAGCTATGCTGTCGTTGCAGTCTTTTCAGGATGGTATCTTTGTCCGCACTACAGCTGTAGACGACAACGATCATCCTCTCTTCATCTCTCAACGCGTAAAGCGTGTCAACCTTTAGGTTCGCTCCTTCCCATAGTCCGGTTAGCTTACCTATGTTTTGACACAGCCATAACTTGGATTGCTGATTCCTGCATTTTATTGCCGGAATACCACCAATCAAGCTTACGCTGCCTGAGAACCCCACATCGATTACGCTCTCTTCGATGGAGTCTAGTGCTGCCAGAAGTGAATCTTCAAGAAGCTTCACATGAGACTGCTCTAGAGCTCCCTCGCGCCCTGCGTCGATGATACCCATTTGCAGATCTCTCTCTGCCACTTGGGCATATGAGCTCTTGTTTTGGGGGGGTTTTTTCGGAGGTTTGGATTTATTTTGCTTCACCTTTGCCGTGTGTGCTTTCGCACTGCGACTCGAGCTCGGCGTCGTATTTCCTTCCTCTTTACGTGACACGACTGGGTTAACTACCGTAGGTCCACCTGGCCGTATCACCTTTGGCTGTTGACTCGTCTTCCTCGGTTTAGAACCAGCCAAAACAGTTATCGAGTTTGCGCTCTTAAACCTTTTGACCGGCTGCTCTTCCTCAGGAGTTGAGTCCACATAGCTAAGTCCGCTGAGCCGACTTGCAAGTTGCTCAACAGACCTAGCTTCTGCCTTGGCGGCCCTTCTCCGGACCCTCTTCTGCTTTTGCTTCTCCCTCTTGTTTATCAGGAGTTGCTCGGCATCAGGTTCACCGGGTGAGGAAGATTTGGCCGTGGTGATTAACCTCTCGACTCCTTGCGGGGTCTCATTGTCCATCGCCTCGGGTGCCGACTCTTTCGAGTTTACACACTCCTTTGGGATCATGTTCCCTCCGGAGTCCTCTTCTCCCTCAGTCTGTCTCTGTTCCTGTTCGTTCCTAATCCGTATCTTCAGTCTATAGTCATTTTGGTCGGTATCACTAAAAATACCGACCTTTGTTTTGGGGCTCTTAGGGCTGCCCCCGCCCTGTTCGTTGTTGTTGTTGTTGTTGTTGGGGATATGTAAGGTTTAGCCTAATTGAGCTATTTCTGTGGGGTTTGTAATATTTATTTGGCTGCTTGTCGTAGTTAGTAGTTTGTTTTCAATTGTTTTTTTTGATTTTTTTCGTAGCGCTGGAAAACGACTTATTTTTAATTACTTGTAGATCATGCAGCCCTTGTAGTTAGCTGTGTGCTTTTCACCACATAATGCGCATTTAATTTTGTTACTAATCGGAGGAATTGGGATGTTTATAATTTTGTGTTCACCAGCGCACTAAACGCAGACTGGGATTTGGTACAGACATTTTAGTGTGTCCATATTCTTGGCAGTTTGTGCCTTGTGGCAGGGTTCTTTTTGAGTGAGGAGACTCAATTGATATTTTGCAATGCAATAGGCTAGTCAATGTATATATGTCTTTATTGTTTCTGTTTGTTTTAAGTTCTATTGAAAATGAGAACAGTGTTTTTTTTTGTCCCTGTTTGCAGTATGTTTTGAATATTAGTTACTTCATGCCCTATTACCTTAAATCCTCTTTGGTCTTTTAGTTTGTAAGTGTAGTATTTTGTTTTTCTTTTAGTAATTTTAATTAATTTAATTTAATTAAATTATTAATTTTTCAGTGTAGTTTATTGATTCTGCTGGTTATATTTTAAGGTTCTCTATCTCATTTGCGTCAGAGAGCAGTTCGAACTGGTCGGGTTCAGGAGTGGCTGGCTTAGCCAGTATTCTGTTATTGTTTTTATACCCTACACCCTGTGGGTAAGCGTATATTCATTTTGTCCTTCCGTTTGTAACGCATTAAAGGAGAGGTCGTAGGTATGGAAAAGTATATATATTCGTGATCAGCATCACTGAATCGATTTAGCTATGTCTGTCTGTCTGTCTATCTGTAGAAATAGATTTTCTGAAGAAACGGTAAGAGATACGGAGTTGAAATTCTTAGAATTTCTACTTAGTATTTCTATATTAATAAGCTACTTATATGTAAAAATGGGCGAAATCGGTCAACGGACATGCCCGCCTCCCATATAACGCACAAGTTTAATATGGAATATCTTGTGATCTATGACATATATCGAGATGAAATTTTGTGTGTAGTCATGTTCCACTGATACTAGTTTAAAAGTCAAAAATGGAAATCATCGCCCATCGGACACGCCCACCTCCCATATAAAGTAAAAGTTCAATATGGGAGAGCACATTCAACTGTCCAAAACAGTTGGATGTGCTCTCCCAACAACATCCAGAAATCATAGATTCAATTATTCTTCCATAAATTGCAGAGCTTTAATGCGCACTTCCAAGATTTACCAATGGCACAATGCTTCAAACATCAGAACTACTTCGTTTTGTGGAAACATGGGCCCTTTCAACAGAAAACTATAATATTCCTAACTTCACTCTTATTCATATTTCTAAAAACAAAAGCCGCAAAAAAGGGTATAATGGCTTTTGGAAAACGAATATAGCTTCAAATATATAATTTCTCTTTGAAAGAGACCACAGTTGTGAAATTCGCACGATGGAGTTAATAGCATTGAAGTGTAATGACGCATTTTCACTAATTATTGATAGAAATTCACTGTTTTTCCTTTAATAAACGTTGTATGCAGGGTGTAGGGTATGTAAACTTCGGCCTGGCCGAAGTTAACAGATTTTGCCTGGCTGGACCAGGCAAACCGGTGTGCTAGTTTGTTTTGATTTTTTGTTACTCTTTTTGTATAATTAAGTACTACCAACATAATTTCACTTCCACAAAATGTATGATACATCTGGTGAATCATCTATATATAGGGATGAAGTTATATGTGATACATTACAATATGAGTTCACGTCTCTAAAATGGAGATTGCCGAACGGATACACCCACTTCCCGTAAAAGGCACAGTTATACAAAGAGTGCAGTACACTGCATTGCATACTTTAAGTTAAGATTAAGTAAAGTTAAGAATACTTAAGTTAAGAATAAGGTCAATGAAGCTTGTTTGATCCAGTGCTTATCACAAACTTTACAAATTACCTTCATTAATTCCAGTTAGAGATCCCCAAGTTGGATAAGACCATGGTAACTCGGTCTCTCCACCGGAGATTCAGTCTTCCAGGCCTGCGGCTACCGTTTCGTACCGCATAGAATGATTTTTTGGCTGGAGCGTTTTTCTCCATCCGCTCGACATGACCTAGCCAGCGAAGCCGCAGGATTTTAATCCACTTGATTTTGTCAGTGTCGGCGTATAGCTAATACAGCTCGTCTTTCCGTCTTATACGGTACTCCCCGCCAACATTCAAGGGACCGAAGATCATACGAAGAATTTTCCTCTCGAACGCTCCTATGGTCTTCTAATCGGTGAGCGTCATCATCCACGCTTCGGAACCGTAGAGCAGGACGGGTATGATGAGGGCCTTGTAGAGCGGTTATTTTGTCATTCTGCTTCTCAATTGCCTACTGAGCCCGAAGTAACACCGGTTGGCAAGAGTTATTCTTCGCTTGATCTCCAGGCTGACATTATTTCTGATGTTAATGCTGGTTCCCAAGTAGACGAAGTCCTCTAGGTAGGTACTTCGTCCTGTCCTCGTTCACCGCTAGACCCACACGACGCGACTTCTGCTCCAGGCTGAAAAAAGATGAACTAATTGCTCTCTTGTTTTGCCCGATGATGTCGATGTCATCGGCATACGCAAGCAGCATGACACTTGTTGAAAATAGTGCCGGACCGGTTCTGTCCTGCAGCTCTTATATGCGATGTTTTGAAGGCTGTTCCCGCGGTAGTTGGACAGGTCGCCTTTTTGTGGATTGGGCAGAGTACACTGAGATTCCAGTTGCTGGGCATGCACCATATTTTGTATAAGAGCGGGTGCATGCGCCTTACAAGCTCTTCGCCTCCGGTCTTAAACAACTCTGAGGGCAGGCCATCTGCATCTGCGGCTTTGTTGTTTTTCAGCCTAGTAATTGCTGTTAAGACATCGTTATAGTCGGGCGAATCTACGCCATCGTCAGCAACTCGCGAATCCGGTTCTTCTTCTCCATCGGCGGGATTGTTTCCGTCGTCACCATTGAGAAGATTGGAGAAGTGATTACTCCATATCGTCAGTATACCCTGGATGTCTGTCATCAGATTCCCATTTTCGTTCTTGCAAGAAGAAGATCCCGGTCTAGAAACCATTTGGATAGGCGCTGTATCCCTTGGAAAATGTTCGGGTCTCATTCCTGTCTCTGTGCAATTCGATATACTCACGTCTTTCCGTTTCCCTCTTTTTGCGCCGGAAAAGAAGACTCTCTTCCCTCCTCTTCTCTTTGTGTTGCTCATTAACAGCTCGCGTTGCCATTGTCTGCAGAGTCGCTCTATACGCGGCGTTTTTCTCTGTAGTAGCAGCGCGACACTCTTCATAGTACCATGGGTTCCTCTGTGAGCTATAATCTACTCCTTCATTGGGGGGAGTACTGTTGTGTGTGATCCTCCTTATCACAAGGTCGTTCCAATGAAGACGGGATGTGCTGCTTGTGTATGTCAGTGCGTTTACTAGGGGGTTTGGATGGATTTGTAGCTTTTCCAGATATCTTGCTCTGATGTGTGGGATTAGGTACTTCACCAAGGGAATGTTAATTTCTCTGTGGATATTTATATTTCGGATGTACCAAGGAGGACCCAACATGGCTCTTAGTATCTTTGTTTGCGCTCTCTGAGTTTAATATTAGTTGCACATGCGTTTCCTCATAGTTTGATACCATATGTTCATATAGGTTTTATGATGCTATTGTATAGGAATACCTTGTTTTCTAGGCTTAGTGGAGTTCTATGACTAATGAGCCAGTGTATGGTAGCGGCTTTTAACTTGATGTGCGTTCTTTTTGCCTCAATATTGACATCGGATCCTTGTGGAATAGGGATATTATTTAGGGTTTTGGTTGGGCATGTATTTGGCCTTAGTGTGAATGTCACATATTTACTCTTTTGCTCATTAACTTTTATGCGCCAATTCGACAGCCATTTTTCTACAACTTTTAAATGGTCTCCTAGTTCAGTTTTTGTGGGACACTTGTCGATGCTTAATATTGCTGTGTCATCAGCAAATGTTGATGTGACTAGCTTACTATTTGTTGGTAAGTCTGACGTGAATATAATGTACAGGATTGGACCAAATACGCTTCCCTGTGGAACTCCCGCATTTATTTCGAAGACATTTGTTATATATTCCTTATATTTCACCCCGAACATTCTATGTGTGTGATACGATTTTAATATATGATGGTAGTTTTCTGGAAGTAAGCATCTCATTTTGTACATAAGACTTTCGTGCCACACTCTGTTAAAAGCTTGAGCTACATCGAGAAAAATAGCGGAGCATTATTTTCGGGTTCAAATCCATTTTTATTTCATTGGTTATGCGATTAACTTGTTCTATTGCACCGTGTGTTTCACGAAAACCGAATTGATGGAAGGGGATGATATTCCTTTCGCGGAGATATGGAGAAAGCTTTGACAGTAGCAGCTTTTGAAATAGTTTCGACAAGCACGGAAGGAAGCTTATAGGTCTGTAGGAGGACGGTAGTGTCTTATCCATTCCTGGTTTTGGAATCAATATTATTAATGATTTCCTCCATGGTCTTGGAAAGTGGCCAGTTCGAAAGATAGCGTTGAATAAGCTAGTAATAAAAGTTGTTGCAAAATTAGGAAGTTCAATTAGAATTTTGGAGGTTATGTGATTGTAGCCTGAAGCTTTTTTGGGATTCAGCTGCGTTTGTATAACGGTTTCGATCTCAGTGCTAGTGACAGGAGTCATACCATCTTGAGAGATGCAATTAAGGTAAGGGATTTGGAATCCATTAGTAGGAAGATTTGGTTGAATTACCGAACTTAGATGTCGAGCGAATGCATTGGCCTTCTCACCTTCGCTGCGTGCCCAGTTACCATGATGATCTCTAATTGGAGATTCACCTTCTAATGGTGTCTTTATGGATTTAATTTCTCCCCATAAAGAAAGTTTATTGGAACCAGTAGGAGTTAGTTTTCCTATATGTTTGTGTTGTTAACTTTCCTGCTGTAGTCTAAGGACCTCCCTTAGTTTCCTTACTGCATCGTTTAGTCGTTGTTTCGACGCCGGGGATCTGCAGGCCTGCTATTCTCTTATAAGGCGACGTTTATTTGTAACCAGTCTTTCAATATAACTGTTGGTTACAATTTTCATATTTTTGGAGGCTTTACTAGCCATAGGGGTTGATAATTCCGCTGCTGAGGTAATCATTTTATTGAAAATATAGACAACGTCTTTTATATCCTCCTCACACTCCAGCTCTGGATTCGTGTGGATGTGACTGCTTATTTATTTTTTGTACTTCAGCCAGTTCGCGGAGAAGTCATTCTGAATGGATATTCAATTTGTTTTGGATGTTCAAGTAAGCGAAACGTTACAGGTGAGTGGTCAGATGATAATTCGAGACATGTTTCAGCAAATATCGTGTTGCCGTCTATGTGCCTGGTAATAGCGAAGTCAATTAGATCTGGAACCGAACAGACCGGCCAATAGGTGGGTTGTCTTGGTTGTCGTGCGGAAGACAAATTGTGCTTGTTGCGGAAATTGATGATTGTATTATACAGTTGCCTGCCTTTTGGATTAATAAGGCGAGAGCCCCAGTGCGTGTGTTTGGCGTTATAATCGGCGGAAGCTAGGAATCTACATCCTAGAGTATCGAAGAAGTCTTGGAATTGCTTTTCAGGAATTGTAAAGCGCGGTGGACATTACACTGCGGAGAGTGTCAGGTTTTTGTTGTTAATTTGCAAGCATAAGGAGGTAGCTTGAAGGAAGTTATTTTCATATGGCCCTAGGGAGTGGTGTTTGATACGATACTGATGAGGATTCCAGTTCCTCCATGTGCTTTGCCATTAGGATGATCTGTTTTGTAGAATAGTATTGCCTAGTATTTCAAATTTATGTTTGTTTGTAAGATGAGTTTCGACAAGGAGCATCACATCAATATCCTTTTCAGACATGTAGTGTTTGAGTTCTTCTTTGTGATGGTTTATACCGTTTGCATTCCATAGACAAATTTTTATGCTATTCATTTCTTAGTCAGGAGGACTTGTAGTACCTGGTTTTGGGTTTTGACCAGGTCTTGAATTATGTTTTGCATGTTGGTCATGAATTGTGTCAGTGCTAGGATCATTGTTTCGAGCCCACCCTCTTTTTGGGAGGTAAATTGATCAGTAGGAGCTGAACCTGATTTTAATGCTCTTCCGTAAGTAATGTGTGGGGTTATTGTATGTGGAGCGCTTGGAGGTTTAAAATTGGTATATTTCTCGACTTGCTTTGAGCGGAATCCTTGCGTTGACATAGTCTTTCTTTCAAGTCTTTATAGACGACATCCTCGATAGTTTGCAGTGTGATTTTCGTTGAGGTATCTTCTCGATTAGAGGTGCAAGTAGAAGAATGATGGAGTTCTCCAAAAGCTGCACATACTGTTAGTAGGATGCAGTAAGACTTAGTGTGACCATATTCTTGGGAATTAGTGCAATGCATTGGGCCATTCCGTTTGTGGGGCTCCTAAACTGATATCCTGCGGTGGAGCAGGTATTGCAGTCCATAGATGGGATGGGCTTCATTTTTCTTCAGTTTGAGCTGGTCTGAAGATAGTTTAACCTTGAACATTGGTTGTGGAATTTTGTTTTTATTTTTGATGTTTATTACTGTCTTGGCGTTAAAGCCATTTGCTTATAGTGCCTCCACAATTTCTTTCGTGTCTACATCAGCTTCGTTGCCTTTGAGTACAACAACTAACCATTTACTACTTTTGAGTTGGTAAGTGTAGTAGTTTTTGCCATGGTTGTTCAGGAATTTTGATACTTCACGGTAGTTAGGCTCGGAGTAAATCTGAATTTTTGTCTCGTGGAAATTCCCTTTGGTTATGGGAACAATATAAAAGGTATTGAGACCTATGACACTTGTTAGACTTTTGACCAAGTCATTGGAGCTGCGTTCGCGCAGGTAGATTTGTGGAGGTTTAGTGCTTTTAGCACCAAGGTCCATCTCAGAAGTACTTGTCGCTTAGTATCGTTATTACTAAGCGGATTATTGGTTTGAAGCTTTTTTTGGAATATTACCACTATTACCCTTTTCCGGGCTCAACTCCCTTTTTACCTGGATGTAGCGATTCATTCCAGTTTGCACAAGAGATTTGTACTTACCTTTTTCCGAGGTGACCATTTTCGCAGTTGACGTCGATGCTGCTAGGGTAGTGAAACACGTCCGCACCAGGGTTTGTAAAACGTTTTTTTTTATAATCGCTCAATGAAAGTACGGCTCATGAGCTGTAATTTTAACACTCATGAGCGAGTGGTATTTTACCAATCACGAGTGGTATCAGTTGAATCACTCAGGAATGGTAAAAATACGACTCATGAGTGGTAATCTTGCTAACGAGTGGAATGAATACCACTCGTGAGTGGTATATGCGTCAATAAGAATACCACTAGTGAGTGATATTCTGGCTCACGATCTGTTATTGTTTGTGACTATGCTTGTGCGGAGATTCCGGGTAGCTTGTGTTGTTTTTGTTATGGTTGTCGATGGCGAAAATGGGATGTCATTTTGTGTTTTGTTGTTAAAAAATGTCAATGAATAGAAATAGATATATTCAGGTCATGAACAAGGATGCAGAACTATCAAATATTACTTAATTCCAAAATTGTTTCAAATACTATTACTTTGTATTGTAGGAATCAGCTAGAAATTTCCTTTGATTCATGTATGTTTTAGGTAAACCTCAACAGTCAAATTTGGTCAGTTTTTAAGTTTCTTCAAATTAAAAAAATGTATAAAAAGGACGACAAACTTCACATTTCTTTTGTTCTGGTAGCTACTGTTGTTGTTGTAGTCGCCCAAGAAACGTAGTTAGGTAGAAAACTGAAATATTCACGAAGTCGCCTACAGGATATTCAGAAATAAATTTAAAATTTAAAGTTGCACAACGAGAAAGTATGTATGAAGACTGCCTCTTTTCCTTCATCTCACTCCTTCCTTGCCTTACTTTCTACTTGCTTCTATGACCTCTTCCTATAGTTCGTTTCTTGTTACTTCCTTCTTCTGATCTTTCTCCTATCATCCACTGCTTCCTAACTCCTACGTATACTTCCATCTGTCACCGTTCGTATACCTTTCATCCCCCTTCTCTAAGCTCCTGCCGAGTATTCCGTGTTACCCGAGTAGCTTGAATACTCGGATACTACCAGGATATGATCGTATTGTTGCAATACCCATAGTGCTACCCGGGGGCAATATGGGTAAGGGTAAAAAAGGCAAAGTCTCTGATTGTTCTCAACTTGGTGAGTTCCAGGTCTATCCTTATCACTGCCTAAGTTGACACACATCCTCCTCGTGGATCCCCCTGAATAGCTACTCAACAACCGTTGAGATAGTGAACCAAAGTGTGCAGCGACCAAACTCCTCGATTGAGATTGTGTCGTCGGGCTTGGAACCCACACACGTAAAAACAGTTCTCCAGTGAAGCCGAATAAAAAGCATCGGATAATAACAACCCGCTCTATTGACGATCCTAGCAAACGTTTTAAGGACCATGATTTACGGATATGCACCTGGAATTTCCGGACTCTCTACAGGGAAGGCTACCTGGCGGTCCCCTGCTGAGGTAATCCAAAACCAGATTGATCACGTAGCGATCGACGGACGGCATGCATCCAGTGTTTTAAACGTACGCTTCATCCGAGGTGCCAATCGACTCGGACCACTAACTTGTTGCAGCCAAGTTACGCACACGACTATGTACGTGAAAAAGGAAGCTTGACCCAACACCGAGAAAGCTAGACGTCGAAAAGCTGCAATCGCAACGGAAAGCCGAAGCCTTTGCCGCCCGGCTCACACTCCTGCTCCAAGACCAGAGTTCGAAGTGCGTTCGTCTCTGCAGGATGAGGTCCCGGTATGGGAATCTGGAAACAGACATCCAGGGCACACTGAGTGTGTGGAGAAATCACTTCTCAAGGCTCCTAAATGGAGATGACAACCAATTTACCAACCAATCCCGCCAATTTAGAAGATAATGCTGAGTTGGATCCACCAATCGCTGACGACGGCGTGGACATACCGCCGCCCAAATATGACGAGGTCGTAACAGCTATTGCTAGACTAAAGAACAACAAAACCGCAGGCGCCGATGTTCTCCCAGCAGAGTTGTTCAAGGCCGGCGCGAAGAGCTGTATAGCCGCATGCAGCAGCCCTTATGCAGAATATGGTCGGAAGAATGCATTCCCAGCTACTGGAACATCAGTGCGCTCTGCCCAATCCACAACAAGGGTGATCCAACATCCGGCACAAACTACCGTAGGATAAGTCTTCTAAACCAAATCCTGGAGAAGACCCAAGAATATCAAATCGACATCCACCACATATTTGTTGACTATAAAGCCGCATTCGACAGCACGATACGGAGACATCAATATGCCGCCATGTCTGAATTTGGTTTCTCTGCTAAGCTCATAAAGCTTTGTCAACTTACACTGAACTGCACTGGGAGCACAGTTCGCATTGGGAAGTACCTCTCCGACCCTTCGATACCAAACGAGGTTTCAGATAGGGTCACTCCCTATCGTGTGACTTCTTCAACCTGATGCTAGAGAAGATCATCAGGGCTGCGGAGCTCAACCGCTCGGGCACCATTTTTTATAAGAGTTGATATTGATGTTATCGGCACCAATGCAAGAGCAGTCAGCGCAGCATTCTCTAGACTGGAAAAGGAGTCACGTCGTGTGGGTCTGGCGGTACTAGCTCAGCAACGGGACTAGGACTGGTAGTCGAGATAAACAACTACCAATTTGAAGTTGTGAAGGACTTCGCATACTTAGGAACCAGCTGGCTTGGACATGTCGAGCGAATGGACGAAAACGCTCCAGCCAAGAAGGTCCTCCATGCGGTATTAAGTGGGCAGCGAAGAGCGGGAAGACAACATCTCCTGTGGAATGACCGAGTGCAGGACAACCTGACCGCATTTGGAATTACTAACTGACGCCAGAAAACGCTCATCAGAAGCGACTATCGTAGGCTTTTAAACACGGCCAAGACCTACACACGGTTGTAAGGGCCAATTAAAGTAAAGTAAGGGTAGTTCTACCCGGGTAATGCTACTCGGCCTTTCAATACCCGGGTATCACGGAAAGACCGATATAAGCCTCTCGTCGCATTTTAGAGGGTTAGCAGCAGGGTTCGTAAAATATCTCTCAAAAACGATAATCTTTCGTTTTTCATCATAAAAAAACTATAGTCAATGATGAAAAATTAATTCTTTTCGTGAACGATGCAATTGTTTCTCATCGCAAATAAAAAAATTAATATCGTTTGCGACGTGTAAAAATTCTGTCCGCGGTCGAACTTATCATTAGCAGTTAAAAATATTTTTATCATGAAAGATTCTCATCGATCGCGTACTAGAACTTCTTTCTACGCAAATACTTTTTTTTATTTTGATCGAGAAAATAAAAATACTTGTCGCAAACAAAACAATATTTCTGCGCGAACAAGGAGAAAATATCGTTTGCTACAAACGTTTTTTCACTGCGAAAACGTTTTTGTTTCTCCGCGAAAACGTTTCTCCTCCGCGAAATCGATTTTCGATTTTTTCGCGAAAACTTTTTTTATCTCTACACGAAAACGTTTTTTATCTCTACACGAAAACGTTTTTTTTTCTCTACACGAAAACGTTTTTTTCTCTACCTGAAAACGTTTTCAGCGAACAAATGAATGAATGAAGGAATGGAATTGGTTCGCGATGGTTCTGCGTTTGCCTGTTGTGCTCGTTCTTTGCGATTTGTTAGGTAGGTACGTACGGTTTTGGTAAACAAATTGAGAAAATGTCGAGTGAAGCAAAACAATGAATAATCCTGATCTAACTTAAAGATGGGGCGTCAATAAATATTAAAACTGTATTTTGCACTTTTGAGAACAAAAAGGGTTATATGAATGACATTACTTCATTCATTGAAGTTCCAATCCTGCAGGTAGGACTCTTTTCGTTGCCAAAAACGGTACCTACACCCACATATCTACCTATCTAACTCGCAAGAAATGAGCTGGACCGTTAATCGGCGAATGCAGGACCATCGGGAATAAATTCTTGGAATCATTCATTTGACGCTGAAAACGTTTTCGTGGAGAGAAAAAAACGTTTTCGAGATGAAGAATAAACGTTTTCGGGGAGACAAAACGTTTTCGCGAAAAAAACAAAAACGTTTGATCGCAAAAGATATTTTCTTCATGTTCGCGTAGACATTTTGTTTTGTTTGCGGAGAAAAAAACGCTTTGTTCGCCGACAATATTTATTACTTGTTCGCGTAGAGATATTTTTTGTTCGCGACAAGTATTTTTATTTTCACGAAAAAAATAAAAGAATTTGTTTGCGTACAAAATGGTTTTTGTTCGTGATCGAAAGTTTATCTTTGCGATGAAGAACTGTTGCGAGAGAAATTTTTTTATCGTAACATATATTTATCGTTTAAGATAAATATAAAATTTTCTTGAAAGATAAATATTAATGAAAGATTTGAAAAAAAAAAAAAAAACGTTTTTGGACCCCTGGTTAGCAGCTTACATATTAACACTAGATTGCCCAAGCAAGTCATTTTGACTGCTTTTTAATTTTAATTAGAAAAAACAGTATGTATATAATGTCACACATTCTTAAAACTTTGTGACTTTTTTTACGACATATAAATGCATTTATTAAATTAGTATTTAACTTCCCCCTCCTTCATTTGTGGTATATACGTATGTGCTATACCTAGATAGCCCGAAAGCAGTCATTTTGACTGCTTGAGACATTTCAAGTAATAAAATGACTCTTATTATTAAATTTAGTACATTTCTTATATGATCAGTTCGTCTCGACATTGACACAATAGTTTTCATTACTTTTTTTCGATTGCCGTCACATAATAACTCATAAATATGTGATAAATTGTCGATACTTGATGAGTTGCAGTTGCTCAATAAGTGAAACTTTTACTTGTTACTCGAATCTTTAGGTAGTGATACATGTTCTAATAAGGTGATTATTGTATTTATTTTTCGCTCAAAATTAATGCAAAAAATGTCGAATGAAGTGTTAATAATATGTAAAATATAAAAAAATAATATTTAACCTATTTCTGTACACATTAGTTATTCTTTTACAAAGCAGTCATTTTGACTGCTTCCGGGCTATCTAGGTATATACAATGTGTACAGGTCTTTCTAGTGTTAATATTATAATGTGTAGGATTTAATTTCACAATCTGCAAATTATTTCATTGATATTTGTTTTAATCTGTTTTAATTAATGGATTTAAACAATTTAAAAAAAAAATTTATAAAAAAAATTATGAATTAAAATCCAATTTATAAAAATATTAAAAAAAATAAATATCTTAAAACTATTTTATAAATTTAAAGCAATTTTTATAAAACAATTTTTCAATGGAACATTTTTAATAAAAAAAAGTATAAACTTTTTCTATTTTTTTTATTAATACATGTATTCATTTATTAAAACATTTTATAAAAAAATATATTAAACAAATATTAATATCTTCATTACATTAATCTGTAACGAGGCAAAACCGGGGTCGCGCTCGCCGGTGTCCAGGGCTCGTGTCACAAACATTTATAAATTACAAGTTCTCGACGGGTTGTTTGCGACGATCACGTTTGCTATGGTGACTGATGTCTCGGTTACGATGTTTCTTGTCCGCGCGATTGACGGCATTCGATGCTAGTCCGACGGAGGCATGCGTGATTACGCGAGAGACGCTTGAGCGAATCATGCGTGAGTGACTGACGCATGAGCGATTTATGCATGAGCGATTAATGCATGAGCGATTGATGCATAACTGATTGATGCATGAGTGATGGATGTACGTATGAAATATTTCCCGCCCGCGTGCTGATGTGGCACCTCCCCGGTCGGGTGGAACTCCGTCTTGGAGCGCCCCCTTCTCCGAACCCCGTCGAGCTCTCGCTCAAAGTTGTCCCGCTCGGTGGGATTACGGAGCCCCTTTCTCCCCAGTTCCCTCCCCGCGACTTTTCCCCGCGCATTAGGTCTTCGGAGTCCCCTAATCCTCTCCAGCTTAGTTGGACCCGACCACGATGATAGGATGCTGGAGTCTCAGATGGAGACCCCCTAATCCTCCCCAGATCCACTTGTCGCAGCCCAAGCCGATGGGACGTCGGAGACTAAAAACAAGCTCCTAATCCTCTCCAGCTTCGGTGGACTCGACCACGACGATGAGACCTCGGAGTCTCGGATAGAGACCCCTAGTCTTCCCGGAACCCCCTTGTCGAATCCCAAGCCGATTGGACATCGGAGACTCAAAACAAGCCCCTAATCCGCTCCAGCTTCGGTGGAATCGACCACGACAACGAGACCTCAGAGTCTCGGATGGAGACCCCTAGTCTCCCCGGAACCCCCTTGTCGAAGCCCAAGCCGATTGGACGTCGGAGACTCAAAACAAGCCCCTAATCCTCTTCGGTGGACTCGACCACGACGATGAGACCTCGGAGTCTCGGATGGAGACCCCTAGTCTTCCCGGAACCCCCTTGTCGAAGCTCAAGCCGATTGGACGTCAGAGACTCAAAATAAGCCCTTAATCCTCTCCAGCTTCACTGGACTCGACTACGACGATGAGACCTCGGAGTCTCGGATGGAGACACCTAGGCTTCCCGGAACACACGGGACCAAATCCAAGCCGATCGGACTCGTACTGAGTAGTATCCCCTGGTACTGCTGAACTGGTATGTCCGTTCACCGAAGGTCTTCCGGAGCCGATGCGTCTGACACTCGTGTGGAAGGCTTTACGGTTGTTGGCATTGATCGGTATGTTCTGGACACTATAATAAGAGAGGGTATTAGTTCTTTTTTTTTTTTTTTTGAAGGGATGCGGATACAGTAGGGTGAACTAGGAACTGTGGAAAGGTTTCAGCTCACTGAGATGGGCAGTACGGGTGCGGGAGGATTTATCTGTTTGCAATAAGACGATGTTGGGATATAGGAAGTTTTTCACTAGGAAAGACCCTGTATATTTCGAAGCCAGTTTGGCTACAAAACTATCTATAGCTTTCGACTGTGCGTTGCTGTTTGGTTGGCTTCCAGTCTCGACGGCGCAGATTATAATGCCGCGCCTGTTCCTTTGCTGCTGTAGATAGGTTGTGTCGGTCGAGTTTTGAATATCTCCTGTAGATGTTGTGCCTTCTCGTTGGGTTCTTGTTCTGTAGTTCCTGTGCCAAGGGTGACCTCGTCGTAGAGTGCTTTGGGTAGGCGGTGTTCTCGGCCCTGAGTCAGGAAAGCTGGGCTAAACCCTGTTGAGTCCGAGACGCTGGTGTTCATAGCCAGTGTTATCTCCGGTAAGTGCTCGTCCCACAGCTTCTATTGGTTGTCGCCAAGCTGCGCGATCATGGTCTTGACGGTGCGGTTGATCCGTTCCGTTGGATTTTCTTGCGGCGTGTAGGGGACGGTGAACTGTTGCCGGACTCCAATCACTCCGAGGTATTTGCCACTACCTTGCTGGTGTACTGTGTTCCATTGTCCGTAATGAAGAACTTCGGCACTCCATATCTGGAGAGGATTCGCTCGCAGAAACCTTTTGTTAGCCCGTCGGTGGAGGCTTTCCGGAGCGGCACGAGTTCTGTCCTCTTGGAGAACCTGTCAAAGAATACCAGCAGCATCGTGTTCCCGTGAGCGGGGTAGGGGTCCAACGAAGTCGGATCATACCGTTGCCCAAGACTCTTCCGGGATCCGGGTCAGCATTTGGCCAGCAGGTGCTTGTTGGCTACTCTTGTAGCGTTGACAGGAATCGCACTTACGAACATGGCGACTGATGGCGCGGAACATGTCGGTCCAATACAGCGATGCCAACCCAAAGAGAGGAAAAATCCATGCGATACACTGAAAATATCCGTGTATTTCCGTGTTTAGTAAAAAAAAACTATATTTTTAAGAGCATCATCTCTGACAAAACAAATTCCAAATTATTTTTATATTATTGAAAAAATAATGATTGATTAAAAAAATATAATTTAGAAAATTCAAAAATTGATAATTTTTTAGAAAATTAAAAATTTAATAATATTTATAGAAATTTCAAATTTTATAGAAAATTCAAAATTTGAAAATATTTATAGAAATTTCAAATTTTATAGAAAATTCAAAATTTGATAGTATTTATAGAAATTTCAAATTTTATAGAAAATTCAAAATTTGATAGTTTTCATAAAAAATTCAAAAATTGATAATTTTCATAGAAAATTTAAAATTTGATCATATTCATAGAAAATTCAAAATTAGATCATTTTTATAGAAAAATTAAAATTTCAAATTTTATAGAATAATTTTTCTTTATGGAAAAATTAAAATTTTATAGAAAAATTAAAATTTTATAGAAAAATTAAAATTTTATAGAAAAATTAAAATTTTATAGAAAAATTAAAATTTTATAGAAAAATTAAAATTTTATAGAAAAATTAAAATTTTATAGAAAAATTAAAATTTTATAGAAAAATTAAAATTTTATAGAAAAATTAAAATTTTATAGAAAATAAATTAAAAATTTTATAGAAAAATTAAAATTTTATAGAAAAATTAAAATTTTATAGAAAAATTAAAATTTTATAGAAAAATTAAAATTTTATAGAAAAATTAAAATTTTATAGAAAAATTAAATTTTTATAGAAAAATTAAAATTGTATAGAAAAATTAAAATTTTAAAGAAAAATTAAAATTTCATCAAAATTTAAAATTTCATAGAAAAATAAAATTTCATAGAAAAATTAAAATTTCGTACAAAATTTAAAATTTCATACACAATTTAAAATTTAATAGAAAAATTAAAATTTCATACAAAATTTTAAATTTAATAGAAGCTTCAAAATTTCATAGAAAATTCAAAATTTGATAATTTTAATAGAAAATACAAAATTGGATCACTTTCATAGAAAATAAATACTTTGGATTTCGTAAAATATCAAACATTTTTTAAACATATTTTAAAAATCTTTCGAAGTGAAATATCCGTAGATTGTGCTTTCAATGGAGTTCAGCCATTTCAGGCAGAGGTGGTCCGTGATCACCTGAAATTGGTTACCCTCCAGGTAGGGCCGCATCTTGGGAATGCCCCATACGAT
Organism: Coelopa frigida; assembly: GCA_017309665.1. Lineage (NCBI taxonomy): Eukaryota > Metazoa > Arthropoda > Insecta > Diptera > Coelopidae > Coelopa > Coelopa frigida. Next base: position 31,337,403 of record CM029565.1, read on the forward strand.
GGCTTGGCTCTCCTTCTCCGTTGGGGTATAATTCTTCTCGGCTTGGTTGAGTTGTCGGCTGTCGTAGGCGATCACCCGCTCATCCCCATCGACTATCTGGGTTAACACCGCGCCCAGGCCGATATCGCTGGCGTCGGTTTGGAGGGTAAATTGTTTCGAGAAATCTGGACAGACCAGTATGGGTGCTTGGGTGAGCCTCTGCTTGATCGCTTCGAACGCTTCCTGCTGTGGCTCAGCCCACTTCCAGTACTTCCCCTTCTTTAATAGCAAGGTAAGTGGCTGGGAGATCGTAGCGAAGTCCGGTACGAAGCGTCGTACTGTGTCCGGGGGTTTCAGATCTCGTATCGCTGCTATTTTGTCGGGATCTGTCTTGAAACCTTCCCGGCTGACCACATGCCCTAAGTACTTCACCTCGTCCTTGAAAAACTCACATTTTTCCGGCTTTACACATCCCGTAGGTTTTTCAGGTGTTCGTCGAGGGTATAGCCGGTAACGATGATGTCGTTCAAGTAAGCAAAGGCGTGCAGCTCTAGTTCTGGCCCGATGACTTGGTCGAGGGCCCTCTGGTGCAGAGTGTAGTCCGAATGGCATTACTCGACATTGGTAGAGCCCTCGTCCCGGTACTGTAAATGCAGTGTACTGCTTGCTCTGTGATTCCATCGGGATCTGCCAATAGCCGTCTTTCAGGTCGAGACTGCAAATGTATCGGGCTTGTCGGAGGCGATTCAGGATGTGGGTGATGCGAGGCAATGGATAGGCATCCGGTATCGACCGGCTGTTTAGCTGCCGATAGTCGATGCAGAGCCCCCAGGCTCCTGTTTTTTTCCGGACCAGCACAATCGGCGCGCTATATGGACTGCGCGAAGGTTCGATGCATCCTTTATCCAGCAGCTTGTTGATCTCCTCGTCAATGTGCGGTGATGTTTGTGAGCCCATGCAATTGTTTAAACTGTCGGAACTCGTCCTCCAGGAAGTTGATGATGGTCATGGCTTCTTCGGCAGCGGAAGTTGTCATGGTTTGGCAGGTGGTACTGGTGGTGACCAAGCGGATGGTTGCGCCGCCACTGAAAGTCGCGCCTGCCTGTGCACAAAAGACGAGCCCCAGGAGAATATCTTCGGTGGCATTGGGCATCACCAGGAAGCTGAAGCGGCATCTGCTTTCGCCGAGGCGGACGTAGCTTACGACCATCCGGTCCAGTACTCTGACGGTACCGTCGGCCAGGTATACGTCAACCTCCTCCGGTGCTGGTACCTCCTTGAGGTACCCCCAGGCGCTTGACCTGTGTATCGCTGATGAAGCTCCGAGTAGCTCCAGTGTCGATTGTGGCTGTTGTCTCGATGCCGCCCATCGTTATTTCGGCAAGGAGACGCTTACCGTTGATTTTGAGTGGGTGTTGGCGAAACAAATATAACCATAATTATTTGTAAACATTATATATTTGAAACACCTTGTTACCGAAGCTGTACACCTTTACAATTATTGTTAATTTGTAACACCTTATATATTCTTTCCAAAAAGTTCTTAGTCATATGTTCAAGTTGATATCTCGTTCGATTTGGCATTGGGCAGATGAGCGAGTAAGACGTGTATTTCTTGATCAAATATATATATAAAATTTAATTAGCAAATCTTTCATTTCTAAGTACAAGCTAAACAAATTAATAAACATAATTTTGGTGCCGAAACCCGGGAATTTTACCCATTAGTCTCCTGAACAACAAATACACAAAGTTCGTGCAATCTGACGTGGATTTATATTTAATTTTTCTGGTGCACGTGTTTTTTTAATCTTCTCTAATTTCTTTGCACATAAAAAGGAACATACTCAAGTGAGCTCTAATATCATGTCTGATCTTAATGCAATTATTGAAAAACAGCGTGGTTTGATAGATCACATTAAAAATTTAAAAACGCGTTTCAATAACAAAAACCATAACGAAAAAATACGTGGTTACCTCACAAGTGTCTCGCAAGAGCTTGATAATTTGCAAAGTGAATTTAAAGAAAACCACCAAGAAATTTATTCATTAATTCGTGACTCGTCGTTATCTGCTCATGACATTCCTTATATTTCTGAAGAATGTATTTATGAGTTTTCAGACTTATTCTTCGCATTTAAAGGCGCTGTTTTGGATGCCATGCCAGATTTGTCCACTTTGACTTCTTCACCTGCTGGCTGCAGCACATTCGCTCTGCCGAATAGCCATACGGAAATCTCCGCCAGCAAAGATGCCAAATTGCCAACAATTTCATTGCCTAAATTCTCAGGCAATTATATGGACTGGGTTCCATTTCAAGATATATACATTTCTCTTGTTCATAGCAACAATTCATTATCCAAAATTCAAAAATTTTACTACTTGAAGGGAACCTTAATAGGCGAAGCAGCACATTTAATAAAGACCATTTCGGCCACAGAAGCAAATTATGATTCTGCTTGGTCAACGCTTAAAAATAGGTATCACAATAAACGGTTAATTGTTGATACTCTAACTAAAAAACTGTTTAACATACCAAAATCCGATGGTACTTTTCATGGAGTAAAACAACTACTTGCTACTGCTCAAGAATGTCTTTCTTCACTTACAAACCTACAAATTGTATTCAGGAAGAAACTTTACTCAACTGCAACATTCACCACATTTCACGATGGAAAGCAATAGAAAAAATGAAACAACACTTTTGGAATCGATGGTATGCGGAATATATAAATCGCTTACAAGCGCGTCCTAAATGGCTAAAACCCAAACGTGATGCAAAAATTGGCGACTTAGTACTCATTGCGGATGAGAGATGCCCTCCAGCACGATGGCCGTTGGGTCGAGTTAATGACGTCCACCCAGGCACGGACGGACGTGTTCGAGTGATCAGCGTTTGGACTAAAAATCACCTTATTAAAAGACCAATAACTAAAATATGCTTTCTCCCTTCAGACGAGTCGCTTCCTTTAGAATAGACTATTTAATTCGGATTCATCGGTGAGAGGATGGGCGCCTGAATCAACGCGCTGTGAGCCGAAGCACAGCGGAGTTTTTACGCTCGACTAAAATTTCTTCCAACGATAGGCCATCCTTCTTATCACCTACTTCAAGAACAGACGTTCTTCGAGGGGAGAATGTTGGCGAAACAAATATAACCATAATTATTTGTAAATATTATTTATTTGAAACACCTTGTTACCGAAGCTGTACACCTTTACAATTATTGTTAATTTGAAACACCTTATATATTCTTTCCAAAAAGTTCTCTGTCATATGTTCAAGTTGATATCTCGTTCGATTTGGCATTGGGCAGATGAGCGAGTAAGACGTGTATTTCTTGATCAAATATATATATAAAATTTAATTAGCAAATCTTTCATTTCTAAGTGCAAGCTAAACAAATTAATAAACAGTGGGTTTATTGGGGAGGTTGGCCACTTGGATTAGGAGGACCGGCCGGTGGTCTTGCGCGTCGATCCTCTCTTGTGTTTCCCGCCCGCGACAGCACTCGATTGTGCGCATGCCGTCTCGTCCGCATTCCCAGCAGAAATAGCGCCGGCCGCAATTTGGGCATGCGGAGTGGGGATTCGCAACCCTGTGGTCTGTGCCTTCTTGCGCCAGTTCGTGTTGTTCGGGCCGCCCGGGCTTGGCAGGTGCTCTTCCGTCTCCGTGGCTCACCGGGCGGGCTTTTGAAGGAGCCTCCGACTATTTTGCTCGTATTCCTTCCAGGTCTTCGGCGAGCGAGAGCAATTCTGGGAGAGAGGCGAAGTCTCTCCAATGTAATCCGGGTGGCTGTTTCGGTACAGCCGCTCCAGCCGTTGGCTTTCGGTCATGCTGGCGTGCCGCATCAGGGTCTGCAATGCTAGGACGTAGTCCTTCATTCCCTCGTCGGCCTGTTGGATCCGTCAGCAAATTGCGTCGTCGAGGTCCTCAAAGAAGCGGTCGGGTAGGAAGAATTTTAGGAAATCTTCCTTGAAGTGGGCCCAGGTATGCCAGTGGCCGTTGTTGTTTCGGAACCATGTCAACGCCCGGTCCCTCAGCAGTTCCGGCATGGCGCGGGGCATGTGGTCGGTGTTCGAGCCATAGGCTTCGGCGAGTTCTTCGAGCCGTTCCACGAACTCTAGCGGATTTTGAGTTCCGTCATATTTAACGTCCCATCTTCTGACCTGCTCGATGACGACGGGGTAGGGCAGAGGTTGAGGTGCATCCTGTGGTGTTGCTGGGTCACTGCCCGCGGTGACGTGGACCTTGTACTTCAGCTTCTCCTTCCATGCGTCGGTGGTCTCCGGGTGTTGGACTGCCAACGCGGGGACAGGGGAAAGAACCCGGCGGTGGGCTTCCTGCAGCTCCGTTAGACGTTGGAGTTGTAGCGTGTCGTGTTCCGAGTTACCGACGAATGCCGCGGTAACTCGGAAGTTTGTTATTGAATTTAAACGCACTCGTGCCATCGCGACGACGGTATAAATGAAACTGAACGTTTGATTTGTGTGATGAATTATGTTTCACTATAGTCCCTGCTCGGCCGCCATTGTAACGAGGCAAAACCGGGACACGCTTGCCGGTGTCCAGGGCTCGTGTCACAAACATTTATAAATTACAAGTTCTATAGTCTTAGTTCACAGGCTTTATTCTTTTCATCAACACTTAATCTATTACAATGTTTGCTTAATCTACGTGAGGTTTTGCATGCACGACGGTGACGGGCGATCACGTTTGCGATGGTGACTGATGGCTCTGCTACGATGATTTTTGTCCGCGCCGTCAACCGGCGTTTGATGCCAGTCCGACGGAGGCATGCGTGATTGCGCGAGAGATGTTTGAATCATACGTGAGCGAATTATGCATGACCGATTGATGCATGAGTGATGGATGTACGTATGAAATGTTTCCCCCCCGCGTGCTGATGTGGCACCTCCCCGGTCGGGGAGACGCTCCATCTTGGAGCGCCTCCTTCTCCGAACCCCGTCGAGCTCCCGCTCAAAGTTGTCCCGCTCGGTGGGATTATGGAGCCCCTTTCTCCCCAGGTCCAAAGCCCCCAGCCGATTGGACGTCGGAGACTCAAAACAAGCCCCTAATCCGCTCTAGCTCTCCCGAACACGATTGAAGATTTGGCGTTCTCAAAACAAGACTCCAACTCTTCTCGTGTTCCAACACAAAATTGCTACTCTGCCCTTATATTCACCTAATGTGTCCTGGACCGTGGTCCGCAGCAAAGTGATAATGCTCGGCCTGATCCGAGTTTAGCTCCCCCTTGCAAAATCGCCACATGACATTTGCGATCGATCAGCTGTTCGGACAGCTGATCGTCGCAGGGATGTTGCTCTCCGTTCGATCTACAGGGATGCCCCGTTTGGTCGCCGTGTCGCGTAGTAGGTGGTTGTCGCGCAATGCAATGTTAAGTATGCTAATTATAATCTAAAGCGAATCTTAAACCTATTTTATACTAAAACTAAACTAAAATATGGCCTTCAGTGGCAAACTAAATTAATTTATATAAACATAAATAATCCTCTTGTGGTGATGTGGGCGAAAATGAGGCGTACCGATTTTCATCCTCACCAATTAGATTACTATGTCACGTCTGATGGATAGAGTAGTTCCGGCACACTTGCGAGCCGAAGTCTTTATTTATTTAGAGGACCTTTTAATTATTTCGGAGACTCTAGAGAAGCATTTAGATGTCCTCAGAGAAATCGCACACCATCTTCGCTTGTCTGGACTGACAATAAGTGTAAAAAATAGTAAATTTTGCCTGAAGGAAGTCCGATATTTGGGCCATATTGTGGACAGTGGGATTATCCGAACGGATCCGGAAAAAGTGTCCGCCATTACTGAATTTCCGACGCCGAGATCCGTCAAACAACTCAGACGTTTTCTGTCCAGCTGGTAGAGGAAGTTCATTAGGAAGGGTTCCGGTTTGAAATTCAACATAGACGAGGAAATCAAAACGTAGTTCCCGATGCCCTTTCTCGGGTAAATACCGATGATCTGTCCGCAATTGATATCGACAGTGGGGTCTTTGTTGATCTTGAATGAACATATTTCAAATCCGACGAATATAACGAACTGATCAAAATCGCAATTTAAAATGAAAACCGAGTTCCATACCTTCGAGTAGTTGGCGGATATTTGTACCGACGGACGGAACATGCGGGCGGAGAACAGCTGCACGATGATCTGGTATGGAAGCTGTGGATTCCAAAGCCAATGGTGCATGAGCTACTACAAAAAGCTCACGATAGCCGTTTGTCCTCACATGGAGGGATGAACAAAACATTAGAACGGATTCGTCGTTACTATTTTTGGCCCGGACTTGTGTCTGATGTCAAAGCTTATATCAACTCCTGTGACATATGTAAGGCTACCAAACATCCTAATTATGTTTTAAGATCTCCTGCAGGAACAGAAAGATTTTTCCAAAAGCTATATATTGACTTTTTAGGTCCTTATCCGCGTTCTAAAGTCGGCAATATAGGAATCTTTATAGTTGTTGACCATTTCTCCAAATACCCATTCTTGTTGGCAATTAAGAAATTTTCATCCGAGCTGGTAATCAAATATCTTGAACATGAACTCTTACACGTGTTTGGCACACCTGAGACCATTTTTTCCGATAATGGCTCACAATTTAAATCTAAGGAATTTAATAAATTTCTTCGAAAATAGAAAGTAAAGCACGTCTAAACCGCAATACATACACCGCAAGCAAACTCGTCAGAACGTGTAAATCGATCGGTGATTGCTGCGATTAAAGCCTACGTTAGCCCGGACCAGAAAAATTGGGATCAACAGTAGTATTTGTTGTGCCCTGCGTTATGCTACTCATTCAGCAGTCGGTACGTCACCATACTTTATAGCTTTTGGTCAACATATGATTACAAACGGATCCACGTACGAATTACTGCGCAAGTTGCAAATAATTGAAGACAGATCTGTGAGATTCGACAAAGGGGATTCACTGGAAATTATCCGCAACAGAATCAAAGGCATATGTCAAAAACAGAATAATCGGAATGAGAAACGATACAACTTTAGATCGAGAGTAGTCGCATATAGTGTCGGCCAAGAAGTTTTCCGTAGGAATTTTAAGTGTTAAGTGTTTTTTTATGGTATTTTAAGTGTTATATATTATTATGAAGTGCATCGCCTTAACTATTATATTAACTATAAATGGTCGGTATAAATATAAAAAAATTAAGAAAGATATCCCAAAAAAAAATAAGAAAAAATGTAAGCATAGAAATTAAGCAAATGCTGTTCAAATTCGCAAAATGAACGCGACATAAGCAAATAAAGAATCAAAAAAAAAAGTGTTAAAGCAAAATTTTTTTTTAACATATTTAATTTTTATTGAATCTTCTCTTCTAGAGACTAACAAAAAGTTTTTCAAATCTTAAGACTACTCATCGATTTCTGGGGAGTACTGTTGATGTGCGGTCCTCAAAAATTACATTACCTTGTTTTCTAGGGTTAGTGGAGTTCTGTGGTTAATAAGCCAGTGGATGGAAGCGGCTCTTAACTTGATTTGCGTTCTCTTTGCCTCTATGTGTTTACGCCAGGTTAGACGCCGGTCTAGGTGGATCCCTAGGTATGTGACCTCTGATCCTTGCGGAATAGGGATGCTGTTTAAGGTTACAGTAGGACACGAGTTTACTCTTAGTGTGAATGTGACATGCTTACTCTTCTGCTCATTTACTTTTATGCGCCAATTCGACAACCATTTTTCAACGGATTTTAAGTGGTATTCTAGATCTATTGATGCTTTAATAGGACATTTGTTGGTACTGAGTATTGCGGTGTCATCAGCAAAAGTAGAGGTAACAATCTTGCTATTCGTTGGTAGGTCTGACGTGAATAGGATGTACAGGATTGGACCAAGTACGCTTCACTGCGGGACGCCCGCCTTTATTTCGTAGTCTTTCGTAATGCATTCTTTGTATTTGACGCGGAAGATTCTATCAGTAAGATAAGATTTCAAAACCTGGTAGTAGTTTTTTGGGAGTAAAAGCATAATTTTGTACAGCAAACCCTCGTGCCAGACTCTGTCGAATGCTTGAGCAACATCGAGAAATATGGCGGAGCAGTATTTGCGGTTCTCGAATGCATTCCTTATCACATTGGTGATGCGGTTTACTGGCTCTTTTGTTCCATGTTTTTCAGCCAAATTGGTGATGAGGAATTATGTTTCTTTCTCGAAGATAGAGATTAACTTTTATCAGAAGCAATTTTTCGAAGAGTTTGGAGAGGCACGGAAGCAAACTGATAGGTCTGTAGGAGGACGGTAACGTCTTGTCCTTGCCTGGTTTTGGAATTATTATTAAGGATTTTTTCCAAGGCGTGGGAAAGTGACCCAAGCGTAATATAGCATTGAATAAGCTAGTAATAAAAGCGATTGCAATATTAGGAAGTTCAATAAGCATTTTAGGCGTTATGTGATCATAGCCTGGAGCCTTTTTGGGGTTAAGCTGTGTTTGTATAAGGGTTTTAATTTCGTTATCGGTGCTAATAATAGGAGCCATAACTTCATGATGGGTCCTATTGTGAGAAGGGATTTGAAAACCATTAGTAGGTGGATTTGGTTGGAAAACTGTGCTCAAGTGACGAGCGAAAACATTTGCCTTTTCTACTTCGCTGCGTGCCCAGTTGCCTAGATGATCTCTAATTGGAGACTCACCTTCTACTGGTGCCTTTATTCCTTTATTGGCCTTCCAGAGAGAGAACTTACTAGAACATGTGGGAGTTAGTTTACTTATGTAGTTGTGTTGCTCGATTTTTTGGTGGAGCTTTAGAGCTTCCTTTAATTTTCTAACTGCATCGGTGAGTCTTTGTTTGGAAGCAGGAGATCTGAAAGCCTGCCATTCTCGTCTGAGACGGCGTTTGTTTGAAACTAGATTTTCAATGTGGCTGTTGGATATAATTCTCGCTTTGTTTGTAGCTTTACTATTCCTAGGAGTAGATAATTCTGCTGCAGAGGTGACCATTTCTTTGAATATTCTTCTATGTCCTCTTCTCTCTCCAACTCGGGATTAGTATGGATGTGACTGCTTATATATTTTTTATACTTTAGCCAATTAGTTCGAGGTGAGGTTAGTCTATAAGGATAATCAATTTGTTTCGTCTGTTCAAACACACAGAAGGTTACAGGGGAGTGATCGGATGTTGATGTTGATCGGATGATGATCGCCTTGGCATGTTTCAGTAGAAATCATGTTACTATCAATTTGCTTGGTAATGGCAAAGTCGATTAAGTCAGGAGTTTTTCTGGGATCTGTTGGCCAATAAGTAGGCTGCCTTGGAGAGATAAAGTTGAGCTTATTGCGGAAGTTGAGGATTGTATTATGGAGTTGCCTGCCTTTTGGATTGACGAGGCGAGAACCACATTGCGTATGCTTGGCATTATAATCTCCAGCAGCCAAAAACCTGTCTCCTAGAGTATTGAAGAAGTCCTGGAATTGCTTTTCAGGAATTGAAAAACGCGGCGGACAGTACACTGCGGATAGTGTCAAGTTTTTATTGTTACATAGCAAGCATAAGGATGTAGCTTGTAGATAATTCTTTGAGTATGACTCTAAGGAGTAATGTTTTATTCTATTTCGGATCAGAATACCGGTACCTCTATGAGCCTTACCATCTGGGTCATCTGTTTTATAAAATCTGTATCCTGATATGCAAGTTATATCTATTAGTAAGGTGGGTTTCAACTATAAGCATTACATCGGATATATAGTTTTGGAGTTCGTGTTTATGTTGGGTGATACCGTTTGCATTCCAGAGGTAAATTTTGATGAAACTCATTTTTTGCTCAGTAGAACTTGGAGTACCTGGTTTTGTGTTTTAACTAGGTCTTGGATCATGTTTTGCATTGTAGACATAAATTGTGTCATACATTGTGTTAGCGCTAGAATCATAGTTTCAAGGCCTCCCTCTTTTTGGGGATTATGTGGGATTTGATCGGCCTGAGCTGATCCTGATTTTACTGCACTTGCGTAAGTCAAGTTTGGAGTTGTTGGGTTAAATGCACTTGGAGGCATAGCTTTAGTTATTAATTGAGTTGTGTTGTTTGATTTGCTTTGGGCAAGTACTTTACGTTGCCCTAGTCTCACTTTTAGGTCCCTGTACACAAAAAGCAAAATTAAAGAAGAAAAAGTAGAAACAAGAATCTTAATTATCATTGCTGCGTAAACCGTCTCCGACGCTTTTAATTCTCTGTTAACCCTATGTTAACCACAGTGTCATCTTGTGCTCGGGTTCCAGTAGAGCGATGTTAGCATTGGACAAGAGTTGAGTGAATTCGCAATTTTCCAATCCTCTCTCGCGCTTCGTCCCTCTCAAATTATTTGCATAACTCGAGAGTCGCGATCGGTTTTTTTCTGTTCCTCCCCTCTCTCTTCCTTTTTTTTCTCCTTTCTTTACAGATTCACTCTCACAACATGAAAGATCTTTCAGCGTTGGAGTAATTTACGAGATCAGAACTGCATCAAAAGTGAGAGCATATGTCGCTCATCATTTGGCAGCGAAGCTGCGACACAAAACAAAATCAAAACAAAGCTCAGTGAAGAGTTGTTGTTGATTTTATTCAATTCTGTTCTTCGCAATCAACTTGAATAACGAAAACTAAACTAATCTTTTAAAATAATTTACTTTACGCGTGGATAAATGCGATTAACTCGAAATTTTTAATAATTAAACGTTTCACGCAGCAACTTAAAGAAAAAAAAAATATAAATAAAAATAAAAACCACTTTATATTGTTATATCACACAGGTGAGAGATCGCAGAATATTAGATTAAAAGAATATTTACTGCCACACACATTTTCAGTGTTTTGATTTTGCTGCGGTACGAGTTTTGGCTGCGTTTTTAGTTGCCGATTTGCCGGACGGACAAATTTGGTTTTGCCGACGGCATTTCAACTGCGCGAAGCATCCACCCCCCAGCCCCGCTACTAAGCCAAAGCAACAACACCAACTTTAATTATTTAGTGGCCAGCACGCTATATATATATTTGGTCCTTCGAGCCGGATATTCGACGCTACACCAGAGTCATCAGTTCCAGAGCCATCAACTAAAAAAGGTGCGTGGAACATAGTTTGATTTGATGTCCCCTCTCGCGTTTTTATAAATAAAAACAGAATATATTATTTATTCAAATTCGCGAACTCGCCCGAACTCTCCGCGAAAATTGTTAAAATTGTTAAAGTGCGCCAAAAGAGTGTGTGAATAGTCACACACATCTATCCTCCTTTTCAACAGTTGTGCACAGAGACCAAATTTTACTGTCCAACTGGTTTGTGGTTCATAACCAATAGTGGTTATAGGAGTTTTCCTCGCGATACAGGCAATTTGCTGTGTTTATTTTGGAAAATTGAAATCCAACATAAGCATACGAATTGTGCGAGAAAATAAAACGACTCCACTGTAAAACTGCTCGATACGCGATCGAAGCAAAACACAGTGCAACGAGTTGCAACGACACTCGTTGCCTTCTCACGTACTAAGCACAGTGCAAGCCACCCGCACACTCTCGCCAACCGATCTCTCCAATATCGTCTTCTATCTCTGTCTGTCTCACGGGCACAACAGAATAGAAGACAACGAGAGTCTACGCGTCGGCAGAGGCACGCATAACAACAACAATACAAAAGAGAGTGCAGCAAGTGCAAACAAACGGACGATCTGCACAAGCAAGTGCAGACAACAACAACCACACTGCGAGCGGAGCGCATCAAGAGCGCATACCCCCAACACAAAACAATTAAGCAAGTTGCCTTAATTTGTCAAATACACCCAACCGAAAAAGTTAGGCAAGTCGCCTTATTTTTAATATATTATATTTTAAATATATTAAATTATATTTTTAATTATATTATATTTGTATATATTTTCGCGTTGGTCTGAGTTATTTGAGGATCACAGAAGAACATTTGTGTTTTTTGTGTGCGATTTTTGTTGTTTTTCTTAAGATTTCTGTTTGATCCGTGTTTTTAGTTCTAACCCATTCATAATATGTCCTCCTACGAGATTTTCATTCGGGTTACCGATGATGTTGTTGTTTTTGAGTCTGAATTTGATTCAACTCCTTTGTCTGATCACTCTCCTTTCACGCTTGAAGTGCAAAAGGAGGAGTTAAAATCTTTGTGGCTAGATGTCAAGTCGTCATATGAGACAGTCTTACATCGACGATCCACAACCAAAGCCGACGATGAGGCAACGGACTTAACAACTCTCAAAGTTAAGTATCGTTTTTGTTACGATGCTTATGTCCGATGCATGGGGAAAATGAATCAATTAATTCATGAATTTAGCAAATCAATTTCCGAACCAAAGGAAATTGATCCCCTTCCTATGTTTAGTCACAGCATCAATCTGCCTCCGGTAGATATCGATGTTTTTCATGGTGACTATTTGTCCTGGCCGTCTTTCCGAGACATGTTCACCTCGATTTATATGTCGAATCAGCGGCTGACCCCAGTAGAGAAGCTCTACTATTTAAATCAGAAAACTCGTGGAGTGGCGAAAGATATAGTTCAGAAATCGCCTCTCATTCATGACGGTTTCGCTACCGCTCGGCAAAATCTCGCTGACCGGTACGAAAATAAAAGAATCCTCATAAACAGTCAATTGAAAGTGCTGTTTAATCTCCCAGTGGTCCAGGTGGAATCAGGAAGTTCCATTAAAAAGCTGCAGCCCGACATAAATAATTGCATTTCAGCATTGCAATTGCATGATATGGATATCAGCAATTGGGACGCCATATTTGTATATTTATGTTCCACTCGGCTACCTGAGGCTACGCTCTCATTGTGGGAGCAAGGTATTGTTTCCAAGTCCGAAATCCCACGGTGGGCGGACATGGACAATTTCTTGAGGAGTCGTTTCCAGACGTTGGAAACAGTTCTTGATATACGAAGTGCAACAACTTCAAGGGCGTCTGTGAAAGTTACGACTTCTCACAATAATCTCGAAACAAGACGCATAAATTCCCACTATGCAAATGCCAATAATGTGACATCTTGCAGACTTTGTTCTAATGCACATGGTATTAGAACATGTCCTAGATTTTTTGAGACGACAGCAAAAACACGGTTTGCAACAGTTCGACGACTGAACCGACGACCTTGTGCCTGAATTGTTTGTCATTTTCTCATAATATTCGAGATTGCAAAAGTGCGTTTAATTGTGGAACGTGTAAACAACGCCACCACACCCTTTTGCATCGCGATGTGTCTAATCGATCGACTTCGGAAGAGTCCAGTCGATATGGAAGCTCGCGCCCATCTACCTCTCAGGTACAAAGCCCTGAACGTACTCCATGACAGTCTACCTCCGATAGCTCTGATATAGTTCAGAGTCACTTAGTACAGGGGTCCCAAAAAGTGCTTCTGGGTACGATGGTGACTATTTGTCACAATGGAGTCGAGTACGAAGCCAGAGCGCTAATAGATCCTGGTTCTGAAGGAACCTTCATTTCAGAACGTCTGCAAAACGTTCTCAAAATCCCCTACACTCGTGATAGTGCACAAATCTCGGGCTTGAATGCGAAAGTAGCCGTTCAAGTCTCGAAACGGTGCTCGGTTGTGATAGGTTCTCCGAAGGACTCCAACTTTAGAATTAAAGTATCGGCTTTAATTTTCTCGAAGTTAACTGGAAACCTTCCAACCACTTCGATCGATCGCTCCGTGGTTGATCAAATATCGAATCTCAATTTAGCCGACAACAATATCCATCAGAGTGGAAAAGTCGATGTCTTGATTGGTGCGGATTTGTACCCACAAATCATATTGGAAGGTGTTCGACATATAGTTGTCGAACAGTTAGTAGCTCAAGAGACGGTCTTTGGCTGGATACTTACGGGACATTTGCCGAGTCAAAAATCCACCAAAACCATGGGTCTTGCTACACAGATGTTTCGCTTCCTGCTCGACTAGACTTCCCATCGGGGATAAGTCGACGTAAGTGGAATTCCCCAACACGCGATTCGAGAGTTCGGGTCGCTGAAAATAGAGTCAATGGATTATCGAGAATCCAGCAACCGTCGAGCAATGCTCTACATGGCGTTTGCCATCTGAAGCGTTGCTCTGATAAGTTCAGGTGCAACCGCACACATCACTCGATGCTGCACGGGCATTCGGATGAAGAAATAAGGCACTCAGAATCTTCGCGGGCCGATTAAAGTCTCCGTGAACTCAGGGAAAAATCTCCTGAGTCACGTGATCCCCGGGGTGACGGGGTCGAGGGCGGTTTCCTTTCGGAGGGAGAGTCAGTGATCCAGAAGCGATCGTGGCGTTCTCTTCGGGAAGAATCGACCAGGGGTGAAGGGCTGGAGATCGAAGCGCTCGTTGAGGAGGATCCTCACCGTCCCGCGGAAGAGCAACCTTCTCTCCCCCCTCCATGCACCGAGCTCGTGAATCCTTCTGGGAGTTCGGTGCGACGGAACGATGGCGCCAGTCACGGGGCTGAGTCTCATCGCTTCCGTCCCTCTTTACACGCTGACCGCTGGAGAACGGAGCGTTTGGATCAGTTATCGCTGCGCCCTCGGAGACAACACCCGCGAATGACAGTGCCAGACCGAAACTGAGAAGCCTCGACCGTTTGAGGGCGACACCCGCATGCACATTCATCAGGACGCAACTCCCCTGAGCATGCAGACAATGGTGTCAGGAATGATACCCGTAATGGTAGGACAGCATGTTGCCCAAGACAGCAAACTAGGCTGGACCATCCCGGAAGTGACATAATTTTAACCCCCCTCTGTCACCAAATCAAACTTATATGTACCACGCCCTTTACTATTATATGCATTTTAAATATTACGTAGTTTATAGTCTAGATATAGAACTAATATTTGTTTGCAGTGATGCTGCAAGGTGGGCGGAATGTTTACGCCAAATATCGAATCACCGCAGTCAGGTTTATATTCATGTTTGTCGTCGGTATATTCATTATTCATTATATTCATGTGTGTCGGTTTTCGTACGTTTTGGATCTCAAAGAGAGATCATTTTCAATTCGGGTTTGCTTCACATTGGTGAACGACCATTTTATATTGTTATATCACATAGGTGAGAGATTGCAGAATATTAGATTAAAAGAATATTTACTGCCCCACACATTTTCAGTGTTTTGATTTTGCTGAGGTACGAGTTTTGGCTGCGTTTTTAGTTGCCGATTTGCCGGACGGACAAATTTGGTTTTGCCGACGGCATTTCAACTGCGCGAAGCATCCACCCCCCAGCCCCGCTACTAAGCCCAGAGCAACAACGCCAACTTTAATTATTTAGTGGCCAGCGCGCTCTACAGAACCCATATACCGATTTACTTAAAATTATTTAAGAATATAGAAGAAATTAAATTAATATTAAATTTTAATCACTGAATGAATTATTAATTATGCTTACTATACTTATTATATTACTACTTTAATCTGAATTATCTAAAACACACGCGTGCATCCACTTTCTGTCCGTGTCGCAGACTTCACGCCATTCTCAGTTGCCTCTTTCAGAGGTCCTTACTTGCATGTTACAGAGCCTTAGAAGCTCCAGCTGCACTCATATCGTCTGTAGATGGCTCTTCTTCGTCTACTTCTAAGTCTGCCAACTTATTTGCAGATCTTCTGATAGTTTTCTTATTTCTAATAGCTTTTGGTGAGTTTTCAGCAGGACGTTTATATGATTGTTTGGTGGGAACACTTTGCCAGGTCAAGACGCGTTCATCACCGTCATCACTATCGTCATCCATTTCTAAATGTTTGTCACAAAAATTTTTTTTTTAGTTTTTCTTTTTTTTAAATTTTAGAGTTGATTGGTCAATCCGCAGGTTATACCGCCAATTTTGATGATGCATTTGGCTTTCTATATATTGTTTTTTTCAAACTAAGCACAATAAATTTTTAGAATTTACACGTGTTATATTTTCCTTGACTTCGCACAAGCGTTGTCATCGGCGTCAAATTTGACACTTCAATTTGTTTGGTATTTAAAGTCCGATAATATATTGGGAGTATTCACGATCCGTAGCAAATAGGCTAGCAAATTTGCTACCTAACAAATCATCACTGTCCTCTGAGCATAGGCATTAGCTCTAGGCCCTGATTCTAGAATGATCATAATAAGCGATGGTGACGCGCAGCCAGTACAAAAGGGCGAAAAGAATCGAGACTCAAGTCAGTTCAGTAAGATTTCGATTCCCGGCTCCCGGAAAACTCCCGAGAGTATTACTTGGCATGAAAAAGCTCTCATCCCTGTCGTTCGAAATCGGCATTAAACATTTTAGTCACCAAAGGTAAATTTATTAAATTGTTTTCTAACATATAGCGCTTCTTTGGTGCTACAACATTTCAATCAAAACAGATTCATTTTTAAAAACTAAGCAAAAAAAAAATAAGAAATTTAAGAAAACATTTAATAATATTTGAAATTGTTATAAATTTTTTTATTAATTTTGATTATTTTTAGCACATAATTATTCAACAATTATTTGTACCCTGGACTAATTGGACTAATTTCAATCTTTTTCGATTAATTTTAAATAATTTTATTTAATTAGTTTTATTTATTTCTGCATAGCTTTAATTTGATATCACTTCTAGTGGAAGTAATATCATTGAATTTTTCTTGTGTTTTATTATACGTCTACTGAGACTTTGACTCTAAATGTGTCAACTATTCGCAAAAGAATTATGGCAAACATACCAATGTTTTGCAGCTCTATACAAAGTTAGCAATATCATCTAAAATAGAGTTCATTTTGACGCAATCTTTAAAAAAAGTCCATCTCTATAAAAAAAACAGCATGGATTTGTGAATTTTGAACTTTGAATCAGAACTTAAAAATATATAATTTTATATTATGACGTTTGACGCAATGTCGTTTCCGCATTATTAGCAAAAAAAAGGTGAAAATATTTTTAAATTATTTCCAATTATGAATGAGAACAGATTTTTTTTTTTTTTGTAAATATTCTTTTATTTGCAATCTATTTAAATAATAATAAGCAAATTTGATTACATAAATTTAACAGAGTTATTTTGAACTTCATTAAGTCCAAAAATACAATGAACATATTTAAATGAACATTAACAACAACTTAAATATAAAATAATAACAAACTTAAAATAGCTATATGTACATACTTATTATCTAAATGGTAAATCTAGTGTATGATATCTTTTAAGTCTTTTAATTTCATTAGTATCATCAGGAAGTCTTATAGCTAGAGTATTGGTGTGATTACTAAGTCTAATAAGGTATCTTGCGCTGAAGTTATTTATTTCTTTTTTAACAAAAGAGACATTGAGATCTTTATGGATTTGAATGTTTGTGACAAACCAAGGTGCATTAGTAATTTGTCTTAATATTTTGGATTGAAAACGTTGTAAAATTTCAATATTTGAATTACTTGCTGTACCCCATAATTGAATTCCATATGTCCATACAGGTTTCAGTATGGTTTTATAGAGCAGTAATTTATTGTTAAGACTTAATTCAGATTTTGGATTAAGTAACCAGTACAATCTTTTGGATTTCAAATTAAGCTGGAGACGTTTAGCTTTAATATGATTTTTCCACGTTAGCCTCCTATCGAGATGCAGTCCTAGATATTTAATGCTGTCACAATTAGGAATTTCAGAGTTATTTAGAAAAACTGCAGGGCAGTTTCCTTTTTTTAAAGCGAAAGTTACATGAGCCGATTTTGAAGTATTTATTTTAATATTCCACGTTGTTAACCATAACTGAATTTTGTTGAGTGCAGATTGAACTAGATTTGAAGCCACAGTTGCAGATTCATTTGAAGCAAGTACAGCAGTGTCATCAGCATATGTAGCTGTAGTTACCAAATCTGTTATAGGCATGTCTGAAGTAAAGATCGTAAACAGATTCATTTGAAGCAAGTACAGCAGTGTCATCAGCATGTAGCTGTAGTTACCAAATCTGTTATAGGCATGTCTGAAGTAAAGATCGTAAACAGAACCGGTCCTAAGACACTGCCTTGTGGCACACCTGCTCTTATTTGCTTAATATCAGATGTTTCATCATTGATTTTAACATAAAAACAACGATTTTCTAAGTACGATTTTAATACTAAGTAAACTGGAGCAGGAAGGAGTTTTTTTTTAGCTTAAATAATAGACCACTATGCCAGACTCGATCAAAAGCTTGCTGAACATCCAATGAGAACAGATGATCGACAAAGAGAGTGTTGATTACATCGTTGGACTTGGGTGATATAATTATGGTTAACGTATGCGTTAATTTAAGTATTCTACTATTGCTTAATTTAGTTATTAATATTTATTCCTTTCTAGAGATTAATTATGTTATTAGCTTTCTTACTTTAACCCTAGGATGGGCAACTAGGCCTGATGAGGCCCATTTTGAGTTTAAGCATGAATATTTTTTTTGTTTCTTTATTAATCGATCTGATATTCCATGACTTCTTGCCGCTATCGGCAAGGGTTTAGTTGGTAGAATACATTTTTTTTTTACTGTGTCAACATCGAAAGTTACCCACTGGACCTGAGTAGGTTCAGTCCACATATATGTGTCTTTAGCCTGGTTTTAGTGCGCGTTATTTAGATATTGATAGCTTGCACTTTCAAATTTGGTTAGGTTCGGTAAAAATATGATTGAGCCAAATTTTTTTCCCGATCCGATGGGGGTAAAACGTAGCGCATCGGCCCCAAAGTGGTCCAATTTTGGAAACTTTTCACATAAATCGTTCATAGCTTCTCCGGGAAGACTCGTAGAGGGGTCAAATGTATTACCAGGTTCTATTATTTTTCAACTCCCAATATTTCACCCATACATACCGACCCCCTATCTGTCCCCCTTCTGGAGGTCACCATACAATATGCTAATTTTTCATACATTACAAAAACTCACTCTAACTATCCAGGAGTTAGTCCTACGGAGCTCAATTGTATTACGAGGTCCTATTATTTTATTACCCCCAACAATTCACCCATACATATCTACCCCCTATCTGCTCCCCTTCTGGGGGTCTCCATACAAAAACTCAAAAATTAATAAAAATCTAGAAAAAAAAACCCCCGGCATGACTCGTAGAGGAGTCAAATGTATAACCAGGTCCAAATTTTTTCCAACTCCCGACATTTCACCCATACACACCAACCCTCTATCTGCCCCCCTTCTGGGGGTCCCCATCACAAAAAACTCATCTAAATGGGATTTCATGTATTAAATACTGCTATTGATGATATGAAAGATATACCAAAAAGTTATATAAAAGTTAGACCATTTGCTTCTTCTCGCTTGTTGGAAATTGTTTCTTGTAATTGGCGATGTCTAATAATAAATCTTGAAACTCCTCTTCATTCCGGCAGAGACTCTCGTTGTCGTCTTGGACCATCTTCACTCCTCTTTCTGCCGTATCGTTCACCACTCTCAACTTCTGGATAATTTTTCATGAAATCGTCGTTGACGTCTTTGAGTTTCTTTGTTATTTTTTTTACGCCACTGTGTCTGATTACATTAACTTCTGGATCAGGTGTCTTTACATAGCAGACTTTCTTATACATACTTATGCATATTTAGATTAATAAATAAAATTATAAAAAATATTTTTTTTTCTATCATCTTTTCATATTATCCTTTTCGGGAGGACTAACTATGCTCAAATATATGCCAAAAATATATACAATGTTTGCTGATGTTTGCGAGTTTGTAAACGTTGAAATCTCTGACACAGTGTGGAACCATTTTTTGACTTTGAGACCCGTTTAAATGTCTATGATTTCTTTATTGTTTGTGGTGACTTCAATATGAACCTATTGCTGAATGACTCAGCTTCCTATAACTTTCACCATCTGTCCACAAAATGTGGCTTAAGCTTTTATATACTTTTATCCGATGGCTTTGGGAGTGTTCATATTTCTGATAATTAAATGCTTCTTATTTTGGAATGTATTGAGAGCATAACATTTTAAGCTGTTGAAATGGTGAGTTTTCTGATGATGTTATGAGCTTTCATATTTGGAATCTGAAAGTATTCTGATTTAGAAGTGATTGATGACCACCGTCCCTAAAACTTCTTATTTTAATGCGTTTTAGGACGGTTAGGGGTTTTTTCCTTCCAAATTATGCATAGTTGTCGGAAGTATTATGTTTTGATCGACAGTATTGCGATCAGTCTTATGAAGTGCGGTAGTTTTTTCCAGTAAGTGAGTTTGTGAAAATATTATAATTTTAATAAAATAATAATATGTATTACTATATAAATAATTTAAGATTTATTATATTATTTTTTGTGAATTTTGTTTTATTTTTAGAAATTATGCTTATTTAAAAAATGAAATATCTTTGTATGCTTTTTAAATAAATAAATAGAAATCATTTTAAATTCAAACGAAGCATTTTTTATTACACTTTTGGGTGTATTTTAGGAGGGTGAAAGCTTCGCTAAAATTAGTCAGAAAAAAGTCTCTTAGGACTCAGGCTAGGAGTCTTAAATGAATATTTAAAGACCCATTTTATGAGCTTTGAAAAAGTTTTTTCGGACTCAAAAAATTGTTTTAAAAAGAGTCATAAACGAATCATATTAGTTGTTTGAATGGGCTCTTAGGAATCATTCAAAGGGACCTGTTTCATAGAAAAAAACGCACTTTTCCGAGTCATATTTGTATACTGAAAGAGGAAAAAAACTCGTAAAAAAGCATCTTTTAATAGTCTTTTCGGATCCCAATGGTTTGCTGGGTTTAGTCTCTGACATATCACTCTCATGGACTCTTGAGGACTTGTGTGGTATGCGTTGGTATTTCGATTCGGTTGATGACAAACTTCGTGTCTTCATGCATAAGTTAGACTGTGCATTTGATCGCCACGGCCCGTTGTTAATGTATTCAATAATTGTTTTCCATGGTTTTGCTTCTCATTAAAAGAAGAAAAAAACTACACTCTAACGGCCTGATTCTGGCAAATAGGTAACAAGAAAATTTATTACCACACTGTTGTTTCGTTTTGTTTCTTTTTATTTCCAAAATTTTGAATTCATATTCTGACAAAATCGATACAACGAAAAGTTCACCGAGAGAAATTCAGCTAATTTATTGTTAAGGAATAAAAAGAAAAGATTTTTCCTTGCTATACTTAATCCTAACTTAAACTCAAAACAATTATGGCAAAATATCAAAAAATATAGAGTAATTAACAAAGACTCTACTGAATGTAACCTTGACCCTGACGAGCTTAACAATTTTTTCCTGACAAGTGACAACCCTACTTGTGTTGCTAATACTGGCAATGTACAGGCTCCTATAATTACAAATTATGCGTCTTTCGAGTTTTCTGCTGTTAGTGAAAATTATGTTGCTAAAGCGTCTATGACTTCAAATTTTAAAGTAGATTTTATTATTATAGATAACATCAAAGTCTCTTATTTTTAAATGAGATCGAGAGGAAAAATGAGTTTCAGATATCAATAGTATGTCAATAAAATGTAAATTAAAGTACATTTCTATTTCTTGGGCATGACGGGAAAGTCCATTGGCATTCCATGCTGCGATTCTGAGATCTATTTGCATAATTTAGTATTAAATATTGACATAATATTCATTATTGAATTGGTTAGTTCAATTTGCTTATTCAGAGCTACTTCAATCCTATTCATGATATGATTGTTATTTTAATTTGTTACCACTTTCGCAAAAGACATATTATTAAAGTTATTGTTGATATTTTCTTATTATCATTAGTGTCTGTGTTAATGTATTCTTTCAGGACAGAAGAGAATTGAGTATTACGATGATTTTCAAATTTTTTGTTGTTGATCATATTAGACGATTTCTTTTGGAGAATCTCTTGGTAAACTTTACGTCCCTTATAATTTGCAGTATGATTTTGTACACAACGAACACACCGACGTGGTGATTTAATATCTCTCCGATATTCAGCTGTGGGGTGGTCAAGTCCACATTTAACACATCTATATGGTTTACTACAATAGGATTTAGTGTGACCCAATTGTAGTTTTGAGTGGTGGCTCAACTATGCAATTATTAATATGTGCAATATCATACACTGCTTTATTGTTAGAATTTGGAGTCAGATCAACAAAAAACATTGTTAGGGCACCCTGGCAAAAATCGCATACACAACCACAAATCGCAACCAGCTTCACGCCAATTTGCAGCTTTCGAAATTTGCTGATCTTCACGCTCTTCTTCTTCGAACTCGACAATAAACGCCAGTATTGAAAGAGCAACAGACACACGCAATACAATTGCGAAACAACAACAATAACAACAAATTCAACAACAACAAATCCAACAAACAATTCAATAAATATTAAACAACCTTAACAACAACAAACCTTACAAATAATTTAACAAATATATATACAATTTAATGATAAAAATATATTCATGCACACAAATTGTCATACATAAATCCATTCATACACAATCATTCATAAACATACAATTAAAATCTCGTAAATAAAATATTTAAAAATTCTAAAAAATAATCTTATTATTTCGCCTATTTTGCCGCCGCCATTACATCGTTTTCGCAATTTAGTGCTCCCGGTAGTTGTTGCATAAATTTGAAAAGTTCTAGAAAGAACTTTCCGCGTCACCAAGAGACATTGTGAACTTCTCGAAGTTTGTGTCTCTTTCTAACAGCTGCCTTTGCCTTGGCTTCGGTTTAATCAGTTCGGTTTTCGCAACGCCAGCTCTGCCACGAGCAACTGCGAAGCTGTGCAACAATTTCGCTGTCGTCAAGTGTGGTGGTGAAATGCTTCTTGTCGCCTGCTCTGCCGCGAGCTGAAGATTTCACATGAATTGCTGACTGGGTGCGTGAAAGTCGCAAGTACCGTTCGCTCGGTGGTTTTTCGCAGTGATATTTTGACATAACAATTTGCTATTGCCATGCAAATGTGTTTAACTTTGATGCCGCGCCTCCTGAATAAATTGTGTTTTGGACAGAAACTGACGAAACTTAGACGGAAACTGTACCGGGTTCGCATTTGGTGCCGCCAGCTTTGCCACGAGCAACTGCCATTTTGAAAATTGGCAAGAACTTCACCAGTCGTCAAGCGTTGTGATGAATTGCTTCGAGTCGCCTGCTCTGCCATGAGCTGAAGATTTCACATCAATTGCAGACTAAGTGCGTTGAGATCGCAAGTACTTTCGGTCGCGTTGTTTCAGAGTGTAATTTTTGAAAATTTGTAAGAACAATTCGCTATCGCCTTGCGAATTTGTTGAGCTGTGCCGCCTATTTAGTGCCGTATTTCTATATAACTTGATTTGACGCTTCGCGGAAACTTTCGTGTTTTGAAGACAATTTGAAGCTGTACCTTTGTGTTCTTTTCTCGCTAATTTCAATTTCTCGCTAATTTCAAGGACACCTCTGCTGCCTTCAGATATAGCGATCGACAAAATCTGATGCGTTTGCATAAGTGCTTGGCCAGCTAGAGAAGCAGTGGCTTCTATGCTGATTTACCCACACGATGTGCCCAAGGCCATGGACGAGTTAGAATTTCGTTTTGGCATACCAGACGTGTTAGTACGCCATAAGCTAAATAAGATACAACAATTCCCGGTCATAGCTGAAAGAAATTTGGACCAGGTAGTTGCATTTTCCACGAAGGTTCGTAACGTAGTTGCTTTCTGCCGGTTGTCAGCAACACTTGGCGAACCCATCAATATTGGAACAGATGGTGTCAAAGTTGCCACCAAATAAGCAATTTGACTGGGCCAAGCACGCAGTCACCATCAAGCCATTTGCCACGATTAACGATTTTGCAACATGGCTGGGTGATCTGGCCAGAATAGTTTGTTGAATGCCTGCCTCAACTCCATCTATATCGCAACATCGAAGCACTTCAGCAACAGCAGCCACGTCGTTTGATGCATGTTAATGAGGATGTTTAGAAACGTGAGTTGAAGTGTTTCCAGTGTGGTGAGCGGTATATGATCTCCGAGTGTAAAGTTTTTCAAGAGTCACTGAGCGTACAGGCGCGTTGGCAGAAATTGAAGAGCATACAATTATGTTTTTCGTGTCTGCGCAAGGGACACAATACCACAAATTGTCGCAACAAAAGACCTTGTGGGGTCAATGGATGTCGCCACCATCATCATCAATGTCTACACGAAGAACCAACCACAAATTCCTCCAAGTCAACATCAAACGTCGTCGTGAAGCCGGTGCTGAATTGTAGTTTGTCGAAGGGGTTTAAGGGGTCAACTCTTCAAAATCATACCAGTAACATTGTTTGGACCAAACGGCAAGGTTGACATGTTTGCCATGTTCGATGATGGGTCGGCTGTCACGTTGCTAGAGGAGGAAGTGGCGAACGCGCTTATTCTGAAGGGTCAGTCTCAGCCTTTGACTCTTCAGTGGTATTGCGAAAAAGTAAAGACCGAAACGTCAATGAGAGTGACGGTTGAAATGTTAGGGTACAAAGTTCTCATTAAAAAATATACGCACGATCCGGGACCTAAGCCTGCCGTCTAAACAGTCGGATCACAAACATCTGGAACATTTGCCATTGGACGACTACGTCAACGTGAACCTGTTATGCTGATCTGGCTGGACTATGTGCATCTCAGCATAACTGCAATAATTGTACAAGCCGGCGACGCAAACAGAGTTGTCGCCCAAACCAAGCTTGGTTGGGTCGCATATGGGCCAACCAATGCAACGTCACACATACGCCCAGTAGTACTCCACATTCGTCAACAACGATCGCTAAACGAGTTAAACACAATAGTAGCGGAATACTTTGCGGACGACGGCATTTGTCTGGAGGTCCAACCTGCAGCGCGCAAAATTCTTGAAGGTAGAACAAAACGTGTGGGCAAGCATTTTGAAACTGGCTTTATTTGGAAACTCCCAAATAGTTTCGAGATGACTAAAAACCGTTTGGTCGGCATTGAAAGAAAAATGTGTCGAGATCAGAAATTTGCAGATAGGTATCGTATAGAGATACAAAAATATATTGACAAGGGATATGCGAGACGACTCACGGATGATGAGTTAAGTAATGAGAATCTCCCAGTTTGGTACTTGCCACATTTTGCTGTTCAGAATCCACATAAACCAGAGAAGCTTCGAATTGTTTTTGATGCTGCTGCCGCCGTTGCCGGAATTTCACTAACTCTACTCTGCACAAAGGACCAGAACAAGCCAAACCACTATTGGGTATTCTCTTCAAGTTTCGAGAAGGACCAGTCGCAGTAGCCGCCGACATTCGTGAAATGTTCTCACAGGTGAAGATACGCCAGGTTGATCAGCAGGCTCAACGTTTTCTCTGGAGAGATGTGGGTAAGAGCGAACCACTTCAATATTACTCTATGGTGTCCATGATTTTCGGTGCCATATGTTCACCTTGCTGTGCAGAATTCATTCAAAACCGAAACGCTGAAGATTTTCAAGAGAAGTACCCTGATGCCGTGGCCGCCATCGTAGAAAAACATTATGTCGACGACTTCGTCTGCAGATTTCGAGATGAGGAGAATGCAGCCAGATTTTGCCAACAAGTAGTTCGTATACATGCCGAGGCAGGTTTCGAATTAAGAAATTTCATATCAAACTCTAATCGAATACAAACCACTATGAACGAGGCACCTGTGATAAGTTCTGAAGGCGTTAGTATGGAAAGGCAGGCCACTACGGATAAGGTACTCAGGATGTATTGGGACACCAATGCCGACATGTTCAGGTTCCATACAAAATTCCATCGTATTCCAAAATCAGTATTGCAGAGTCTACGTGCAGCTACTAAACGAGAGCTTCTCGGCATTGTCATGGCTGTCTTCGACCCGTACGGACTGCTTGCGGATTCTCTGATATTTTCAAAACTATTGGTACAAGAGACATGGAAATGCAAGATTGGCTGGGATGACCCAATTCCGAACAAGTTGCAGAATAAGTGGAATGCTTGGTGGAGTGAATTTCAACGGGTGGAAGAGTTCTACGTACGACGATGTTATTCGCCACTGTTAAACAATCAGCAAGTATACAACTACACATATTCGTCGATACTAGTCAGCTCGCCCTCTCTGCCGTCGGATACTTTCCTATCGCTCATTCGACAGGAGTTGACATTGCGTTCGTAGCTGGGAAAACTCGCTGTGCTCCTCAAAAATTGATGTCCGTGCCTAGGTTGGAACTTCAAGCCGGAGTACTAGGCGCTCGTCTCAGCAAGCTAATTCGACGCAATCACGAAGTAAACATTGACCAAGCGGACGTCATATTCTGGAGTGATTCTCGTTCTTTACTGGATAAATTCGTCCTACGTTTCCGCCGAGATTTAAAGTTGAGCTTATCATGCGCCACTACCACGAAAAGTATAACCACCAAAACATTGCCGTGATAATCAACGAGCTCCGGCAAAAAATTTGGTTACCACATGTCAAAGCGGCTTTAAAAACAATTCAACGAGACTGCCCTGCCTGTAAATTTGATAATGCTAAACCGACGCCGCCATTGATGGGCCAATTGCCAGCTGACCGTCTTACGCCTTTCGTTCGGTCATTTACCTATACAGGTGTAGACCTGTTTGGCCCTTTCAACGTCTCCATAGGCCGCCGCAGGGAGAAACGGTGGGCAGTCATATTTACCTGTCTTACCGTTCGTGCTGCACACCTGGAGCTCGCTGAAAACTTGTCCACCGATGCTTTCCTCATTTGCCTCAGAAATTTTGTGAACCGCCGTGGAACCCCAGTCAAGATTAGAAGCGACAACGGCACCAACTTTATTGGTGCGCAAAAGGAACTTAACGATGCTGAACGACTTTTGCCTCAGAAATTTTGTGAACCGCCGTGGAACCCCAGTCAAGATTAGAAGCGACAACGGCACCAACTTTATTGGTGCGCAAAAGGAACTTAACGATGCTGAACGACTTTTAGATACAGATCGTATAAGTGACGAGCTCACAACCCGCAATATTGAGTGGACCTTCAATAGCTCTGCCAACCCCAGCTCAGGTGGATGCTGGGAACGTCTAATTCGAATCATCAAACGCCTGCTCCATAAGACCTTACATGAAGAAGCCCCGAAGGTGAAGACTCTCCGAGCAGTATTGGTTGAAGCAGAGAACATCATCAACTCACGCCCGCTGACTGATATACCTCTAGCGTCAGAAGAAGACGAGCCGTTAACTCCCAATGACTTTCTGCTGGGTTGTGTGAATTCTACTCAGACGCCTCATCCAGTTGACACAAACATATGTTTGAGGAAGCAGTGGCGAATTGCTCAAAATTTGAAGGACCGGATATGGAAGAAGTGGGTGTTGGAGTATTTACCTCAACTTCTGTGCCGTCCCAAGTGGCATGAAAAGGCAGTACCTTTGAAAGTCAACGATCTAGTTCTGGTGCGTGACCCGATGCAACCTCGAAGCCAGTCGAAACAAGGCCGTATCACCAACGTTTTCCCGGGCAAGGACTCACAAATTCGGACAGTTGAAGTGAAGACAGCAACTGGAATTCTACGTCGCCCAGCCACAAGATTAGCCATCTTAGCGATTGATGGTGAATCCTCGGGGAATTCACGGGGGGCGTTAGGGCACCCTGGCAAAAATCGCCTACACAACCACAAATCGCAACCAGCTTCACGCCAATTTGCAGCTTTCGAAATTTGCTGATCTTCACGCTCTTCTTCTTCGAACTCGACAACAAACGCCAGTATTGAAAGAGCAACAGACACACGCAATACCATTGCGAAACAACAACAATAACAACAAATTCAACAACAACAAATTCTGCAAACAATTCAATAAATATTAAACAACCTTAACAACAACAAACCTTACTAATAATTTAACAAATATATATACAATTTAATGATAAAAATATATTCATGCTCACAAATTGTTCATACACAATCATTCATAAACTTACAATTAAAATCTCGTAAATAAAATATTTAAAAATTCTAAAAAATAATCTTATTATTTAGCCTATTTTGCCGCCGCCATTACGAACATGTATAAAGTATTTTTCGTCACGCGGCTTTAGATGTTTGTAACATTTTGTAACAAATTCTAAAAAATAATCTTATTATTTCACCAATTTTGCCGCCGCCATTACAAACATGTATAAAGTATTTTTCGTCACGCGGCTTTAGATGTTTGTAACATTTCTAGATCCGTGATCATTTGACAGCAGATCGGCTTTAATGTCATCAATTGGTGTGGTGTGATGTAAACCCTTATTTACCACTCTATATGATATTTCTTGTTTCAGTTGATAAGTGTGGAAATTTTAATTGCTAGTATCAAAGTATTTAATAATTTTTCTGTATGAATCAACAGTTTTCATCATTATACTAACTTGATCATCCTTTAGTGATTTATAAGTATAATAATTTTTAGGTATAATACTACAAATATTACTTATCATAGCACAAATATCTTTAACACTAGGAATAAATATTGGAGGAGGCTTGGGAGCTCCAGCTGCACTCATATCGTCTGTAGATGGCTCTTCTTCGTCTACTTTTAAGTCTGCCAACTTATTTGCAAATTTTCTGATAGCTTTTTTATTCCTAATAGCTTTTGGATAGTTGAGTAAGATTTCGATTCCCGGCTCCGCCAATATCAATTTTTCTTTACGGCCCCCACATCTCGGCGAGCAATGGCAAACTTCCGAAATTCAAATTGAAGTAGAAATTTAATAATATTAGAAATTGTTATATATTTTTTTATTAATTTTGCTCATTTTTAGCACCTAACAATTATTTGTACCTTGGACTAATTTCAATCGTTTTAGTTACCATTATCTTTATTTCCTTCTGCATAGCTTTATAATGATATGACTTCTGGTGGAAGTTGAATTTTTTTGTGTTTCATTATACGTTTACTGAGACTTAGACTCTAAATTGAATGTGTGAACTATTCGTAAAAGAATTATGGCAACCAAACGTAACCAATGTTTTGCAGCTCTATACAAAGTTAGCAACAGCATCTAAAAAAGAGTTAATTTTAATGCAATCTTAAAAAAAAAAAATCTCTATAAAAAAAACAGCAAAATAATGGATTTGTGAGTTTTGATTTTTTACAATAAACTTAGGTTTTTATTTCCATATTAGTTTTTTCTTTATCTTATTATATTAAATAACAAAAATTAAAAATAGAACATTTTTAATCTCGAAAAAACTAAACTTAAAAATTTTAAAAAATGTTAGAAATCAGAATTTAAATATATATATTTATATATTATGACGTCTGACGCAATGTCGTTACCGCATCGAATGTGTCTACAAATTAGAAAGAAAAGGTGAAAATATTTTTAAATTATTTCCAATTATGAATGGGAACAAATGATCGACAAAGATAGTGTTGATTACATCGCTGGACTTGGGTGATATAATTATGTTTTTATACCCTACACCCTGTGAGTAAGGGTATATTCATTTTGTCCTTCCGTTTGTAACTCATTAAAGGAGAGGTCGTAGGTATGGAAAAGTATATATATTCTTGATCAGCGTCACCTCCTGAGTCGATTTAGCGATGTCCGTCTGTCTGTCGGTCTGTCTGTGTGTCTGTCTGTAGAAATCAGTTTTTTGAAGAAACGGTAAAAGCTAGAGACTTCAAATTTGGATTTATAACTATTATACGTATACGCTATTTGTCAATGATATTGAGCAAAATCGGTCCACGGACACGCACACCTCCCATATAAAGCAAAAGGTTTATATGAGATATCTGGTGAACTATGGTATATATCGAGATGAAATTTTGTGTGTGATCATGTATCACCGATACGAGTTTACAAGACTAAAATGGAAAACATCGCCCATCGGACACGCTCACCTCCCATATAAATCAAAAGTTCAATATGAGATATATGGTGAACTATGGTATAATCGAGATGAAATTTTGTGTGTGATCATGTATCACCGATACGAGTTTACAAGACAAAAATGGAAAACATCGCCCATCGGACACGCCCACCTCCCATATAAAGCAAAAGTTCAATATGGGATATATGGTGAACTATGGTATATATCGAGATGAAATTTTGTGTGTGATCATGTATCACCGATACGAGTTTACAAGACAATAATGGAAAAGATCGACCAACTGACAAGCTACAGCTCAGCTCAAAAGCTACAGCTCAATGTTGGATATATGGTAAACCATATAGAAAGTTATTAGATTAAATATTTCTACTAAGAGTTCCCATGAATCAAATGGAAAAGATCTCTTATAGAACACGAGCACCTTCCATACAAAATCGTAGATCTACAAGACATCCAACTACTTTATGGATGTTATTTCCTGATGAAAGTGTGGGAGTGAATGCAATAAGAAAGAGACCACATCCAACTAAACCTCAATGGACGCCCATAGAAAAATTGATT
This sequence comes from Coelopa frigida, assembly GCA_017309665.1. NCBI lineage: Eukaryota > Metazoa > Arthropoda > Insecta > Diptera > Coelopidae > Coelopa > Coelopa frigida. The sequence continues at coordinate 31,367,709 of CM029565.1, forward strand.
ATATCCTTTCAATATAAACGTAATGAGCAGGTGACGATTGAGAGAATACAATTTCCAATTGTAGCTGCTGAAGGGATCACAATCCACAAAAGTCAGGGAACTACATATTTCCAAATGGCTGTTCATCTTTGAAGTGGAATCAGTCGCGCGGCACATGTTGCTTACTTCTTACGAATATAGCTTCAAATATATATATCTTTTTGAAAGAGACCACAGTTGTGAAAGTGTAATGACGCATTTTGACTAATTATTGGTAGAAATTCACAGTTTTTCCTTACATAAACGTTATATGCAGGGTGTAGGGTATGTAAACTTCGGCCTGGACGAAGTTAACAGATTTTGCCTGGGTGGACCAGGCAAACCGGGGGAGCGAAGCGAAGCGTATTGTATAGTATTGGGGATATCGATACAAACATTTATATTGTCCCTTTTCGTCCCCTTAGCGAGAATCTATCTTGCCTCCGGATTCGAGAAATTCCTCGTCTCCTTACTCATGATAGAGTCTCGCGTAATTGCAAGCATCTTGTGTAGTGGTATCCTATCCATCCTATTTTCACCGTAAAGTTGGCTTCCTGGGATGGCAAGATGCTTGCTTGCTAGGGCTGGACAACTGCACACTATGTGTGCCGCATTTTCTGAGTTCTCTAGATATAGTCTACAGACATCATCATCCGCGACATTCATTCTGTGCAGGTGGTACCTAAAGTTGCCATGTCCCGTTACCAGGGCAGTTAACCAACCAAGCGTTCCTCGTCTTAGACTCAGAATTTTAACTGGTTTCATGTCCATTGGCTTCTTAAAAGATGCTTTTCCCTGTCTACAGGTGGTGAGGTTTGACCATCTTTTACAATGTTCTAACTGCACCCATCTGTTGACCTGACTCGTCATCATACCTGTTCCCAAATGTTTGTTTGGTTCTGGCCCGCAGAAATCCATGTCAGATCCCAAGATGTCCGCAATTTCATTCTGCTCAATACCAATGTGTCCTTTTACCATATGAGTGTTAACTCGTTGGCACGAGAGCATTCATTGAGTTTTTCAACACATTCTAATACAAGGCTGGAAGTTACATTTGTCTGTTTCATGCGCTTAATTACTGATTGATTGTCCAGGGCTATAAGGATTTTCTTTCCTTCCACCTTGGACTCCATTAGGTGGTCCAGAGCATGAATCACACCAATCATTTCTGATTGGTATACCGACACTTATCTTCCTAGGTTCAGTGCGCATGATAATCCTAGCTCTTCCAAGTAGACTCCAGCTCCTGCTCTACCTTTTTTTAGCGAACCATCAGTAAAAATGCTGATGTCGCTGTTCTCACACTCTGCCCGAATATTTCCTTCGGCAATTACCTATTATCCTATTATGCTGTCATCGTTGCTGGCATCTAGCCTACGTTTGATGGTTTTCTGGTCAGATTTTGGCCACCATAAGCGTAGCGTAGGTCAGAATCTGCCTCACCATCATCGTGTACAGCCAGTATGTTAACTTCGGGATGATAACCCATTTCAGTCCGCACACTCGCTTACACTGGATAAACATTCCTTTGGCTTTTTGGATCTTGTCGTACACGTGGACGTTTCAAGTTAGTTTACTATTAAGGATTACTCCTAGATACTTAACCTTCTTGGACACGTTGATTTCATCTCCAAAGAGAGGTGCTAGTTCTAAACCCTTTCTCTTCTTGATAAAGAGAATGGTCTCTGATTTTGCAGCATTTATCTAAAGTCCTTGTTCCCTACACCATGCCTCTACAATTCTGAGGGCTAGCTCTCAGAATTGTAGAGTATCCAACAGTGTGGATGCCTTGTAGGTTCAGTTTCCGAAGTAAGGAGTCGATGGTAAGATTCCACAGGATGGGATATAGTACTCCCCCTGTGGGCAACCCTTGTCTACCCGCCCTCGTACTTTGGCACTTCCCTACCGTAGGTTGATCGCTCTATTCCTCAGAGCAATGTCTATCCAAGATATGATCTTTGGTTCGACGTTGCGAGAGGCTAGGGTATCCTTCAACCTATCGAGGATTATCTTATCAAAGGCGACTTCAATTTCCATAAAGGTGGCGAGTGCCGTGCCTCCTGATGAGATTTCTTTCTCGGCATGTCCAACAAGCTCATGGAGTTTCTGTAGATTGTCCTGCCCTGTAGGCATGCTGACATCTGCTGAGAGGATAACATATCAGCATAGTTCATAGCTTCCAAATAGTCCTTTTTTCCCGGTTTTGGAAGGAATACCACTTTGGTCTCCCTCCATAACCGGAAACATACCCTGTTGCAAGGCATGCGGTGAAGATTTTCGTTACCCTTTCCAAAAGCGTGTTTGCACCCCATTGAAGAAGCACCCCATCTATTCCACCAGGGAGTCGAATCCCCTTCTTCCACTATCATCGGGGGACACGCACGTTCGAAAGCTTTGATCATGCAGGAATTTATAGTTCCCACCTGCTCAACTATTTAGAGCGTATTTTCTAGTCTGCACCATGGAGTTGCAGCTATTAACTCTCTAGCACTTCGGCGTATTTAGCGCTATCCGTGTTCTTCGGAATTCTTATTATCTTCTTGCTGTGTTTGAGCGTATTGCCATATAGGATTTTGAACTGAATAGCACGGTGGTCCGACATAGTCAAATCATTCATAACTTTCCAGTCCTCTAGCATATCTAGCAATTTGCTACTATATAGAGTTATATCAATCACTTCCTTCCTTCGTGCATCTACGAAAGTTGGGTTTGATCCTCTATTTGCAATAAGAAGACTTTGTTTCTCTACAAATTCAAGTAAAACCTCTCCTCTGCGGTTGTCGTCGGTGCTGCCCCACACTGTATTGTGTGAGTTGGCATCGCAACGGATTGCTAATCCTATATTCTTTCCTTTGCAGTATTCCACTAGATTCTCCACATCTTTCGATGGAGGAGGATCAGAGGAGTCGTAAGGAAGATACGCGGATGCTACTATGAAGGCGCCTGCACCATCCCCTATTGGTCCGACTGTGAGATCAGGGGAGCTAAGGTGTGGCATGAATGTGCACTGCACGCCTTCCCTAACCATGATGCAGGTTCTCTTCTTGCCTTCTGCTTCTGTATGAAACGTATTGGCCGTTTTTAGCGAGAGACCTTGAATTCTGTTTGCACACAAAGCGCTTTGTAATTAACACGCTGCTCTACTGTGGACACGGAAAAACTGGTACGGAAAAACTCAATGTGTGCGGTTTTTTAAGTATTCTACTATTGTTTAATTTAGTTATTAATATTTATTCCTTTCTAGAGATTAATTATGTGGGATTGGGAAAGGAGCAAGACGGACAGACACGCAGAAACACCAGAAGCGGACGGACATATTAACAAGACGCAATTTGGGAGACAAAGACAAAAGACGGATAACGGAAGTAACAATTAACGAATATGACGCGGAACGCACTTAGATTAGAAACAAAAAGAAAAGAAGCTGTACAGTCGTTGAGAGTTCGCCGTCAGAGTCAGTTGTCGTAGTCTTTAAAGTCGTGTGTGAAAATTCTTATTGTTAAACTTTAATAAAAATCTTACAATAATATTTAAATGAACTTAAACTAAATAAATGAAATATATGAATTTAAAATATTGAAATACGGTTTATTTAATCATTAAATTAATAAACTAGACATAATACTATAATTTGGATAGGACTTAACGTCTACAATATTAGACTGAAGGTTAAGTTCCTACAAATTTTGGGGGCTCAACCGGGATTGACCCAATTAAAGTGAAACAATAAGACAATAAGTGAAGGAGTGAACACAAAAATCGAGAAGCGTTAAAATTTCGTCATCAGTAGAAGCGAATCATCCATTCGCAGCAGAATCGCAAAGTAACGACGTCACGCCGAGCAGAATTGTTTCCAAGGAGATTGACGAGTTCAAGTTTGTCATCAGTAGAAGCAAATAGAGGAATTGCAGCAGAGCCGAAAATCTACGACGTCACGCCGATCATATTTGTTACCAAGGAGAAAAAGCAACGCTAAGCTAAGGAGAAGCGAAGCCGAGCAGAGAGAAGAGAAGAAAGGAGAACAAAGCATAGTAGAAAAGTGCAACAAGTGTAGAGAAGCGGAGTAGAGTAGAAGAGGAACAGTAGGAGAAGCGGGACGAAGGAGAAGCGAAACGCAGGAGAAGCGGAACGTAGTAGAAGCAGAACGGCGAGTGGAAGACAAATTTTGAAAGAAGCAGAGTTGAAGAAGAAGAAGCTGTGACGGTGAAGCGGCAAACGAAGAGGCGAGAAGAATCGAATTTGGCGAGAGAGGCGACGAGAACGAGACGAGTGAAGCAAGATCAACGAGAGGAAGAGTAGAATCGACAAGAAGAAACACAACCAAAACGAAGACGAAACAAGAAGCAGTAGAAGGAAGTTCGCAAGTTTGTGTATAATATTTATCGTAGTTTTATTTACATTAGATATATTAGTACTTATTTATATTATCACTAAATTTTATACTTAAATACTATATTCTAATAATGGATGTAAGCGGCATACTGGCTTTGACTGTGGAAGGGTTGAAGCTCCAATTGGAAGGGTTGGGTTTATCGACGAATGGACGGAAGACCGAACTACAGACCAGACTCCTGGAACACTTCGGCCTTTCGAGAGCGGACACGGAGGATGTGTTCTCAGACGCTAGTTCGAATCCAGAATCCTCTCTTCGCGGTGGTCGAAATCAGCAGTCAACATTCACATTGAGAGACGTAGAGGATTCTCTATCATCCTTTTCTGGAAGCGGTTACCCAGACGTGAATCAGTGGGTGCGCGAGTTTGAAGACAACTCATTCACTGTTCACTGGAACGAGTTACAAAAGTTCATTTATGCCAAACAGCTGCTTAAGGGTGCAGCGAAAATTTTTGTAAGAAGCCAAGTAGGCATTAAAGATTGGCGATCGCTGAAATCCGCACTAGTTAATGAATTTGGAGCACAACTTTCATCTGTAGAAATCCATAAAATTTTGAGAAATCGACGCAAGAGGCCACAGGAGAGCTTCAGAGAATATTTATATAATCTGATGGAGATTGGAATGCCGATCAGTCTAGACGATGAAAGCCTGATGGAATATTTCATCGAAGGGATACCAGATTCAAGGTCCAATAAAACCGTGTTGTACCAGGCGCGCTCGATCGAGGATCTAAAACAGCAAATTAAAATTTATGAGAAGATCCGTAGTTCCATTCAGCAGTCATCAAACTCGAGAGGACTTCAGCAACAGCCGCAGAAAACTAGCGATGTCCGACAGAACTCTGAAAGGAAGTGTTTTAAATGTGGTGATAAGAATCATATCGCGAAAGATTGCTCGTTATCAGGCTATCGTTGTTTTAAGTGTCAACAGCCAGGACACAGAGCGTTTCAATGTAGAGCCGAAGTGAAGAGAGACCTGAAAAGCGAGAGCAAACAGTTTAACGTGGCAACACTAGGAACCAATGAGACACCGATGTTATTGAAGAGCAACCGATTATTCAAAGATGTAGACGTGAGGGGAGTCAATGTGTCAGCACTAATCGATACCGGCAGCGATATCTGCATCATCAGATACGATGTTTTAATGAGACTAGGCGATATTGAATTGACTGGAGAAAAGAAAACTTTACAGGGGCTCGGACAGAAGAGAGTGTCGACAGTCGGAAGCTTTGTTGTTCAAGTAATTATCGATGATATTAATTTGGAGATCCAATTCCATGTCATGAGAGAGAAGGACATGCTATATTCCGCAATTATAGGCAACGACATTCTTCGACAAGTAGATGTGATCATCAGTTCAGATGAAGTTACGTTTAAAAGTAAAATGATAGATAGTGTGTCAAAGAAGAATGAACAACGAGATGAAGGGAAGAATAATAACATTGAAGAGAATAAAGAACGACACATTTCGAGTATTGATGAACTAAAGCGTGAATTCGAAGAAATATGTTTATCAACAGTAGTCGATGATTTAAGTGGCGCTCCAACGCACTTATCTCACCTTGACGGGAAAACAGAAAAATCAGCATTGACATTAATCAATAATTACAAGCCGCAGAAGAAAAGAGATTCACCAGTTGTAATGAAGATAATTTTGAAAGACGAAGTTCCAGTGTATCAGAGACCGAGAAGACAATCGTACATGGATCAATGTGCAGTTCAAGAACAGGTGAAAGAGTGGTTGAAAGAAGGGATAGTGAAGCCAAGCTACTCAGAATATGCATCGCCGATTGTGCTTGTCACTAAGAAAGATGGTTCGAAGAGATTATGCTGCGATTATCGAAAGCTGAACGAAAAGATTATTCGAGATAATTTTCCGATGGTGCTCATTGACGATGTATTGCAGAGGCTTCAAGAAGCAAAGGTTTTCACGACGTTGGATTTGCGTAATGGTTTTTTCCACGTACCCATAGAAGCATCGTCGCAGAAGTATACGTCTTTCGTAACACATAATGGGCAATACGAATTTCGATATGTCCCGTTTGGAATATCGAATTCGCCGGCAGTCTTTTGTAGATACATTTTTGCAATCTTCCGCGAGTTGATACAAAATGGATTGATAGTAGTTTATATGGATGATATAATAATCCCATCGAAAGACGAACTAGAAGGGTTAGACAAATTGAAGACAGTGCTGAAAGTTGCCGAGGAATACGGGCTGCGTATTAAGTGGAGTAAATGCCAAATTTTGATGAGGAGAGTAAACTTTTTGGGCTATATCGTCGAGAACTCAACTGTGAAGCCATCAGCAGAGAAGATGAAAGCGGTTAGTGAATTTCCGGAGCCGAAGGACAAGAAATCGCTTCAACGATTCTTGGGCCTGACTTCATATTTCCGACGTTTCATATCAAATTTCGCTTTGATAGCAAAGCCACTCACTGATCTACTAAAGAAGGAAGCTCATTTCAAGATTGACGATTTAGAACGAATAGCGATTCAACAGCTGAAGACAGCATTAGTTACTGCACCGGTCTTGATGTTGTATGATCCAAAGGCAACAACCGAGATTCATACAGACGCGTGTATGTACGGCTACGGGGGTGTACTTTTACAGAAAAACATTGACGACCAACAGTTTCACCCGATTCAGTTCATGAGCAGAAAGACGTCACCAGTTGAGCAGAAGTACCATTCGTATGAGCTGGAGGTACTTGCGATTATAGAGTCGTTGAAAAAGTGGAGGATGTACGTCATGGGTTCGAGATTCAAAATTGTGACGGATTGCAACGCCTTCGCCATGACGATGAAAAAGGTTGATGTGCCACTGCGAGTGTCGAGATGGGCGATGTTTCTTCAAGGTTTCGATTACGAAATAGAGCATCGTTCAGGATCCAAAATGAAGCATGTGGATGCGCTTAGTAGAATTTCGTGTCTCATGATCGAGGATTCCCTTCGTCATCGAATTAAAGAAGCGCAGTTGCAGGACGAGTGGATTAAGGCAGTGTTAGAGAAAGAAGGTTATGACGATTATTTCATAAAATTCGACGTTTTGCACAAGGATCCCATTAAGGAACTTGTTGTAATTCCAACAACGATGGAGCAGGAGATAATTAAAATGTCACACCGACAAGGACATTTTGGAGTGAAGAAGACTCAAGACGTGATTGAGAAGACTTTCTACATACCCAGTTTGACTTCCAAGGTTGAAAGGGTCGTGAAGGGCTGTGTAGAGTGTATCGTCACCGAAGCTAAGACGGGTAAGAAGGAAGGATTTCTGAACCCTATCTGGAAATCAGATCAGCCGCTAGGAACATACCACATAGACCACGTAGGACATCTGGAACAGACGCATAAACGATACAATCATCTGTTGGTAGTTGTTGACGCGTTCTCGAAATTCGTCTGGCTTTATCCAACGAAAAGTACAGGGACGAATGAGGTGATCGAAAGATTGGAGAAACAGGCGGTGATTTTTGGTAACCCTAGAAGAATCATATCGGACAGAGGAACGGCTTTTACTTCGAATGCGTTTGCCGAGTACTGTCGAAGAGAAGACATACAACATTTATTGATCGCGACAGGTGTGCCTCGAGGTAATGGTCAAGTGGAGCGGATCCACAAGATAGTTATTCCGATGTTGTCTAAGCTCTGTATAGAGAAGCCGCAGAACTGGTACAAACATGTGGATCGCATTCAGCAAACAATTAATAATTCGCCTCCACGAAGTACAAAGGTGTCTCCATTCCGAATATTAACTGGACTCGATATGCGCATTAACGCTAACGAAGATATCAGGAAGTTGATGGAAGAGTCAGCGATAGAGGAGCTCAATGCAGAAAGAGATTTGGTTCGCGAAGAAACGTGTGAGAACATTGCTGAGATTCAGAAAGAGAACAGGAAGAACTTCAACAAGAAGAGAGTGGAAGAAACGGTCTACAAAATCAATGAACTCGTAGCCATTAAGCGTACGCAGTTTGGACAAGGTTTGAAGTTGAAACCGAAATATCTTGGCCCGTACCGAGTGTTGAAAGCATTAGACCACGGCAGATATTCTGTTGAGCGAGTTGGGGAATTCGATGGACCACGGTACACCAATACAGTGGCAGAATTTATGAAGAGATGGAATCATTCATTCGGGTCGAATGAAAGCTCAGGATGGCCGAATGTGGGATTGGGAAAGGAGCAAGACGGACAGACACGCAGAAACACCAGAAGCGGACGGACATATTAACAAGACGCAATTTGGGAGACAAAGACAAAAGACGGATAACGGAAGTAACAATTAACGAATATGACGCGGAACGCACTCAGATTAGAAACAAAAAGAAAAGAAGCTGTACAGTCGTTGAGAGTTCGCCGTCAGAGTCAGTTGTCGTAGTCTTTAAAGTCGTGTGTGAAAATTGTTAAACTTTAATAAAAATCTTACAATAATATTTAAATGAACTTAAACTAAATAAATGAAATATATGAATTTAAAATATTGAAATACGGTTTATTTAATCATTAAATTAATAAACTAGACATAATACTATAATTTGGATAGGACTTAACGTCTACAATATTAGACTGAAGGTTAAGTTCCTACAATTATCTTATTAACTTTCTTACTTTAACTTATTCTATTAACTATCTACTATAGGGATATTCACTCAGACCTGAGCAGTTGAGCATGAGCATTATTTTACTTATTAACTTATGGAACACCTTATTGCAATTCGCACATAAAATTAATAAATTTATTGTTTTCCTTTATATATTTTTAAATTTTAAATGTTAAAAGTAAAAATATTTGACATATTCAACTGCTCAACCTGAGCTGCTCAGACAAGTCTGGGTCCAGCCAGGGCAGATGAGCAATTGAGCAGTATGGCAAGTGAGCAGCTTTACAATAACAAAATATACGAAATTGAGCACATCTGCTCAACTGCTCATTCTGCGTGAATACCCCTTCTATTCCGTTTTCTCTTGTCTATCTAGTTTTCCCTCTCTTCTTCTCCCTTCTCTCTGTTTACTCTTTATTTGAAATTTATTGTTTGATGCTGTTTCTTGCTCATTTGGTTTTGAGTAACCTATTTTAGATATATATTTGAAAACTCTTTGGCTGATGTGGTCTGTGTGTCTGAAACCTGGTTTAAGCCTCATTTTCCTAATTCTATGTTTAGCCTCAATAACTATTAACTCTCTCGTTTTGACCGAAGTGGTAGTCGAGGTGCAGGCGTTGCAATATACTGTAAGTCTAGTCTAAATGTCAAGTTTATTAACCATAGTGTTGATGTTTGCGAGTTTATAAACGTTGAAATCTCTGACGTAAATATTAAAATATTAGGATCAGGTGTTTATAACCCTCACAGAGGCCGCAGTGTAGAACCGTTATTCTCTGACCTTGGTACCCGTGTAATTGACCTTGATTTCTTTGTTATCTGTGGTGATTTCAATGTGAACCTCTTGACTATTGATTCTGCTTCTGACAACTTTTACCACCTGTCCATAATGTGTGGTTTAAGTGTAGTTAATCCTAATGTTCCTACTCGCTTTCCTATTAACTGTGAGCCTATTCTCCTTGATCTTTGCTTAGTCTCTGAAATATCACTTCTGCTGAAATTTGACCTAATGACTTTTCTATCTGACCACGACTTAACATTTTGCTGTTGGATATCAATATAGGAAGAACTTCCTCTAGTAGTTTCTCCTATCGTGACTTCAAAAATGTCGACGTGAATGCTCTAGCTCAGGACTTGTGTGGTATGCGTTGGAATTACTGTTGGTATTTCGATTCGGTTGATGACAAACTTGTGTCTGCATGCATATTTTAGACTGTGCATTTGATCGCCACGTCTCGTTGCGCACAGCAAATGTATCCAATAATTGTTCTCCATTTTTCAATTCAGTCAATCTTTGACTAAGGCATGAAAAGAAAAAATGTTTCCTTACTAAACTTAATCCTAACTTAAACTCCAAACAATTATGGCAATATATTAAGAAATATAGTGTAATTAGTAAAGACTCCACTGAATATAACCTTTACTACGTCCAGTTTTCCTGAGTTATGGAAAGCGGCTATGGTAATACCGATAGCAAAAACCTCTACTGCCTCTATTCCTAACGACTATAGGACTATAAGCATTCTTCCCGCCTTGGGGAAGGTTTTCGAGAGACTTATGTATAACCAAATTTGTAGTCATCTAAGCTTTAATAATCTATTATCGCGCCTACAATCGGGCTTTCGATTTGGCGACAGTTGTGCGACGGCCATGATGAAAATTATTGATGATGTTAGAATTCCCTATGACCAAAATTAATTGACTCTTCTTTGTCTGATTGACTTTTCCAAAGCTTTTGACTCTGTCAATCATCTCTGACTCTGCAGTAAGTAGAAAAACTACTTTAGCTTCAGTGTCAGTGCAGTTAAATTACTGCATAACTATCTTGGTGGTAGATTGCATCTGAATTTAAATCCATTATCTCTGGAGTTTTCCAGGATTCCATTTTTGGCACGTTATTGTTCTCTGTATTTATTAATGATGTTTTCAGTGTATGTAAATATTTTACGGTTCATGCGTATGCGGATGATATCCAACTTTATCTCTCGCGACCTATTGGACTTGTTGAGGACTTAAACTATAGACTAAACTCTGACCTATCATGTTTAAACAATTGGGTCATAGACAACATGCTCCTCATCATTCCTATGAAATTCAAAATACTTCCTATATCTCGTAACAAACTGAACCTTGACATCCCACCCTTGTAATTTGGGACTGACCAGTTAGAGTTTGTGACCAAAGCTAGAAACCTTGGGTTTATATTTAATTCTAGACTCACATTCACAGACCATATAAATTTCACTGTTCGAAAAATCTATGGAACCTTACACTGCTTACTCATTTCCGTTGATTTAACTTCAGAAAAGCAAAATAGGATCTTTCGAAGATCTTAGCATTGAGAAATAAGATCTTTCGAAGATCATTCTGCTGTAGCAGCAGAGAAAATACAATTTTGTTTATAAATTTTTATTGGTTATTTCATTTTTGTTTCTTGTATGTTCTCTCTTCTCTCTCTTCAAACAAATATGGGTGCCTGTACCGTGCGGTCAATTGTGTCGCTTGCGGTACGATTTTTGAACGCTGCGTACTGTAATACCGTACCGCACCTGTGTGAGCGCTCCCATATACACAATAGAAATAGCTACCGCATATCGTAAATGCGGGTACCGCATCTGTTTGCGCATGGTATCTGTTTACGCATGGTATCAGACCTACTGATTTAGAATTATATCCCGTGCAATTTGTTTTTGTAATACAATTCTAAATTTATACAATTCTAATCGAGTTGAAGCCTGACTAGAATTCGTTGACTATATTTGTAAAAATAAATGTCACAATTGCCTTTGAATTCTATATCTATATCTATAAATCTATAAATCTATATATATAAAAATGAATGTCTGCATGTATGTACCTTATAGAATCGTAAACTCTGCATTTGATCGCGATGAAACTTTTGTGAGGTGTAGTAGGCGTGGTCGCGAAGGTTTTAAAAAAAAAAAAAAAAATCTCGAGAATGTAATAAATTATAACTTTTATAAGCAAAAAACGGCACTCCAGTTTGTTACAGTTTAAATTTCTCTGTAGTTTCACAGTTGGAGAAGAAAATTTTAATTTTGTAGTTTTACAGTTAAAGAATAACTGAAGAGGTAGCTTTACGCACATGCTCTTTCATTCAATGATGAATAATTGTTTAGAATTATTTTGCTATATGAAATAGGTGGACCCGGCAAACGTTAGTTGCGTTAGTTGCCTATGAAATTTGACAAAAAAGCAATTTTCTAAGGAACTAATGAAAAAATAAATTTGAATGCTCAGACTTGAGAAGATATACAATTATAGATATACAATTATAAATCTGTCGTCTGAATACCCCTTGTATATAATATGGGCTGTGCCATTTTACAAAAATATGAAATAATACCTTGTTTACACTAGAGCTCTCGAATTTATTGCGATATATTCGGATATCTCAAAAGTAGCAAAAGCATTTCCGGGACTTTCCGAGTATTCGCAGTACCGTTTTGTTTATAGCAGACAAAACGATACTGAGGGGATGCCTCTATATGAGCAAGCGCTTCATACTGCAATACGATTATAGGGGTATTCACACCGGCGATGGTAATGTGGTAATTCACGTGCATTTTGTTTTTGTGAATTTAGCACATTACCACGCCTAGACCCAGATTAAAATGAAAATTTTAAAATTTTTTAAGTGTTACTAACAATAGAAAACGGAACAAATTAATTTATTTTTAATGTTATTCACCAATACTTAAATTCCGAAGCATTATAACATATCAGGCTATTTTTCTTGGTTGATTGGAAAGTTTAGAACGTTTAGCATTATAACATATCAGGCTATTTTTCTGGGTTGATTGACCATGAGTGTATATAAAAATGAAACTGCTCCGCATGGTTTGGCAGCCAAACCGTTTGTCCGATCTTTATGCAATTTTTGTAGCATATTCCTGGCTGCCTCGAGATCAACATGGGATATTGAAAAAAACAAATTTTTTAAACATATTCAATAATTTCATTTAACCACGGTTAAATCTACCATAACCGGACATCCAGCGTGGAGTACGTATTGATATATCATTTGACAAAATATGTAAGGAAACTTCGGGAATTATAAAAACGCTTACTTTGCGGGTTTTTCACCTATCGGAAATGGGTATACAGGCAAACCGGGGGAGCGAAGCGACCCATGTGCGCTAGTTTGACATAAAAAGCAGTATTCTAAGGAACTAATGAAAAAACGAATTTGGATACTCAGACTTGAGAAGATATACAATTATAGACATACAATTCTAAATCAGTCAGTCTGAATACCTCTAGTAGAAGAGAATAGCCGAGTAACTGAAAAAAAGTTCTGCCAAGGTAATATATTGTGTATTTTTCCTAAAAATATGGCAATATGACTGTATGTGCTGTCAGTAGTGTTGGAAAAAAATAAAGATAATAAGATTAGAAACTTCTCAGACCGCATCAATGAGGTAGTGAAAATTCTTGGTTGTGCGTGTGCTTCACCAAATCGAGCAAGAATCCCCTTTTGAATTCATCAAATCTTTGAAGTAGCCCCTCGATACACCTTTCATTTGAAGTCTTCTCTTGTTTTTCTTAGAAAATATTGTTATGACATATATTATTCAAAATCGTTTATTATTGTTTATATGGGGCTCTATTAGTATTCATTGCAAATCCAGTAAAGAATTAGAGTAATGAGCATCATTACAAAATAAATTGGTTTCAATAGAACATTATTACAGTCATCCAAAAATTTCAATATTTGGAGCTTATTGAAATTTTTGAACTTGAAGTAAAACATTAAAGCAGCTGATTTCTTCTTAGAAAATTTGGTTATGATATTTCGAAAATCGTTTATTATTGTTTATATGGGGCTCTATTAGCGAAATGAGCATCATTCCTAAATTAATTTGTTTTAATAGAACATTATTACAGTCATCCAAAAATTGCAATATTTGACACTTATTGACTTATTGAATTTAATAATATTAGAAATTGTTATATATATTTTTTATTAATTTTGCTCATTTTTAGCACCTAACAATTATTTGTACCCTGTACTAATTTCACTCGTTTAAGTTACCATTAGTTTTATTTACTTCTGCATAGCTTTATAATGATATGACTTCTGGTGGAAGTTGAATTTTTTTGTGTTTCATTATACGTCTACTGAGACTTAGACTCTAAATTGAGTGTGTGAACTATTCGCAAAAGAATTATGGCAACCAAACGTAACCAATATTTTGCAGCTCTACTTCTGCATAGCTTTATAATGATATGACTTCTGGTAGAAGTTGAATTTTTTTGTGTTTCATTATACGTCTACTGAGACTTAGACTCTAAATTGAATGTGTGAACTATTCGCAAAAGAATTATGGCAACCAAACGTAACCAATATTTTGCAGATCTATACAAAGTTAGCAAGATCATCTAAAATAGAGTTAATTTTGACGAAATCTTGAAAAAAAAAAATATGCGTGCAACAGAGTACACGCTAAAGAAGTGAAACTTTGGTGGCTAATTAACCGCATATAATTTTATTCAAACCTTTCTATTATTGTACGTGCATCGTTTGGTTGTAAGTTACAGGGACATTGATGACCAGCCCATAAATACCATATTGACCATTCACATGTCTTAATCTTCGAATCTGCATAAAAGGAATTTCATCATGGATTCCTTTCATCATAAGCCCTTCAGATATCAAAAAAAAAAAAAAAAAAAAAAAAAAAAAAAAACAGCAAAATAATGGATTTGTAATTTTTGATTTTTTACAATTAACGCAATGTCGTTGTCGCAGCGAATGTGTTTACAAATTAGAAAGAATATGTGAAAATATTTTTAAATTATTTCCAATTACACTAGTCAACAGCCATTTAGCTCCAAGCAACTCAATAACTTTTTCTAAAGGATTTTGGCCCGCTGATTCCAAAAATCATAATTATTTGAAAATTGACGGAACCGTTTTTGAGATATCGCCATTTTAATTCTTCACGGTTTTTGCATAAAGGTAGCTCTAACTTTAGATATTATCGACCGATTTTAATACTTCTGGAACAAATGTTGTACAGAATGTTTGTGCGCTTCTTTCATACACATAAAGTTAATTGGACTTGTAGCTTTGACGTTAAAAGCAAAAATGTAGTTTGCAAACCTAAAATTTATGTGAAAATTTGTAAGAAAATCTGTGTTTACATTGTAGCGGAGATTGCTTTGAGGCAGAGTGCGTCGTTTGTTGTTATTTTTTGTTTGTTGTTTGTTTTGTTGACCCTTTGATGTGTTGTGCTTTGCATGAAATGTATATAAAAATTAGAATCTGCGCATTTGAAGTGCGTGTGTATGAATGTGTAGGAATTAATTTCACAATCTGCAATCTGCAAAAGGTTTTTATAAATGAATATATAGTATATATATATTTATTTAATTTTGAAAAAAAGACAATCGTCGTTTCACAAGGCGAAGCACTTTAGGAACAACAAAGTGTCCCCTTTGTCTAATTTTTGCGCTTTCCAAATATAAAAAAGTAAAAATTTTATGTTTTATAGGATGTCATTATAGGATATTTAGGGATGTAATTTTTTTTCAAAATTTGCTTGGAAAAATGTTAAACTTAAGTTGGTAGCACTTTTTCTACTTTTTAACTGCGATACCAATTGCCGTTAAACTTAACGTGTATAGCATACAATTTCCATACAAAAAATTTATAGGGTATACGAACAAACGGCTATTGTCATCGTTTTTCGAAAGAACAAACTAAACTCAATAATTCAAAATATTGTTAACGTTGAATATTTTTGTTATTATTAATATTTTTTGATAAATAAAATGTTGTTTACAAATTTTTACTGTCAATTTCATATTTGTCACTTGTATGTCTGTACCGTGCGGACAATTGTGTCGGTTGCGGTAATTTATTTTGAATGCAGCGTACCGGATTACCGTACCGCATCTGTGTGCACGCTCCCATATGGAGCAATAAAAGTAGGTACCGTATATCGTAAATTCGGTACGGTATACCGTACCGTACCCCATCTGTTTAAGAGGGCCTTTATTCTGGCAATTGTTTCAGAAACCTCGAAAACCACACCTACAGTTTACAGAAAAAAAATTTCAGTAATCGTTTGTACAGAAAGTGGCTTTGATAGGTTCGTCGTAACATAACGTTAAGTCATGACTAACTGACTCTGGAATTTCGCCCAAATTGAATTGGTTTGGTTATATTTATCATTTTGAATTTTCTGAAGTAAAATGTCAAAAACATAAACAAAAAAAAGTAAATAAATCTAAACGGGCATCCGAGGCCCGGCCCTCACTCCTGCTGCAACAGAGCACTCCTCAACTCGATGATATATGCGCGCAGTGGAAGCATATTTCCCACTCTATGCGTACCGCTGCCGAAGAGGTGCTTGACTTTCTCCAATCACAAAGGAACCCATGGTACGATGATGTTACTGCAGAGAAAAACGCCGCGTATAGAGCGACTCTGCAGACAATAGCCACACGAGCTTTTAAGGAGACTTACAAAGAGAAGAGGAGGGAAGAGAGGCGTCTTTTCCGGCGCAAAAAGAGGGAAACGGAAAGACGTGAGAGCAAGTATATCGAAATGCACAGAGACAGGAATGAGACCCGAAAAATTTTCCAAAGGATACAGCGCCTATCCAAAGGTTTCAAAACCGGGGTCTCTTCTTGCAAGGACGAAAATGGGAATCTGGTGACAGACGTCCAGAGTACACTGACGATATGGAGGAATAAATTCTCCAACCTTCTCAATGGCGACGATGGAAACAATCCTCCGGGGGAGAAGAAGAACCGGATCCGTCAGTTGCCGACGATGGCGTAGATATACCGCCGCCCGACTATAACAAAGTCGAAGTCTTAACAGCAATTACTAGGTTGAAAAACAACAAAACCGCAGGTGCTAACGCCCTTCCCGCAGAGTTGTTTCAGACCGAGGGCGTAAAGCTTGTAAGGCGCATCCACCAGCTCTTATGCAAATATGGTCGGATAAATGTATGCCCAGCAACTGGAATCTCAAAGTGCTCTACCCAATCCACAAAAAAGGCGACCCTGCGACCTGCACCAACTACCGCGGGATAAATCTTCTAAGCATCGCATATAAGGTGCGTAATATGTGAACGAATGAAGCCCATAGTCAACGAGCTTATTGGAACTTATCAGTGTGGCTTCAAACCAGGAAAGTCCACCATCGACCAGATCTTCACAATACGCAAAATCCTGGAGAAGACCCAAGAATCGACACACACCACCTATTTGTCGACTACAAAGCCGCATTCGACAGCACAATAAGGAGCCGCCTGTACGCCGCCACGTCTGAATTTGATATACCAGTTAAGCTCATTAGACTTAGCAAAATTACCCTGAGCAACACCAGCAGCTCAGTGTGCATTGAGAATCAAACGAGGTATCAGACCGTGCCATTTGAAATCCAACGAGGTTTCAGACAGGGCGACTCCTTATCGTACGACTTCTTCAAGTTAATACTGGAGAAAACCGTAAGAGCTGCAGGACAGAACCGTTCCGGCACTATATTCAACAAAAGTGTCATGGTGCTTATGTACGCCGATGACATTGACAAGTTTTGGGAGCAAGTTATTGTAGCATTTTCCAGCCTAGAGAAGGAGTCACGTCGTATAGGTCTAGCGGTGAACAAGAACAAGACGACGTACCTGCTGTCAACCATAAGACGATCTGTGCGAGATGCTGGTCGTCGAAATCGACGTATACAAATTCCAGATTAGTTTTGTCTCTTGTTCTTCTTCTGTATATTCATAAGAAACATGAATTTGAAATATTTTTAATATAGCTTTTTATGGGACTATACTTCCTAATTTACACAAGAGAGCATTTTTATTATAATTTTTAGACTTTAAGCCTAAGAAAGAGTTTTAGCAGCAAAAATCCAATTTCAAAGTTTGCATTTTTAGAGAAATTTTATTTCTAAAACTGAAATAATTTAGTCAACACAGCTGTGAGTTTTTTCACCACACATAGATTTTGTGATGGCACTGTGAAGAAATCGGTTTTCCCTATCCTTGAATTCTCATTTATTAAGGGTATTTTCTATTGAGATATATAAGGAAACCCAATTGTTTAGTTAGGTTTATTTCCATTAATATTTTTTTTACATTTTTGTACATTCGCATATTCCTAGTTTAATAATTATTCAAATTATTTTAAATTGGTGAAGTATGTTAATTTTAATGCGAGAATTCGTACTCTAACATCTTACTCAAAATTATATAAAATTTTACTTATTGAAAATATATCCGCAACATAAATTGCGCAATTCATGGACACAATACTTGAGCCGAAATTTTTACATCTGTCAAAAGTTTCCCATCTTGTTGATCTTTGGTAAAAACTATAGTTTTAGTACCCAATTATTTGAACGATAAACATTATATTTTGTAATTAGTCCTTAATATTTAATATTTTTACAAAATGTCACCATTATAAATTGTGACGCCCAAATTTGCCCATTCAAATTTGGAGCACATTCTCCGCTCCGTCCCCTTCCCTACCCGCGACCAACCTCGCTCTCTTTCTCTGACGACCGCCGCCGTGAACGGACCACCAGCGCAAGGTAATAAATTTTAATATATAATGTACGAGACCATTTTCCTGCGTCGAGGGCGGCACTTTTCCGCCAAAATATTCTCGCTGGTAGAAATCCGAGAAAGCCGATTTCCGACGAGGAACTCGACGCCGAGATTTCTCAAACGATTTAACTGTGCATACCACCACCGACCGGTTTTCTTGTTGTCCGTCCGTGGCGAGGAAAAGCAGAGACGAGTCGACGTCGCAGAGGCCGACTCGCCCTCTCTTTCCCCTCGCTCGTGACGGTCTCAGCATTCAACGCTGACGTCGCCGAGGCCGAAAAATAGCCACCAGCAGTAATCTCTCACCAGATTCGGGCTTTGCTCACACACTCCGACAAAATAGGTAACATCGCCGGGACATACGCTCAGAGCGGACGGTCCGAGTGCGAAATTTAGCTTCGACTCGGACTCGCCCCCCGTGCATTTCCGGCGACGGCATACGCGTTCAGAGCGGTACGAGTTCGAAACAGATCTTCGACTCGCCCTCGCTCTCGCAGCATCTCGGCGCCATCGAATTATTCCCTTCTCTGGCAACACCCCTCGGTGTTTTGCAAATTTCTCTCTCCCCCTCTCGACGCGGAATACGCAGTGAGCGAGACGAACTTTGGGAGTGGGTCAAGTCTCTGCCGCGGCAGAGCCCAACGTCGAACGAGTGCACGCGCATCTACTACAACAACAGCGACGGCGGACTCGCGCCCAGCGACGTCGTGCAAATATAAATTTGCACGACGTCCGGCCGGGACTTGGAGGTCATTCGCGAAGTGCCGGTTAACGCTCCGCAGCGCGATGTACGGCCGGAACCTCGCCGACGCGAGGTGTGCCCAACCCCGGAAGTACGGCCGGAACAACATCGGCGAGCTCGCGACGAGCCCGGCGAATCTACAGTCAGCCTGCCGGAATTGCGGCCAGCAGGACCATCAGGAGAGGGCCCGTACGAACCCACGGGTCTAGTTGGATATGCGGACGCCGAGGCATACGCACAGTTGCCGGTTACCGACGAGAGGCGGGAAACGAGAGGAGGGGGCCGATCCGGACAGGTGGCCAACGGTCCCCCAGAACAACTCAGCCACCAAGCACAGTAGGCGTGCTTCGAGCAGACGCCCACCACATCATCACGGATATCACGGTGGCAGGAACTCTGGTCGAGGCAACCTTCGACACCGGCGGGTCCAAGAGTTTCCTCAGCGAAGGATTGGTGGCGCGGTTGGGTATTTCCGTCCGACGGACCAGGGAGATAATCAGCATCACCCTCGCCGACGGGAGTACCCGTCCATTAGAGGTAGAGGTTTGTCTGGGCAGCGTGCGGGGTAAGTTCCAATTTTTAATTATGCCAAATTCCTCGGAGGAGGTCCTACTAGGCCTCGATTTCTGCATCAAAGCGGGTGGCGTTTTTAGTTACGGCGGAGCCACGATTGATCTAACGCAGATCAAGACGATGCGTCGCAATGCGACATGTCGCACCACAACGAAACCCAAAGCCGAAAAAATGGAGCAGATCCAGCAGTTCCTGGACGCGGAGCTGGCTCAGTTCCGATATCTGACGGGGACGATAAGCTGCTCGCCAAAGGTTACATCGAACCCTCCCACAGCCCCCATAGTGCACCGATCGTCCTCGTGCTCAAGAAGTCGAGGGCATGGCGGCTGTGCATCGACTATCGCCAATTAAGTAGTCGTTCGGTGCCCGATGCCTAGGCAAGGGTGCCGAGGATTACTCACATCTTGGACCGCCTGAGGGAGGCCAAGTATGTCAGTAGTCTCGACTTGAAGGACGGGTACTGGCAAATACCGATGTAGGAGGCGAGCAAGCAGTATACTGCGTTCACTGTTCCCGGAAGGGAATTGTTTCAGTGGCGAGTGATGCCATTCGGGCTTCACTCCGCCCCGGCCACATTTCAACGGGCACTCGATAGCGTTATTGGCCCGGAAATGGAGCCGTATGCATTCGCATATCTTGACGATATAATCGTCACCGGCTCCAGTCTCGTAGAACACCTCCAGAATCTGCGGGAGGTTTTCCGAAGACTCAGATCGGCCAACTTAAGGGTGAACCCCGAAAGGGCGAGCTCTTTAAAACAGAGGTCAAGTACTTGGGCCACGTGGTTACCGTCGAGGGGATCCGGACGGACCCCGATAAGATAGCTGCGATACAAGACTTGAAACCCCCCGACAGCGTGCGCGGCGTCCGACGTTTCTTGGGTATCGCGTCGTGGTACCGATGGTTCGTTCCCGACTTTGCGACCATCTCTCAACCCCTTACGACCTTGCTTAAGAAGGGTAAGCATTGGAAGTGGGGTGAGCCCCAACAAGCCGCGTTCGAACTGCTGAAAGCGAAGCTGACACAAGCTCCCGTCCTTTTGGTCCCCGTCACGCTGCAGACCGATACTAGCCAGGTCGGCCTCTGCGCTGTCCTGAAGCAAACGATTGACGGGGCGGAACGGGTGGTCTCATATGCGAGTCGGCACCTCAATCAGGCGGAAGGGAACTACTCCCATACGGAGAAGGATTGCCTCGCGATCGTCTGGGGAATACGGAAAATACGGCCGTACCTCGAAGGGTACAAGTTTTCCGTCATCACCGACCACCTCTCACTCAAATGGCGGGTTGCGCGTTGGGCCCTCGAATTACAACAACACAATTTCACCGTGCAGTATCGTCGCTGTAAACAGAACGTGGTCGCCGACGCTCTGTCACGTCAGCCCCAGGAGGTGCTGAAGAGGGCCACCGCCTGCAACAATCCGTCGAAGGAGTGTCCGTGGCTAGGCGCGAAACGGGAAGAGTTGGAAAAACAGCCCGACAAATTCCCGAACTTCGCAATCATCGACGACCAGCTGTACCGTCACATCCTCAGGTCGGCGGGGGACGAGGACGAGGCGTCATGGAAACTGTGCGTCAGCATCCAGCTGCGGGAGCGGGTGTTAAAGGAAAACCATGGCAGCGCCAGCGCGGGTCATCAGGGGATCCGAAAGACTATCGGCCGGATAGCGAACCGGTACTATTGGCCACGGATGTTTCGCGACATCACGCGATACGTCCGCCAATGTCCCTCCTGCCAGCAATACAAGAGCAGCCAGCAAGCGCCAGCCGGCCAGATGCTCACGCGGCTCCCCGAGGCCCCTTGGGTTACACTGTACTCCGACTTCGTGGGGACACTTCCACGCTCCAAGCACGGCAACACCATGCTGCTCGTCCTTTTCGACCGTTTCTCCAAGTGGACGGAGCTGGTTCCCATGCGCCGGGCCACCACCGAGGGACTGGTGAAAGCGTTCCGGGAGAGGATCTTGACCCGGTACGGCGTGCCCAAGGTCCTGATCACAAACAACGGTGCCCAATTCACGAGCCGGGAATTTAAGCGATATCTGGAGGAGGCTGGGGTACATCAACAATTTACGGCCCCCTACACTCCTCAAGAGAACCCCACGGAACGTGCGAACCGGACCGTGAAGACAATGATGACCCAGCTGGCCAGCGGCCGGCATCAAGTCTGAGACGAAAATCTGCCAGAGATCTCCCTGGCAATAAATACTAGCCCCTCGGAATCCACCGGATACAGCCCGTCCTTTCTCACTCAAGGCCGCGATGTAACGATTCAAGCCAGGGCCTCGCTCGCCGGTGCCCAGGGTTCGTTGCAAAATTTATATTTGCTGAGGAAAACACTAGTGTTGGAGTTTAGTTTCTTTTGTTTATTTTATTTCACTGTTTGACCTTATTACTAATCGCTGACCGCCGTCGGAAATACTGCCGTTGTTGCTACGGTTGCCCGTGCACCGTCGATGCACCCACTATCCGGCACTCAATTGTTGTTGTTGTTGGTCCGAGTTGTGGTTGAGTCGTTCTTATTGATGGGCGCCGGCACTGCACTCGCTCGTCACTCGGGGTTCCGTGGTTGTTGTTGTACCGGCGTTACATTCGCGGGGCGACATTCGCGGGGCGACGCTCTCCGTTGCAGTCGACGTCGCTGGGCGCGAGTCCGCCGTCGCTGTTGTTGTCGTATGCGAGCGCGCTCTCGTCCGACGTTGGGCTCTGTCGCGACAGAGACTTGCCCACTCCCAAAGTTTGTCTCGCTCACGGTGGATTCCGCGTCGAGAGGGGAAGAGAGAAATTTGCAAAACACCGAGGGGTGTTGCCAGAGAAGGGAATAATTCGATGGTGCCGAGATGCTGCGAGAGCGAGTGCGAGTCGAGAATCTGTTTCGAACTCGTACCAACCGCTCTGAGCGCGTTTGCCGTCGCCGGCGATGCACGGGGATGTGCTGGTGGTCCATTCACGGCGGCGGTCGTCAGAGAATTAACACCATCTCTCTCTTTCATTACATATAGTAAACACCACACCGAAGCCAGCAGCCAAAACCATGGAACACGAAGAAACTCCGACTCCGAGCAAGCGACTCCGACACCAGCGACCTGGAAGAGGGAACTTTCTGGACCGAGAAATAGGACAAACTGTTCCGTCCACAACGCCGAAGACTGGGCAAGTCCCGATCTGCCGAGGGCGGGCGACAGCCGCCGCGGCGACACCGATGGCAAAAAGAGGAGTGTCCGATCGGCCCGGTTCCCGGCAGACACCTGCTGATCCGGATGACGCAAATGACACTCGAGGGCCGCGCGTCCGACCGGCACCGCCAGGCAGCAGCCCAAGAGCGGGCCAAGATCAGCGCCGACATGGAGCGCCGGTCACCAGCGTCACCGACGGTCCCGATCTTCGGCAGGACCGGGCCAGCAGCCGCCGTGGGCCGTGGGCCGCGCAGCCAGAATCATGACCGCGGTCAGGCAGGCCCAAGGGAACGCCAGACAACAGCGTCACCGACGGCCACGATCGTCGACAAAACCGGGCCAGCAGCCGCCGTGGGTCGCGCGGTCAGAATCATGACAGCGGCCCAGCAAGCCGAGAAGGAACGCCGGTCGGCCGTCTCACCACCCACCGGTCTTCCCGCCGTTGGGACCGAGCTCCAGCGACAGCAGCAGCAACGCCAGCCACAGGTTCCAGCGCAGGCGTCACGGGAGCGCTCGCATAGTTCCTAAAGGCCCTACCGCAGACACTGCAGTTCGTTCGAATCCGAACCCGTCGCTGACACCCCGGCTCCGCAAACCAGCGGAGGGAGAAACCACGAATCCAGTAGCCCACTCTATATCGTCGTCAACACCGCTGCTGCCAGCGGAGGTCGAAAGGACAAACTCAACGGCCCGCCCAAGGTCGCCGTCAACACCGCGGCCCCGCAATCCAGGCCGTCGTCCCCCGCAAGCCAGCGGAGGGCGGAAGGACGGACCCCGCGGATGTACCGCTAGCATCCAGGTGGTGGAGCGAGCCTTTGCCGGTCTCCCACCAAGCACCATCGCCGCTATCCGACGTGGAATCACGGGAGAGCTGCGCGATATGTCCCTCGGACAGACGAAATACTTCCGGCGGTGGATCCACAACCGACCCTTCGCTTTTGACCTTGACGCGCAAGGCCGGCTGACGGTAACCCCGGGCGAAGAAATAAAGCGACATCGCCGAAGGGGCCCCGGAAGTAAGAGGGAGATGTGACGCCCAAATTTGCCCAGTCAAATTGGGGGCACATTCTCCGCTCCGTCCCCTTCCCTACTCCCGTCACTTTTCCTACCCCAAACCCTTTCCATGAAGTAAATAGTTTTAGTTATATCAGTATTCCTTTTCTTATATTATTTTTGTCACTCTTTTATTTATATTGTTGAATTATTATAACTACCTTTAAGTTTATATTATATTAAAGAAATTAATTGTTAGAAATTAAGTAGACTTCTGATTTAGCCGCAAAGCACCGACCGGGTGCACCCCTGGGTGCACTCGATGAACTTTCGATTTTCGAAAATTAGAAGCCGAAGGTTGAAAGTAAGAAGAGCCGAGGGGCAGCTGCAGCCACGCGCGACCAACCTCGCTCTCTTTCTCTGATGACCGCCGCCGTGAACGGACCACCAGCGCAAGGTAATAAATTTTAATATATATTGTACGAGACCATATTCTCGCTGGTAGAAATCTGGGGCCGATTTCCGACGAGGAACTCGACGCCGAGAATTCTCACACGATATAAGTGTACATACCACCACCGTCCGGTTTTCTTGTTGTCCGTCCGTGGCGAGGAAAAGTAGAGACGAGACACTCCACAACGGCCATTGTTCGACGGTGACGCCAACGCGAAATCCACTCTCGTCGACCTGGATACGGAGAGGGAATCTTCAAAAGATACAAGCAGACCGGTCTGAATGCATGCACGATTCACCGCTACATCAGGTAGCGGTGATTAGACGTACTAAACCCTCTCCTCAACACACACACTGTCCTGTTTATGATCCCTGTGGTACTACCAGTTAAGGCATTCCGTCACAGGGGAGAAAGGAGCTAATCACTCCCCTTTATTATGGCACACTTTATTACGTGTTCTTTGTTATTCGAGCCCTTTCCTCGTTTCGCCGGGTGCACTTTATCATTTGCGTGATTATATTATTTGCTGTGTTCCAATTCTCTTCCGATAGTAGCATAAACCTTATGACGGACTCGACGGTTAAGGCTTCTGACATTTTTGCTTGCAAGACTTCTCTGGCCACATCAAATCGACCGCACTCTAATAGGATATGTTCCTCGTTTTCAGTGCTATTCTCATAAAAGCTGCAATATGGGTCATTGACATGTTTATACTTATATAGATACTCGCGGAAACATCCATGACCTGACAGGAATTGTGTCAGGTGGTGGTTTACATCGCCATGATTCCTTTCGATCCAGGGTTTTAGGTTTGGACTTACAGGTTAATCTGTAAGTCCATCTTCCTTGTTGTGAAGAGTTCCATCGTTCTTGCCATTCTCTGATGGCACATTCATCAGCGGTGATCCTGTTTTGGTTTGGTATTCCGTTAACTTTATTGTAGAATAGGGCGGCATTTCGTCTCGCTGCTATATCTATCGGTAACCGAAATGCTATGACATTAGCAGCATCACTTGACACTGTTTGGAATGCGCAGCAAATTCTCAGCGAGGACTGTCTGTAGGCCGAGTGTAGACCACTCATATATGTTTTGCAAGTGGTTGCCTTCGCCCATATAGGTGCTGCGTACATCATTATGGATGTGTTAACACTGGCGAGCAACGATCTTATTGGCTGTCTTGGTCCACCTATATTTGCTCCAACACGTGCCGCCTTTTCGCTTGTCGCACGCAGGTCTTCCTTAAAGGATAGCCTATGGTCAAGGAGAACCCCCAGGTATCTAATGGATGGGCTGGATGTTAAAGTGTGCCCGCCTACTCGTATATCATGTGTTTCAACTTTTTTGTGGCTACTGATAAAGACTGCCTCTGTCTTGTGCGCAGCCAGGTCCAGTTGTGCAGCATGTAGCCATTATTTAACCCTTTGAATTGTTGTATTACAGTTCCGTCCTTTACCCAGTTGTGGCTATTCGTGGAGATTTTATAAGGTTCGCTAATAATAAGGATATCAGTTTTCAATTCGATGGCCATTTGTGACAGGAGGTCTTGGCCTACTTCACAATGATTAAGGTTTATTTGTATGTACTTAACCTTGTTTTCCAGACATCTTTTGTACTGCTAGCTTATATTTGGGGCATCTTGGTCCGCATACATTTTTCGGTGTTTTTGCAATCCCTCGCCTTGTGTCCTTCGATTCCGCACTTGAGGCAGGCACTGGATCGGTCTGTCTTGCTTTGACAGTTCCTTCCTATGTGCCTATAGTCGAGGCATTTAAAGCACCGGATAGGTTTGATGTTTAGTCGCAGCCTACATCTTACCCATCCTATTCGAACGCAGGCGGCTTTTAGCAGCTCCTGTGAGTCTCCTACTGGGACGCTTATCAGGGCTGTCTGGGTCCAATCTCGTGTATGTCGGAGTGACTTTATAGCGCTGGTACTTAACATTCCAATGTTTGGGAATTGCTCTTTGAATGCACTGCAGATATCCTCTCGGGTTGTCACCTCGTCTAAATCTGAACACTCAATGACCACTTGGTGACTTAACGACCTTACATTTGCATATTCTTGCAGTGCACGTACAATGTTTTTTCTGTGTGAGACAGTTTGCAAGTCGGCTCGTCCCTTCAGCTGGAGTAAAAGCTCTCCTTTGGCAGTTTTCCGAATTTTTGTAACATTTTCTCCTAGCTCTTTTAGCTCCGGTTTGGATTTAATAATCTTCAACATGTCAGCATAGGATAAGTCATCTGTTTTCGTGATTATAATAGCGTCTGGTCGCGTGTGAACTATTCGTTCCTCCGGCTTTTTCCTGTTTACGACTGACCATTCGTTGTCGTTTTTAGCTGGTTCGAGGGCACCATTCCCCAGATTAGCTGATGCCTTCTTTTGCGACTCGTAAAGGACTACGGGGTTGTTTTCAGGCTTATGGGCTGTTTTGTCGCCCAGGACTGCTGCTTGTTTAGCCTTATTCGCTATTGGTAGCCGTTCGATCGGCCCTTCCATGTCGCGCTGACGTTTGTCATACGCCTTTCTCATCACACTTTCTTCGGGAGTGGTCTGGTCAGGTACGCAGTCCAGCTCTGGAAGTCCATCCGTCGCAAACCTCCACGCCAACTTTTTTTGCAATTTCGCGATTGAGCTGACGAGGTCCCTCATATCTATATCTATATATTTATTTTATTGTATTTTTATTTTATAAGGGTACTACTACTACTACTTGATTTATTATTTTATTTTAATTTATTTAGTTTAATTTTATTTATTTTATCTTATTTGATTATTATTTTATTTATGTTTACTTATTTTAATTTAATTTTGTTATTCTATTCTATTTTAACTTAATTTAATTTAACTTAATTTTTACTTAACTAATTTAATTTTATACAATTTTGTAAGATTTTGGGTCACCCTGTTGCTGGCCCTTCTGAACACCACCTTCTAGACGTCACTGACGGTAGACGCCTGTCGGACAGCTGGTTCGCTGCTCAGAATTTAGCGCGCAGTTGACTGACGTCTAGCCACCTACACTCACACAGTTTATTGTTTTTACGGTTTTTGTTGTTATTGTGGATTGTTGTTTTGGTTTTTATTATTTTTGCGAGAAAACTAACTTTTAATTTACACTACACAGGAGCCGTGGTCACCAGCTTTTTTCCACCAAGAATGAGGACGGCCACTAGAGCATCGGATTCTACCTGTGCTGGATGCTCGCGAGGTTTATTTTTTATTATTTAATTTAAAAGTTTATTAGCTCACAATTTCACCTTCTTTCACTTTCAGATTTTCTCAGTGTGTTCACGATCGTCGTAGTCGGTTTTCGGTCGTCGTTCACCATTTGCATCGCCACCGATGACACGTAGTACATCTGCCACAAGTACGTAGTACATCTGCCTCGCTCGTGATGGTTCCAGCATTCAACTCTGAAGTCGCCGGGGCCGAAAAATAGCCACCAGCAGTAACCTCTCACCAGATTCGGGCTTTGCTTGTGACGACGTCGCTGAGTTCGAAAATCTCTTCGAGTCACACACTCCGACAAAATAGCGAACATCGCCGGCGACGGGACATACGCTCAGAGCGGACGGTCCGAGTGCGAAACATAGCTTCGACTCGCACTCGCTCCCCGTGCATCGCCGGCGACGGCATACGCGCTCAGAGCGGTTGGTACGAGTTCGCAGCATCTCGGCGCCATCGAATTATTCCCTTCTCTGGCAACACCCCTCGATGTTTTGCTAATTTTTCTCTTCTTCTCTCCTGTGCAATTCATTTTTGTTTTATTTTTTAATTCAAACAATTCAGTTTAATGACAGGAAAAAATAAATGTGGCCAAGTTTTCAAAAAATTGTTAAGCGACTTGTCGTTCTTTGCCTATTCACTAATGAAAAAACACAGCTATTCTGTAGTTAGCTAATTACGTGGTTAAAGCTGACGTGTCGTGAACTAACGAGAAAATCTAAAGGAGAGGTCATAGGTATGGAAAAGTATATATATTCTTCATCAGCTTCAACACCTAATTTAGCTTGACCATCTGTCTGTCCGTCTGTCTGTGTAGAAACGGTGACTTGCAATTTTAGATTTGGTATTTTTCTATTAATAAGATTGTGTGTTCGAGCATTCGGGGGGTACCGCGGTTCGATTCTAGATTCCGCCAACATAAATTTTTCTTTACGACCTCCACCTGTCGGCCAGCCATGTTAAACTTCCGAGAGTATTAGCATTAAAAAAATCTTAAGAACACATTAAATAATTTTAAATACCGAAGTTAATTTGAAACACATTCATACTTGCTTGATTTCATTGAGTAGATTGAGTAGAGTAAGCAACCACTCGTTTTGGATTCGGCATAAACTGTAGGTCTCTTCATTGTTGTAAACGATTAAAACTTTATTTGTTATAATTAATTTCTTTCTAATTTATATACACATATGTACATATGTATAAATGACTTATCAAATAATATATATAGACTAAATATAATATATAATTTTTAATAATGACCAGAGTTATTATGCACATTTTTAGAACAACAATTATTAATTTTTGAATATTTGTTCTCAAGCGCTATAGATTCTTTAATATTTTGATATGATGAAAAAGAATCTTTCGATCTAGCTTGGCCAATTAATTCAACAGCTATTTCATGGAATAACTTCTCAACATTATCAGCAGCCTTCGCAGATGTTTCTAAGAAATACATATCGTGCTGCTTTGCAAATTCGTCTCCTATTTCTGAGGGTATTTCGCGATCGTCTCGGTCTATTTTATTGCCAACTAAAATTTTTATAACTTTAGAGTTGGCATATTCCTTAATTTCACGCAACCAATCCGGCAAACAGTCAAACGTTGGTTGACAACTGATGTCGTAGACAAGTATTAGTGCATGTGCAGAACGGTAGTAACTTTGTGTAATTGAACGAAATCGTTCTTGACCCGCGGTATCCCAAATCTGTAACTAAAAGATATTTCTTTTGCAATTGATATTTCATTAAAAGGAATCAATTGTTAATGCTTAGGTTATTCCTACTTTTATCATTTCACCGTCTACTTCAACAGTTTTTATCATGAAATCAACTCCTATAGTTGCACCTTGTCCTGGTGGAAACAATCCTTGGGTAAACCTTCTCACAAGACATGTTTTACCAACTCCAGCATTTCCAATTAGAACAATTTTGAACAAAAATTTGTAGTCTTCCATAATCTGGAAAAATGATAAAAAAAAATTAAATATTTTATAAAACATCTCTATACTCTATTGGTACTTTATGCAGTTATTCGGTTGATACAATGGCAGATCGAAACATTCACGACACCACTCTTACACGATTCTGTGGTCTGTTGTCATCTCATCGTAACCCGATCCACTGCCCCCTTTGGCTCGATTAGCATATGCATATTTTAAAATCTATTATTTCTTTAATTACAATGAATTCATAGTCATTAATTTATTAAAAAACCCTACTCATAAACTTGGTCTGTCCATCACGTAATCGGTTTCTGAAACCTGAATAAAGAAGCTCCATAAGGTGGAAGCTGATAGTCCACAGGCTGTCTTTCAAACGCGTCGGAAGAACCACGATCCCCCAATTAGACGACCAGAATGACGGAAATCATTGATACATACGAACTTATAGAATGTTCACACGAAGTTGATGTTCGGCTTATGAGTACTGTCAAATTTTTTTAATATTCTTTTATTTGCAATCTATTTATAATAATAAGTAAATTTGATGAATTATATTTAACAGAGTTATATGAACTTCACTAAGTCCAAAAATACAATGAACATTAACAACACCTTAAATAGAAAAGAATAATAAAATTACAAAAGCTATATGTACATATTTATTAAATACTTGTTATCTAAATGGTAAATATAGTGTATAATATCTCTTGTCTTTTAATTTCATTAGTATCATCAAGAAGTCTTATAACTTGAGTGTTGGTGTAATTACTAAGTCTAATAAGGTATCTTGAGCAGAAGTTATTTATTTCTTTTTTAACAAAAGAGACATTGAGATCTTTATGAATTTCATTGTTTGTGATAAACCAAAGTGCATTAACAATTTGCCTCAATATTTTAGATTGAAAACGTTGTAAAGTTTCAATATTGGGATTACTTGCTGTACCCCATAATTGAATTCCATATGTTGTCCTTCCGTTTGTAACGCATTAAAGGAGAGGTCGTAGGTATGGAAAAGTATATATATTGTCCGTCTGTCTGTCGGTGTGTCTGTCTGTAGAAATAGATTTTCTGAAGAAGCGGTAAAAGATACTGAGTTGAAATTCTGGACTTAGTATTTTTATATTAATATGCTACTTGTATGTAAAAATGGAAATCGGTCCACGGACACGCCCACCTCCCATATAACGCAAAAGTTTAATATGGAATATCTTGTGATCTATGACATATATCGAAATGAAATTTTGTGTGTGGTCATGTTCCATTGATGCGAGTTTACAAATCAAAAATGGATAATATCGTCAAATGGACACGCCCACCTCCCATATAACGCAAAAGTTTAATATGGAATATCTTGTGATCTATGACATATATCGAAATGAAATTTTGTGTGTGGTCATGTTCCATTGATGCGAGTTTACAAATCAAAAATGGATAATATCGTCCAATGGACACGCCCACCTCCCATATAACGCAATAGTTTAATATGGAATATCTTGTGATCTATGACATATATCGAGATGAAATTGTGTGTGTGGTCATGTTCCATTGATGCGAGTTTACAAATCAAAAATGGATAACATCGCCCAATGGACACGCCCACCTCCCATATAACGGAAAAGTTGAATATGGGATATATGATGAACTATGGTTTTTGCGTGTGTACGATACGAGTTTACATGCTAAAAATGGAAAAGACCGACTAACTAACAAGCTACAGCTCAGCTTAAAAGCTACAGCTCAATGTTGGCTATATGGTAAACCATATAGACAGTTATTAGATTAGAGTGAATCTCAATGGACGCCCATAAAAAATTGATTATATTCATTCAATATAAACGTAATGAGCAGGTGAAGATTGAGAGAATACAATTTGTAATTGTACCTGCTGAAGGGATCACAATCCACAAAACCAGGGAGCTACATATTTCCAAATGGCTATTCATCTTCGAAGTGGAATCAGTCACGCGGCACTATATGTTGCTTATAGTAGCGCAGCAAGTTCTTCTGGACTTTATATTGTTGGAAATTTCAACCCTCCTAAGTCTTTTGTTGAATCAGATTTTGTGCCCATTGAAATGAACATCTAAAATCGGAAAAGCAACTAAAGGCACATTATGATTTTATGGCACACAAAAAATCATCGATTCAATTATTCTTCCATAAATTGTAGAACTTTAATGCACACTTCCAAGATTTACCAATAGCTCAATGGTTCAAACATCATAACTACTTCGTTTTGTGGAAACATGGGCCCTTTAATATACTATAATACTATAATATTCCTAACTTCACACAATCGCCGCAAAAAGGGTATAATGGTTTTTGAAAAACGAATATAGCTTCAAATACATAATTTCTCTTTGAAAGAGACCACAGTTGTGAAAATCGCACGATGGAGTTAATAGCATTGAAGTGTAATGAAGCATTTTCACTAATTAATGATAGAAATTCACAGTTTTTCCTTTAATAAACGTTGTATGCAGGGTGTAGGGTATGTAAACTTCGCCCTGGCCGAAGTTAACAGATTTTGCCTGGCTGGACCAGGCGCTAGTTAAACATAAATAATAGACCACTATGCCAGATTCGATCAAAAGCTTGCTGAACATCCAAAAACACACCAGAGCAATATTTTTTTGTTTTCAGGGAATCAATAATGACTTTTACGATACGGTGGCATTGTTTAGGTGTGCCGTGATTACTTGGAAATCCAAATTGATATTTAAGTATAATATACTGTTTTTCTAGAATAGGTAATATTTTTCTTATAAATATTCATTCGAGTATGTTACTAATAAACTAATCAGTCTATAGGACGAGACAAGGTTCTCTGGTTTGTTAGGCTAGAGAATCATTATAATTTCAGCACACTATAAGCGTTAGCAGCAGAATACCGTTTTTTAGGTAAAGATTTATATACTTTGGCATCTAACTTGTCAAATTCAGGAGTTTTGGTGTTATTCAACATTTTTATTTCAGAACGAACTTTATTAGGGGAAATATGTTTCAATGGTAAAGCCATTTCATAAGGAATGTCTAAAAAGTTCACGATATCGGTGGGTGCTATTTATATCAAATGGTTGAAAACTTTGTTCTAAGTGTTCAGTAAAAGCCTTAACTTTAGAAAAACTTGATCTGCAAGTTCCGCTGGCGTCTTTTATTGGAACGTTACGTTTTCTAGGACGTTTTAAATATTTAGTAGCTCTCCAAAGTTTGTACTCATCGTTATTGCAACAGTTCAGATTTTTCATATAATTTCCTAAAGTATCATTTTTAATTTCATTAAGTCGTTGTTTCAGTTGATTTGATGCAAAAATAAGGTTACTTTTATCTCAAGGATTTCTACTTATTTTCCAAATTCTTCTTAACTATATACTAGATATGATAACAGTGATATTTATTTTGAATAGGTTCATTGATTGGTGTAGACAAAAAGGCTGCTTCATGAATTAAAATCGTGAATTTGTCAAGTGCATTGTCTAGTTCGCTACCACCCTTTAACGGTATATTAAGATTAATATTTTTATCTATCCAGCATTGAAAGCATTTATCAGTTTTTGATGAAAAAAGTTGGTTAGATTTACAGTTTAAAGTGTTTAACGTCGTATTAAAATTCATGATAATTGCTGAATGATCTGAACGTAAAACTAGAAGGACCGACACTTTGTATATACCTAGATTGCCCGAAAGCAGTCAAAATGACTGCCTTGTAAAAGAATAACAAATGTGTAAAGAAATTGGTTAAATATTATTTTTTTATATTTTTCATATTATTAACACTTTATTCGACATTTCTTTCATAAATTCTGAGTGAAAAATATATACAATAATCACGTTATTAGAACATGTATCATTACCTAAAGATTTGAATAAGAAGTAATAGTTTCGCTTATTGAGCAACTGCAACTCATCAAGTATCGACAATTTATCACATATTTACGAGTTATTATATGACGGCAATTTTTCAATATCGAGACGAACTGATCATATAAGAAATGTACTAAATTTAATAATAAGTCATTTTAAGTCAAGTTAAATACTAATTTAATAAATGCATTTATATGTCGTGATCTATGACATATTGTGATCTATCTTGTGATCTATGACATATATCGAGATGAAATTGTGTGTGTGGTCATGTTCCATTGATGCGAGTTTACAAATCAAAAATGGATAACATCGCCCAATGGACACGCCCACCTCCCATATAACGGAAAAGTTGAATATGGGATATATGATGAACTATGGTTTTTGCGTGTGTACGATACGAGTTTACATGCTAAAAATGGAAAAGACCGACTAACTAACAAGCTACAGCTCAGCTTAAAAGCTACAGCTCAATGTTGGCTATATGGTAAACCATATAGACAGTTATTAGATTAGAGTGAATCTCAATGGACGCCCATAAAAAATTGATTATATTCATTCAATATAAACGTAATGAGCAGGTGAAGATTGAGAGAATACAATTTGTAATTGTACCTGCTGAAGGGATCACAATCCACAAAACCAGGGAGCTACATATTTCCAAATGGCTATTCATCTTCGAAGTGGAATCAGTCGCGCGGCACTATATGTTGCTTATAGTAGCGCAGAAAGTTCTTCTGGACTTTATATTGTTGGAAATTTCAACCCTCCTAAGTCTTTTGTTGAATCAGATTTTGTGCCCATTGAAATGAACATCTAAAATCGGAAAAGCAACTAAAGGCACATTATGATTTTATGGCACACAAAAAATCATCGATTCAATTATTCTTCCATAAATTGTAGAACTTTAATGCACACTTCCAAGATTTACCAATAGCTCAATGGTTCAAACATCATAACTACTTCGTTTTGTGGAAACATGGGCCCTTTAATATACTATAATACTATAATATTCCTAACTTCACACAATCGCCGCAAAAAGGGTATAATGGTTTTTGAAAACGAATATAGCTTCAAATACATAATTTCTCTTTGAAAGAGACCACAGTTGTGAAAAT
The DNA here is from genome assembly GCA_017309665.1 of Coelopa frigida. Taxonomy (NCBI): domain Eukaryota; kingdom Metazoa; phylum Arthropoda; class Insecta; order Diptera; family Coelopidae; genus Coelopa; species Coelopa frigida. The sequence continues at coordinate 31,402,407 of CM029565.1, forward strand.
CGCACGATGGAGTCAATAGCATTGAAGTGTAATGAAGCATTTTCACTAATTAATGATAGAAATTCACAGTTTTTCCTTTAATAAACGTTGTATGCAAGGTGTAGGGTATGTAAACTTCGCCCTGGCCGAAGTTAACAGATTTTGCCTGGCTGGACCAGGCGCTAGTTAAACATAAATAATAGACCACTATGCCAGATTCGATCAAAAGCTTGCTGAACATCCAAAAACACACCAGAGCAATATTTTTTTGTTTTCAGGGAATCAATAATGACTTTTACGATACGGTGGCATTGTTTAGGTGTGCCGTGATTACTTGGAAATCCAAATTGATATTTAAGTATAATATACTGTTTTTCTAGAATAGGTAATATTTTTCTTATAAATATTCATTCGAGTATGTTACTAATAAACTAATCAGTCTATAGGACGAGACAAGGTTCTCTGGTTTGTTAGGCTAGAGAATCATTATAATTTCAGCACACTATAAGCGTTAGCAGCAGAATACCGTTTTTTAGGTAAAGATTTATATACTTTGGCATCTAACTTGTCAAATTCAGGAGTTTTGGTGTTATTCAACATTTTTATTTCAGAACGAACTTTATTAGGGGAAATATGTTTCAATGGTAAAGCCATTTCATAAGGAATGTCTAAAAAGTTCACGATATCGGTGGGTGCTATTTATATCAAATGGTTGAAAACTTTGTTCTAAGTGTTCAGTAAAAGCCTTAACTTTAGAAAAACTTGATCTGCAAGTTCCGCTGGCGTCTTTTATTGGAACGTTACGTTTTCTAGGACGTTTTAAATATTTAGTAGCTCTCCAAAGTTTGTACTCATCGTTATTGCAACAGTTCAGATTTTTCAGATAATTTCCTAAAGTATCATTTTTAATTTCATTAAGTCGTTGTTTCAGTTGATTTGATGCAAAAATAAGGTTACTTTTATCTCAAGGATTTCTACTTATTTTCCAAATTCTTCTTAACTATATACTAGATATGATAACAGTGATATTTATTTTGAATAGGTTCATTGATTGGTGTAGACAAAAAGGCTGCTTCATGAATTAAAATCGTGAATTTGTCAAGTGCATTGTCTAGTTCGCTACCACCCTTTAACGGTATATTAAGATTAATATTTTTATCTATCCAGCATTGAAAGCATTTATCAGTTTTTGATGAAAAAAGTTGGTTAGATTTACAGTTTAAAGTGTTTAACGTCGTATTAAAATTCATGATAATTGCTGAATGATCTGAACGTAAAACTAGAAGGACCGACACTTTGTATATACCTAGATTGCCCGAAAGCAGTCAAAATGACTGCCTTGTAAAAGAATAACAAATGTGTAAAGAAATTGGTTAAATATTATTTTTTTATATTTTTCATATTATTAACACTTTATTCGACATTTCTTTCATAAATTCTGAGTGAAAAATATATACAATAATCACGTTATTAGAACATGTATCATTACCTAAAGATTTGAATAAGAAGTAATAGTTTCGCTTATTGAGCAACTGCAACTCATCAAGTATCGACAATTTATCACATATTTACGAGTTATTATATGACGGCAATTTTTCAATATCGAGACGAACTGATCATATAAGAAATGTACTAAATTTAATAATAAGTCATTTTAAGTCAAGTTAAATACTAATTTAATAAATGCATTTATATGTCGTAAAAAAAGTCACAAAGTTTTAAGAAAGTGTGACATTATATACATACTTTTTTTTCTGATTGAAATTAAAAAGCAGTCAAAATGACTTGCTTGGGCAATCTAGTGTTAAATCATCATTATCTATGATATCTAGGACGTGGTTCGCAATCCCATGGTAAACCAAGAAGTCAAGCAAATCATGTATTGTTCTAGGGTCACTGGGCGGTTTGTGGGTCTACCAGTCGATAATGTAGAGTAATGATTCTTTGATATGCATTTGAAGAGTTATTTTTTCTTAGTATTAGCCAGCACCCGAACAAGGATGTTTTGAGTTATAATCTCCACCACCAAGACTTTTAAAAAATGCTTCAATTGGGAACAGCTGATTTTATATCTTGGAGGGCAATAAATAGCAACAATTAAAATAGCGAAATTGTTACACTTGATTTTAACTCCCGCAGATTGAAGATATGTTTTACAAACAGGGTCCATGACTTCAAATTTTAAAGTAGATTTTATTATTTAAACTGCACCAGCATCTGGGTAATTTACAAAAATAACATAAAAGTCTCTGATTTTTAAATGAGATCGAGAGGTAAAATGACGGGAAAGCCCATTGGCATTCCATGCTGGGATTCTAAGATCTATTTGCATAATTTAGTAATAGGTATTGACATCATATTCAATAATGAGTTCGTTAGTTCCTACATTTAGCTGTGGAGTGGTCAAGTCCACATTTAACACATCTACAGTGTGGCCAAATTGTTGGCATCGACAGCATTGAATTAATTCATTAGTTTTGAGTGGTGGCTCAACTATGCAATTAGTACGTGTTATATTTTCTTTGACTTCGCACGTGTGTTGTCATCAACACTGCGGTTTTTATTGAAAAAAAGTAGTATTTCCTATAATTCCTTTTCCCTGATATCATATTCATTCCAACACAATGAAAAAACAATAGAAAGAAAATGTGTGTAATGTGAAAAAAGATTAAGTCGTATGAACGTCGTTACGGTATTCACACCGACCACCACCGATTTGTCATTTACGTGTTGTGTTTTGTATGGGATTCTTATATTTTTGAAAAATTTTTTTAAATTGATAGTAAGTTCATTTTTAAAAAATTGGTATCGAATATAAAATATATTCTATAATGTCAGAAAGGAAAAAATGGGAACAACCGATTGAGGCGCCATTTACCCCCACTCCCCCACCCATTTCATTTTTGATTTTTCCCTAAAAAAAATGGCATCCCTAAACATCTGACAAGCATAAATGGTAAAGATGTCGGAACACGATGAAAAGTAAGAAAATTTTTATGAAATAATATAATTTTTACACTTTTTATACTCACCCTTATTCCGGTTGTCGTCGACGATTCGAAAAACTAACGACGACGATAGAAAATGACTTTTCGGTATTCTGATTGTCGTTTTTGCTAAGTGACGATAGCTAGGTGACGACTGACAGCATTGCCTATGAATTGAACGACGACGACGACTCGGAAATCGTCGTTTTCTATCGTCGAAATTTTTACTGACGAGAGCTGACGACTCATATGGAAATAACCTAATTTTGAAGGTATTTTTGCAAAATTGGGCATGAGGAGCAATTGAAATTTTATGTACGCGGCTAAACAGCGATAAGAACAACGGCGAAAATCTGTAATCGGGATGGTGCTTTAGGGAGGAGTGTCATATTAAGGAGATATTTAAAAGACATTAGCCATGAGCTTGATGAACCTATGGGATGTTCGACCATTGAACTACACCCACAATTTTTATCCCTCGAGTCAATTAATGGTAGCTCTTCTCCTGAGTCTCGACACCCATCTGCATGGAACCATACGGTTCAGCAAAAGCAACATGAACATCATGTAACTCGTGTAAAGCAATCTCTCTGCACTAATTGAACCGGTGGATGTTATTGAGGAGGGGAGGCCGCGACTCAGTGGCTAAGTGTGTAGCCTACGAGTCAGCGAGCCGCGATTCGATCCCCGGTTCGAACCCGGCTCCGCCAATATAAATTTTTCTTTACGGCCTCCTCCGCTCCAATGAATACAACATTGGACATTGGTCAAAGCCCCACTCGCTTGAAAGACCAATAATTTGTATTTTTGTGCTTGGGTGTTATAGAGGACACCTATTGTCATTCCAACTACATTCCTGGCTTGGGAATGTTTTTGATTGTATATGGTGTGCATATGCTAACCTATATGGGGTCAAAAGATACAGATTCAAATTGAAAATAAATTAAATTCACTGTGTCAGTTCTGAAAAAATTCAAAAATTCAAAATTCAGCTGTCACATTGTACTAAAATTTCGATACCTAGTCGTCGACGTCTCGTCTTTCAAATATAATACGAGATAACTGACGAGGCGAGGACGACGACGAGACGACGACGAAATCGTCGACGAGAGAAAGTCGTTGACGACGACGACAACCGGAATAAGGGTGATTTACTAAGCGCAAATTGGACAAAGGCGGACACTTTATAGTTCCTAAAGTGCTACGCCTCAAGAAAATAAGAGTACACATTCGAAAAAAAACGGCAAAAAAAAAAAAAAAAAATGCGTCGTCGATTCGACAAAGAATTTCTTACTAGGATTAATTAGTAAATTGTAAATGCTTTCAACAACTTTTTATTTTAGAATACAAACACAACAAGCGCCAAGTTAGAGAGCAAGATGACTTAGAGGCGCATAAGTCTGCAAAAGACAACTCGAAGATAACAGGATCAGCTGCATCCACTGATCAATATATGGAAGAAATGGATGAGATATTTGGGATGAGGCCATAGTAGTATAGTATTATATGTCCACAGCACAAATTTAGGAATGTAACCATTGAAGTTTTGGGACCGTAACCTCACATGGTTTCAATCATTTTTGGTGAGTTAAATAATAAACTTATAGAATTTATTTTAATGTATATTCTTAATTTAGAAGATGTTGAATATTTAGCGGAACCGATATACACCTCCTTCGATATCTGCATCACCCAGTCCTTCGAATCCTGACCCAATACGTCTACTCAACTTTACTCGCTGCTGTGTACATTGAATATTTTATATATTTCCCATCTAAGTTGGCGCTTGTTATATTTGTATTATAAAATAAGTTCTATATATTAAAAAAAATTTTTAAAAATTTAAACAAATAATTTAAGAAAACTTTAATTTAAATAAAAATAAAAGACTGAACTATAGTTAAATTTGTCGTCTGTTTATTATAAATTTATAATACAATTGATTTGTATTTAATTAATTTTTTCTATTTTTAGCTCTTGTTTACTTTTTGCTATCAACGAAAAAGTAATGCTGCCAAGTTCGGTTTTGTATTGGCAATACTCGTTTTTTTGTCACGTTGATAGCTATCCAATACACGGGACAAAAGAAACACAGCTAATGTAAATATAAAAGTTTAACAAAAATAATTCAATTCGAATTGAGGGCCATTACAAAAACGCACAACACCAATGATTGCTAGTAGCTCGGTCCAAGCCCCTCGAGGGCTGTAAAGACCAATAATTTGTATTTGTAATTAATTCGAACAATTCAGTAGAATAATTGGAAAAACACTATGACGTTGTTTTAAATGTGGTAAAGAAATATTTTACATTTGAAGAAAACTTTAATGAAGTCTTGTAGAGGGAGATATTCCAACCAGAGAACTGCAAGCTTTTTATATCTTACGATATACTCATAAGTAAAGCGAAGAGAGTATATACTCACAGCGCAACCAAAGCGATATAGTCAGGGTATGAATTTCTCACATACTCAGAGTATGAAATGTACTCGTACTCGAATTATACCCTACCTAATATACTTCTTGTTTGTTAGGTATGAGGTACAGGTAAACATTATTCATTAATACAAGAACAATAAATTATTATAAATTATATTTATTTATTCATTTTAAAGTTATAGCCCTTAAATTGACAAAAAAGTTTGACAACTTTGACTCCACTAAAGTCTTCGTACACTGAAGCATTCACTTGCGCTTCGATCACTTGCGCTTCGTATGAGGTACAGGGTAGACTTGTTTATTAAACATTATTCATTAATACAAGAACAATAAATTATTATAAATTATATTTATTTATTCATTTTAAAGTTATAGCCCTTAAATTGACAAAAAAGTTTGACAAATTTGACTCCACTAAAGTCTTCGTACACTGAAGCATTCACTTGCGCTTCGATCACTTTTTCTGAGAATCGTTCGTTGGAGATATACGGATCTTTGAAAAAGGGAATAAACGAAATACGTGCGACATATTCCATGACACAAATTCCGCTAACTACATGCATGCAACTGGATAAAGGCCAGGATAAGCTGACGACCCACTCAATTTAAGCTGTAAATCACGGTGGCGAAGTTATATTAATATAGGCCACCCTGGCTTTAATATGCATCAGAAACTTGGAAATAATGAATTGTTGAGTACACGTTTCCATTCTGATAGAAATTTGTAATCAATTTGTTGGAAAATTGGGCGTGGCAGAGATGTTTTACATTCAGCAATATAATCTCCCTAAGGAAATGGCCCATTATACTAAAATTTACTTGTATATATCTGTGGACTTTTGACAAAACAACTTAAGTCGAGATAAGATAATTTACAAAATTTTGTTTATTTTTTTATTTTTATTTTTGTTTTACATTTTTACTATAATACAATATTTTTACTTATATTTAAATAAAAAATTTAGTGTACACTTTATTTTTTATTATTCGCTCTCCTCAAGAATTTTAATATCAGACATAAGTTGTTTTGTCAAAAGTCCACAGATATTATTGTCTGCATAAGCTTTTGGATCACTCTTCAAATATATATCCACGACTGCCTCGATCACTTCCTCCATTCGCCTGCGTTGCTTGTATCGCATTTACTAATTTCATGGATATTATTCTCGCTCCGTCGATTTTATTCTGTGAATGTTTTTATTCTTCGCTTCTTGGTAATCTCATATTTGCTGCTACAGGGATTCTAGCCTAATGCTCTCTCTCCGTTATACTAATTTTTGCAACAGTGCTATGTTCCGAAGATCGGTACCTTTACTATATGGACATATCCAATTCTACCTTGTTACCATAATCGATGGCTCTGTAATTAACCTCTGAACTTTTATTCACAGATAAGTCAGTAGCACTCAAAGATTTGGGCTACTAGGAATGTATAGGTTGGGCGCCATATTATTATGATCCCTAGTAACGGCTAACTGACTCGATGTTTTGTGTAAAATCCATACCGTTCGGTTTTCAAATAGGTATATTTCATAAAAACATGTATAGGGATATTTAATTGCAAAAAAAATCCATTTGGTAAAAATTCGAGAAGGGTTTATTATAAAAAACTAGAAATTTTTAGACTTAAGTATTTTTGTTAAAATTATAAATGTAAAATCATCTTACCTAAGTCAACTTAAGTTATTTTGTAGCAACTAAAAATGGGTTTGAACGATTCTTAAGTCAACTTAAGCTGTTTTGTTCGCTGAAAAAATGTTCAAAAATGTATTTTTACTTTTCTTATGTATACATAAACTATTCTGTTAAAATTCTTTTGGACACATTCCAAACTTAAAATTTAACCAAAATAACTTAAGCCTTTCGAGAAATGACTATATACACTCCGCGTCACATGAATAGAAGCACACAAATGTTTTTCGATAACAGCTCAAAACTGTGTTATTGGTTTTTACCTGGTTCCTGAGACAAAAAAAAATTGTTCATACAATTGATTCAGAAACAATTCAGAAAATTTACCATTCATCAGCAAAGTAACTGATCGTATAGCGAAACTTTGGCTGCTGTTTCTATTCAAGTGACGCAAAAAATAAGCAGTTCACTTTCAAAAGTTTTAAGCTGTCATCGAAAAAAATTTTTGTGTTTCTATTCATGTGACGCGGAGTGTATTTATATATTTTATATATTATTATATATTTTTTCTAGTTGGCCGATATGAACCCAGGTCACACGAAAAGTTGATCCTAATATAATCCTAATATTTTATATTTTTATATCTGTATTTTTTATTTAATTACAATCAATGCTTATCTCTATTTCGTAAATACCAATTCCCACCAGACTTGCTTCAGGGTCCTCTTTCAGTGACAAATACTACTCACAGACCGTATCTGTCCCATACGAAATCGGCTCCTGAAACCTGATTGAAGGATATCTTTTAAGTGGATAATAATGGGCCACAGGCCGTCTTTCACGCGCGTTTGATGAACCAAGAGTTAACCCTCGAGGACATCGACAAATTAGACCACCGGTAGGACTAAGGGTGTCCAAAAAATGTGTTATATATAACATATTTTATATTGTCATTACATAATAACTCGTAAATATGTGATAAATTGTTGATACTTGATGAGTTGCAGTTGCTCAATAAGCGAAACTAGTACTTGAAACTAGAATCTTTAGGTTCTAATAAGGTGTTTATTGCATTTATTTCTCGCTCAAAATTTGTGAAAGAAATGTTGAATGAAAAAAAAATAAAATAAAATAAAAAATAATATTTCACCAATTTCTTTACACATTAGTTATTCTTGAACAAGATGTCGGCCTTTCTAGTGTTAATAAATACGAACGTAAATATAAAATCTCCAAATAATAATTAACACTAGAAAGACCGACACATTGTATATACCTAGATTGCCCGGTATATACAATACGTATACACATACGTATATACCAGAAATGAAGGAGGGGGAAGTTAAATACTAATTTAATAAATGCATTTATATGTCGTAAAAAAAGTCAAAAAGTTTTAAGAAAGTGTGACATTATATACATACATTTTTTTCTAATTGAAATTAAAAAGCAGTCAAAATGACTTGCTTGGGGAATCTAGTGTTAATAAACCAAATATCATAATAACTTAAAAATACTTTTTTTTATTTAAATTAAGAATAACAAAAACATGAATACAGACTCTTGACATTCAATCCAATTCCCACGTTGTAATGTATTCGATTGAACGTGTTAGTTAGACTCGGAGCCTTGGTGTACTCGAATGTAGCCATTTGAGTGGGTACCGTCGATCATGTTGGAGTGACACGAGTTATCGTCGATTTTCTCTACGTTTCTTTTCCTCTTATGCCTAAAGCTCTTTAGTTGTCTTATAAAAAGTTTTGCGGAGGCGTAAGTATTTCACCTTCTACTCTCCGCGGCATTCGGCGTTGCCACCTTATTTCCAGAAAGCTGATCGGAGCACTCAGTATGTTGCCACCTAACAAACGATAATACAATTTATGTTACTAACTATATTACTTTATTTTTGTCTATTCATCGCCACTATCACTTTGCGATCCGAACACGGCGCGGGCTTATTTAAACTGTGCGGATATTTTCTTTTCGAGATCCCCCGACCCTTGTGCGTTGTCTTCTTTATTAAATCACGGAGCTTTGACAACATTCCAGGTTCGGAATTCTGGGGTACATTGATTTCCTCTGAGTGGAGTCTAATAAGTTGAGCAACATTTCCTTCGCTGACTACTTCTGACATTCAGCCATTTTGCCAGTAGCAAATAATATTGGAAACTTCTCAGACAATACTTTGTTGTGTGTATTAAAAGGCTTCGAATAACCCCTTTTTATTCAACAAATCGAGCAAGTAGCCTCTTTTGAATTCACCAAAATCAAAGTAGCAGATTTAAAGTACTATGAAATTTAAAAAAATTTCACATGGAATTGGTTAGATCACAGAGAGTTTGCAATAAAGTATATTATTAACCCCATCATTATGTGTTGAGACCAGAGAGCAGGGGTCCGAAAACCTTTTTTTCAAATCGTGTATAATATTAATATATTCAAGAAAGTTCTTTAGTCATCGTAAACGATAAATATCTATTACGATACAAAATTTCTCTTCACAATAGTTCTTCATCGCTAAGATAAAATTTCGTTCTCAAACAAAAACCATTTTGAACGAACGCAGGACTATCGCGAACCAATTCCAGGAATCATTCATGCATTTGTTCGCTGAGAAAATAAATTTTCGTGGAGAGAAAAAAACCGTTTTCGTGTAGAGAAAAGAAACAGCTTCGCGAAGAAAAAAAAAACGTTTTCGGGGGAAAAACGTTTTGACGCAAACGATATTTTCTTCTTGTTCGCGACAAGTATTTTTATATTATCGAACAAAATAAAAAAATGTATTTGCGTAGAAAAAAGTTCTAGTTCGCGATCGCGAAGTATTTTTCATGATAAAAATATTGCTAATGATAAGTTCGATCACAAAGCCTCTTCAAATATATCATTGAGTTACGTACATATGTCACTACATTTCAATACGCATCATTGTCACTTTTTGTTTCTCACCACACGATGCTCAACTCGTCGTGTGTGGTCGAAGGGAAGTCTTCGCACGAACGCTGATGAGAGCAGATCATTCCTTATTATCTTATTGTATTCCTTTTATAAATATATTTTGTAATTGATCTTAAATAAATGTACAAATAATCTCGGTTTAATCGGTTTTATTTGTAAGAAAGACATTTGCGAATTTGTGAAAAAAATTGATTAAGACTGAAGAAAAAAAAATGGATCGTTCGATTAAAGAGCTGAAAGCTATTCTGCGCCGTCTGAATATGAAGACGTCAAGTGCGAAGAATGAGCTAGTTATGCGTCTTAAGGAGTGCGAAACTGAAGACGTAGCCAAGGCTATAAAGGACATGGACGAGTCAGAGGACGAGATCGTCGAAGGCAGTGTTGTTAAAGAGCTGACGGGTGAGATCGATAATCTTCACAAGACGGTGGAATTATTGGTACAGCAGTTAGGAAGAATTTGTCCACAGTCGCAGCAAAGTGCCGAAAATGTAACCGCCGCAGCATCATTGTCGCTGCCGACAGCGAGAGTCATGGTAGAAGAGTTGCTGGTGTCGTTGGATGAGAACTGCGCCGAGGTGCCAGAGTCGCAGCCGTTGGTGAGTAAGTCGAATGTTCTTTCGCTGTGTGGATCTGCACCCGCAACAACAAATTCCTGTTTGAACATGCCAATAGTTGCATAATGCATAGCTGCATTAGCTGCGACGACGGCGAACGGCTGTCGGTCGGTCCAGCCAGGGCATGCAGAAGCGTATGTATCGCCTTTGGTTAACAGTAGTAGTGTGCTGATGAGGAGAAACAACAAAAACAATAGTCAAGGAACGGTAAACGCAGGCGGCCATGATGTGTCGTCGTTTGAAATGAACAACAACACTACAAACTCTAACATTGTCGAAAATTAATGTGTATTCCCGTACACTTGTGGTGGTAGAAACGTTCCACAAATCAGTAGTAACCCAGTTGGAAATAGAAACGTGCGTGATATGATCCATGTCATGCCAGATTTTAATCCGTGTGGTGTCGAACTATCGTCAATTTGTAGAACGTATTGAACAATTAACTATGGCTTATGGATGGAGTGAAAATTTGATATTGTATGCCATGTAAAATAAAGGGTACAGCTTAAATGTGGATCAACGCGATGCCGGTGTTCCACAAATGGAGTGAATTTGTAGAGGCGTTACTGTTGGATTTTCCGAGTATGGTAAATTATGCTGAGGTCAATATGCAGATGATGCGTTCGCGAATAAGCAAAAATGAGTTGCTGGTAGAATATTACTATCGTATGACGTTGGGACGTAGTGGTCGTCTGTATGATGTCGCGATTATGACGTATAGTAGCGAGCATTAAAAACTTATGGGACTTATGATCTTCGATCAACTCTCTTTTCTGATAACGGTAATTTCTTCGGCTCTCTTTTGGTTTTTTTTATTCGCATATGGTGCAATAAAAAAAAAACATAACTTGGTTGAGTTTACTCAAGTGCAATTTTTATTGCTCGCACAAAAAAGGAACTATTTTCACTAAATTGCAAAGAAATATGATTGCACTTGAGTAAACTCAACTAAGTTATGTTTTTTTTTTGTTTTGCACCACATGCTAATAAAAAAACCAAAAGAGAGCCGAAGAAATTACCGTTATCAGAAAAGAGAGTTGATCGAAGATCATAAGTCCCTGCGTTTCATTTTTAATGCTCGCTACTGTATATTATCAATTACTTATTTGACGAAGGGCTCAGAAGAACTTTATCAGCTATAATATATTCATCAATATATTCATCGCCAATAATCCTGGTACCAAAGCCGAACGGAGAAGATCGTCTTTGTATGGACTACAGAGAACTTAATGCCATTACCCATAAACAACCATGGCCAATGCCGTCTGCACAGAATGTTCTGTCAACTTTGGGTGGAAAAAATTATTTCACTACGCTGGATCTGTTATCCGGATATTACCAGATTGAAATTGAAGAAGAATCCAGACACTTAACAGCTTTCGTTACTCACAGTGGACACTATGAGTTCAATCGGGTTCCATTTTGATTTAAAAATGCGCCGAGTTCGTTTCAGCGTATGATGGCGAAAATCATAGCGCCGATGAGAGATAAAGTGGTGAGTTACATTGATGAGGAATAATCGCTTCTGAATCATTCCAGGAAGGCCTACGAAATGTCGAGGAATTCAATGCCTGATGTGAGAAGGTGGGTTAACGTTAAGACCGTCGAAATGTTCATTCATGATGAACGAGGTGGAGTTTTTGGGGCATGTGCTCTGTGCCAGAGGAGAGATGCCTGGCCGTTTAAAAACATTGGCTGTACATAATTACCCTACACCGAACGATGTCACAAAAGTTAGAAGATTCTTGGGATTGTCAGGATTTTTCCGCAAGTTCATCCCGGCGTATGCACATATTGCCGCGCCGCTGATCTGACGAGAAAGGACGTACCATTTAACTGGACGGAAGAGTGTGAGAAAGCATTCCGTTGTCTGATCCGAATTTCACCAGCAAACCTACTTTGGGAGTTTATAATGTGAATATGGATCATCTCATTCATACAGATGCGAGTAGTGTTAGATTGGCAGCGATACTGTTTCAGAAGGAAAACGATGATTCCTTGCGACCAATCGCGTACTACAGCCGGGTATGCGATGACATAGAGGCTAAGTTCCATGCCTATGAGTTAGAGGTGTTAGTGGTGGTGGAGGCGTGCGAGCGTTTTCGAAAATTTGTGCTGGGGAAGAGTTTTACCCTACCGACTGTGCTGCGATATCGAGTCTGAAATCGTCGAGCAAGATGATTCCAGGTATAGCCCGCTGGTTCCTCAAACTTATGGAATACGACTACAAGGTGGAACATCGTCACCCAGGAGTTGAAGGCTCAATTAAGCGGATATCGATAAACTTCTGGTTCCCTCGTTGTCGAAATTTTACAAAGAACTACATCAAGGCTTGTATCGAGTGCGGTTTCTGTAAGAGTACCGCACAGAAAGAATGTCAGTTATATGGAATGGAGGTGCCAACAATCCCCTTCGAAGTTCTCCGTATGGATCACTTAGGTCCGTTTCAACGAAGCCGAAAGGGTTGGTGTTGGTTGACGCTCTAACCCGTTACACCTTCATAGTACCAACAAGATCGACACAAACGAAGCCGGTGATTGAGGCTGTACGAGATTTGTCTCTTTATTTTGGGTTGCCTAAACGGATTGTGACGGATCGAGGTTCATATTTCACATACGCTGCATTTGAAAAGTTTTGCATCGAACTTGACGTACATCATATAAGCATAGCCGTGAGAACTCCAAGGGCCAATGGTTTAGCTAAAAGAGTTAATCAATAATTTCTAAACATGCTTAAGTCTTCCGTGGACAGTGCCAATGATTGGGATTTGAAATTGCGTCAAGTGCAATGGAACATTAACACCAGGGTTAATGCCACTACGAAGTACTCTCCGATAGAACTAATATTTGATTTTCCACTACGCGACATTACGGGCAGCAAGATCCTAGCAGCCGTAAGTGACGACTTAGGGCACGAAGTGAGTGCAGATATGAGCGAAAGGCTTATAGAAGCTATCAGAAACATCGAGAAGGCCAGAGAGAAGTGGAAAGCAGGATTTAATGCAAAATACAAGACTCCACACCTGTACGAAAAAGGCGATCTAGTTTTGATTGAGACTCGAGGTCAAATTCAGAGGACCATACGTAATCAGCAGGGTACTACGATACGACCGGTATGTTGTAAAGGATGTCGACTCATCACAGCGTACACAGAGGAAGTTCAGTACGATGGTTAGCAGTGACAAGCTGAAACCGTGGTGTGCTCTGTATCCCGAAATCGATGATGACTACGAGCAGAATGATGATTTGGAGGAAGCGAACTAGTGAACTCGGGACGAGTTTATTATCAGGATTGGCCGAGTTGTCACGAAATTTCAATTTCATCATTGTCACTTTTTGTTTCTCACCACACGATGCTTAACTCGTGGTGTGTGGTCAAAGGGCAGTCTTCGCACGAACGCTGACGAGAGCAGATCATTCCTTATTTTCCTATTGTATTCTTTTTATAAATATATTTTGTAATTGATCTTAAATAAATGTACAAACAATCTAACTCGGTTTATGACACATAGATGTACATATACTGGATCGAGTCTCCAAGAAGACGTTGTTATACCCTACACCCTGTAGGGTATAAATGGTTACCGGTATATTTATTTTGTCGTTTCTAACGCATTAACGGAGAGATCGTAGGTATGGAAAAGAAACTTTTTGACAGTTTTTTTTTTGATACAAAAAGCATGCAAAGTTTTACATATCAGTTACAATCAGTTATCATTTATGTTTGTTAACACTTTAACTTAATACGTTTTGTTATTAAATATTAAGGACTAACTACGAAATATAAAGTTTATAGATCAAATAATTGGGTACTAAAACTATAGTTTTTACCTAACATAACTGACAGCACATATAGTCATGTTGGCATATTTTTAGGAAAAATATAGCGAAACGAGTTTAAAACTTGCCTTGTGTGGACAAAACTTATTCAGTTCAATTTTTTTTTTTCTACTTGCGACATCGCTTTTTTACTTTCTATGGGGAATTAATGACGTGCAAGCACAAAAAATATTCAATATGAACAAATTTTTTAATTTTTCGAGTTTAATCGGGATTTCAGGATTTCACACAATTACCAAAAACAGATTTGTACTTTTGATGAATAAAATTGAAAAGAAGGACACACCCAGTTGCGAACAGTACAATTTTAAATTCGTTTCTAATCTCTCCCATCTTTTTCAGGGACTGGGTTTCATTGGCTAAATGAGTTGGAAGGAGTCAAGTTCAATCCAGGTCCTTACTGACTTACGTAATTAGTTATTTCAACCGAGTGTTCGTCTTAGCCACATCCAAAATCCTGTGCCAATAGCTTCTGTGTGCTTTCTAGCTTCGGTCAAGTTGTCCTACAGTTGGTCCTTCGTTTTCATATACATGAGACATATACATATATGTATATGTCTAGTTTATAAGTTATAATTCACTTTCTATAAATATCTACTTTATAATTTATCACTGCAAAACTTAGTTTAGAAGTTTATAAGCAGTCTTTGAATGAAAATATTAGAGTGTGAATAATAACTTATAAATTGGTCAGAATAACCGAATTGTAGTAGGAGATCTCCTGATCTCCAGATTAATAAAGAAACAATTTCAACCGTTTGAGCCCGAACGCCCTTTGAACCATGGTCGAATATTTGCTAAAGTCCACACTCCTTTATATGGCGTTCGCGACTGTAGGAATCCTTCGACATCTTCAAGCACATATCTGTCATTCCTTAACACTTTTGTTACTCTATACGGACCTCGAAACCTAGGAATTAACTTTTTACAAACCCCTGTATGTGTAACCATACCTTATGACTTAGTTGTTCCTTACTTCGCTCGACTTCACTTACACATTCCCCTAATACATCTATCACTTTTCCTCTCTGTTTTACGCCGAAAAGCATATTACTTGGATGTTCTTTTATGTTCGATGCAAAGAATTATTAAGCGTATACTCGACGGTTTTTAAAACAGTATCCCAGTAAAGTCATATTTCAGGATCGACCAGATTCGCTATCATTGGTCCCAAACTCCTATTCACCCTTTCAACTTTGCCTGCAGGGAACCGGTAGCAAACCGGTGCAAAAGTGGAAAAAGTGAAGTGTTCTGGAGTGTGGTGAAGTGATTTCATGATTTTTAGTCCAAGTCCCCAAAAACTAGTCATTTTGTGATGTCCAATGACCAATACCTAATTCCAGAAATCGCGACAAAATTAGCTATAAATTTCCATAAAATCTGCGTATAGCAAAGTGAAGTGTTTTCCGAAAAAGTGGAGTGCCGTAGTGTTTGGATCCAAAGTGAAGTGAAACACTTTGATTGTAGTGCATTCGGCAACCCTGCTCTGAGTATAATAGTACGTTCACACGAGCCAAATTTTCGGCTGAAAATCAGATTTTAAAAAAAGCCGTTCACACGACAAAATAGATTTTCATAAGTCAGATTTTCGTTTGGCGGTATTTCTTTTCTTGTATTGGTGGGAATGAATATGACATCAGGGTAAAGGATTTTTGTGGAATAGTACTATTTTCAACAAAAACCACGGTTGCAAACCGAAAATTTCCTGAATTTGATTTGACAGTTATTCCAAGGCGAAAATCCGATTTTCGGCTGATTTTCAGCGAAAATCCATTTTGGGCCGAAAATCAGCTCCGTGTGAACATGCTATAAAGAAACATTTTTTGGGACGCTCGAAGTTGTTCATGCTTATGCGTATGATGCTTTTCTCGCATTATACGCTTTGTAAATTTCAAATGAAGCCAATTTTCAAATATTATTTATGAATTCTTTTTAAGATTTGTTTGGTAATGAATTATTTAATTCAAAATAAACATAAGCATATTTTTGTTGTTGTTATTTCTTGTGTTTATTAGACCTATCTATTGACATTAAGTAATTATTTGTACAGAGTGGAAGTATCTAGTAATTGAAATCAATATTTATATTACATATTATTTACAAATTTTGTGGATGTTTGAATGTTTTAAAATTTATTTAGAAGTTCCGGGTTGGTAGATCAGTTGGTGTGCGTCTCTTCAGCCGTTTGTGTTGTATCTCTATCAAGGGGAGGTCTCTTATCTCGTTGTTTGTGTGTCCGTGGAGACACTGCATGTGAATTGTGCTGCGTTTTCTTATGGTTTTTCTATTGTGTCAACTTGTAAGTCTCTATGTAGATCTTCGTTAGGTATGTACCATTCAGCGTTAGTAATTGTTGGGAGAATTGTTCGGTTGCATTGTCTGAATGTTCGTCTTACTCGCCGTGCGCCATATTTCTAAGCCATATTTCCATATTGACGCTATTATTGTTTTGTATATTAGAACTTTATTTTGTGGAGATAGTTTCGATTGTTGTCCTAGGAGCCAATTAAGTTGTCTGAGTCTGCTCTTCACTTCGTTTCGCTTTTGTACTATATGGCTTTTCCACGTCAGCTTTGAATCTATAGTCATTCCAAGGTATTTTGCTTTTGTATCAATTTTAATATTTTCGTGATTTATTGTCAAGTATTTTGGTTCGTGTCTTCTGTTTGTGTAAAGTACTTGCACTGTTTTTACAGTATTTATTTGGATACCCCAGGTATTGAACCATTCAATCAATTTTAACGGAACTATTTTATTATTAGAAATTATCATACATTCAATTGTCCCAAAAATTTGCAGTTTACATTTATTAATTCCAAAATAGCTAAATACATTTATTTTAAATTGGTTTTCAGCACAGCTCTTTTTAATTAAACTGATCGGGCTTCCTGAGTCTATTAGGCATTCTAAGGTTAATATAAATTTAATAAAACATTTTTTTTTTTTTTTAAAAACGTCTTACATATTCATTTTTCTCCAGGTAATGTCTACTGATGTCTTCCGCTATGGACGATCCACGACCCGATGATTCATACTGCCGCAACCGAAACAGGCACCAACTTCTCTCTTTGGTTTCTTGCATTCTGCTGCAAAATGTCCCATTGAATTGCAATTGCAACAGCGCACCGCCGACTTCTGTTGCATTGTAGAATTTGATGACTTCAGATCTGTCCGCATTCGTGCTTGTAATTCTACTTTTGCGAATGCTTGGAGCAACTGTTCCTTTGTTGAGTAGCAATGGATGGAGGCTTGCACTTACAACTGATTATCCGGAATGCCCTCAATGATGTAATCGACGAGTTCATCTTCGTCAATTTGCACTTTGTTTGCCAACACAATTTTTTCGGCATAATAGTCTGCAAAGCATTCAGTTGACCTCCATTTCCTTGCTTCCAACTTCCGTCGTAGTAAAAGCTTGTTCTCACTTGAACCAAAGAATGATTTGATTTGATGCAGCAAGTTGTCCACGCTTTCAACTACATAATTTGAATACAACCAGGCCTGGGTTTTGCCTTTAAGCTTACTTATGAGCAATGTACGCAACATCGCCTCGTCAATGTTGTATACATCGCAAACACCTTGAGTTGCGTAATCCAGATGTCAACATTTAAACTACCGTCGAACTCTGGCAACATATCTCTAAGCATATTGAACGAGGATGATATGTTGACGGTGGACTCAGCAACACGTACTGCACCACCAGACTCACGTATCGAACATGTTGGAACTACGTTGAAGCAAGATTTTTGACTATCGTTTGTGTTTGTTGCTATCATGATCTCTGATACTGCCGCAACTGCACTTGATGTCGTTGCTGCAGTCATGCTCGCTGGAATTTCGTTTGATTTAGTTTCCGCGCTTGCAGTTTCCAACGCCGCTGCAACTTCAAACGACGATTTTGATAAGATATCACTTGAAGATTTATTCAGCATAACTTCTCTTTTGTAAAGCATATTCTCCTGTTCAAGCAATGCTTTTTCGCGTTTGAGTAGGTTAATTTCTCTTTCTAAAATCGCATTGACAGCAGCGTGAAATACTCCTGCGGCTGCATTGATATCGGCTCCGTTATCAGCTCCTCTATCGTCGTTTCTCTCATTATTTTCGTCACCGCTACGCAAGTCTACAACTCCGTCACTGGCAGGTTCCTCCCTGGCAGGTATCGTTGCCGCTGTTTTGCACTGGGCACTCGCCACGCTGGTCAGCCGGTACTGCATTGATTCTTAACATCAGCGTCGCTTTTGAGCCGCTTGAAGACAAACCAAGCTTTTGCAGCCATTGCCGTAACTGCGGTATTGTGTGCTGATTTGATGCAACTTGACTTGTCAGCTTTGTTCGCAATCAATTTTTATTCTAATATTTTCATTCAACGACTGCTTATAAACTAAACTTTGCAGTGATAAATTATAAAGTAAATATAAATAAATATATATATAATAAATAAATATAAAGCATAAACATAAACCAAAAAAAAAAACGTTCAAGTGTGCTGTTGCTCGCTTGGTCTGTTGGCACCTTTCCTTTTTTTTTTATTTATTTAATGTTAATTGGCCAGTCAGTAGACTATAAAGCCATCATCAATTAAATCAGACATAATATTAAAGGATAAGTAAAATAATTACAATATTATGAAGAACGAAAACAAAATATATTGAATATAATTAATTATTGGTATTGTACAATATATATCTTATTGATTGAAGAATATTTCGACTTTAACTAATGAAAAGAAAAAGTTGATTAGTAAATGGAAATTTATAATAGAAGAAATTATAAATCTGTTTGTAATAGAAGAAATTATAAATCTGCGTTGATGGTATGTAAGAATGATAATAAATGCTGATAAGATGATATAGGTTCTTTCCTAAAGAATTCAGTGGTGGTTTCATATTTTGATAAAATTTGAAACTTTGATCTTTGGCTATTATATCTGGCTATTATACCTTTACTTTGGCAGCACTTTTTTTAGATACTCGACTATTCTTTAAGCGAGTAAAAATATCTCGTATTATTTAAGAATGTAATAAGCGACTTTCCATACAAATTGACAAAATAAGCGAGTGATTTTAATTTTTTTAAATACAAAAGGGAGCATTCTAGCTAATATTGCGAAAGTAATAAAATTTTTTACAGCAATCATGGAAATTAAAAGCAGATTGGTACTCCGAAATTCCTGAAGATATTGTAAGTACATGAAGTGCATCGTTTGAGAATCGAATAAACTTATTGAATACCCAAAATTCAAAAAAATTTGAATTACATGGTTTTTGTGTCGCATCCATGAAACAAATGGGGCTGTAATATATCTAAAATCGATAAACGAATCAGATCAATCAATCAATGGCAGCTCTTTGCTTCAGTTTTATTAGTTGACTTAATGAACAAACAGTTTTACAGATGGATTTAACAAATATTTTCTATTATTCCGATTCAGAAATAGTACAAAAGTAGTAAAAGGTTAGTTGTTGTACTCAAGGGCATAGAAACTGATGTAGATACGAAAGAAATTGTGGAGGCACTACAAGCAAATGGCTTTCACGCCAAGACAGTAATAAACATCAAAAATAAAAACAAAATTCCACAACCAATGTTCAAGGTTGAACTATCTCCAGACCAGCTCAAACTGAAGAAAAATGAAACCCATCACATCTATGGACTGCAATATATGCTCCACCGCAGGATATCAGTTGAGGGGCCCTACAAACGGAATGGCACAGTGCAATGCACTAATTGCCAAGAATATGCATCAACTGTGGTGGTAATCAAACTGCAAACTATCGAGGATGTCCAGTCTATAAAGACTTGGAAAAAAAATTAGGTCAACGCAAGGATTCCGCTCAAAGCAAGTCGAGAAATACAACTCCACTTTACACCAATATTAAACCTCCAAGCGCTCCACATACAATAACCCCACACATTTCTTACGCAAGTGCATTAAAAACAGGTTCAGCTCCTACTGATCAATTTACCTCACAATTCATGACCACCATGCAAAACATGATTCAAGACTTGGTCAAACCCCAAAACCAGGTACTACAAAGATCTTAGGTTCGCTCTTTCGAGGATCTTATTTCCGATCTTCGAAAGAGCGTACTTTGTTGCTCTGAAGTTCTAGCAGGTAGAGAACTTCAGTACAACAAAGTACGCTCTTTCGAAGATCTTAAAAAAGGTCCTCCAAAGAGCGAACCTAAGATCTTCGAAAGATCCTATTTTGACGTTCTGAAGTACCCGCTGAGAACTTCGCGATTTTAGCTCGGATCGTTTCGACCCCTGACGACAAGTGTCCCACAAAAGCGTCAACTGAACTAGGAGACTATTAAATAGTTGTAGAAAAATGGCTGTCGAATTGACGTATAAAAGTTAATGGGCAAAAGAGTAAACATGTGAGATTCACACTAAGACCAAATAATAACCCTAAATAATATCCCTATTCCATAAGGATCCGATGTCACATACCTTGGGATTCACCTAGATCGGCGCCTAACCTGGCGAAAACACACTGAGGCAAAGAGAACACACATCAAGTTAAAAGCCGCTTCCATACACTGGCTCATTAACCATAGAACTCACTAAGCCTAGAAAACAATAGCATCACAAAACCTATTTGGACATATGGCATCCAACTATGGGAAAAAACATGTGCAACTAATGTTGAACTCATACAGAGAGCGCAAACAAAGATACTAAGAGCCATGACGGGTGCTTCTGATACATCCGAAATATAAATATAAATATACATCCACAGAGACATTCACATTCATTCCACAGAACATTCCCTTGGTGAAGGACGTAATTCCACACATCAGAGCAAGATATCTGGAAAAGGCTACAAATCCATCCAAACCCCCTAGCGAACGCACTGACGTACACAAGCAGCACATCCCGTCTACGTAGGAACGACCTACCATCCCTGTGATAAGGAGGATCACACAACAACAGTACTTCCCACAATGAGATATAAGATTTGATACAATTATTGTTAATCTCCAGAAGAGAAGATCCAATAAATAAAGAACTATATAAAAAAAATGTCGTAGAGTAGCTGATCATGGTTCCATCGTACGCGGAATACACCGTCAACGATGATAGGGCCGAAGATCTTTCGACGGATTTTTGTTTGGAACGCTCCTAAAATTCTCTCATCGGTTTTTGTTAATGTCCACACTTCCGAGCCGTAAAGCAGAACGGCTATGATGAGAGACTTGTAGAGCGCGAGTTTCGTGTGCCGACTGCTTCTCAATTACTATTTTGGGCTAATCAATACTGAGCCCAAAATAGCACCTGTTGGCAAGAGTTATCCATCGCCTGATCTTCCAGCTGACATTATGGTGTTCGATATGCTGGTTCCTAAGTAGACGAAGTTCTTCACAACTTCAAAGTTGTAGCTGTCAACCGCGACATGCTGTCCTAGTCGTCCTGAATTTTACTTAGTTGACAGAAGGTACTTCATCTTGTCCTCATTCACTGCTAGACCCACACGGCGAGATTCTTTTTCCAGTCCAGCGTAGCTAGACTGTACGCTTACTGCTCTTGTATTGATGCTGATAATGTCAATACCATCGGCATACGCTCTTAGCACTTTTATTAACGATAGTGCTCTAGCATCACGTTGAAGAAATCGCATAACCGTGAGTCACCTTGTCTGAAACCTCGTTTAGTATCGAGCTCAGCGTCAGCCGACAAAGCTTTATTAGCTTAGCGGGGATACCAAATTCAGACATGGCGGTGTATAGGTGCCACATTATCTCGCTGTCGAATGCTGCTTTATAATCGACAAGTAAGTGGTGGGTGTCGACTTTTCGTGGGTCTTTTCCAGGATTTAGCGGACTGTAAATATCTGGTCTGTGGTGGACTCACCAGCAGGGGTCGAAACGATCCGAGCTAAAATCGCGATGCGGCTATACAGCAGGTACTTCACCGGTCTCACCCTGCTCTCGAGAAGCAGTCGTGATCTAGCAGGTAGAGAACTTCAGTACAACAAAGTTCGCTCTTTCGAGGATCTTATTTAAGATCTAACCTAAGATCATCGAAAGATCCTATTTGGCTGTTCTGAAGTACCCGCTGAGAACTTCGCGATTTTAGCTCGGATCGTTTCGACCCCTACTTGTAACCTCTCGTAGATAGCCAGCAAACCCTGTCTTTTACCAGCCAGGGTTCTTGGTCCAGAATGAGCTCCACATCTGGCTTAGGAAGATATAGGAGCAATACTTTTGAGTGGTGAAGATTGATCTGGGGACACTTATTCGTTGAGCCTACTCGACCAAGATACAATTATTTGGAGAGATGGAGCTGTCGTTAGTCAATAAGTCTCTTTAATTAGAAACGTTCGATAGTATTGCCATAACATACATTTAGAACTTCATTTTAACTGGAGCATGACATAATCAATTTTATGTTACCGTGACGACATATATATTTATCCGGTTGATAACTAAAGTGAACTTTAACCCATTTCGTACCGAAAATCTAAAGATTTAGGTTTTTCAAATGCGTTATAGTTGGCGGGTAACTTGGTGGAAAAAGTTGCAAAAAAGGAGTTTGAGCTAGATTGGTTAATTACCTTGTTCATTATCGGCTATTTAATATTGATTCGTTAATGCATCAGTTGTCACTTCCCCTATTACTTTTTTTTTCGCGAAGAAAAACGGCGAAGAAAAAAAACGTTTTCGCACTGAAAAAACGTTTTATCGCAAACGATATTTTCTTCTTGTTTGCGCAAACATATTCCTTCGTTTGCGACAAGTATTTTTATTGTCACGAACCAAATAAAATAATTATTTGTTTGCGTACAAAATGGTTTTTGTTCTAGAACGAAACTTTACCTTTTCGATGAAGAATTGTTGTGAGAGAAATTTTTTTATCGAACAGATATTTATCGTTTAACAAATTTTCTTGAAGGAAATATATTAATGAAAGACTTGAAGAAAAAAAAAAAACGTTGGCGGACTCCTGGTTCTTTCCATTAGCATTGACCTTATTATGGATGATATAAATTAGATCTGAACTTGAAAAACGATACTCGCGTTTTCTTTTATGAAGATTGGTTAATTCTCTTAAAGGTAAGATTAGAAAACGGGCTTAAATCTATATATTCACGCAATAGATTATTGTAATAATATATTCTGATCTCTCTTCAGCAAGAATACCACTCATGACTCGTATGTTTACCACTCCTGAGCGAGTCGACTGATACCACTCGTGAGTGGTAAAATACCACTCGCTCATGTGTGGTAAAATTACATCTAATGAGCCGTACTATCAGAAAGGGATTGAAAAAAAAAAACCTTTTACGAACCCTGCTGAAAACCATACAATATACGATGAGGCAAGTAGAGACATGATGTAGGGAACAAAGACTTTCGATAAACGGTACGAAGAAGGTTATGTATCTAGGAGTATTCGTGGGTAGTAAACTTGGAATGACCACGTGGACGACAACATCTAGAAATCCAAAAGAGTGTACTTCCAGTGTAAGCGAGTGTGTGGACTGAAATGGGGTATCACCCCGAAGTTAACATACTGGTTGTAAACGATGATGGTGAGACCGATTCTAACCTATGCTTCGTTGGTATGGTGGTCAAAATCTGACCAGAAACCTATCAGGAGTAGGCTAGATCGGGTTCAAAGACTAGTAAGCATTGGAATAACTGGTGCGATTCGTATCACTCTAAATACAATCACGGAAGCGCTGTTAGGACTGCTACCACTAAACGTAGACGTAAAGAGGTCAGCAGCACTATCGGTTCTTCGCATGAACAATAACGCCATATGGCAAAAGTTCGCGAAGAAACTGGGCCTCGATACTTAGCATCATATACAAAGAAGCAAGGAGTTCACATAAACAGGATTAGAGTGATCGAAAGGTTACACAATACTGTTATTGCTGATGGAAATACTTAGCCAGAGTGTGAAAACAGCGATATCAGTATTTTTACTAATGGTTCGTCAAAAGAAGGCAGAGCAGGAGCTAGAGTCTACTCGAAAGAGCTAGAACTATCATGGCGCTGTACCTAGAAAGATCCGTTTAGGTATACCAATCAGAAATGATTGGTATGATTCATGCACTGGACCAGTCGACAAATGGGTGCTGTTAAAACCAGAGGTCGAATCGATCCGAGCTGAAATCGCTCAGATCCTAGTGGGATCCGAAGCATCGCAATCTCGGATATTTCGAAGATCTTAAGCATTGTAAAATAGGATCTTTCGAGGATCTTAAGTTCAGACCCTCGTAAGATCCTATTCAATGATGCTTCGGATCATTGAATGAGAGCCGAAGCATGAAAATTCTCTACCTGCTAGATCGCGACGACTTCTCGGGTTTGAGAATAGAGAGACCCAAACCAGAGACATCAGAGTGAGGCAGGCAGTGAAATATTCAAGAATTTTAAAATAGAAAGAATTGTGGCAATGAGTATGACACGAGGAACGTTTTACGTAGCACCTACACAAAATAAGTGTAGCGGACGATGATATCTGTAGACCATGTCTAGAGGACTCACAAGATGCTTGCAATTACGCGGGAAAAGGGAAAATATAAATGTCTGGTTCGATAATCCCAAAATATATGCATAAATGGCGAAAATAAATTTCTTGTAACCCGAACCCTGGATGTCGGCGAGCGGATCCTCGGAAAACTTCGTTACAACACGTATTTGAAGATTTTCTTTATTTTTGTTTTTTTTTTTGTTTTGTTTTTTAGACTCAACTGTCACAAGTTTTATATTTGGTAATATGGGGCCTTGGACATAACTATTTCGAATGCATTTGTCATATAAAGAACAAACAATAGCTGTTTTCTTTCATACGCGAGTTCCAAAAAACGCTCGCTTATTCTGTCAATTTGTATGGGAAGTCGCTTATTACTCGCTTAAATAATGTTTTTAGAGAATAGCAGAGTAACTAAAAAAGGTCAGCCAACGTAAAATCATTAAATTGTTTATATTTCCTAAATATATGGTAACATGACTGTATGTGCTGTCAGTACTGTTGGGTAAAAACTATAATTTTAGTACCCAATTATTTGAACAATAAACTTTACATTTCGGAATTAATATTTAATATTTATTAATTTTACAAAATGTCACCATTCAAAATATGTATAGCTAAAGGGTTAACAAATATAAATAATAACTGATATGAAACAAAGTTTTGCATGCATTTTGTATCAAACACTTTTTCTGTATCGGGTAATGAATACGGGTTTCGAGTACAACAGTTTTTGTTATGAAAATTTTATACATCTCGAAGATAATGTCAAAGATAAAAAAAAGGAAAAGAGCAAACAAAGGAAAAGGAAACGATTGTTGTTGTGAGAAATTTAAATTTAAAATTTACAATGGAAAATATGGAAAAAAGGTAAAATAAATAAAAAAAAGAACACTATTTGCCTCGAGAATAAAATGAGGAAACTTTTGACGGCTTCAAAGCGTCAAAAGACAACAGCAAGAAAAGTGGGTCCTCACCGTGTAACGCACCCTTCATGGAGGAAATGGAGGACATATTTGGCAATAAGCCAAAGCCAACAACCATACTCTCCATGCGGGGTGTGGTGCAATAGTGCAATTGGGCTCATCCATTATAGAAATGGAAGATATCTCAAGTTACTCCTCTTCATCCTCTTCGACTCCGATTAAGAGGAAGAGTTCTTCATCAACTCAAGAATTGGAGCCAATGAAGAAAAAAAAAATTCTCGATGAGAGAACAATATTTAATTACCGAACTAAATTTAAAAAAGGAAGCACTAAAAATAATCCAAATGTGGGTGCAGTCGATTGCTCCAATTATACCAGGTATTCTCTTTTTTGCCTTAAATTTTCGTTGAGTTCGTCTGCTACTGGACCTCGAGGCCATGTAATAAACTCATGGCTAATTGCAACAAGGCATTTAGTAACACGATGGACAGCAATCCACGCTTTAGATTTCGATACTCCGAACAAATTTCCTAGTTGCCTGCACGGAATGCTATTGCTTATATTCCATATTACATAGACACCGTCTTTTTACGATCAATTTTGCTTGCAACTTCATTCGATAATTCGTCTTGCGAAAGACGATCTAAGAAAAATGAATGAAATAAGATCTGAATTAAATAAAGTAAACATACCAACTATATAATTCAAAGTGTCTCGCTGAAGCTTCATATGCGACTTGAAATCGGTTGCACCGTACGCATCAATTGTATTCACAAAGTTTTGGCATTTGGGGTGCTCCTCAATCTCGAAATCAGATATATAAGAATCTAAGCTAGAGCTTGAATTATTGAAAACTTCAAGAACATCTTCAATATTTTGCTGAAGTATTTGATGAAGTGAACCGTCGTTGCTTTCCAATAAACAATATAAAACCTAATATTATAAATATTTATATTTTCTCTTTATTTATTTAAATTTTATACTTACAAATGCAATATCTTTTGAGCGATCCATTTTTGTTTATTTTTTAACTTCGAACAATTCAGTTCAATGACAGGAAAAATTAATGCTGCCAAGTTTCCAAAAAAATTGGTAAGAGACAAGTTAAGCGACTTGTCGTTTTTTGACTACTTATGAAAAAACAACGTCGATGTAACCACAGTCAATTTCACACAAAACTTTTGCCATACAAATATTGCCGAACATTAATTCAATATCAATTTTGTTGAAACAAATATTTAAAAAAAAAATAAACATTAGGTAACAATATTTAGAAGCTAGTTTGCTTCCGCCACCTTACAATAGTTTTTATAATATGGTGTGCTTTCAGTGGCGTTGCATTTAATCGCGATCGGATTGGTCACCAGCAAACATAGTGAAAAACGTGAAGTTTACATCTTTTTCTAACACATTGATATCGCGATTGTTTTCGGGTCACTTCGCAGCAACTAACCTGCTTCTTAGTGCCTCCTGCTCGGCCATGCGCTTACACGCAGATTGGTATTTAGGGACACAGATCGTTTGGACGCATTGGGTTTCATGTAGTTGCCTGCTACGAGCATATAAAATACTTGGAATACAATTTTTTTGTGGACATATTGTTCGGTTGCTGCGCTTGTCTACATGTATTTTATAACGCCTATTATCGAATTTTAAGATGCATTTCTTTGTCAGCGTATTTCTACGTCTTCTAGTTCAACAGATATAAAGGGAGCATTTTAACTTATTTCAAGTTTATTTTTTTATTTGAAATAGGTTGAAAAATTCTTAAAATTTTGCAATATTAATTGCATCTTTTCGAATATTTGATTTTCAGAAAAACTACGGTGCCTCAGAAAAGTATCCGTCGCAATGTGTTTAGCAGCAATAGCTCAGATTTTTATATAATTTAAAATCTTCAAATTCTGATTTTTTTTAAGAATAATTGAAATTGCCGTTATTTTCTTTTTTCTGTCATTTCCTTGTTCTGCTGCGATTCTTTGTTGGAATTGATCTATAGCGTAAAGGCCTGGTCAAACAGTTGCTTTAGGGTACTATATTGTATATGAAATTCTATCTTTCGTTGTCATAGTTTTTTTTTAAATAACAAACTAAAATTAATAATTTAAAAATTTTTTGACGTTGAATATATTTGTTTTGCATAGTATTTTTTGAAAAACAAAATGATATTTACAAATTTTTACTGTCAATTTCATATTTATACCTTGTATGTTCTCTCTTCTCTCTCTTGAAACCAATATGGCTGCCTGTACCGTGCGGTCAATTGTGGCGCATAAAAGTAAACGAGCAGAAGAGTAAGCATGTGTCATTCACACTAAGAGCAAATACGTGCCCTACAGTGACCCTAAACAGCGTTCCTATTCCACAAGGATCTGCAGTCACATACCTCGGGATTCACATAGATCAGCTTCTAACCTGGCGAAAACACATTGAGGCAAAGCGAACACACATCAAGTTAAAAGCCGCTTCCATACAGTGGCTTATTAACCATAGATAACCACTAAGCTTAGAAAACAAGGTACTTCTATACAACAGCACCATAAATCCTATTTGGACATATGGTATCCAACTATGGGGAATCGCAAGTTCAACCAACATTGATCTCGTACAGAGGGCGCAATCAAAGATACTGAGAACTTTAACATGTGCTCCATGGTACATCCGAAATGAAAATATCCATAGAGACCTCAACATTCCTATGGTGAAAGACGAATTTCCACGCATCAGAGCAAAATATCTCCAAAAACTTCAAGACCATCCTAATCCACTAGCGAGCTCACTGACAAACACCAGCAGCACATCCCCTCCATCCCGGTAATTTGTGAGGACCGCAAATTAGCTGTACTCCCTAGCGATCAAGGAGTAGTAAACAATTTATTTATTTAAGATTCGATTTACTTATTGTTAGTCTCTAGAAGAGAAGATCCAATAAAATGATATAAAATATTAAAAAAAAAAATGTTTAAATGCAAATCTTTCCCAGGCCCAATAGAGCAATATTAATTGCATCTTTTCGAATATTTGATTTTCAGAAAAACTACGGTGCCTCAGAAAAGTATCCGTCGCAATGTGTTTAGCAGCAATAGCTCAGATTTTTATATAATTTAAAATCTTCAAATTCTGATTTTTTTTAAGAATAATTGAAATTGCCGTTATTTTCTTTTTTCTGTCATTTCCTTGTTCTGCTGCGATTCTTTGTTGGAATTGATCTATAGCGTAAAGGCCTGGTCAAACAGTTGCTTTAGGGTACTATATTGTATATGAAATTCTATCTTTCGTTGTCATAGTTTTTTTTTAAATAACAAACTAAAATTAATAATTTAAAAATTTTTTGACGTTGAATATATTTGTTTTGCATAGTATTTTTTGAAAAACAAAATGATATTTACAAATTTTTACTGTCAATTTCATATTTATACCTTGTATGTTCTCTCTTCTCTCTCTTGAAACCAATATGGCTGCCTGTACCGTGCGGTCAATTGTGGCGCATAAAAGTAAACGAGCAGAAGAGTAAGCATGTGTCATTCACACTAAGAGCAAATACGTGCCCTACAGTGACCCTAAACAGCGTTCCTATTCCACAAGGATCTGCAGTCACATACCTCGGGATTCACATAGATCAGCTTCTAACCTGGCGAAAACACATTGAGGCAAAGCGAACACACATCAAGTTAAAAGCCGCTTCCATACAGTGGCTTATTAACCATAGATAACCACTAAGCTTAGAAAACAAGGTACTTCTATACAACAGCACCATAAATCCTATTTGGACATATGGTATCCAACTATGGGGAATCGCAAGTTCAACCAACATTGATCTCGTACAGAGGGCGCAATCAAAGATACTGAGAACTTTAACATGTGCTCCATGGTACATCCGAAATGAAAATATCCATAGAGACCTCAACATTCCTATGGTGAAAGACGAATTTCCACGCATCAGAGCAAAATATCTCCAAAAACTTCAAGACCATCCTAATCCACTAGCGAGCTCACTGACAAACACCAGCAGCACATCCCCTCCATCCCGGTAATTTGTGAGGACCGCAAATTAGCTGTACTCCCTAGCGATCAAGGAGTAGTAAACAATTTATTTATTTAAGATTCGATTTACTTATTGTTAGTCTCTAGAAGAGAAGATCCAATAAAATGATATAAAATATTAAAAAAAAAAATGTTTAAATGCAAATCTTTCCCAGGCCCAATAGAGCTTCCAAAAGTCCTACCGGCATAAATGTAGTTAATGCACCCCCTAGCCAAATAAAGAGTGGTATATACCAAACGTTTGCTATTGTTGAGTATGTTCCGAATCCAAAATATTAAGGTGTGCTCTCACCTGGTTTGGCGGGGGGAGGGGGGAAAGGTGATAATTGGAGCACCCAGCAATTCCACAAATTTTAACCCATCTGGACCATATGGGTATTAAATTAAAGGTAATTGAATTATCTTTTAAAAAAAGTTTTTATAATATATATATATACAGTGTCGGACAAAACTAAAGCACGGACAATAACTCGTCAGCATTTGCTGTATTAATGTTTAGTCTAACTATCTAATCCATTGTTTTATATTTTTTTGTAGCATGTATATACATTTACTGACAGGAATTAACTTAGCTTTAGTACCATATTTCATTAAAAAAATTACACTAATTGCTTACACCAAAATATAACGAAATTTGATGCGACAAAACTAAAGCACGAACTACTCATACTTTTGTATATCATCTTATATTTTTAACATCACAATTGGAATATCGTAGATTTAGACGTTGTCATCTTGGTCTGCATACCACCTTCTTTTCGTAAAAGTCTTTGATGTTAGACTTTAAATCATCAGAAAAAGATACACGCTCGCCATTTAGTAACAGTCCAGCTAATATGGGTCCATGCAAACTCAATTTGTGCATCTTTTGATTCTTATGAGAAATAGGGGATTTTTTGTGGTACTACCAAAAATAGCATGATATACAAAAGTACTGGAGAATGTTTTGGGGTCATAAAATTTGATTGAATCTTCTCGTTAATTGTACAAAGAATCGTTTTAGGTACAAAACAATATCTAAAGAATTATGTTGGCCCATAATGAGGAGGTGATGTCCTGGATCGGCTTGTTAGCCATCTCAAGTACCATTTTAAATGTGTAGAAAAGAGTGATTTGTTGATAAAGGGATCCCAATTTTATATTTCCCCGATCACTGAACGAGTTTCCATTCCTTAGAAAATTTTGGGTAAATTGCTGATCGGGAAATTCAGTAAAATAACTGCAAAGAAAATGACTCTCTAAGGATACCGGATATGTGAAGGTGGGTCAAAATGGAAGAGGATTTCTGTGGATGTATTATGTAAATTAATTGAGCCCACGAGTCGTAGATGTAAGCCAATATAAACATACAAAGGGTTCGCCACGAAAAATGTATTATTTCTTCAATATGAGTAGTTCGTGCTTTAGTTTTGTCGCGTCAAATTTCGTTATATTTTGGTGTAAGCAATTAGTGTAATTTTTTTAATGAAATATGGTACTAAAGCGAAGTTAATTAATGTCAATAAATGTATATACATGCTTAAAAAATATAAAACAATGGATTAGATAGTTAGACTAAACATTAATACAGCAAATGCTGACGAGTTATTGTCCGTGCTTTAGTTTTGTCCGACACTGTATATATAATATAATAAGTTTTTATCGTCCTACCTGAATTCCTTCGCAACAATTCTGACGTTATATAATTCTAGTTCACATTTCTTTTCATATTGTCTTCTGTCGGAGAAAATTGTCATCTTTTCAAAAAGTGAAATAATTGCCTTAAAACTTAATAACTAAATAAAAAAATAACATACCAAATCATTCAAATTAAACATAAAAAAGTAAACAAAAATTTTCAAAAAGTGAAATTTTTTGAATGAAGCAACCCTCAAAGCATTGACAGTTGACGCTTGTCGTCATCGTTAGAAATAGATCCAAGTTGATTGCTAGGACGGACGACAATTTTGATCTTGTCGTCATGCTGTATTCAAAATAATCATCTCCATAACAACTAATTTAAAAATATTTTGTCGTTTTACTTATTGTCGCTGCCGCATCGAATGTGTTTCCCCACATAACATAGATATAGCCTGTTCCAAAACAGAAGAACAATTTCTAGGTTCATTTTTGGATGCGCAGTGAGAATTTATTTCTACAGCTTAAAATTTTTTTGGAGCGTAATTTTTTACTATTTTTGTACTATTTTCTGAACTTTATGTTTTTTCTGTTTACAAATTCAAGAATTTATATCATTTTAAAGCGACTGAAGTAAAAAAATTATGAAGTGTATCTCCAGTTGATATTTTATTTTCTCACCTCAATTTTTTTTTCAATTTTGATTGGTTGATTTTCAAAAATAAAATTCAGTATTTCCGCAGCGCAGTTGCGATGAACAACAAAACGTAGGAATATACATTAAATTTATTTAATTTTATTTTCTGATCAGAGAACGCTCAATTTTATTTTAATTTTCGACCAATCAAAATTAAGAACATTCTCAAAATTTTTTCCTTACTCTCAAACCTGCGCGAAAATGTTCTTCTGTTTTGGAACAGGCTATACTACGAATATGAGTTCACATTACAAAAATATATATCGCCAGATGTACACGCGCACATTAGCAGCTCTAAAGTCTAAATTAAAAGAAATCGTTTATAAAACACATCTCCTACCAATATAACCTCAATACTTCTAATTATGTGTTTTATTTAAGGATCTCTATATAATTCTTATCACTTTCTAATCACATTATGTTAAATTCGCGTAAAAAGTACTTTTGCTGCAATTGTGGGTGTAGGGTATATAATAGTGCGTTCACACGAGCCAAATTTTCGGCTGAAATCAGATTTTCAAAAAAGCCGTTTACACGATAAAATCGATTTTCATATGTCAGATTTTTATTTGGAGGTATTTTGTTTCCTTTATATTGGTTTATATTCTACACACGTTTTGTCGACTTCTTCATTGTGTTGGAATGAATATGACATCAGGGTAAAGGATTTTTGTGAAATAGTACTATTTTCAACAAAATCCACGGTTGCAAACCGAAAATCAGATTTTCAGCGATTTGGGTCGAAAAACAGTTCCGTGTGAACATAGATAAAGTTGCAATAAGGTTGAATTGAGAATTCGCAAGTGAACAAAACGATATTTTAATTTAAATAGCAATTCCACATTTAACTGCCCGTAACTAGCAGATTGTGCGCAGTTAGCTAATAGTGCGTTAACACGAGCAAAATTTTCCGCTGAAAATTAAATTTTCAAAAACGTTTAAATCGATATTTATATGTCCGATTTTCGTTTGACGTTATTTTTTACTTACTTTGAGTTATATTATACACATATTGTTATCGACTTCTTTATTGTATTGGAATGAATGAATCAGGGTTAACAATTTTTGGGAAATAGTACTTTTTTCAATAAAAACCACGGTTTTGACAGTCTCAATTGACAGTTCTTCCAAGGCAAAAAAGCCAAAAAAGATTTTGGGCCGAAAATCAGCTCCGAATTTGAACATGCAATATGTAGATTATATAAATTTAAAAACATTAATAGGAAATAAACAAATCTTATTCTTCAAATTCCCCAATTAAATTGCGGCAATCATTATAATATTATTATTGCCAAGTTACCAACAATATGAAGTCATGTCATTACAGCATAATATCTGTTTCACAGTTTTACATGTCTTCTTTGGATTACATTAATTATGTTAGGAGTATTCGCACCGACAATGACAAATTGGTAACAATAACCCGATTAGTGCCCTCAAATGTGAATACCTAACTAATTTAATGGCCGAAATTGAATAAAATAAATGTAGTTTGCTTAACTTTTTTCAGATCATAACGCCTTATTCCGAAAATATACCGTTATTGTTAACTTTTGTTTGCTATTGTAATCACAAGTGGCACAAAATTTCACAACCATATAGTAGGATAAGATAGGTTTTCGCAAGTAATAGTCTAATTACGTATTTCAGTCCATCTCGGTGAAGAGTTCCGGTGTCTTGAATTTTTTCCAGCGATTGTGTGTTACGTCTCGTCTGACTATAATATCTCTAATGTCATTATTAAACCACGGTTTTTGTTGGTGGCTACGTATTTTCTTTTTAAGAGGAACAAACTTGTCGAACAGTATATTGATATTTTTCGATAAAGAGTTTATTTAATCTACGGCTGATGTCAATAATTTTCCAGTCAATTTCATTAAATTCGTTTGCAAGTTCAGGATAATTGATGTTTTTAGTCTCGATACGAAAAGGATTGCGGAAGGTTGTTAATATATAAGTTATAAGTAAGGAATATAAGGTCATGCTTAGAAAAATATGTTATAAAATGTTGGTCATAGAGAAGAATTTTAGAATTGTCATTTACAAAGAATTGGTCAAGTAAGGTATTATTAGTTTTAGGCAAGTGCGTTGGAGTTGTTAGATTTACAGAGGCCAAACCAAAGGTCTGCATTCCAAAAGTGAAGTAGTCATCACATAATATATTGCTGTTGAAATCACCAGAAATTATTATATTCACATAAGATATCGAAATAGTTTCGATGGTGTTTAACAGCTGAGTAATGATAACTTTACGATTTGGTCTGTAAACATTTTCCGCTAAGATTTTCTCGCTACCATTTATAACAGAAATAAAGAAATATTCAACATCACTTTCACAAGTAGACTTACAAATCACTTTATACATAATAGAATTACAAACAAAGATAGCAACTCCACCTGCATGATCTTTTCGATCGTCCCTAAATATTCTGTATTTCGGTAAACCAGGACATTTTTATTTATAAAAAAAATTATAACCAAAAATAACGAAAAAAAGGTTTCAAGCCTAAATAAAATCTATACCTTTATATGTTTTAAAAGAAATCTGTTATTTTTGTCAATTGAAGAATTTCTGTTTTTTTTAACTAATTTTAGACTCGCGATTTTTACAAGAACTGGCCAGAAAATGACAATAACTGCATTTCTATGCTTATAATGGAAAACCCTATGTTAATAAAGCTAAAATTTAGCTTTATTTAGAGTTGACGCTTTAAAGCTTTGTGGTTTGATTGACGTTTTAGAGTAGACAAAGTTAAAAAAAAAAACGTTGACGTTTTGGGGTGTTGAAGTAATGGGAAATTTACGTTTTACCGAGTGCACTGTACATATGAATTTTTGAATTTTGTTTTCACATTTGCATAGAACCGTTATGAAACGGAAAGATATCGAAGGGCAAGTGAATACTTCAGTGTACAAAAGACAATTTTTGATTCAAATTTGTGAACATTTTCCATTTTAGGGTTATACAGGCATGTTCTTCTATAGAAATCAATTACAACAACAAGCCGTGGATATTTTCTAATGCTGAAATGAAGCGTAGAGGTTTACGTTTCATTAAATGTGATTCCAAATTCATATCGAAATAAAATTCAAGACTCATTTTGTCACCGGTTTGAATTCGATAGAAAATCCTCGGAATCGGAATTGGGAACCAGCCAATTTCGTCTCAATTCGATTGGAACATACAGAATCGGATTTGAAACCGACAAACCGAAAGTTGGATCATGTCAATTCGATTTTGTATTGAATTTCGATCGAAATCGGAAATGGGAACATGCCTGATAACTTTAGGGAACAAATGCAGTTTACGACCTTCTTTCTTTAAAATTGTATTATTAACTCTATATGTTTAGTATACATTTCCTAAAAGCTGGTTCAATTTCAAAACATTACAAAATCATGATGTTTCCGCCTATATCAATTATGATTTTGTAGTATATTTTGGTGTCATTTCTAACTTTTTTTAGCCGTAAACCCAGTTGTTACGATAATTTTCAACCACATTTTATCTTAGATTCATCGCACCATACGATTTTTCATCAATTTTCCTTCCTAGTTCTATCGCTATACGTTCATGCTTCTTGTCTTGTATAAAGCAGGTCCTATATTTTTTAACGAATAAAGCTTAGGCCGATATTTGTATGCACAAATATTGAATGAAGTTATGCTCTCTAAAACCATATAGAATATGACTAGGACTAATGACCTAAATAACCTATTCGATTTTGTTAAAATGTGGTTACCAGATTAATATATCGATGTAATGGCGTTGCTTGTACAGTATTCTCCATCTGAATTCTATGTTTTCTTGAAGTTATAATAGCAGTGAACACAAATTTTTCAGATTTGTTCATTTAATTCCCAATTTTACTGTGAATAAGACCATTTTTACTCAAATTTGTGATGTACTTGATTTTTCCCCCAGAAAGTATGTTCCGCGACTCATTTATTCAACAGACTTTGATTTTTTAAATGAATTGTGTCTATCTCATTATTTTTGCATACTAACAACTGTAATTTTTCCAAAAATTCACTTTTTTATGAACTTTACCTTACTGGATTCTATTTTTTGGTCCAACTCAAAAACGGCCTTTTCTTTCAAACAATCAATTTGAAAGTAACGGTAATATAAAAAAAATCTTGTTATTGTGTTTTTTTTTAAAGTATAGATATAAAAGTATAGAAGTATAGAATTTAAATATTTCCAAAAGTTAAGGCTGAAGCACATAAAGAGCGTTGGAAGCGTCGCGTCGGTGCCGTCGGTGACGCCGAGCCGAACACATAGACCGCTTTGAAGTGTGAAAATTAAAAATGGTTTTCTCTAAATTTTAGAGATTTTTATGAAAGCAAACGTTGTTCTTCTATTCAAGAATTCATTATTTATCAAGCCCTCAAACATTTCATGAACAAATTTGTTATTCATTGAATATTTTGATCAACAAAGCGTTTGAGGCGCGTCAAAAGTTGAACATTTCTCAACTTCGAGCGTCGCTTCAAACGCCTCGTTGACGCGCCTCATCTTATGTGTTCGCTCCCGTAAGAAACAATGTATTTCAACTCGTCTGTCAACGTTGAAGTCTGACGCGAAGCGGCTAACGCTCCGAATGTGCTCAAGTCTTTATCGGAAAACCACCAGCAACAATTGAAATTATACAATTGTTTCTGAACCCTTGATTCTATTTTTTTATCCATAACTGTATATATCACATATGTATATGTATACAGTGGCTCAAAAGTCTAACCGGACAGAACTTTTCTCAATCTTTCATTGCATCCCCAGCCAACAGTATGTTATTTAAATGATAATTTAGTGTGCAGTTAGATGAAATGGTTCATTGGCATTAATTTAGCACAAACTTTTCATATAAATATAGATTTATATCATACTTTTTTAACGTTTATAACCAAATATGCAACTCTTGAGGTCAAAAGTCGAACCGGACAGCTGAGAAAAGCAATGAGTTTCAGTAAATTTTTGTTAAATATTACTGCTTTAGAAATGTAGGATTACTTAAACAATATTATTCATGCATTTTTTCATATTTTAGATGTCATTTAGTTAATAAAATTATCTTTTATTGACTTTCTTAACCTCAATAATATAAACAATTTGGGTGGGGGTAAAAGGGACCCCAAAATTGTTGGCATTTTGATATAAGGTGTTTTTATAATAGAGATATTGTTAGGGATAACGATCTTTCTCAATAAGTATCTATAAAAGTCAAAACGTCATGAAAATTTACCCTAATATTGCCATGCTCGTGGAATTTTATAATTAAATAAATACCAGCCTTCCTGAATTGTGAATGTCCGGTTAGACTTTTGAGCCACTGTACATGAAGCAACACAGAATCCATTCTCTGCTTTGTACTGCAAGAAGTTCAGCTTCAGACTTAACGGTAAATGTAGTATTTGGAAATAGTGTCGTTCAAAAGTACACTCGATTTTATCAGTTGAAGTTTGAAACTTGTACAATAAACATATGAATTGTGATTTTGGTTTTTGAAAAATAATATGAATGCGCGTAGAAATCTTACAAATGCTGAAATAGGAGACACTCTTTCTGAGAATGCCAATTACGATTTTGTACCCGAGATAAATATTTCCTAATAAATAATACGAAATCAGACGGAGAAATAGATATGAAAATTCAAAGTACGACTGCAAGACTGCGGTGTGCGAAAAGTTATCATAATAAAATCATAATATAATTTCAAATTTGGTTATAACGTAGCATCAATGGAGCGTATGTATGGACATGCATCCAAAATAAGAACTATTGTACAAGTACTCAAGTAGGATGTCTTTGTCGCAGAAATATACTAAGGGAAGTTGGAGGGCCAACTTCTAACGCCAATGGAAATGTGTAAGACAATGAAGTTATATCTGCCTGGCGATTGTATATTTACGAATCGACACTTCGTCATATAAAAATTTGTACAGAAACTGAAGCCAGTCAAATAATGAATTGATGAATTGGTTCATGTCTTTGGATGAGCTTGATGCATTTATTGCTTTATTATATGCTCGCGGTGCATATAATGCAAGTCATTTGGACTTAGATATAATATGGTGTAGATATGGCAGATCACATAGCTCGCAAGTATTCGGTCAGGGCAGTGAGCAGTAGAAGGCCCGTCGACGGTCTTTTTAATATTCTGGATATAGCTGGAATTAATTCATGGATAATATGTAATATGTATAAAATAACCGCTCATGGTCTTTCTAGGTATGGGTCAGTGTATCTCAAAAACAATAATTAAACATCATCACAAACAACATCACATGTTTTCTAAAAGGCTTTTCAAATAAATAAAAGTCATGATAAGAAAAATTTTAAATATTCATTTGTGCGACTTATGTAGATTTTTAAACGAAAAACGGTCAAAATTATTGCTCCGGTCTTTCTAGTGTTAAGAGTAAAAAGCTAATTCCTATACAAATTGATAAAATAAGCAGTTGTTTTTAGGAACTCGATCCCGAAAAAATACACCTAGTATAAGAATGTTTTCACATTTATTTATGTTTTTGTCTACTACACTTACCTTTTATTATACACCCTTATATCGGTTTATAATTTTACCAATAGCAGGTCGTATATTTTCTTTAAGAGGCAAACCCGGAAAAACTAAGGGTTTTATTTCTGGGTTGTACCTAAAGTATATTTATTATTCGAATTAAATGTTGTTTTTATATTTTTCCTCAAAGTATGTATAAACTCACGTATTTCATGCAATTTTATATTTAATAATTGGCAGTTACTTTTATTTATTTTTTGCTTTTATATGAACACTTTCTTGTAAATAATTCTAAAATTATTATAGAAACAGTTACAATATTACTAAGAATATGTTATAAATAATAAAATAGGATTTAAAAACGTTCACTGGAATAATGATTGTTATGAATAAATAACCTTAACTAAATAAAGCGTTCAAAGTTAATTTCTATAGACTTACTGGATGAACAGAATGAGTAGTTGTAGTACAAAGTCGCGCGACATCAGTGTTCGGCATGTTGCTTACGACTTCGAAAAAAGCCCACAATGAAGGCCCGATTAGTCAACGCATAGCATGGCATGGCTCGAAACCGAACCTGTCGAAGGGAGTTCTGTACAAACGATTAGTAAAAACATAGCATGGCATGTTGACCTACAGAATTAAATTCCAACGGAAAAAAGCTGTCAAAATGGGTTGTGGAACGAGAGTTTTTATTGCAGGATTGCATTTTGTTTGTTATATTTGTTCTGGATCAGATTCTCAAACTTTTGGGAACTTGCCGTGCTCACACAAATCAACATTTATTGATTAACAAGTTTGTATTATTTAACCACAAAGAACACAAAATTAAAAAAAACAAACAAATCTATATTCATCTACACTACTTGCCAATTCCATTTCTCGAGTATTACCATAACGAAAAACTATTCATTATAAGTTTAAATTTTAACATTCGCACATGGCAACTCCCTTACCCAACATAGCATAGGACTAGAGTAATCGCTTCTATGGGGCCATGCGTATGCTATTCCATGCTATGCATTGACTTATCGGGCCATAACTCTTCACCACTAAATAAGCATCCATGTTTCATACGTTCATCACTTGATTTTCAGCGAAAATCAAGAGATTTTCGGTTTGCTATATCACAAAAATCTTTCACCCTGATGTCATATTCATAACAACACAATGAAGAAGTCGACAAAAATGTGTGTAAAATATACACCAATACAAAGGAAACAAATACCGCCAAACGAAAATCTGACATATGAAAATCTATTTTGTCGTGTGAACGGCTTTTTGAAGAAATGATGTTCACACGAAAATTTGGCTCGTGTGAACGCACTATTAGACACACTGAACAATAGTAGTATTCACACCGACCATGGTAATGTGGTAATTGTAACCCGATTGCTGTCATCAAGAGTGAATACCTGATTAATTTTAACGCCGAAAAAGAGTACACTGACTTTTTTATGATAAAAACTAAAAAATATAAATTAAGTTAATGATATATATATACTTTTTTATTTTTTATTTTCATTACATCTGTCTATTGACACTAAATAATTATTTTTACATGTAGGATATTACAGTAATTTAAATCAATATTTAAATTACACTTATATGGTTACTATAGTATTTTATTAAAAGGTCCTAGTTGGTAGGTCGGTGGGCGTCCGTCTCTTCGGCCTTCTGCGTTGTGTTAGCTCTTTCAGTGGAAGATTTCGTATTTCATCATTCGTGTGTCCATAGAGGCGCTGCATATGATTGATACATCTTTTACGTATAGTTTCTTCTATAGCATCGATTTCTAGGTCTCTGTGAATATCTTCGTTGGGTACATACCAGCCAGCGTTTGTAATGGTGCGGAGAATTTTCGATTGTACTCGCTGCATGCTTGTAATGGTTGTTTTGCTCGCTGTGCCCTATATCTCTATTCCATATTTCGATATTGGCGAGAAAATTGCCTTTTAGATTAATAGCTTATTGTATAGGGAAAGTTGTGATTGTTTTCCCAGGAATTTGCCAGTGAAGTTGTTTAAGTCTATTTCTAATTTCGTTACGCTTTTGTATTATATGGTTTTTCCAAGTCAGTTGAATTGATTGTCATTCTAAGATATTTCGCTTTTGGGTCTATCTTAATTTGGTCTTCATTTACTGTTAAGTATCTGGGTTCGTATATTCTGTTTGTGTAAATTACTTGCACTGTTTTGTCAGCGTTTATTTGGATCTCCCAATTATTGAACCATTTCAATGTCCGATTTAAAGTTTCATGAAGTTTCGCAGTAGCGTTGTCGATGTCTTTATGTGCCGATAGCATTACGGTGTCGTCTGCAAAAGTTGGTATCATATCTACGTTTCTTCTCGGTATGGGGATGTCTGCAGTGTATAGAACGTACAGATGCGGCCCTAGTACACTGTCCTGGGGTACTCCTGCTTCCATTTTCTGCATTTCAGAACAGTCGTTTTTATATTTAACATAGAAATATCTGTCTTTTATGTAGCTTTTGAGAAGGAGATAGTAGTCAGTGGTATTTGCTGTTTTAGTTTATGAAAGAGTCCTTTGTGCCATACGCTGTCGAAAGCTTTTGAAACGTCAAGTTATACTGCAACGCAGATTTTTTTATTGTCAATATCAGTATTAATCTTGTTAATAACTCGATGCACCTGTTGAATAGGGGAGTGTTTGCGTCTAAACCCGAACTGGTGACTGGGGATTAGATTTCTTTGCGTCAAGAAAGGTTCAAGTCGGTCAAAGATAATTTTTTGAAAGAGTATCGATAGAGTTGGTATTATGCTAATCGTTCTGTATGAACTAGCTTTTGTAGGATCCTTGAGTGGCTTTGGTATCGGTGTTATTTCTGCTACCTTCCATACGGAGGGATAGTGCTTTGTGGAAATCACTGCGTTATATATATTTCTAATATATGCAAGAGTATTATCTGGGAGTTCTTTTAGGACTTCTCCTGTGATTTGGTCATAGCCCGGAGATTTATTTATGTATATATCAGATTTTATCTTGTTTTTAATTTTATTTAAAGTCACTCTTTTTATTGAGCCATTTGGTACTCTTGAAGCGTCCGTCGTTTCAATAGGTGTATTACCTTTCTGATTAGTGAATGTTTCCTTAAAATAATCAGAGAGTTCTGTTGCTTTCTCCATATGATTGCGGGCTCATTTGTTGTCGTTGGTTTTTAGAGGTGATTCGTGTAGCATTGCATTGTTTATTTTTTTAGTTGCTTTCCATAGCGCATAGTTAGTAGTTCTTGTTCTAGTCAATGTTATAATATGTTTTTCTAGTTTTTCTTCTCTATCTTGTGTTCGATATTGTTTTAGCTCTTTCGTAGCCTGGTTTAATCTTTTTCTGTCCTCTAGTAGTCTGGTAGTTTGCCATTGTTTCCTTAGTCTTCTTTTAGTTTTAATTTTGTCTTTTATGTGTTATGATATATAGTATATATTAGTGCCTGTATTGTCTGGCGGTGTGATCTTTCAGCGGCGAAGACTAGGTTATCATTTAGATTGGCAATCGCACTGTCAATATCACTTCCGGTTTTTAGTGAGACGCTTAGGTCTAAGTTGAGCGTTGGAGTGTTTTGATATCTAAGGGTGATATGCGAGTGGTCAGATGATAAGTCGAAATCTGATCTAATTGATAGATGGTCTTGTCTTATATTTTTTATAATGAAGAAGTCGATTAAGTCAGGTCTTTTGGACATGTCTGTTGGCCAGTAGGTTGGATCGCCTGTACTCATGAAGGTACTTTTGTTTACTCTAATTGAGTCTAGTAAATGTTTACCTTTTTTATTTGTCAATCTCGAGCCCCAGTTTATGTTTTTTGCATTAAAGTCTCCTCCTGCAATGAGTCGATTGCCTAGTGTATGTAGAAAGTCTAAATATTCAAATGAAGTATTGTTGTGTTTTGGTGGGCAGTATATTGCGGATAATGTTATGTGCCCCCTCCAGTCAGATATTTGTACTGTTGTAGCTTGCAGATAGCCTTTTCTGTATTTTTCTAGTTATACACATTTAATATTTTAGTTTATTATTATTGCCGTGCCACGATGTGCTTTGATTTTTGTAGATAAAATATCTCACCTCCAGTATATGCTGGCCGAGTTCGTTCGCGTTCAATAATGTTATTTTTAGATTGTTATGGTCCATTCAGCTTTGTCACTAGCATTGTAATGATACTCATCATATCAGACATCTGTGTTATGAGTGTTTTCATCATTTCTTTTAGTTCAGAAAAGTCAGTGTTTTGAGTTTTTCGTGTACGTCTATAGCTGTTGTCGTATTGGTGGCTGTTGCTTGGGCATAAGTGATATTTGGCCTGATTGTACTTGTTTACGTCAAACATCGAATAACTACTGATCAGGTTTAGATTCATGTTTGTCTACATGTTGGCAAACATTTTCAATGTTTTAGGACTTTGTGTAGGTGCATATAGGAATCGTCGGAAAAATCTCCACTTCTCCATTGTGTGGACGGGTCACGAACCCATCCGAAGTTTTCCGACGATCACTTGCTTTCTGATCA
The DNA here is from genome assembly GCA_017309665.1 of Coelopa frigida. Classification (NCBI taxonomy): domain Eukaryota; kingdom Metazoa; phylum Arthropoda; class Insecta; order Diptera; family Coelopidae; genus Coelopa; species Coelopa frigida. The sequence goes on from CM029565.1 coordinate 31,445,656, forward strand.
CATAGATGACAGGACTTGTTTGTTTGACTTGCAATTTAGATCACATAGGTGATAGTTCTCAAGTTTTGGATCTCACCAAGAATAGATCAAGTTCTTCGGTTTTTGCTTCATATTGGTGAACGACCAATTATTATAATATCACATAGATCGCAGATCAAATATTGTAATATTTAATGCCCCACACATTTTCAGTGTTTTGATTTTGCTGTGGTACGAGTTTTGGCTGCGATTTTAGTTGCCCAGTTGCCGGACGGACAATTTGGTATTACCGACGGCATTTCAACTGCGCGAAGCATCCACCCCCCAGCCCCGCTACTAAGCCCAGAGCACCAGCCAACTTAAATTACTTGCGAGAGCGCTCGACAGTACTATTATCTATGGTGTTTGTATGGTTTTTTTTGGCTGCTTGTCATAGTTGGTTGATTGTTTTCAATTGTTTGTTCTGGTTTTTTCCGTAGTGGGAGAAACGATTTATTTTTAGTGTTTTGTAAATCATGTAGATTCTGTTGGTTGTATTTTAATTTCGTTATTTTTCTCGCTCGTCGTTTGCGTCGGAGAGTATTTTGAACATGTTGGAGGAGAGAGGTTGGCGTTGAGTGTCGGTCGAGTTCGGGGATAGCTGGCTTAGCCAGTATTCTGTTATTGTTTTTTGGTTTGTCTGCGGTGTTTTGGTCTTGTGTTTTTTATTTAGATAGGGTGCATCAGTGCCTTTGGTAAGCGAGCTTCGCGATCGCTTTGTTATTGTTAGTGGATTTGTGTGTTTATTTGTCGTAGCATGTTCAAACGTTGTTGGCTGTGTCGTGTTTGACGTCGACATGATCGAAGTAAAAGGAGAGAATCTAGATGTAGTAGTTGTTGTTGTACATGCAGAAGCGAGAGTCGTTACAGTTGTGTTTTTTTTAAAACATTTTATATCTTTTTATTAATTGTATTGCTCACTTTCCTGCTCTAGTATAAGGATCTCCCTTAGTTTTTTGACTGCATCATTGAGTCGTTGCTTCGAAGCCGGGGATCTGTAGGGCTGCCATTCTCTTCTAAGGCGGCGTTTGTTTGAAACCAGTCTTTCAATGTAATTGTTTGTTACCAAATTCGTTTTATTTGGGGCTTTACTGGCTACAGGTGTGGTTAATACCGCTGCAGAGGTAATCATTTCATTACAAATGTGAACAAAGTCTTCTATATCCCCCTCGCATTCCAGCTCTGGATTCGTGTGGATGTGACTGCCTATGTATTTTTTGTACTTCAGCCAATTACATTGCGGAAATGTCAGTTTGAACGGATGTTCAATTTGTTTTGGCTGTTCAATTAAGCGGAATGTTACAGGTGAGCGGTCGGAGGATAATTCAAGGCATGTGTCATGTCATTACACATACCACATGCATGTGTTGATTTGTACATACCTTTTTCCGTCGTGACTGTTTTTGCTGTTGATGTCGTTGCCGCTGGGATTTTCGCAAAATTCTCCACTGGATTGTTTTGTGCAGCTGCACCGGTTGGGAGAGGAGAGGAACATTGCGTGCTCCACTTCGCCGTTGTTGAGAGCGAAGCTGCGTGCGAAGCGGGGACCGCAGCAGATAACGTGCATGCATCTATGGCTGGAGAACTTTTTTGCTCTCTCTGTACTGTTTTTCTTCGTTGCGGTCAGTAATGAAGCGGTAGCGGCAGCATCAACTCTATCGCCGCACACTGGGGTGAAACACCGAAAACGTGCGATTAAACGTAAAATTAAAATTGAAGTAAGATATTTGGTTTTGGTACCAAATGAAAGTATATTAAATTGTACTTCACTAGCCGGAAAATGGTTGTTGTTGGACTCTTGGTTTTCTTTTTCTGGGCTGTCAAAGTTGACTTTTTTTTTGCGCGTTTTTGCTCAGTCAGAAAGTGATTATTTTGAGTGCTTTAAAAAGCTATTATTAACGATTTTTTTTCTAATTTTATGATGGATCCTACAATTTCAGGTATTTTAAGATGTAGTTAACAAAAAAAAAGTTTAAAGAAATAATTTGTCATAAACTATTCTTTTCGACTAATATTGTTATAATAAAACAAAAATATTACTTTGATTACGCGTATCAACCCGCTATGATTTAATCGCACGTTTTCGGTGTTTCACCCCAGTGTGCGCCTGTTGCTTTAGTTTCTTAGCGGCGAACAAGTTGCGCTGGAGAGACTGTTGTCGTGTGCTGTTCTTGTGCACCGTTCTCACCAATTCTAGACGTTGCATTTAATAGCACGGCACTTTCGTCAGAGCGAGGTGGAATCCGATTGGTTTGATTGTTTGCGTTGAAACTTTATATGATTCCAATACAAAACGAGAGGCAAAGCCTGCCGCTTGTTTTATAATTTCAATACTTTTTTTATTAAACAAGGAGTTCGACACGGAGCTGAGTAAAAACACGTTCGCACTTGATCACTCACTCACTTGATAATTAACAGTTGTGTTTGTTGTTGTGCCTTCGTTCGTTCGTCTTCAAATTGAGTGCATACGAAGAAGGAATGTTCCGCAGTCTCGGATCCATCGTTGCAGAAGGTTCACCAGTCGCTGCTCTCGTGGCGATACTTTTGCAGGTATTGTCTGAAGCAGCAGTGTCCTGATAGAAATTGTGTCATATAGAAGTCGGTGTTTCCGTGCTTTCTGTACACCCAAACGTTTATTAATCTATGGGTCCTACGGTCTTTTCTAGCCATGTCCCACCGCTGCTCCCATTTGTTCATGCTTCTTCTTCATTCGTTTTGTTTTTCTCTCTCTGTGAGGGGTCTACCAGCGCTCTTTCTTCTATCTGACATTCAGTGTAGTTCCTCCGCAAATATGTCAGGCGGAATGATTCTGGAGATAACACTTGCCGCTTCATGCGATACCGTTTGGAATGCACGGCATACCCGTGACCGCTCAGTCTTAACACTAAATGGATTTTCCTCCCGTATGTTTTTTGCCTAATGTTTTCCAGATGGGTACTACATACATGACCACTGACTCCGCAACCTTGGCTAAGAGTAAACGGGTAGTTTGATTGGGCCCTCCAATGTTTGCCATCATTCTACCTAATGTTGAATGTACGCGGGCTGCTTTAGCGCAAGCCGTCTCGATGTGCGTTTTGAAGGACAGTCTCGAATCTATCATTACCCCCAAGCATCTTGAGATTCAACTGCATGTCCGTCTATGCATAGTGTCACCGTTTCTTTCCGCTGGTGACAAGTACTGCTTCCGTTTTATGAGCGGCTAGTTCTAGCTTTGTTTGTGTAAGCCAGTTTTTTATTTTTCGTGTTACGACGCATGTTATCTGCTGAATTTCTTGGAGAGTTTTCGCCACAATGGCTCTCGGTACTTAGAGTCTTAGAACTCCATCATATAGGATGTTCCAAAGGGTTGGACCCAGGACCGACCCCTGGGGTACGCCACCCGTGATCACTTTGGTAATCATTCCTTCTTCCGTGTCGTACATTAGGACCAGGGGTCCGAAAACGTTTTTTTTTTCAAATCTTTCATTAATATTTATCTATGAAGAAAATTTTATATTTATCTTAAACGATAAATATATGTTACGATAAAAAAATTTTTCTCGTAACAGTTCTTCGTCGCAAAGATAAACTTTCGTTCACGAACAAAAACCATTTTGTACGCAAACAAATTCTTTTATTTTTTTCGTGAAAATAAAAATACGAACAAAACAATATCTCTACGCGAACAAGTAATAAATATTGTCGGCGAACAAAGCGTTTTTTTCTCCGCAAACAAAACAAAATGTCTACGCGAACATGAAGAAAATATCTTTTGCGATCAAACGTTTTTGTTTTTTTCGCGAAAACGTTTTGTCTCCTCGAAAACGTTTATTCTTCATCTCGAAAACGTTTTTTATCTCTACACGAAAACGTTTTTTATCTCTACACGAAAACGTTTTTTTTCTCTACACGAAAACGTTTTTTTCTCTACCTGAAAACGTTTTCAGCGAACAAATGAATGAATGAAGGAATGGAATTGGTTCGCGATGGTTCTGCGTTTGCCTGTTGTGCTCGTTCTTTGCGATTCGTTAGGTAGGTACGTACGGTATTGGTAAAGAAATTGAGAACATGTCGAGTGAAGCAAAACAATGAATAATCCTGATCTAACTTAAAGATGGGACGTAAATAGTTATTTGTAGAAATAGAAAAATATGAACTAAACAAATTGTAGATTTTCTTTCAATAAATATTAAAACTGTATTTTGCATTTTTGAGAACAAAAAGGGTTATATGAATGACATTGAAGTAATGTATGAAGTATTCATTCAAGTTCCTATCCTGCAGGTAGGACTCTTTTCGTTGCCAAAAACTGTACCTACACCCACATATCTACCTACCTAACTCACAAGAAATGAGCTCGACCGTTGATCGGCGAATGCAGGACCATCGCGAACAAATTCTTTGAATCATTCATTTGACGCTGAAAACGTTTTCGTGTAGAGAAAAAAAACGTTTTCGTGTAGAGATAAAAAACGTTTTCGTGTAGAGATAAAAAAAGTTTTCTCGAAAAAATCGAAAACGTTTTCGCGGAGAAACAAAAACGTTTTCGCAGTGAAAAAACATTTGTCGCAAAAGATATTTTCTTCTTGTTCGCGCAGAAATATTGCTCTGTTCGCGAAAAGTATTTTTATTTTCTCGATCAAAATAAAAAAAAAAATATTTGCGTAGAAAGAAGTTCTAGTACGCGATCGATGAGAATCTTACATGATAGAGAGAGATATTTTACGAACCCTGATTATTAATGTACATTTGACACATAAACTTGAATAACAACATTCAAAAAATTTTAATTTGTATGATTGAAATTTATTTTCTTGTATTACCTCAGTCAAATTTTCTTTGTGATCATCTATTTTCACCAAGTAATAAGGAAAAAGTTGAAGTTGAGTCAACTTACACTTACTACCAGCAATAGAGTACTACTCATCAGGGTTCGTAAAATATCTCTCAAAAACTCTAATTTTTCGTTTTTCATCATAAAAAAACTATCATCAATGATGAAAAATTAATTCTTTTCGTGAACGATGCAATTGTTTCTCATCGCAAATAAAAAAATTAATATCGTTTGCGACGTGTAAAAAGTTCTGTCCGCGGTCGAACTTATCATTAGCAGTTAAAAATATTTTTATCATGTAAGATTCTCATCGATCGCGTACTAGAACTTCTTTCTATGCAAAAACTTTTTTTTTTTGATCGAGAAAATAAAAATACTTTTCGCGAACAGAACAATATTTCTGCGCGAACAAGAAAAAATATCTTTTGCGACAAACGTTTTTTCACTTCGAAAACGTTTTTGTTTCTCCGCGAAAACGTTTGTCCTCCGCGAAAACGTTTTAGATTTTTTCGCGAAAACTTTTTTATCTCTACATGAAAACGTTTTTTATCTCTACACGAAAACGTTTTTTATCTCTACACGAAAACGTTTTTTTTTCTCTACACGAAAACGTTTTCAGCGTCAAATGAATGATTCCAAGAATTTGTTCGCGATGGTCCTGTATTCGCCGGTCAACGGTCGAGCTCATTTCTTGTGAGTTAGGTAGGTAGATATGTGGGTGTAGGTACCGTTTTTGGAAACGAAAAGAGTCCTACCTGCAGGATAGGAACTTGAATGAATGAAGTAATGTCATTCATATAACCCTTTTTGTTCTCAAAAATGCAAAATACAGTTTTAATATTTATTGAAAGAAAATCTACAATTTGTTTAGTTTATATTTTTCTATTTCTACAAATAACTATTTACGTCCCATCTTTAAGTTAGATCAGGATTATTCATTGTTTTGCTTCACTCGACATGTTCTCAATTTCTTCACCAATACCGTACGTACCTATCTAACGAATCGCAAAGAACGAGCACAACAGGCAAACGCAGAACCATCGCGAACCAATTCCATTCCTTCATTCATTCATTCGCTGAAAACGTTTTCAGGTAGAGAAAAAAACGTTTTCGTGTAGAGATAAAAAACGTTTTCGAGATGAAGAATAAACGTTTTCGAGGAGACAAAACGTTTTCGCGAAAAAAAACAAAAAGGTTTGATCGTAAAAGATATTTTCTTCATGTTCGCGTAGACATTTTGTTTTGTTTGCGGAGAAAAAAACGCTTTGTTCGCCGACAATATTTATTACTTGTTCGCGTAGAGATATTGTTTTGTTCGCGACAAGTATTTTCACGAAAAAAATAAAAGAATTTGTTTTGCGTACAAAATGGGGGCAAACGGGCAATCATTTAAAAAATATGCAACACCTCTCCAAATCACTTTTCGCCGTCTGATCAGGTGTTCAGACATGTCGAGAGTACGCGACTGAGTCTGAATACCCCTAATGAAAATAAAAGTTTATTTTCTATCAACATATTTGCATTTGTTTCCATATGGATATGGATACGGGTATGCAGCTGTTGACGTAAGGGATAGAATTCGAAAAATGGACATTGACCAGTTGGTCCAATCTCACTCAGACTTTGGAATATGGCGTAAAACTCTTCTGTTTAGGATGTTATGAAATTTCAAATCGTCAATGTCAATCCGATTGTTAGTTTTCAAGAAATACCTATTTGAAAACTCAAAACATTCGGGTATGTTGCTGTTGATACACAGAATGTGTACGTGAGTACATCTCTTAAACTTCAAATTTAGTGCAATGCCATATCTTATGTTGATAAATGTGGATCTTTTAGTAATTTTTTGGAATTGTGTATTATAATACTTTGTAATATTTTTATGTACAATTGTTAAATGTTTTATTCACAATTATTTCACTTTTTTGCAAAAATATGAATGGTTTGTTTTCACTGCAAAGGTTGGCAACATTTAAAAAATTGATTCTACGCGATCTACGAGAGGTACGACTCGCGTACGAGCGTGGAATCGTAGATTCGTAGAATCGTAGATTACAAAAACAATTTGCACGTATTCTACGCTCCTACGAGCCTACGAGACGGAGTCTGAATACCCCTAATGAGTTTTTTCAATTTTCAGATTCAAGAAATTATAATTAAATGACGAATTGAAGAATGTTACCACTGTCTCAGATGAATATTAAATTCTCGGCCCAAAAATAGTACAGTACGGACACTGCTCCTGCGTAGAATTTTTTTTTTGTAATTTTGAACTGTCAAACATCTACGATTCGACGCTCCTACGCGTACAACCCGCGTAGGAGCTTCATATATTTGTATATGGTATTGTTAGTTGTTTTATTCACAATTATTTCACTTGTTTGCAAAAATATTTATGTTTTGTTTTCACTGTAAAGGTTGGCAACATTTACAAAATTGATTCTACGCGATCTACGAGAGGTACAACTCGCGTATCGTAGATTCGTGTGGAATCGTAGATTACAAAAACAAATTGCAAACTGCTCCTACGAGCCTACGAGACTCAGTCTGAATACCCCTAGTATTATAATATACAATTCCATTAATAATTTCGAATTTCTGTGAAAAAAATGTCCATATTTGCATTTGTTTCCATATGGATACCCGGGTATGCAGCTGTTGACATAAGGGATAGAATTCGAAAAATGGACATGGACCAGTTGGTCCAATCTCACTCAGACATCTCTTAAACTTTAAATTTAGTGCAATGCCATATCTTATGTTGATAAATGTGGATCTTTTAGTACATTATTTGGAATTTTGTTGACTTTCCCCGCCATACTAAAGGTATGCAAGTATGCGATATATGATATGAAATATTGTGTTTTCAAATATATGCGGGTGTCAAATTTGACGTCGATGACAACGCACGTGCGAAGTCAAAGAAAATTTAACACGTGTTAATTCTAAAAATTTATTGTGCTTAATTGTGAATAAAAACAATATAGAAAGCCAAAATTATAAAAAACTTTAAAAAAAAACACTTTCTAGTGAGAATTTAAAAAAAAAAATAATAAAAAAAACCAAAAACACTTAAAAATGGATGACGATGTGAGTGACGACGGTGATGAATGCCTCTTGACCTGGCAAAGTGTTCCCAGCAAACAATCGCATAAACGTCATGCGGAAAATTCACCAAAAGCCATAAGGAATAAAAAACCATTTGTGGCCGATAAACCAACAACATCCCGTAATGCAACGTCTGCAAATAAGTTTGCAGCTTTAGAAATAGACGAAGAAGAACCATCTACAGAAGTTATGAGTGCAGCTGGAGCTCCTAAGCCTCCTCCTATATTTATTCCTAGTGTTAAAGATATTTGTGCTATGATAAGTAATATTTGTACTATTATACCTAAAAATGAATATACTTATAAATCACTTAAGGATGATCAAGTTAGGTTAATGGTAAAAACTGTTGATTCATATAGAAAAATTATTAAATACTTTGATACAAGCAAGGTAATTTTCCACACCTATCAACTAAAACAAGAGAGAGCATATAGAGTAGTTATTAAGGGTTTACATCACTCAACACCAATTGATGACATTAAAGATGATCTGCTGCCAAATGGTCACGAAGCTAGAAATGTTACCAACATCAAAAGCCGCGTGACGAAAAATCCCTTATCTATGTTTTTTGTCGATCTAACTCCAAATACAAATAATAAAGCAGTTTATGATATTGTACATATTAATAACTGCATAGTTAAAATTGAGCCACCACTCAAAACCCATGAATTAATTCAATGCTATCGATGTCAACAATTTGGTCACACTAAATCCTATTGTAGTAAACCATATAGATGTGTTAAATGTGGACTTGATCACCCCACAGCTGAATGTAGGAAAGATATTAATTCACCACCGCGGTGTGTTCATTGTCTACAAAATCATACTGCGAATTATAAGGGATGTAAAGTCTACCAAGAGATTCTCCAAAAGAAATCGTCTAATATGATAAACAACAAAAAGTTGGAAAATCATCGTAATACTCAATTCTCTTCTGTCCAGCAAGAATACATTAACACAGACACTAGTGGTAATAAAGAAAATATCAACAATAACTTTAATAATATGTCTTTTGCGCAAGTGGTAAAAAATTAAAATAATAATGACATTATGAATAGGATTGAAGTAGCACTAAATAAGCAAATTGAATTAACCAATTCATTAATGAATATGATGTCAATACTTATTAATAAATTATGCAAATAGATCTTAGAATCGCAGCATGGAATGCCAATGGGCTTTCCCGTCATGCCCAAGAAATAGAAATGTTCTTGCATTTACATTTTATTGACATATTATTGATATCTGAATCTCATTTTACCTCTCGATCTCATTTAAAAATCAGAGGCTTTGATGTTATTTCTGCTAATCACCCAGATGATAAAGCGCATGCTGGTGCAGCTATAATAATAAAATCTACTTTAAAATTTGAAGTCATAGACGCTGTTTGTAAAACTTATCTTCAAGCTGCGGGAGTTAAAATCAAGTGTAACAATTTCGATATTTCAATTGTTGCTATTTATTGCCCTCCAAGATATAACATAAGCTGTTGACAATATGAAGCATTCTTTAAAAATCTTGGTGCTAAATTTATAGTTGGTGGAGATTATAACTCAAAACATCCTTGGTGGGGTTCAAGACTAGACTTCTTTGTTTACCATGGGATCGCGAACCACCTCCTGGATATCATAGATAATGATGATTTAAGTTCAGACCATTCAGCCATCATCATGAATTTTAATACGACGTTGAACACTTTAAACTGTAATTCCAACAAACTCTTTTCACTCAAAAACTGATATTAAATCCTTTCAATACTGGATAGATAAAAACATTAATCTTAATATAGCGTTAAAGTGTGGTAGCGAACTTGACAATGCAGTTGAAAACTTCACGAGTTTAATTCATGAAGCAGCCTTTTTATCAACACCAATCAATGAACCTATTCAAAATAATAACACTGTTATCATATCTAGTGAAATAAGAGAATTAATCAGAAATAAAAGGCGATTAAGAAGAATTTGGAAAATAAGCAGAAATCCGAGAGATAAAAGTAACCTTAATTTTGCATCAAATCAACTGAAACGACGACTTCATGAAATTAAAAATGATTCTCTAGGAAATTATTTGAAAAATCTGAACTGTTGCAATAACGATGAGTACAAACTTTGGAGAGCTACTAAATATTTAAAACGTCCTAGAAAACGTAACGTTGCAATAAAAGACGCTAGCGGAACTTGGTGCAGATCAAGCTTGTCTAAAGTTAAGGCTTTTGCTGAACACTTAGAACAAAGTTTTCAACCATTTGATATAAATAACTCTACCACCGATATTGTGAACTTTTTAGACATTCCCTGTCAAATGGATTTGCCATTGAAACATATTCCCCCTAATGAAGTTCGTTCTGAAATAAAGATGTTGAATAACACCAAAACTCCTGGATTTGACAAGTTGGATGCCAAAGTACTTAAATCTTTACCTAATAAAGGTATTCTGTTACTAACGCATATATATAATACTATATTAAGACTTTGTCAATTTCCAAGTCAGTGAAAGTGTGCTGAAATAATTATGATTCTCAAGCCTAACAAACCAGAGAACGTTGTCTCGTCCTATAGACCGATACGTTTATTAGTAACATTCTCGAAAGTATTTGAAAGAATATTTTTAAGAAGAATGTTACCTATTCTTGAAAAACAGCATATTATACCTGAATATCAATTTGGATTTCGAAGTAATCACGGCACACCTGAACAATGCCATCGTATCGTAAATGTCATTATTGATTCTCTGGAAACCAAAAAATATTGCTCTGGTGTTTTTTTGGATGTTCAGCAAGCTTTTGATCGAGTCTGGCATAGTGGTCTATTATATAAGCTAAAAAAACTCCTTCCTGCTCCAGTTTACTTAGTATTAAAATCGTACTTAGAAAATCGTTGTTTTTATGTTAAAATCAATGATGAAACATCTGATATTAAGCAAATAAGAGCAGGTGTGCCACAAGGCAGTGTCTTAGGACCGGTTCTGTTTACGATCTTTACTTCAGACATGCCTATAACAGATTTGGTAACTACAGCTACATATGCTGATGACACTGCTGTACTTGCTTCAAATGAATCTGCAACTGTGGCTTCAAATCTAGTTCAATCTGCACTCAACAAAATTCAGTTATGGTTAACAACGTGGAATATTAAAATAAATACTTCAAAATCGGCTCATGTAACTTTCGCTTTAAAAAAAGGAAACTGCCCTGCAGTTTTTCTAAATAACTCTGAAATTCCTAATTGTGACAGCATTAAATATCTAGGACTGCATCTCGATAGGAGGCTAACGTGGAAAAATCATATTAAAGCTAAACGTCTCCAGCTTAATTTGAAATCCAAAAGAATGTACTGGTTACTTAATCCAAAATCTGAATTAAGTCTTAACAATAAATTACTGCTCTATAAAACCATACTGAAACCTGTATGGACATATGGAATTCAATTATGGGGTACAGCAAGTAATTCAAATATTGAAATTTTACAACGTTTTCAATCCAAAATATTAAGGCAAATTACTAATGCACCTTGGTTTGTCACAAACATTCAAATCCATAAAGATCTCAATGTCTCTTTTGTTAAAAAAGAAATAAATAACTTCAGCACAAGATACCTTATTAGACTTAGTAATCACACCAATACTCTATTTATAAGACTTCTTGATGATACCAATGAAATTAAAAGACTTAAAAGATATCATACACTAGATTTACCATTTAGATAATAAGTATGTACATATAGCTATTTTAAGTTTGTTATTATTTTATATTTAAGTTGTTGTTAATGTTCATTTAAATATGTTCATTGTATTTTTGGACTTAATGAAGTTCAAAATAACTCTGTTAAATTTATGTAATCAAATTTTCTTATTATTATTTAAATAGATTGCAAATAAAATAATATTTACAAAAAAAAAAAACAAATATATGCGATATATGATATGAAATATCGCATACTTGCACCAAAGCCACTGATTTACTTTAAATACTTGGGGGGCCATGGCTATGTGCATAGCTTTCGAGTCGGTGGTTTCGGGTTTCCGCCCCACCTCTTGGGGAACAATGGCAAACTTCCGAGAGTATTATTTCATGAAAAAGCTTTCTCCGCAACCGGATTGGGCATTGAACTATAGGTATCTTGCAATGGTGCAAAACATCACAAAAGCATAACATAAATGATTGCCCTTCAGGTGCTGTAAGACCAAATTGTCTTTATTCAATTTGTCTTTAATCTCTAATCGGAAACACAGTTGAATTATTTGTACATTGGTGGTCCAGTATCTTGTCACAATCCGCATCAAGGCTAAATACCAAGACATAGACCCCAACCAAATTGATCACGTTGTGATTGACTGAAGGCATGCTTCCAGTGTTCTGGATGTACGCTCCATCCGAGGCGTCAACATCGACTCGGACCATGGACCAGGACCAGGAGGAAACGTACCAAAACACAACGTCCTTCGACGTCGGAAGGCTGCAATCACAACGGGCATCCGAAGCCGCCTAGCTCTCCCTCCTGCCCCAAGACAGCACTACTCAACTCGATGATATATGCGCGCAGTGGAAACATATTTCCAAATCTATGCGTACCGCCGCCGAAGAGGTGGTGGTCTCTCTCCGCTCACAGAGGAACCCATGGTACGATGAAGAGTGTCGCGCTGCTACTACAGAGAAAAACGCCGCGTAAGGACCGACTCTGCAGACAATGACAACGCGAGCTGTTAAGGAGCCATATAAAGAGAAGAGCAGGGAAGAAAGGCGTCTTGTTCGGGAAACGGAAAGACGTGAGAGCAAGTATATCAAAATGCACAGAGACAGGAATGAGACCCGAAAAATTTTCCAAAGGATACAGCGCCTATTTAAAGGTTTAAAGACCGGTGTCTCTTCTTGCAGGGACGAAAATGGGGATCTGGTGACAGACGTCCAGGGTACACTGACGATATAGAGGAATCACTTCTCCAACCTTCTCAATGCCGACGACGGAAACAATCCCACCGGGGGAGAAGAAGAACCGGATCCACCAGTTGCCGACGATGGTGTAGATATACCGCCGCCCGACTATAACGAAATTTTAACGGACATTACTGGGCTGAAAACCAACAAAGCAGCAGGTGCTGACTTCCTGCACGCAGAGTTGTTTAAGACCGAAGGCGAAGAGCTTGTAAGGCGCATGCACCAGCTTTTATGCAAAATATGGTTGGATGAAAGAATGCCCAGCAACTGGAATCTCAGTGTACTCTGGCCAATCCACAAAAAAGGCCACCGGGATTATCCTTTTAAACATCGCATATAAGGTTCTATCCAGCTTAATATGCGAACGAATGAATCCCATAGTCAACGAGCTGATTGGACTTTATCATTGTGGCTTCAGACCTGGAAAGTCCACCATCGACCAGATCTTCACAAAACGCCAAATCCTGGAGAAGACCCAATAATTCCAGATCGACACACACCACCTATTTGTAGACTACAAAGCCGCATTCGACAGCACAATAAGGAGCCGCCTGTACGCCGCCATGTCTGAATTTGGTACCCCAGCTAAGCTCATTAGACTTAGTAAAATGACGCTGAGCAACACCAATAGCTCGGTGCGCATTGGGAAGGACCTCTCCGAGCCATTTGATACCAAACGAGGTTTTAGACAGGGCGACTCCTTATCGTACGACTTCTTCAATTTAATACTGGAGAAAATCGTAAGAGCTGCAAGACAGAACCGGTCCGGCACTATTTTCAACAAAAAAAAGGAGCCATATAAAGAGCTCGCGTACACCGATGTCATCGACATCATCGGGCGAAACAAAAGCGCAGTTAGTGCAGCTTTTTCCAGCCTGGAGAAGGAGTCGTGTGGGTCTAGCGGTGAACGAGGACAAGACGAAGTACCTTCTGTCAACCACAAGACGATCTGTGCGAGACGACCAGCAGGAAGTCGAAATCGACGCCTACAAGTTTCAGATTGTAGAGGACTTCGTCTACTTTGGAATCAGCATCATCACCAGAAATAATGTCAGCCTGGAGATGAAGCGAATGATAACCGGTGTTACTTCGGGCTCAGTAGGCAATTGAATGACAAAATTAACGCTCTACAAGGCCCTCATTATACCCGTCCTGCTCTACGATTCCGAAGCGTGGACGATGTCGACCACCGATGAGAAGTCCCTAGGAGCGTATAACGAATTCTAAATGGACTTCAGTACAAAAAAATATATCTTTGTAGTTTTAAATAATTTTGTTCATGTATGAAAATTTGTTCCGTTTTTTAATAAATTAATTAATATAATAAGAACAGAGTTTAACTTGCTACTATGCTAATATTCATGAAAAGAAATATGTATTTCGATATAACGAGCGAATCCTGGACTTTATATCATTCGTTATACTGGACCACCACTGTAAATGAAAATTTAGAATTGAAAAAATATGCAAAATATCAGAGATAGAAAATCAGATTATCAGAAATATAGGTAACCAAAGTAATTTGATGTATATTTTAATTGATCTTATAGTTTGCCTAGTTTTCTTCAAATACTATGAGAGTCTTTCATATGAAGGAATTAGGATTTATTTATATTCAATCGTAAAATCGTAAAAGTTTGACAGTTTAAAATTAAAAAACAATTTGAGCGTATTCTATTCTCTTATGCGACTCATTGTGAATACCCCTATTGAGCTTTGGAGTGTTTCGTGGACAAAACTTGTAGTGGATAGCATTTATTTTAAATGATTAAAAAATGCGTATAAGACGATGACAGATTTTTCATTGGAAATGGAATGTTTTGCTTCAAATTTTCCCTAATTGAGAAATTTAGCCCAAGTGTAAACGCGCGATAACCTCATCTTTCAAGTAAATGCTCACGAAACGGAACGCCAAGCACAGATTACCAAATATGAAACTTCTAAACGTAAAAAAATATATATTCTTTATGCAATTGGTGAATACACAGACTGTGTGCATGAGTTCAACTCTTAAACATCAAATTTAGTGCAATGCTAAATCTTTTGTTGATAAATGTGGGTATTTTAGTACATTATTTGGAATTTTGTTGACTTTCCCCGCCATACTAAAGGTGTGCAAGTACGGGATAATTAAAAATATACCAAAGCCAGAGATTTACTTTAAATACGTGGGAGGCCGTGGCAAAGTGCTTAGCTTTCGATTCCATGGTGCTAGAATTCCCGCCCCTAGAATTCAAATTTTTCTTTACGGCCTACACATCTTGAAGAGCAATGGCAAACTTCCGAGAATATTATTTACCATGAAAAAGGTCTCTTCGTAGCCGTTCGGATTCTGCATTGAACTATAGGTATCTTGCAGTGGTGCAAATCATTACAAACGCACAACACAAATGATTGCACTTCAGTTGCTGTAAGGCCAATCATTAGTTTTTGAAAATTTAAATTTCTCCCTTGATTTCTTTAATAGGTTTTCAGTTTCTAATCCGCAACATTTTGAACATATTTGTAACGAAGTGGCATCGCTAGAAGACAACTGTTGGTGAAACAAATCGGCTGTTTTTCATCTCAATTAGATGTATCAAATCTGAAAATTTGGGATATAAAAAGAAACGTGAATTTGTGATTATGTTGGTTTGGGAAACCAAAATCGATTGAAAATCGAATTATAGATTTTGGGCATTGCCTATATTGCGTATATTAGGGGTATTCAGACTGAGTCTCGTAGGCTTGTAGGAGCGTAGAATACGTGCAAATTGTTTTTTTAATTTTGAACTGTCAAACATCTACGATTCGACGCTCCTACGAGAGTTTGTAAATGTTGCCAACCTTTGCAGTGAAAACAAAACATAAATATTTTTGCAAAAAAGTGATATAATGTGAATAAAACAACTAACAATAACAAATAAAAATATTTTAAAGTATTATAATGCACAATTCCATTAAAAATTTCGAGTTTCTGTGAAAACAGTGTACGATTATACTCTTTTTGGGCCGTGAAATTTCAATTCATCTGAGACAAAACAATGCAGTTGCAACATTCTTCAATTCAATTATAATTTCTTGAGACTGAAAACTGTATACATTCATTCATATTCACATAAAACATCATGCATTTTGGAAAATAAAACTATTTGTAGTCTAAATATTTATGTTACAGTAGGGGTATTCAGACTCAGTCTCGTAGGCTCGTACTCGTAAGTCTCGTACTCTCGACATGTCTGAACACCTGATCAGACGACGTAAAGTGATTTGGAGAGGGGATGCATATTTTTGAACAGATTGCCCGTTTTTGAGAAATATTATCATAATTTATGATTTTTCATGCATAAATGTATTTAAAAAAATGTTGTTAGTATAATTCTAAAATTATAATTAAAATGTGTGAATTTCGCACACTATTTCTTTCATTTCATTCAAAAGTTGATCCAACTATTTTTAAAAAAATCCCTTTCATTCGAAAGAAAATATATTGCATCATATTGACATCATTGTTTAATTGCTTTAGAGGTTGCTCATGTTTCTTCTTTTCGGACACTAACATAATTATTTAGACCACAAATGGTTTTATTTTCCAAAATGCATGATGTTTTATATAAATATGAATGAATGAATTCAATTTCAAGGCTCAAGAAAGTATAATTTAATGACGAATGCATTATTTTGTCTCAGATGAATCGAAATTTCGAGACCCAAAACAATCGGACACTATTTTCACAGAAACTCGAAATTAATAATTAATAATGGAATACTTTTAAATATTTGTATATACTATTACTAGTTTTTCTATTGACAATTATTTCACTTTTTTGCAAAAATATTTATGTTTTGTTTTCACTGCAGAAGTTGGCAACATTTACAAAATTGATTCTACGCGTTCTACGAGAGGTACAACTCGCGTACGAGCGTGGAATCGTAGATTACAAAAAACAGATTTGCACGTATTCTACGCTCCTACGAGCCTACGAGACTGAGTCTGAGTACCCCTAGTGTCTTAAGCAACCTCTAAAGCAATGAAACAATGATGTCAGAATGCTGCAATACATTTTCTTCGAATGAAAGGGATTTTTATTAAATATAGTTGGATCAACCTTTGAATAAAATGAAAAAAATTGTGTGCGAGATTCACATATTTTAATTATAATTTTAGAATTATACTAATAATATTTTTTTTAATACATTTAAGTATGAAAAATAAATTATTATAATATTTCTCAAAAACGAGCAATCTGTTTAAAAATATGCAACATCTCTCCAAATAACTTTACGTCGTCTGATCAGGTGTTCAGAATTGTTGAGAGTACGCGACTTACGCGTACGAGCCTCAGTCTGAATACCCCTATTGTCTTAATACTCTAATAAGTAATGGAGGGAAGAACAAGAGATACAATTTCAGATAGCGGAGGAATAGTGGTGTATATGAAGCGCATAATGTTGGTTCCGAAAAAATTCTGCTTGCGCTTTTCGACGCATAATGCTAGTTCCAAAAAAAATCCACTGGGGCTATATTCTTTCTTTCAATATACCATCAAACCATTTGAACAACATATAAGCGGTTTTTCTAGTTTCATATCTGGTAATCGTGAAGTCGCAACTGGAATTTCAATAAATGGGAACTTTTGATATGCAACCCTGCTTAGAATTTATAGGTTTTATCAGATATTGAACCCGATGCATCGTTTATGTGTTAAGATCTTTAAGACTGTGGTTAAGAAATTATTAACAATTAAATTTTCGTTTGAAGTTGTTATATATTTATTTTAAGGAATAATATCCGATGTTATTCATCTCATGTGGAAATTTCACTTCTTATATGTTGTGTTAAGTGCATTACTGTGAGTGTTTAATTTCATTTTATAAGCAATTTTGTACCAAGAATTTTGGAGTCTAATTAAACACATTTATGGAATTAGCTAATAAAAGGTACGCCTTGTATATAATTTTAAAAATTTTGATTTTAAATCGATTAATCTACATGCATTAATTCGTATTCAATTTCATTACAAATTGTGTAAGTACGAATACATATACAAGGAATATATAGCAGTAAAATGGCGGATGTTATTGCACATTTCGGTTATATGGCATATATCAAAACTACTGAAGGTATTGTGGCGACACCACTCTATTCTCCGTTAATACAAAAAATTACAATAAAAAAATGGTATAGAAAACAGTATATATACACAATTCTGTATATTCTTGTGTATTTGTATATGTATGTATTTATAAAGATAATATGTTTAAAAATAATAAGTTATGTTTTAATAATATTCATACAGGAGCTAGTACAAAATTTAAACATAAAAAGTAACAGGGATTTCAGACAAATTCAAATGCACATTTGTTTACTGAATAATTTAGCTCAATGCAAATAATTTTTTTGTTTATTCTTTTAAAAGGTATTACTATAAAAAATGGCTTAATAGCACTTCCTTCACTCCCAATGATCATAACGAATTATATGGAACGATGATATTTATTAGGCAGGTTTGTAGGTGGGTTTATTAGGTATATATAGATGGTATTTATTATTTTGAAAGATATTAAGGTAAGGTAGGGTTATTGATTAAAATATATAGCGGGCTTTTGAGTTTTGATCTATCTTCGAGAGTTCGGGAGTTAGCAGCGAAACGAAGCATAAGGGGTATTAACGCAGATCGAGCAGATGTGCTCAATTCTGAATATTTTGTTATTGTAAAGTTGCTCACTTGCCCTACTGCTCATCTGCTGTGGCTCCACCCCTAACTTATGTGAGCGATTTGAATATGTTAAGCCCAGGGGTCAAAACGATCCGATCTAAAATCGCGAAGTTCTCAGTGGGAACTTCAGAACAGCGAAATAGGATCTTTCAAATATCTTAGCTTAGCTCTATCGAGAATCTTATTTAAGATTTTCGAAAGATCATATTTTTCTGTTCTGAAGTTCTCCACCTACTAGATCGCGACTGCTTCTCGGGTTTGAGAAGAGAGAGACCCAAACCAGAGAGAGCAGGGTTGAAATGGTATAATCGTCACAATTCTTTGTATATCAAAAATTATTGAATATTTTCAAAAATTCTTGAACATTTCACTACCGGTCTCACCATACTCTCTGGTTCGGGTCTCTATCTTCTCAAACCCGAGAAGCCGTCGCGATCTAGCAGGTAGAGAACTTCAGAACAGCTTTTACTGTTCTGAAGCTCCCGCTGAGAACTTCGCGATTTTAGCTCGGATCTATTCGATCCCTGGTTAAGCGGTTGAATATGGAATATATTATTAGTTTAAACATTTAAAATTCAAAAATACACTCCGCGTCACATGAATAGAAACACACAAATTTTTTTCGATGAGAGCTCAAAACTTTTGAAAGTGAATTTGCAAAAATATTTGGCGAATGCCAATCGATAGAAAAGACAGTTAGGAACAATATTGCGAAACAAAAAATCTTCCGAAAAATTCCACAGGACACCTTTTCTGTCCTTTTTTGAAACAGTACACAAAAAACTTCTTATTTTTTGCGTCACTTGAATAGAAACAGCAGCCAAAGTTTCGCTATACGATCAGTTACATTGCTGATGAATGGTAAATTTTCAAAATTAAGATGGTTTAAGGTATTCTGCGTGTCTTTACATTAAAAATTTCCAGACCAAAGGTGCATACTTTGGCCGAAAAGGTAAAAATATGAGTGCATATTGAAAATGCATTTTCTTTTCCTGCAATCCTCAATAAAATGGAAAGTATTGTATTGGTTATTGTAAAAAATATTGAAAACTATGAGAAAAAATGAAAGAAGACCAATCGGCCGCGAAAGAGATGCATGCCAAGAAGATATCCTGAAAATATCCTCCATGTGTGGATGCTCCGCAGCCAAAATGCAAGAAATTAGCGATAGCAGTCTGATCTTTTCTGCAGTTTGATACATAACAGAGAGCACAGATCATTTCTGCTGAATCAACTTTTACCAAAATACGCCGTTAAATGAATGTTTTTTGGCTTTTAAGACAAAAAAATTGTTTTTGAATCTATTGTATGAAAAATTGTTTTTTTTCCCCCGGGAACCAGGTTAAAAGACAAAAAACACATCTATTCATGTGACGCGGAGTGTATATAAACTAAAACAAGAAAATTCCTCATTTTGATTTAAAGGATCTCATTGCAACTTATTCAGATATAAAACGAAAAGGGTGTTCACGGTTCTCGAAAATACTCCTGGTGCTCATGCTCAACTCCTCAGGTCAAAGGGTATTCTCTCTATTGAGGTCTGAATTACATATGACGGAGTAGATAGCGGGAGTTTGCTTTGTGCAGTACGCGTCGTATGCCATTTGTTTTGATGACCATTTGATGTACGATATGAATTGTCTTTCATATATGAATGGAAATCAGCGTAAAATACTACATAATTTATTTTAGCACATGATTTTAAATTTAAATTTTTTCAATTTCATACAACTTTAAAGTTGAACAATTTTTTTTTTTTTTAATTACATGCCACATACAGATTTAATTTAATTATTCTCATTTGTTTTATTACTAAATGAGAGAACAGTACGAAAACTCCATAGCTCATAAGTCCTCACTTAAAAAGCCTGTCCACGGCTCACAAACAAATGCTGAAAAAGATTGTCAGTGGTTTGAGTTCGAGAGAAAATCCTCTAAAATGGAATTGGGAATATACAGAATATATAGAACCGGATTATAAATCACAAATGATTCCCAACTTCCCAACCAAATTATACCAACTTTTGAATGGAATTGCTTTGAAGTATTGTCCATAAGGCTATAATAATTAAAATTGGTAGATCAATGTTTTTAAAAAATGTGTTAAAAAAAATGAAAATGTCCAAAAAGTTACATTGTAAAAATGGGGTGCTAATATGAAACAAATAAAATAAGTACATTTTGTAAACACATTTTACTTTCACATGTTTGGATTTTTAATATAAATATTACATTTACATATTTAAAATAATCAAAAACCTACTATTTATAAACTTTTGTTGTTTTAACTTTTTAAGTTAACGCAG
The DNA here is from genome assembly GCA_017309665.1 of Coelopa frigida. Classification (NCBI taxonomy): domain Eukaryota; kingdom Metazoa; phylum Arthropoda; class Insecta; order Diptera; family Coelopidae; genus Coelopa; species Coelopa frigida. The sequence continues at coordinate 31,466,536 of CM029565.1, forward strand.
CTAAGTTTTTGGTTGGACGGAAATTAGCACCAAAGATTAAAAGATTCGAAACTATTGACAGGTATCAAAGTCTAGGCTTTTTTTTATGTGATTTTGTTCACACGTATTGTGCCCATGAGTTCACGTAAAATAATAGAAGTATTCACGCAGAATAAGCAGTTGTGCTCAATTTTGTTATTGTAAAGCTGCTCACTTGCCATACTGCTCGCCAGACTTGTGTCTGAGTCCAACCAGCTCAGGTTGAGCAGTTCAATATGACGAATATTTTTAGTTTTGACATTAAAAATTCTAATATATATAAATGAAAACAAGAATATTTATTCATTTAATGTGCGGAATTCGAAATAGGTATCGATTTAAACTTATTCAACTATAAAATAAAAAAGTTCACGCATGTCGAAAGTGCTTATAGTGCTCATGCTCAACTGCTCAGGTCTGAGTGAATACCTCTATTGTTTTTTTTTTAAGGTTATCATATTGCGCAATGTATTGTAAACATCAAATTATTAGTGTTTTTTGATAGTTTATGCAATTAAAGTAAAATTGCAGATGTTTCTGAATAAGATGTTAGAGTACGAATTCTTGCATTAAAATTAACATATTGACTTTCCAGTTTAAAATTGTTGCGAATTGTTTCCAGAAATGTATTAAAGATGCGTACAAAACCCGTAAATGTAAATATTCAGAAAATATAACAATACATTGTCCCATAATAAATCAGAAATCATGGATAAGGAAATCCAATTTCTTTGCAGTGGCATCACAAAAACAGTGTGTGGTAAAAAACTCACAATTGTTTTGAATAAATAATTTCAGTTTCAGAAATTAAATGTGTCAAAAAATGAAAACTTTCAAATTTAATTTTTTCTGCTAAAAGAACAAATTTGACTAAAGTTAAAGTCAAAAATTAACACAAATACACCTAATTCATTGATCATATGCAAAAATAGGTGATTGATTATCTCTAAAATCTATAAAAATTAGGGATAAACAAATTTGCGTATAAAAAATGTCTTTACCAAACACTACAGATTGCATTGATAGTTCACAAAATACACATTTCTATTGCAAAAAGGGTATTCCCTTAAATTTGCACAAAAAGTGTATTCCCCTAAATTTTTGCTATTTACAATTTCTAGGAGCAGTAAATTTACTTGTATGTATGTATACAAAACAAAATGAAGAAAAATAAATATGTACATATTCTCATTATGCTCTTTCTTGTCTTCGTATGGTTTCTAGCTGTGTGTTTTTATTTATTTGTGTTGTGTAGTTTTGAATCGTGCTAAATGGAATCAAATCGTGTAAAAATATTTAAAATTTTGGATTTTCAAACCGTGTTATATCAAAACCGTGAAAAAAGATTGAATTAGGTGTATTAAGTAAATAGAGAAGTGTTGTCCAATAAAGGGCTTAACATCAAAAATAGTAAATACAAGTTTACTATGAATATCGAGAAGAATAAAAAGAAGCGAATTTTGGTGAATATGGGTAACACGCTCGGTGAATATGGTATCTACGCTCGGTGTATGAGTGGAGTTTTTACACTCCATTTCAAAACATTTCACGACCACATTGATACGAAATTTCAAGCTTCGTATCTTATTATCTCTGAATAGCACACCTGTCGTGTAATGATTAATACTCTGTCTTTATTCGAAAATTGAAAGTCAAAGTAGTATAGTTTTTGTTGTTCCATTGATTAACGATTTATATACAGAAATGGATACAGGTCCTTATTGTTCTCCAGATAAAACGATGATTATAAGGAAACTATTCAAAAACTGGAAAATCCTTCTGAAATAGCCGAAATACTAATTTTTTGCAGGAGAATAGTCTTCAGTACTATGATACACTCCGCGTCACATGAATAGAAACACACAAATTTTTTTCGATGACAGCTTAAAACTTTTGAAAGTGAATTTGCAAAAATATTTGGCGAATGCCAATCGATAGAATAGACAATTAGGAACAATATTGAGAAACAAAAAATCTTCCGAAAAATTCCACAGGACACCTTTTCTGTCCTTTTTTGAAAAAGTACACAAAAAACTGTTTATTTTTTGCGTCACTTGAATAGAAACAGCAGCCAAAGTTTCGCTATACGATCAGTTACATTGCTGATGAATGGTAAATTTTCTAAATTAAGATGGTTTAAGGTATTCTGCGTGTCTTTACATTAAAAATTTCCAGACCAAAGGTGCATACTTTAGCCGAAAAGGTAAAAATATGAGTGCATATTGAAAATTCATTTTCTTTTCCTGCATTCGTCAATAAAATGGAATGTAGTACCAAAATTGTATTGATTATTGTAAAAAATATAGAAAACTATGGGAAAAAAATTAAAGAAGACCAATCGTCCACGAAACAACTACACACCAAGAAGATATCCTGAAAATTTCCTCCATGTGTGGATGCTCCGCAGCCAAAATGCAAGAAATTAGCGATAGCAGTTTAACCTGGTTCCTGAAACAAAAAAAAAATGTTCATACAATTGATTCAGAAAGAATTTTTTTGTTTCAGGAACCAGGTTAAATGCCAAAAAATATGCATTTAACGGTGTATTTTCGTAAAAGTTGATTCAGCAGAAATGATCTGTGCTCTCTGTTATGCATCAAACTGTAGAAAAGACTCAGACGACTCTTTACATTAAAAATTTCCAGACCAAAGGTGCATACTTTAGCCGAAAAGGTAAAAATATGAGTGCATATTGAAAATGCATTTTCTTTTCCTGCATTCGTCAATAAAATGGAATGTAGTACCAAAATTGTATTGATTATTGTAAAAAATATAGAAAACTATGGGAAAAAAATTAAAGAAGACCAATCGTCCACGAAACAACTACACACCAAGAAGATATCCTGAAAATTTCCTCCATGTGTGGATGCTCCGCAGCCAAAATGCAAGAAATTAGCGATAGCAGTTTAACCTGGTTCCTGAAACAAAAAAAAAATGTTCATACAATTGATTCAGAAAGAATTTTTTTGTTTCAGGAACCAGGTTAAATGCCAAAAAATATGCATTTAACGGTGTATTTTCGTAAAAGTTGATTCAGCAGAAATGATCTGTGCTCTCTGTTATGCATCAAACTGTAGAAAAGATCAGACTGCTATCGCTAATTTCTTGCATTTTGGCTGCGGAGCATCCACACATGGAGGAAATTTTCAGGATATCTTCTTGGTCTGTAGCTGTTTCGTGGACGATTGGTCTTCTTTAATTTTTTTCCCATAGTTTTCTATATTTTTTACAATAATCAATACAATTTTGGTACTACATTCCATTTTATTGACGAATGCAGGAAAAGAAAATGTATTTTCAATATGCACTCATATTTTTACCTTTTCGGCTAAAGTATGCACCTTTGGTCTGGAAATTTTTAATGTAAAGACACGCAGAATACCTTAAACCATCTTAATTTTGAAAATTTACCATTCATCAGCAATGTAACTGATCGTATAGCGAAACTTTGGCTGCTGTTTCTATTCAAGTGACGCAAAAAATAAACAGTTTTTTGTGTACTTTTTCAAAAAAGGACAGAAAAGGTGTCCTGTGGAATTTTTCGGAAGATTTTTTGTTTCTCAATATTGTTCCTAATTGTCTATTCTATCGATTGGCATTCGCCAAATATTTTTGCAAATTCACTTTCAAAAGTTTTAAGCTGTCATCGAAAAAAATTTGTGTGTTTCTATTCATGTGACGCGGAGTGTATAAGTAGAATTTTTTCTAGAATTGAAGAATAAACAAACGATCTGTAAAGATTCTCAGAAAAATCCCATTAAAAGAGAATATAGTGCCATCGTTAAAAAGATTGAGGTTAATTCTTTTAAATCTTCGGGCATAATAAAGACCGGAATAAATGAGGAATTTTATATGAACATTTAGGGTAGATTTGTGAGAATCAACTATTTGGGGATATATACCAAAAAAATAAATATAATGTTCAAAATAGTATAGCGACGAAATAAGAATCAGTCGGATCAGACGATGACAAAATATTTATGCATAACCCAAAATGCTATGTATTTAATTTAAGGTGGCACAGTGGTTTGTATGCTGTGCTACAAAAACTGAGGTCGAGAGGAAATAAATTTGAGAGAAAAAATGAATGAAAAGAAAAATTAGAAATAGATCCAAGTTGACGATTGCGATGCACGACAATTTTTATCGCATCGTGCTGTTGCATTCAAAATAAGTATATCCATAAGAACTAATTTAAAAATATTTTGATGTTTCACGCATTGTCGCTGCCGCAAAGAATGTGTTTCCTACATAATATTTTCAATCCTTGAATATTTGGATCAGTTTTAGGTTTAATTACTTATTTAGTCAGAATGTTCCAGTCGTTTGACATGCATTCTTCCGACCATATTCTGCATAAGATATGGTGCATGCGGCTATACAATTCTGCTGGCACGCCATCGGCGCCTGCGGCTTTGTTGTTCTATAGCCTAGCAATAGCCGTTACGACCTCGTCATAGTCGGGCGGCGTTATCAGCGATTGGGGTTCCGACTCAGCACAAATTAGGCTGATGTGATGGTATTTCGCCTTGATGCGGATTGTAGCGAGCCGTTCATCGACTGGAGTGAACCGGGAGACTTGATGACGTAGTCTCTTTCTCGCGACAAATTCAACACCAAATTCGTGCTTCGTCGAACTGTAGTAGACATCGTAGTAGACTGCCTTTTTGAGCAACCTTGTCCCGTCGATCGCATTTTATGGGTTCCAAGCCGACGCCGCGATCTCAATCCTAGGAGATGGAACGTTGCACACTTTAGTTCACTCCTCAACGGTTCTTAATCCAGGGGCTCCACGCAGGGATAACGATAGTCCTGGAGCTCACCAACTCACAGAAGTAAATGTTCTTCCCCATTTGGTACAGATTATGAGTATACCTAATGCATGAACACTAAATTTACACATTCATAAACGCCAAATTCTGATAAACGCGAACATTCGCGGTTTTAATTAGTTGACGTTATCGCAAGTGTATTGTATTTCGAAATTCCTACTATTTATTACTGATTTTTAACATTCATGTTTGAAAATGCGACTAGTTTATTAGAAAACTATACAGTGACAAACGTGTTGTTACGATTTTTCTGTTTATTAAATAAGGTTTGATCACTGCATATACACTCATGGTCAAAAAAATAAGTACACCCCTATGAAAGTTCTTTAATCGTCACATTTTTGGAATCTGGTTTATATTCAAGTAGTTTTATATTTTTAATTTAATAATTATAATATTTTACAACTTTTAGACCATTTGAAGATATCAGGGATTGTCAATCCTTAATTTCAGGAATTTATTTATCTAAAAAGTGTCTGATTTGCTGGCCATAAAAAAAGGTACACTTGCTATTTTTCAAAGTTTGAAGCTGTTTCTTTTTACACCAAAAATAATTAAGGATTTCTTTAAAATACTATTTTCCGGAGAAAATAAAGAACTTTTAGTGTCACATAAAGGATTAACACATCAGTATATCCTTGAACTGAATGATATCGAAAATTGCTTAAAAAGTGACAAAAATTGTTCTCGACACATGGTCTATTAGTTAGATGTGTGTCTGTTAATAGTGTAGAAGGTCGTCTGAGTAAAACAAACCATAAATACTAGTGGTAGGTCGAAAAGGACACCATACACAACAAAAAATCACCCCATTTTGCACGTTCTATGAACATCATTGTGTTAATCCTTTATGTGACACTAAAAGTTCTTTATTTTCTCCGGAAAATAGTATTTTCAAGAAATCCATAATTATTATTGGTGTAAAAAGTAAACCATCAGCTTCAATCTTTGAAAAATAGCAAGCGTACTTATTTTGATGGCCAGTAAATCACACTTTTTAGATAAATGCCAGGGATTGACAATACCTGGTATCTTTAAATGGTCTAGAAGTTGTGAAATATTATAATTATTAAATTAAAAATATAAAACTACTTGAATATAAACCAGATTCCAAAAATGTGACCATTAAAGGACTTTCATAGGGGTGTACATATATTTTTGACCATGAGTGTAAATTAAATAGTTCATTTGATCGGTTATTTATAAATCTTATTTATTACAATTATTAGCGGTATTCACGATCTGTAGCAAATGTGAGATAATTTAACTTTCGAGCAAATTTGCCACTGAACATCGTGAGCGCCCTTTCACAAAAGCATAGCATTCTTGCAAATAGCTCGACCGCTCTCTGTCAGTCGATTCAAGAAAATGAGTCAAATCTGTCAAAATGTCAATAAATTGTGAAATTAATTTTTTCAGAAATAAATTCCAGATTGCTGAAATTTGTATGGATTTCGTCAAATTTAAATTCATAATTTTAAGCTTGATAATATTTGTTTCAGCCAATTAGCTAACGTATAAATTTCACTATTGACTATGTAGAAACTTGAAAATATCTTGCATTTGTCTCGTCCTGGACATATTTATATATTTAAATTTTTCTACATTATCAATTCGAAACAATAAAAATAAATAATTTCACGAGTGACAGCAGGGCTTCAATAAAAAAAGCAACTTCTATTGAGAGCAAATTGTATTATAGCCCGTTCCAAAACAGAAGAACAATTTATAGTTTCATTTTTCGATGCGCAGTGAGAAATTATTTCTAAACATCTCTATTTTATTTTCTATCTGATATTTTTATTTTAATTTTCGACCAATCAAAAATAAGAACATTCTCAAATTGTTTTCCTTACTCTCAAACCTGCGCGAAAATGTCTGTTCTGTTTTGAAACAGTTTCGGAAGAGTAAATTTTCTTCTCGTAATAACTTTGTCTCAAATGTATTTTGTTGTTGTGAAGTAAAAATTTACTCCGAAACACATTTGCTTCCCCATTTGCCTCAGATCGTCAAATATTTAAAATGGCGATATTTCAAAAAAGGTTCTGTCAATTAATTATGATTTTTGGAATCAGCGGGCCAAAAACCCTTAGAAAAAGTTATTGAGTTGCTTGGAGGATTTTCATTTTGTTGAGTAGTGTTAATCTAATGGTCTTCTTTGAAGTTTTGTCAATAACTCTATTAAGGTTCAGTTTGCCTCAAGCACTGGTTCAAATAAGCTGTGAGCACGATATGTCACCATGCCTATGCCTAGTTATAGTCTTTAGATCGAATTACACTAACAATTCTTGTTTCCATTCGCCTATCGCGTATCCATTCTGCCACCGATTGTTGACATCCAGACCACAAAAGGCTGTTACAACACAGAAGAACATTGTCTAGTGTCATTTTTCGATGCGCACTGAAAAATTATTTATACATCTTTAAATTCTGTTGTAGCGTAATTTCTTGTCCTTTTTGTATTGTTTGCTGAACTTTAAATTTGTTGGAGCGAAGTTTCTTGTTCTTTTTGTACTGTTTTTTTATGTGTTTTCTGTTTTTTCTGTTTTCAAAATCAATAACGTATATCATTTGAAGTTAGTGAAGTAGAAACATTGTGAAGTGAAACTCCGGCTAATATTTTATTTTATCACCTCAATTGTTTTTTTTTTTATTTTGAATTGCTGATTTGTAAAATAAAATTCAGGACTTCGCAGCCCACTCGGGAATATACATTAAATTTATTTTTTTTTTTAAGTTTAGAGAATTCATTTGAATGAAAAACACCTTTAATGCTGAATCTGAACGGCTGTGGAGAAAATTTTTTCATGGCAAGTAATACTCTCGGAAGTTTGCTCATCGAGAGATGGAGATCGTAAAGAAAAAATGTATGTTGCAGGAAGTGATAATCGAACCGCGGCTTCCCTGACTCGTAATCTACGCACTTAGCCACTAAGACACGGCCGCCACTACCAGAACCATTTAGCACCAGATAATGTGTCTTTCTTCGTCAACTCATTCAGATTTCTGTAGTAGACACAAAATGTAAAATCACTGGTGAACTCCTCGAACCTGTTCCTGGCGCAATGATCTTGTCGCGTTGCATGTTCTCTATTATTTCGGCGACCTCCAGCCTTTTGCTTTTTCTGGATGATTTACGAAGTTGCATCGATTACTGCCCATATGAGTTCGGCGGAACACCACAAAGCTGATCCCTAACTAATTGATTCACACTTGACACCTCATCATTACCTACACTATTGGCAAAGACTAAATAAACTTTTTATTTATTTTGCATTTCATCACAAAAACACCCCAAAAATGGTTGGAATTCATATTTTTAATTCTAAGATATTTGACTTATATTTACAATTAAACACAAAAAACATAAAATAGACCAAGCGATTAGTGAGATTGAAAATGTTCAATTTACATCGTCTCAAATGTAAATTGATAAAGTAGTTAACTGTCTATACTTGCACATCATTTCACGGACCGTTTAATTATAATATTTTTGATTGAAGACTCTCACGCCACGTCTTCCTGCCTAGAAGTTGCTAAATTCAGTTTTTAATTGTTTTAATTCATCAACCCAACCGCTTTCGTCAACTTCTACTCGCCGCGTTTTCATTGGACGGCATAAGTTATATGCTGTTTGTCACCAAAGCGGTTGTTACCGTCTCACTGAATCTTGCCTTCGATGATAAAGAGTACGGCCCACTTTGTATCATCAACGGATTTGGATGGACCTCATAGTCTTTCCGTTGTACTTTGGAATTGTCTGCAGAATGTCCAAAGCATCAGCTCTCCGACTTACAACAAGTGCAGCCAATTTCTCTTTGTTGGTCCATTGATTGCTATCAGCCACTAACTCATGTTGGTACTTAAATGAGCTGGCTGGATTTTAGTGCCATTATTACTATATACCAAAGTAATAACGAAAAAACCATTTTGGCTGTTTTTAGGGCGTATAAAAATACTTAATCCAAAATTTCAAGTCAGTATCTCTTACCGTTTCTTCAGAAAATCATAGCTAAATCAACTCAGGTGGTGACGCTGATCAACCCACGACCTCTCCTTTGGTAAATAGGGAAATGTTGTCCAATAAAGAGCTGGACAACAAAAATATCAAACAAGTTTACTATGAATATCGAGTTTACTATGAATACGTGGTGACGCTGATCAACCCACGACCTCTCCTTTGGTAAATAGGGAAATATTGTCCAATAAAGAGCTGGACAACAAAAATATCAAACAAGTTTACTATGAATATCGAGAAGAAGAACAAGAAGCGACTTTTGGTGAATATGGGTACTAAGCTCGGTGAATATAGGGTCTACGCTAGGTGCATTAGTGGGGTGTATGAGTAGGTGTATGAGTGTGGATCTTTGATGAACAGTACAACAAACACAAAAACTTCTGTTTTTTTTATGAATTCATTGAATTTGACCTCATAAATTTTGTTTGTATATTAATTTCTATTTTGTATGACAGCTCTTCTGTTAAGAAAAAATCAAATTCATATTTATATATGTATAAGATTATGATATGATGCAATCTAATTTTGTTTTAAAAAATGTATATATTTATATATTTTCAGGTTCAAAGGTGGTCGGACACCTGCATTAAGAACTGGAGATAGACGAAGACCACAAAATATTTCAACAGCCTCTCAATTTTCTCCCCGAGTGGTGTTATCTCGATTAGAACCGAGAGATTTCGAACGGTTGAGACTTTCTTATAAAGTAGCCATAATAGATCAAAGAAGAACACGAAGCTGCCGTGGCATGAACATGGGTCAAAAAATTAGTGGTGGTGTCAAAAATGTAAACAGAAACGATTCGCAAACGCCCTTTAAACCTATAATACCCAGAGAATTGGCTGCGGACTTTATAAAACCAGCTCGAGTAGATATTTTATTAGATATGCCTCCTGCTAGTCGTGATATTCAACTAAAACATTCTTGGAATACAGAAGACAGATCACTGAATATTTTTGTTAAGGATGATGATAAATTAACATTTCATAGGCATCCTGTAGCTCAAAGTACCGATTGTATTCGTGGCAAAGTTGGACTCACAAAAGGTCTTCATATTTGGGAAATATATTGGCCAACTCGACAACGGGGAACGCATGCAGTTGTCGGTGTTGCAACATCTGAAGCACCGTTACACTCAGTGGGATATCAGAGTTTGGTTGGCTCTTCGGATCATAGTTGGGGCTGGGATTTAGGACGTAATAAGTTATATCATGACTCTAAAAACAGTTCCGGTACTACTTATCCAGCTATACTTAAACATGACGAAGCTTTTCTTGTTCCAGACAAATTTTTAGTAGCACTTGACATGGACGAAGGAACTTTAAGCTTCATTGTAGATCAACAATATCTTGGAGTAGCCTTTAGAGGTTTGAAAGGAAAGAAATTGTATCCTATAGTTTCTGCAGTTTGGGGTCATTGTGAAATTACAATGAGATATATTGGAGGTTTGGATCGTAAGTTATCAAACATAATTTACCTTTAAATTTTTAAGTGTAATTTATAAGTATATATATTGTAAGTATAATTTAATTTATAAGTATAATTTAAGCTCAGATATTTGACTGAGAATTACAAACCGTAAAGCAAATAGGTCTTTTGTACAAATGTGTTGGATTGGGGTACAATCAGTTCGCCTGGTCGCCACCCATTACCCATTAAATACAAATTATTGGTCTTCACAGCTCTCGAGCGGTTTTGATCTAGCTACTCGCAATCATAAACTTTATAAAACCAGCTCAAAAACTTACGAAGTAAAATTTGAAAGACTGGATTCCCTGGATTTTTTGGCTGCCTGTACCGTGCGGTCAATTGTGTCGGTTGCGGTACGATTTTTGAACGCTGCGTACCGAAATACTGTACCGCACAGCAATAGAATATACAATATATACAGCAATAGAAATAGGTACCGAATTTCGTAAATTCGGGTACCGTACCGTAACGTACCGCATCTATTTGCGCACAACTTAATACTAGGGCTCTCGATTTCTACCCGGGTAGCTAGCATTACCCGGGTACCCGGACGCTCGAATACCCGGGTAATACCCGGGTATGGCATTACCCGGGTATTAGCCATTTCATTACCGGGGTAGCAGGCAAAGGCCGATATGAGCCTTTCGAGTGATAGAAGCGAAACGACGCACATCGTTCGGCCCGTCAAGCGACGGAGCAGGTAGCGGGAGTTGGTTTTGAAGCAGAGTGCGTCGTTTGTTGTTGTTGTTTTTTGTTTGTTGTTTGTTTTGATGACCCTTCGATATGTTATGCTTTGCATGAAATGCCTTACATATAAATATTAGAATGTGTAGGAATTAATTTCGCAATGATTAATGTAAAGAAGAAATCGATATTTGTTTAATATAATTTCTTTATAAAATGTTTTAATAAATGAATTTATAAATAAATTGTAAAAACATTTAAAAAAATATATGAATTAAAATCCAATTCATAAAAATATATAAAAATATATTTTTTTTAATTTTTATAAAACTATTTTCTAAAGGAACATTTTTATAAAAAAATAATGTTATAAACTTTTTTTATAAATTTGTTTATTAATTTAAAAAAAAAAATATATATATATATTAAATATCAATATGTTCATTGCATTAATCATTTGCAGATTGACAAATTAATTCCTATACATTCATACACACGCACTTCAAATGCGCGTATTAGTCTACGCCAAATGCGCAGATTCTAATATTTATATGTAAGACATTTCATGCAAGCATAACATATCGAAGGGTCATCAAAACAAACAACAACATCAACAATCGACGCACTCTGCTTCAAAACCAACCCCCGCTACCTGCTCCGTCGCTTGAAAGGCCGAACGATGTGCGTGAAAGGCCGGGTAGCATTACCCGGGTAATGCTATTACCCGTGGTAATCGGGTAATCGAGACCTCTGGAATCAATTTTGTAAATGTTGCCAACCTTTGCAGTGAAAACAAAAGATAAATATTTTTGCAAAAAGGCAAAATAATTGTGAATAAAACAACTAACAATAGCACATTAAAATATTTTAAAGTATTATAATATACAATTTCATGCTATTACCCGTGGTAATCGGGTAATCGAGACCTCTGGAATCAATTTTGTAAATGTTGCCAACCTTTGCAGTGAAAACAAAAGATAAATATTTTTGCAAAAAGGCAAAATAATTGTGAATAAAACAACTAACAATAGCACATTAAAATATTTTAAAGTATTATAATATACAATTCCATTAAAAATTTCGAATTTCTGTGAAAAAAATTGTCCGCTTGTACTATTTTGGGCCGCAAAATTTCGATTCATCTGTGAAAAAACAATGCAGTGGCAACATTCTTCAATTCGTCATTCAATTATAATTTCTTGAATCTGAAAATTTAATAAATTCATTGATATTCACATAAAACATCATGCATTTTGGAAAATACAACTATTTATGGTCTAAATAATTATGTTATATCGTGCGAAAAAAATAAATATGAGCAACTAATAAAACGATTAAACAATGATGTCAATATATAACAATACATTTTCTTTCGAATGAAAGGGATTTTTTCAACTATAGTTGGACCAACTTTTATATAAAATGACACAATTTTTGTTCGAGATTCACACGTTTTAATTATAATTTAATAATTATACTAATAATATTTTTTTTCATACATTTATGTATGAAAAATCAAAAAATTTTTTAATATTTCTTAAAAATGGGCAATCATTTCAAAAACATGCAACACCTCTCCAAATCACTTTATGCCGTCTGATCAGGTGTTCAGACATGTCGAGAGTACGCGACTTACGCGTACGAGCCTACGAGACTGAGTCTGAATACCCCTATTGGCTTACATCTACGACTCGTGGGCTCAATTAATTTACATAATACATCCATAGAAATCCTCTTCCATTTTGATCCACCTTCACATATCCTGTATCCTTACAGAGTCATTTTCTTTGCAAATAACTGCATCACCTCCTCATTATGGGCCAACATAATTCTTTAGATATTGTTTTTGTACCTAAAACGATTCTTTGTACCATTAACGAGAAGATTCAATCAAATTTTGTGACCCCAAAAAATTCTGCAGTACTTTTGTATATTATCTTATATTTAACATCACAATTGGAATATCGTAGATGTCCTGGATCAGCTTGTTAGCCATCTCAAGTAGAGGTCTCGATACCCGGGCTTTTTTCGGCCCGGGTATTCCCGGGCGCCCGGGCCTTGCCCGCACATGCGTAATCGGCCCGGGCGGCCGCAATCGGCCCGTTTTGTTTTTGTTGTTTGACTGCGTGCGCTAAAATAATAATTTTTTTAAGTGTATTTATCAGGTGCATATTGTGAAATTAATCCTTTCACAATCATTTACGCGCTATTTATATGCGCGCATCAATCTATGTAGCTAACATCAAACTCATACAAAACAAAGAACCAACAGCTACAAGCGCACGCAGTCAAACAACAAAAACAAAACGAATAGACAAAAAACAAAACAACACAAATGGTCATAAAACCAAGAGCGACGCACAACGCTCAAAAATCATTCCCTCTCTCTTCTCTACCTGCTTCGTGTTTGTCCACGAAGACTCGACGGTTCGTATCGGCTCGACGACCCGAATCGGCTCGACGACCCGAATCGGCTCGACGGCTCGAATAATCGGCCCGGGCCGATTGCGCCGCCCGGGCCGATTGCGGCCGCCCGGGCCGATTGCGGCCGCCCGGGCCGATTGCGCATGTGCGGGCAAGGCCCGGGCTGTAAATACCCGGGCGCCCGGGCCAACGAGCATGTGCGGGCAGAAATCGAGACCTCTAATCTCAAGTACCATTTTAAATGTGTAGAAAAGAGTGATTTGTTGATAAAGGTATCCCAATTTTGTATTTCCCCGATCACTGAATGAGTTTCCATTCCTTAGAAAATTTTGGGTAAATTGGTGATCGAGAAATTCAGTAAAATAACTGCAAAGAAAATTACTCTCTAAGGATACAGGATATGTGAAGGTGGATTAAAATAGAAGAGGATTTCTGTGGATGTATTATGTAAATTAATTGAGCCCACGAGTCGTAGATGTAAGCCAATATAAACATACAAAGGGTTCTCCACGAAAAATGTATTATTTCTTCAATATGAGTAGTTCGTGCTTTAGTTTTGTCGCGTCAAATTTCGTTATATTTTTGTGTATGCAATTAGTGTATTTTTTTTAATGAAATATGGTACTAAAGCTAAGTTAATTCCTGTCAATAAATGTATATACATGCTTAAAAAAATATAAAACAATGGATTAGATAGTTAGACTAAACATGCTGCAAATGCTGACAAGTTATTGTCCGTGCTTTAGTTTTGTCCGACACTGTATGTATATATATTTTTTTAAATTTATAAACAAATTTATAAAAAAGTTTATAACATTATTTTTTTTATGAAAATGTTCCTTTAGAAAATAGTTTTATAAAAATTAAAAAAACAAATATTTTTATATATTTTTATAAATTGGATTTTAATTCATATTTTTTTTTAAATGTTTTTACAATTTGTTTATAAATTCATTTATTAAAACATTTTATAAAGAAATTATATTAAACAAATAACGATTTCTTCTTTACATTAATCATTGCGAACTTAATTCCTACACATTCTAATTTTTATATGTAAGACATTTCATGAAAGGCATAACATATCGAAGGGTCATCAAAACAAGCAACAAACCACAACAACAACAAACGACGCACTCTGCTTCAAAACCAACTCCCGCTACCTGCTCCGTCGCTTGAAGGGTCGAACGATGTGCGTCGTTTCGCTTCTATCACTCGAAAGGCTCATATCGGCCTTTGCCTGCTACCCGGGTAATAAAAGGCCGGGTAGCATTACCCGGGTAATGGCTAATACCCGGGTAATAGCTAATACCCGGGTAATAGCTAATACCCGGGTAATGCTATTACCCGGGTAATGCCATACCCGGGTATTCGAGCTACCCGAGTAATGCCATACCCGGGTATTCGAGCTACCCGGGTAACCCGGGTAACTCGATACCCGGGTAATCGAGACCCCTGCTTAATACAGTTAATGATGAAAACTTTGAGAATTGGGTAGCATGACTATCGGTAGAAGTTTTGAGATTACTCCTTTGATAGTTGAATGGTGTGAATGTTGAGAATTGAGTAGAAGGACTATCGGTAGGGGTCTTGAGAGTAATACATTGAGAGTTGAAAGATGTGAATGCTGACAATAGAATAGGAGGACTATCAGTAGGGGTCTTGAGATTACTCCACTGATAGTTTAATGATGAGAATTGATTAAAATATTGATACGTAAGTAAGTTTGAGAATTGAATAGATAGGAGTCTTGTAGAGTATAACTCACACATTTGGTCAGGGGGTTCCAGGATGCTTTAGAAATCTTAACCGAATTCAACAACAGAAGATTCTCTGGAATCTGTGACATGATCTACACCCTCTCTTTTACTGCCGTAACATGGGTTGCTTAACGCTTTTCTACCTACCGTATTCAAGGTCTGATCCCACCAGCCTTTGTATTTTCTCGCCACACTCGGGCAACACAGCAATCCCACCCATTTCCCATTACTCCAACGTTCAACATAGCTATGCATTACACGTCAAATTCGATATTCAGTAGTACCAGACGGATTTGGAATGATCTCCCAGGGGAAGTTTTTCTTAAGCAATTTTTTCAATATTTTGGTATGTAACAACACGCCTCGAACTATTACAAACATTATAAAAAAAAATTAACCAAATCGGTTGGGCCGTTCTCAAGTGATGCTCTTACCAACGAACACTATTTCATTTTTATTATATAGATTCATAATTCCTCGTTACTGTTATAAATGTGAACAAAGCAACATTGGATTTTATAAAATTAATATGATTAATTCACCTCGTTATTATATAAAAAATTATAAAATTAAAAGGTATCAATCCAATTACTCAGGAGTAATAAAAATGCGACTGGTGAGTGGTAAGAATACCACTTGTGAGTGGTATTATTGAACTAGTAAAAGCGTTATCTTCGGCCGGGACGAAATTTATATACCCTACACCCAAAACTGCAGCCAGAGTACCTTTTTATGCGAATTTCACTTAAGCCGATTATTTTTTGAAAATAATTTTGCATGGGATGTGTTAACGTAGGCGAGTCCATCTGATGAGCGTGTCCGTTGGGTGATGTTTGGCATGTATATCCCATAAATCTCATATTGAACTATTGCGTTATATGGGAGGTGGGCGTCTCCATTGAGCGATGTTATCCATTTTTGGATTGTAAACTCGTATCGGTGGTACATGATCACACACAAAAATGCATTTCTATATATACCATAGTTCCGCATATATCCCATATTGTACTTTTGCCTTATATTGGAGGTGGGCGTGTCCGATGGGCGATGTTTTCCATTTTTGTCGTGTAAACTCGTATCGGTGGTACATGATCACACACAAAAATTAATCTCTATATATACCATAGTTCACCATATGTCCCATATAATCCTTTTGTTTTATATGGGCCATTTTTACATACAAGTAGCTTATTAATATTGAAATACTAAATCCAAAATTTAAAGTCAGTTCCTCCTACCGTTTCTTCAGAAAATCTATTTCTATGGACAGACACACAGACGGACGGACATAGCTACATTGACTCAGGACGTGACGCTGATCAATAATATATATACTTTTCCATACCTACGACCTCTTCTTTAATGTGTTACAAACGGAAGGACAAAATGAATATAACCTTACCCACAGGGTGTAGGGTATAAAAAGTATATTTGAAAAAGGGCAAGTGTACTTATTTTTATGGCCAACAAAGCAGACATTTTTTAGAGAATTAAATTCCTGATTGACAGTCCGTGCTATCTTATTAAATTAAAAATATAAAACTACGTGAATATAAACTAAATTTCAAAAATATTTTAATCAAAGAACATTCATATTGGTATACTTATTCTTTTGACCATGAGTGTATATGTCCATATTTATATGTATATGACTGTGATTTGTGATCAAATGGTAATCTATAGGTATTAATGGTATGAAAACCGTGTCTATAAAGAAACTTGAAGTCTTCTTTGGCGGGGACTAAATTTCCGCAGCAAAAATATATGAGCTCCTACTTTTAGTGAACTAAAATGTTCTAATATTCCTTGATATTCTATTGCATTATAACTATTAATATGAATAATATTTTAATACTTTTTCTATCATTGAAGTTCTGATACATGTTAATAAGTAGTTGCTTTGTAATAATTATGCCACGCCCAAGACTCTAATTCCACAAATTTCTATTTTATGAATTCTCACAAAGTTCTTAGGTTATTTTTTATCTGTAGTTAAATGCATATATGGTGTGAATATTAGATCCTTTGGATAATGTGCTCAATACTTTTAAGGAGATTTACATTACATTAAGATTTGGCATAAATGCAGTTTACGACCGCCCCCCTTCTGATATCAAAAACCAAGTATGTAGTTTGATAGCTGTATATGTACATAACATAACGCCAAAAATCTCGGTGTGATCCCCCACTCTTTTGGAAGAAAATTGGGGTCTAAGTTCAATATAGGGGTCTCTGAGATGTTGTTACACGTTACAGAAATATCCGAGATGGAATGTAAATCGAGATATAAACCCAACGATTTTTTTCTATAATAATCGGTTGGTTTGTGCTGACTACATTATGGCATAGGTTATGAAAGTAACAAGTGTATAATAGGCTTTGATAAACTTTAAGAAACGTATATATAGAGTGACTCACAATTGATCGCATGTTTTTGTGTATATAAACATAGTGCGACAGAATAAGAAATGGTAAAACTATAAAAATAACGGTAACTAATTTGTCATATTCATTCCAACACAATGAAGAATTCGACAACAACGTGTGTAGAATACACACCAATACAATGGAAAGAAATACCTCTGAATGAAAATCTGACGTATGAAAATCTATTTTGTCGTGTCTGATTTTCAGATTTCCTTTCACAATCATTTACGCGCTATTTACATGCGCGCATTTTCTATCTAGTTAGCCAACTACGCTGATTCATATTCTCATATGCACGCATTTTACGCGTTGCGAAGGGTCATCAAAACACATCATCAAACTCATACAAAGCAAAGAACCAACAGCAACAAGCGTCGCGTAGTCAAACAACAAAAACAAAACTAATAGACAAAAAACAAAACAACGCAAATGGTCATAAAACCGAAAGCGACGCACAATGATCAAAAACCATTTCCTCTAAAAGATTCTCTCCTCTCTACCTGCTTCGAGTTTGTCCACGAATACTCGATGGCTCGTATGGGCTCGAATGTGCTCGACGGCTCGAATGGTCGGCCCGGGCAAGGTCCGGCCCCCGGGCAAGGCCCGGCCCCCGGGCTTTAAATACCCGGGCCTACGAGCATGTTCGGGCAAATATCGAGACCTCTGGTTTGCATCCAAACATTTATATACGGTCCCCACCTCTTGGTCAGCATAGGCAAATGTCCATCGTGTGAATTTTTGTTTTCTTTTTGAATTCCATATGATAATGTATCTGGACTTCAAACAGACGCATTCTGAATTCAAAGTTACACTTTCTGAAATCAATATTACGCTTCTGAATCTTAATTTACGCTTTTTGAAATCAATCTTACATTTGTGAATTCAAAGTTACGTTTTCTGAAATCATTCTTACATTTCTGAATTCAAAGTTACGCTTTCTGAAATCAATCTTACATTTCTGAATTCAAAGTTACGCTTTCGGAAATCATTCTTACATTTCTGAATTCAATATTACGCTTTCGGAAATCAATCTTACATTTTTTTGAAATCAATCTTGAAGAGGTGTAATGTGTAATTTTCAAAAGGTTAATATGGGTATTCAGACGTACTGATTTAGAATTGTATGCCGTGCAATTTGTTTTTGTAATACAATTCTAAATTTATACAATTTTAATCGAGTTAAAGAATTCGTTGACTATATTTGTATAAACCGTGACATTTTTCCCTTTGAAATTTGAATACTCTAAGGAACTAATGAAAAAACGAATTTGGATTATAGATATACAATTCTAAATCCGTCGTTTTTTTCAAAGAAAATGGCCGGCCCAGCTGGCTTTTTTATTTTATGTAACATTATTTTAAAAATATAAACAATTCATAAACTTTTGCAATATAATAATATCTGTGCGTACACTGCATAGTAGCTTAAGTCCAAAAACAAGTATAGTTTCGAGATAATCGATGTTTTGTGTAAAATTTTATGTTCGGTGAAAAAATGTTCAAAAATAAAATTTGGAAATTGGAAATTATTATCAATAAACCACAATTTTCGCTTATGTCGACTTAAGCTACTATTGTTTTACAATGCTTTGTTTTACTGACAGTTATTATTGACCACCCTGTATTGAACATAGTTTTAATGAGCAAGCTTTATTAGATTAAGTAAAAAAAACACATGTTATAGCAGTTAAGTAATTTAAATTATTAATTATTAAATATTTGTATTTCCTTACAGCTGAACCTCTTCCTCTTATGGATTTGTGTAGAAGAATAATACGCCAACAAGTGGGACGAACTAATTTAGATAATCGTATACAAGAACTGCATTTACCGCAATCTATGAAAACGTACTTATTATATAAAAATCGTAGATAATGTTTATAAATACAATAGCATTGTGTCTGATATTCCGCTTTATTAACTGCATAGATTTATTAAGTGGGTATTGAAAAAGATAGTTTTAAGAACATTTGATAAAAATTGTGTGAAACTTACTGGAGAGTTTATAACAATGTATTTGCTTTTTGTTTATTCTGCAAAATTAAACAATACAATATTTTTTCAATTTTATATTATACATTTCTTAGAATCTTAATCGTAAATTTATATGATAACCAGTAGATTAGCTTCTAAGTTATCGAATATTTCCCAAAAATACGATTTTTTGTTGTAGCCCACGGTTATTCTAGATATGATACGTTTCACATTAATGGTATTTTAATAACTAAATCATATTACTTTAGGGTACAGTTATTAAATGTTTAATGTTTAGTTTTATGTCACTATTTAATTGTGGTAGTGCAATAACTATAAAATTCCCTTTAATCAATCATAAAGAATATAAGGAATCTAAACATAAACAAATTATCAGAAATATTTTTATTTAAACAACAAAGGTTAAGCTTAATGTAACAATTCGCGCAATTAGATTATTGTAATAATATATTCTATATATACGCTGATCTGAGCAGTTGAGCATGGAAACTATGAGCATATTTTTAATAAGTTAATAAGTTAGATTCCCGCAGAAAATTAATAAATTTTCATCTTTTTGTTTACATATTTATGAATTTTAACTGTCAAAATTCAAAATATTTGATATTTATTTAAAACATATTTCAACTGCTTACACAAGTCAGGGGCCCGGCCAGGGCAGAATAACAGTTGAGCAGTAGGTTAAGTGAGCAACCTTTAAATAACAAAATAAACTATATTCGGTTGAATATGCATAAAATTTGGATTAATATTTTATTAAAATAAATATAACCGCTTTAGTATTTTGTATACATTTGTATTTAAGATTGAAATTAACAAATTCCAAAAGAAGATTTTTTTATACGTTTATATGTTATATGTACTTATCGTATATTTTAAAATATTCTAGCATTAAATTGTATAATAAAGCTATAATTTAATTATATATGTATTATCATGGAATCTCGTATGAAATTTTAGTTTTTTAATAAATTTTTGACAAGTATATACATTTCCAGATATAGTAAATGTGAAAATTGTGTTCTGTTTCTTTACAATTTATAGGTCAATCTAACATCATGCTCATGTATTCGCATTACTCAATTTGCATTAAGCGTTTATACATTTGATGAAACCCGTCTTGTCTTTATGCGATTTGAAATGCTGACAAATGCTGGTCTTTTCCGAGTAGTCCTTATTATATCTCAGGAGTATCTTATAGAAGTGACACCTCACTCCGTTTGCTTGTAACAAGTAATGTCATACTGTGTGGACAGCACTGCAAGTGCGTGAAAGCGAACGCACAGTTTTCTATGCGAGAAATAGGATTTCAAAACTTGCGTCGTGTAGACAAAATTCTTCACTTCAAAAATTTTGTTTTTACTTGCGACATCGCTTTTTTACTTTCTATGGGGAATCAACGACAGCGTACTAGTATTATGGGAAACACATTCGATGCGGAAAATCTATTATTAATAATTTGAAGTACGAAGGACCAGAATTTTATAGGAAGTTTACAAAAATTTCAGAGGACGGATTTTTATATTTGGTATCCAGAATTAAAAATGGAATTCACAAGATGTATACCAACATGAGAACAGCAATTAGTGCGGATGAATGATTGTTTGCTACATTGCCATTTTGAAATTAGTTGTTATTTCACACGTGATGCCACATGAAGGCCTTTCTTGGCTGGAGTATTTTTCTACCGGGTCTGCGTATTCAAAACACAGAAGTTGTTAATTTTTGCCTCCATAATTTTTTCCGAGTAGCAAGGCTGTAGCGATGGTCATTTTTTATGCAGATGAGGCAACAATTTTAATACGATTTTTTTTATTAATAAACTAACTAACAAGGAAAGAAGTCCCCCATCCCCAAATTTAATATTTATATTAATTATTGAAAGAACCTCTTGTACTCAAAAATATTTTTTCAGTTGAAATTGAGAAATATTTTTTCTCAAAAGAATAAAAATTTACTTTCTGCCTGTGAAATGTACTTGCATCGTGTGGACAGATTTTGAAGTATGCTTGAAAGTAAAGCATAGACATAAACCAAAAAAAAAACTTTCAAGTGCGCTGTTGCTCGAATCGTCTGTTTGATATTACCTTCGGAATCCCTTCGGAGAGGTCTGATTTGCAAATTACATATTACAAGTTTCTCTTACGGGCCCTTAGATTTGTTCCGTTCCTTAGTAGCTCGTCAAATTTTTACCGATCGGTCCGTATGTTCTCCTTGACACACTACAAACGCTTAAAAACGTTTTGAAATTTTAGCATTTTAGTCACTATAGTAGCGCATTTAGTCTATGACAGGCCCATTGTTATACCACAAAATAGTGGTATGGTATTGAATGGAAAACCTAGACCATCTGTGGAAACCAGTTGGCTTCCCTGTTTAACCTAGTAATATGATTATGGAGAGGGCTGTGGCTAAGTGCGTAGCCTCCGAGTCAGCGAGGCCGCAGTTCGATCCCCTGTTCGAACCCGGCTTCGTCAAAATCAATTTTTATACTCTACACCCTGTGGGTAAGGGTATATTAATTTTATCCCTCCGTTTGTAACGCATTAAAGGCGTGGTCGTAGGTATGGAAAGGATATATATTCTTGATCAGCGCCACCTCCTGAATCGAGTCCGTTCGTCCGTCCGTATGTCTGTGGAAATAGATTTTTTGAAGAAACGGTAAAACATACCGAAATTTTGGATTTAGTATTTCTATATTTATAAGCTACTTGTATGTAAAAATGGGCGAAATCGGTCAACGGACAACCCACCTCCCATATAAAGCAAAGGTTTTTATTTATTAGATCCATTCTAAAAATATTTAACTCTTCTTTCACTTTCTAATTGGGTTAAGTGCAATTGGGTTGAATCAACTCAAAGTTGATTCAACTATATAAAAAAAATCCCTTTCATTCAAAAGAAAATGTATCGTAACATATTGACATCATTGTTTAATTGGTTTAGAGGTTGCTTAAGTATCTTCTTTTCGGACACTATAACATAATTATTTAGACCACAAATAGTTTTATTTTCCAAAATGCATGATGTTTTATATAAATATGAATGAATGAATTCAATTTCAAGGCTCAAGAAAGTATAATTTAATGATGAATGCATTATTTTGTCTCAGATGAATCGAAATTTCGAGACCCAAAACAATCGGACACTATTTTCACAGAAACTCGAAATTAATAATTAATAATGGAATACTTTTAAATATTTGTATATACTATTACTAGTTTTTCTATTGACAATTATTTCACTTTTTTGCAAAAATGTTCATGTTTTGTTTTCAATGCAAAGGTTGGCAACATTTACAAAATTGATTCTACGCAATCTACGAGAGGTTCAACTCGCGTAGGAGCGTCGAATCGTAGAAGTTTGACAGTTAAAAATTACAAAAACAATTTGCACGTATTCCACGCTTCTACAAACGCACAACACCAATGATTGCGAGTAGCGGGGTCAAAGCCCCTCGAGGGCTGTAAATACCAATATTTTTTATTTTTGTAATATGTATAACTTCAGAGGATTGAACGGAAGTTAAGGAAATTCCATTAAATTCCTAAAGAGAGGAGAGTAGTCCATGGATGTTGCCTCCATCCAAGGGAGTGTTTTAAACATAGCCTGAGATAGTTATGTTGGGATAATACCATCCGGCCCCGGAGACTTGATGGGATTGAAAGAGCTGATTACCCAGCCAATTCAAGTAGTGTCTACATAAAAAGCCGTCAGGTGCGAAGATCGATGCTGCTCGGTACCCAGCAGTGCTGGTTCATCGCTACCGATAGATTAAGTCCAGCCACCCTCTCGATGATAACAGGGGAGAGCTGAGGATTTCGTAACTACGTCAGTGGTCGCGATCTAGCAGGTAGAGAACTTCAGTACAACAAAGTACGCTCTTTCGAAGATCTTAAATAAGATCCTCGAAAGAGCGAACCTAAGATCTTCGAAAGATCCTATTTTGCTGTTCTGAAGTACCCGCTGAGAACTTCGCGATTTTAGCTCGGATTGTTTCGACCCCTGCTTGTAACCTCTCGTAGATAGCCAGCAAACCCAGCCAGGGTTCTTGGATGTGGGCTTAGGAAGATGTAGGAGCACTACTTTTGAGTGGTGAATCTAAAGATTTAGGTTTTTCAAATGCGTTATAGTTAGCGGGTAACTTTATACTTTATATGCGTTATAGTTATATGCGTTATAGTTAGCGGGTAACTTAACTTGGGGGGCAGCTGCTTATTCACCCAGGATAAGTGGAAGTGCGACTAGAACCTCCTCGCGGTGCCCCCTGGAAACCCTCCTTCGGAACAGCATGCTCACACATGACTGTGCCGGAAGAGGGGCAAATCTAGTCGGGCTGCGGAGAAGGCAACTCCTAGACAGTGGTAGTCGAACAATCCCCCAATCCGAGGTGGAACAGCATATGCCGAGGATGTATGGCTGGTTTTTGTTCTACACCTTTTCAACATTGATTTCAGAAAGCGTAACATTGATTTCAGAAATGTAACACTGATTTCAGAAAGCGTAACTTTAAAATCAGAAATGTAATATTGATTTCAGAAAGCGTAAGTTGGATTTCAGAAATGTAAGATTGATTTCAGAAAGCGTTAATTAAGATTCAGAAGCGTAAGATTGATTTCAGAAAGCGTAAATTAAGATTCAGAAGTGTAAGATTGATTTCAGAAAGCGTAACTTTGAATTCAGAAACCGTAATATTGATTTCAGAAAGCGTACTTTTGAATTCAGAACCTCCGGAGTTTTAGTGATGACTCATTCAAAAGAAAATGTATCGTAACATATTGACATCATTGTTTAATTGGTTTAGAGGTTGCTTAAGTATCTTCTTTTCGGACACTATAACATAATTATTTAGACCACAAATAGTTTTATTTTCCAAAATGCATGATGTTTTATATAAATATGAATGAATGAATTCAATTTCAAGGCTCAAGAAAGTATAATTTAATGATGAATGCATTATTTTGTCTCAGATGAATCGAAATTTCGAGACCCAAAACAATCGGACACTATTTTCACAGAAACTCGAAATTAATAATTAATAATGGAATACTTTTAAATATTTGTATATACTATTACTAGTTTTTCTATTGACAATTATTTCACTTTTTTGCAAAAATGTTTATGTTTTGTTTTCAATGCAAAGGTTGGCAACATTTACAAAATTGATTCTACGCAATCTACGAGAGGTTGAACTCGCGTAGGAGCGTCGAATCGTAGAAGTTTGACAGTTAAAAATTACAAAAACAATTTGCACGTATTCCACGCTTCTACAAACGCACAACACCAATGATTGCGAGTAGCGGGGTCAAAGCCCCTCGAGGGCTGTAAATACCAATATTTTTTATTTTTGTAATATGTATAACTTCAGAGGATTGAACGGAAGTTAAGGAAATTCCATTAAATTCCTAAAGAGAGGAGAGTAGTCCATGGATGTTGCCTCCATCCAAGGGAGTGTTTTAAACATAGCCTGAGATAGTTATGTTGGGATAATACCATCCGGCCCCGGAGACTTGATGGGATTGAAAGAGCTGATTACCCAGCCAATTCAAGTAGTGTCTACATAAAAAGCCGCCAGGTGCGAAGATCGATGCTGCTCGGTACCCAGCAGTGCTGGTTCATCGCTACCGCCTGAGAAATAAGTGTCCATCAGGACACCTAGTTTTTCAAGCCTAGATTAAGTCCAGCCACCCTCTCGATGATAACAGGGGAGAGCTGAGGATTTCGTAACTACGTCAGTGGTCGCGATCTAGCAGGTAGAGAACTTCAGTACAACAAAGTACGCTCTTTCGAAGATCTTAAATAAGATCCTCGAAAGAGCGAACCTAAGATCTTCGAAAGATCCTATTTTGCTGTTCTGAAGTACCCGCTGAGAACTTCGCGATTTTAGCTCGGATTGTTTCGACCCCTGCTTGTAACCTCTCGTAGATAGCCAGCAAACCCAGCCAGGGTTCTTGGATGTGGGCTTAGGAAGATGTAGGAGCACTACTTTTGAGTGGTGAGCCTGCTCGACCAAGATCCAATTCTTTGGAGAGATGGAACCGTCGTTAGTCGATAAGTCTCTTTTCGCCGAAAAACAGTTTGTTACGAGGTATGGACGCTATGAGCCTTACCCTCTTTTGCTGAGGCGGATGGAGTCGTCGCTTTGGTTTTTGCCGCTTCGGTTTTCGGAACACAACACCCCAAGAAATCACTATAATGTTATCAATAACTGCCGCTACGGCTACCAATAATTGAGAAACGTTCGATAGTATTGCCATAACATACATTTAGAACTTCATTTTAACTGGAGCATGAGATAATAAATTTTATGTTACCGTGACGACATATATATTTATCCGGTTGGTAACTAAAGGGAACTTTAACCCATTTCGTACCGAAAATCTAAAGATTTAGGTTTTTCAAATGCGTTATAGTTAGCGGGTAACTTGGTGGAAAAAGTTGCGAAAAAGGTGTTTGAGCTAGATTGGTTAATTACCTTGTTCATTATCGGCTATTTAATATTGATTCGTTAATGCATCAGTGGTCACTTCCCCTATTACTTTTTTTATCGCGAAGAAAACAACGTTTTCGTGGTGAAAAAAAAACGTTTTCGCAGTGAAAAAACGTTCTATCGCAAACGATATTTTCTTCTTGTTTGCGCAAACATATTGTTTTGCTCGCGACAAGTATTTTTATTGTCACGAACCAAATAAAAGAATAATTTGTTTGCGTACAAAATGGTTTTTGTTCTACACCTTTTCAACATTGATTTCAGAAAGCGTAACATTGATTTCAGAAATGTAAGACTGATTTCAGAAAGCGTAACTTTAAAATCAGAAATGTAACATTGATTTCAGAAAGCGTAAGTTGGATTTCAGAAATGTAAGATTGATTTCAGAAAGCGTTAATTAAGATTCAGAAGCGTAAGATTGATTTCAGAAAGCGTAAATTAAGATTCAGAAGTGTAAGATTGATTTCAGAAAGCGTAACTTTGAATTCAGAAACCGTAATATTGATTTCAGAAAGCGTACTTTTGAATTCAGAACCTCCGGAGTTTTAGTGATGACTCATTCAAAAGAAAATGTATCGTAACATATTGACATCATTGTTTAATTGGTTTAGAGGTTGCTTAAGTATCTTCTTTTCGGACACTATAACATAATTATTTAGACCACAAATAGTTCTATTTTCCAAAATGCATGATGTTTTATATAAATATGAATGAATGAATTCAATTTCAAGGCTCAAGAAAGTATAATTTAATGATGAATGCATTATTTTGTCTCAGATGAATCGAAATTTCGAGACCCAAAACAATCGGACACTATTTTCACAGAAACTCGAAATTAATAATTAATAATGGAATACTTTTAAATATTTGTATATACTATTACTAGTTTTTCTATTGACAATTATTTCACTTTTTTGCAAAAATGTTTATGTTTTGTTTTCAATGCAAAGGTTGGCAACATTTACAAAATTGATTCTACGCAATCTACGAGAGGTTCAACTCGCGTAGGAGCGTCGAATCGTAGAAGTTTGACAGTTAAAAATTACAAAAACAATTTGCACGTATTCCACGCTTCTACAAACGCACAACACCAATGATTGCGAGTAGCGGGGTCAAAGCCCCTCGAGGGCTGTAAATACCAATATTTTTTTATTTTTGTAATATGTATAACTTCAGAGGATTGAACGGAAGTTAAGGAAATTCCATTAAATTCCTAAAGAGAGGAGAGTAGTCCATGGATGTTGCCTCCATCCAAGGGAGTGTTTTAAACATAGCCTGAGATAGTTATGTTGGGATAATACCATCCGGCCCCGGAGACTTGATGGGATTGAAAGAGCTGATTACCCAGCCAATTCAAGTAGTGTCTACATAAAAAGCCGCCAGGTGCGAAGATCGATGCTGCTCGGTACCCAGCAGTGCTGGTTCATCGCTACCGCCTGAGAAATAAGTGTCCATCAGGACACCTAGTTTTTCAAGCCTAGATTAAGTCCAGCCACCCTCTCGATGATAACAGGGAGAGCTGAGGATTTCGTAACTACGTCAGTGGTCGCGATCTAGTAGGTAGAGAACTTCAGTACAACAAAGTACGCTCTTTCGAAGATCTTAAATAAGATCCTCGAAAGAGCGAACCTAAGATCTTCGAAAGATCCTATTTTGCTGTTCTGAAGTACCCGCTGAGAACTTCGCGATTTTAGCTCGGATTGTTTCGACCCCTGCTTGTAACCTCTCGTAGATAGCCAGCAAACCCAGCCAGGGTTCTTGGATGTGGGCTTAGGAAGATGTAGGAGCACTACTTTTGAGTGGTGAGCCTGCTCGACCAAGATCCAATTAATTGGAGAGATGGAACCGTCGTTAGTCGATAAGTCTCTTTTCGCCGAAAAACAGTTTGTTACGAGGTATGGACGCTATGAGCCTTACCCTCTTTTGCTGAGGCGGATGGATTCGTCGCTTTGGTTTTTGCCGCTTCGGTTTTCGGAACACAACACCCCAAGAAAACACTATAATGTTATCAATAACTGCAGCTACGGCTACCAATAATTGAGAAACGTTCGATAGTATTGCCATAACATACATTTAGAACTTCATTTTAACTGGAGCATGAGATAATAAATTTTATGTTACCGTGACGACATATATATTTATCCGGTTGGTAACTAAAGGGAACTTTAACCCATTTCGTACCGAAAATCTAAAGATTTAGGTTTTTCAAATGCGTTATAGTTAGCG
Organism: Coelopa frigida; assembly: GCA_017309665.1. NCBI lineage: Eukaryota > Metazoa > Arthropoda > Insecta > Diptera > Coelopidae > Coelopa > Coelopa frigida. The sequence continues at coordinate 31,494,880 of CM029565.1, forward strand.
GGTAACTTGGTGGAAAAAGTTGCGAAAAAGGTGTTTGAGCTAGATTGGTTAATTACCTTGTTCATTATCGGCTATTTAATATTGATTCGTTAATGCATCAGTGGTCACTTCCCCTATTACTTTTTTTTTCGCGAAGAAAACAACGTTTTCGTGGTGAAAAAAAAAAACGTTTTCGCAGTGAAAAAACGTTCTATCGCAAACGATATTTTCTTCTTGTTTGCGCAAACATATTGTTTTGTTCGCGACAAGTATTTTTATTGTCACGAACCAAATAAAAGAATAATTTGTTTGCGTACAAAATGGTTTTTGTTCTACACCTTTTCAACATTGATTTCAGAAAGCGTAACATTGATTTCAGAAATGTAAGACTGATTTCAGAAAGCGTAACTTTAAAATCAGAAATGTAATATTGATTTCAGAAAGCGTAAGTTGGATTTCAGAAATGTAAGATTGATTTCAGAAAGCGTTAATTAAGATTCAGAAGCGTAAGATTGATTTCAGAAAGCGTAAATTAAGATTCAGAAGTGTAAGATTGATTTCAGAAAGCGTAAATTAAGATTCAGAAGTGTAAGATTGATTTCAGAAAGCGTAACTTTGAATTCAGAAACCGTAATATTGATTTCAGAAAGCGTACTTTTGAATTCAGAACCTCCGGAGTTTTAGTGATGACTCGTCAACGAGGGCCGTTCACAAGGGAGAAGTGCGGTGAATTGATAGGGGTTGTTGTTTAGAAGTGACGGAAGCTTGTAAACAATTTAGACGATTTGATCATTGTTTACGATAATGCTCCTTGCCACGCAGCGCTTGAACAAGCTGTAGCCAGGTCCTCGGGCAAAAGGGCTATGGTTCTTCGTTTGGGACCATATTCTCCTATGTTTAATCCCATAGAGATCATATGGTCCAAAATAAAGACATTCGTAAAAAGCGAAGTGGCCATCCCTGAAGTTCAAAGACCTGGGCTCTCAGAATAGCGTCTCCAGTACTTGGAACGACTCATTGACGATGCCAAAGCTACAATTTCCGGGGGCGACTGTTCACGTGCTATCCAACACGGCACCACCTTCCATGCAGCACTTAAGCCTATAAGCCCTACGCCGCTTATGGTAAGAAAACATAGTTCATAATACCATTCTATGTTTTAACCTCAACCTCTTTAATTGCAGGTTGCAAGTTAACTATCTGAACTACCTGTGCATATAAGTTGGACAACAATTCGTTTGAACTATATTAGTTCACATATTTGCATACATTTGTGTAAATCTACATATGTAAATCTACATATGTGTATAAAAATAAAACTTGAAAAATATTTTTCTCAACTCAATATTACGCATTCTGAATTCAAAAGTACGCTTTCTGAAATCAATATTACGGTTTCTGAAATCAATCTTACGCTTTCTGAAATCAATCTTACACTTCTGAATCTTAATTTACGCTTTCTGAAATCAATCTTACATTTCTGAATTCAAAGTTACGCTTTCTGAAATCAATCTTACGCTTCTGAATATTAATTTACGTTTTCTGAAATCAATCTTACATTTCTGAATTCAAAGTTACGCTTTCTGAAATCAATCTTACATTTTCTGAAATCAATCGTGAAAAGGTGTAGATCGAAACTTTACCTTTTCGAGAAAGAACTGTTGTGGGAGAAATTTTTTTATCGAACAAATATTTATCGTTTAAGATAACTAACAAATTTTCTTGAAGGAAAAATATTAATGAAAGACTTGAAGAAAAAAAAAACGTTTGCGGACCCCTGGTTCTTTCCATTAGCATTGACCTTATTATGGATGATATGAATTAGATCTGAACTTGAAAAACGATACTCGCGTTTTCTTTTATGAAGATTGGTTAATTCTCTTAAAGGTAAGATTAGAAAACGGGCTTCAATCTATATATTCACGCAATAGATTATTGTAATTATATATTTTGATCTGAGCAGTTGAGCATGGAAACTATGAGCATATTTTTAATAAGTTAGATTCCCGCAGCAAATTAATAAATTTTCATCTTTTTGTTTACATTTTTTTTACTTTTAAGTGTCAAAATTCAAAATATTTTATATTTATTTGATATATAATTCAACTGCTCACAAAAGTCAGTGGCCCGGCCAGGGCAGAATAGCAGTTAAGCAGTAGGTTAAGTGAGCAACCTTCAAATAACAAAATAAAAAAAAAGGTAGACTATGCATAAAATTTGGATTAATATTTTATTAAAATAAATATAACCGCTTTAGTATTTTGTATACATTTGTATTTAAGATTGAAATTAACAAATTCCAAAAGTAGATTTTTTTATACGTTTATATGTTATATGTACTTATCGTATATTTTACTAGCGCTGGTCCACCCAGGCAAAATCTGTTAACTTCGGCCAGGCCGAAGTTTACATACCCTACACCCTGCATATAACGTTTATTAAAGGAAAAACATTGAATTTCTATCAATAATTATTGAAAATGCGTCATTACACTTCAATGCTATTAACTCCATCGTGCGTTTTTCACAACTGTGGTCTCTTGCATTGATAAATTATATATTTGAAGCTATATTCGTTTTCCAAAAACCATTATACCCATTTTTGCATCGATTGTCTTTAGAACTATCTAATTTATGAATAAGAGTGAAGTTAGGAATATTATAGTTTTCTTTTGAAAGGGCCCATGTTTGTAATATATTGGAAGTGCGCATTAAAGCTCTGCAATTTATGGAAGAATAATTGAATCGATGATTTTTTGTGTGCCATAAAATCATAGTGTGTCTTTAGTTGCTTTTCCGATTTTAGATGTTCATTTCAATGGAGACAGGGAGGGTTGAAATTTCCAACAATATAAAGTCCAGAAGTACTTGCTGCGCTACTATAAGCAACATATAGTGCCGCGCGACTGATTCCACTTGGAAGTTGAACAGCTATTTGAAAATATGTAGCTCCCGGACTGTTGTGGATTGTAATCCCTTCAGCAGGTACAATTACAAATTGTATTCTCTCAATCTTCACCTGCTCATTACGTTTATATTGAAAGGATATAATCAATTTTTCTATGGGCGTCCATTGAGGTCCAGTTGGATGTGGTCTCTTTCTTCTTGCATTCACTCCCACACTTTCATTAGCAAATAACATCCATAAAGTAGTTGAATTTCTTGTAGATCTACGATTTTGTATGAAAGGTGCTCGTGTTCTATAAGAGATCTTTTCCATTTGATTCATAGGAACTCTTAGTAGCAATATTTAATCCAATAACTGTCTATATGGTTTACCATATATCCAACATTGAGCTGTAGCTTTTGAGCTGTGCTGTAGCTTGTCAGTTGGCCGATCTTTTTTTGGCGTGTTAACTCGTATCGATGGTACATGATCACACACCAAATTTCATCTCGATATATACCATAGTTCACCAGATATCCCATATAAACCTTTTGCTTTATATGGGAGGTGGACGTGTCCGTTGTCCGATTTCGCCCATTTTTACATACAAGTAGCTTATTAATATAGAAATACTTTTTTTTTTTTTTTTTTTGTAAATATTCTTTTATTTGCAATCTATTTAAATAATAATAAGCAAATTTGATTACATAAATTTAACAGAGTTATTTGAACTTCATTAAGTCCAAAAATACAATGAACATATTTAAATGAACATTAACAACAACTTAAATATAAAATAATAACAAACTTAAAATAGCTATATGTACATACTTATTATCTAAATGGTAAATCTAGTGTATGATATCTTTTAAGTCTTTTAATTTCATTAGTATCATCAAGAAGTCTTATAGCTAGAGTATTGGTGTGATTACTAAGTCTAATAAGGTATCTTGCGCTGAAGTTATTTATTTCTTTTTTAACAAAACAGACATTGAGATCTTTATGGATTTGAATGTTTGTGACAAACCAAGGTGCATTAGTAATTTGCCTTAATATTTTGGATTGAAAACGTTGTAAAATTTCAATATTTGAATTACTTGCTGTACCCCATAATTGAATTCCATATGTCCATACAGGTTTCAGTATGGTTTTATAGAGCAGTAATTTATTGTTAAGACTTAATTCAGATTTTGGATTAAGTAACCAGTACATTCTTTTGGATTTCAAATTAAGCTGGAGACGTTTAGCTTTAATATGATTTTTCCACGTTAGCCTCCTATCGAGATGCAGTCCTAGATATTTAATGCTGTCACAATTAGGAATTTCAGAGTTATTTAGAAAAACTGCAGGGCAGTTTCCTTTTTTTAAAGCGAAAGTTACATGAGCCGATTTTGAAGTATTTATTTTAATATTCCACGTTGTTAACCATAACTGAATTTTGTTGAGTGCAGATTGAACTAGATTTGAAGCCACAGTTGCAGATTCATTTGAAGCAAGTACAGCAGTGTCATCAGCATATGTAGCTGTAGTTACCAAATCTGTTATAGGCATGTCTGAAGTAAAGATCGTAAACAGAACCGGTCCTAAGACACTGCCTTGTGGCACACCTGCTCTTATTTGCTTAATATCAGATGTTTCATCATTGATTTTAACATAAAAACAACGATTTTCTAAGTACGATTTTAATACTATGTAAACTGGAGCAGGAAGGAGTTTTTTTAGCTTAAATAATAGACCACTATGCCAGACTCGATCAAAAGCTTGCTGAACATCCAAAAACACACCAGAGCAATATTTTTTGGTTTCCAGAGAATCAATAATGACATTTACGATACGATGGCATTGTTCAGGTGTGCCGTGATTACTTCGAAATCCAAATTGATATTCAGGTATAATATGCTGTTTTTCAAGAATAGGTATCATTCTTCTTAAAAATATTCTTTCAAATACTTTCGAGAATGTTACTAATAAACTTATCGGTCTATAGGACGAGACAACGTTCTCTGGTTTGTTAGGCTTGAGAATCATAATTATTTCAGCACACTTCCACTGACTTGGAAATTGACAAAGTCTTAATATAGTATTATATATAAGCGTTAGTAACAGAATACCTTTATTAGGTAAAGATTTAAGTACTTTGACATCCAACTTGTCAAATCCAGGAGTTTTGGTGTTATTCAACATCTTTATTTCAGAACGAACTTCATTAGGGGAAATATGTTTCAATGGCAAATCCATTTGACAGGGAATGTCTAAAAAGTTCACAATATCGGTGGTAGTGTTATTTATATCAAATGGTTGAAAACTTTGTTCTAAGTGTTCAGCAAAAGCCTTAACTTTAGACAAGCTTGATCTGCACCAAGTTCCGCTAGCGTCTTTTATTGCAACGTTACGTTTTCTAGGACGTTTTAAATATTTAGTAGCTCTCCAAAGTTTGTACTCATCGTTATTGCAACAGTTCAGATTTTTCAAATAATTTCCTAGAGAATCATTTTTAATTTCATGAAGTCGTCGTTTCAGTTGATTTGATGCAAAATTAAGGTTACTTTTATCTCTCGGATTTCTGCTTATTTTCCAAATTCTTCTTAATCGCCTCTTATTTCTGATTAATTCTCTTATTTCACTAGATATGATAACAGTGTTATTATTTTGAATAGGTTCATTGATTGGTGTTGATAAAAAGGCTGCTTCATGAATTAAACTCGTGAAGTTTTCAACTGCATTGTCAAGTTCGCTACCACTCTTTAACGCTATATTAAGATTAATGTTTTTATCTATCCAGTATTTTAATATCAGTTTTTGAGGAAAAGAGTTTGTTGGAATTACAGTTTAAAGTGTTCAACGTCGTATTAAAATTCATGATGATGGCTGAATGGTCTGAACTTAAATCATCATTATCTATGATATCTAGGAGGTGGTTCGCGATCCCATGGTAAACAAAGAAGTCAAGCAAATCAGGTATTTTTCTAGGGTCACTGGGCCAGTATGTGGGCCTACCAGTCGATAATGTAGAGTAATGATTGTTTGATATGCATTTGAATAGTTCTTTTCCCTTAGGATTAGCTAGTCTTGAACCCCACCAAGGATGTTTTGAGTTATAATCTCCACCAACTATAAATTTAGCACCAAGATTTTTAAAGAATGCTTCATATTGTGAACAGCTTATGTTATATCTTGGAGGGCAATAAATAGCAACAATTGAAATATCGAAATTGTTACACTTGATTTTAACTCCCGCAGCTTGAAGATAAGTTTTACAAACAGCGTCTATGACTTCAAATTTTAAAGTAGATTTTATTATTATAGCTGCACCAGCATGCGCTTTATCATCTGGGTGATTAGCAGAAATAACATCAAAGCCTCTGATTTTTAAATGAGATCGAGAGGTAAAATGAGATTCAGATATCAATAATATGTCAATAAAATGTAAATGCAAGAACATTTCTATTTCTTGGGCATGACGGGAAAGCCCATTGGCATTCCATGCTGCGATTCTAAGATCTATTTGCATAATTTATTAATAAGTATTGACATCATATTCATTAATCATTTGGTTAATTCAATTTGCTTATTTAGTGCTACTTCAATCCTATTCATAATGTCATTATTATTTTGATTTTTTACCACTTGCGCAAAAGACATATTATTAAAGTTATTGTTGATATTTTCTTTATTACCACTAGTGTCTGTGTTAATGTATTCTTGCTGGACAGAAGAGAATTGAGTATTACGATGATTTTCCAATTTTTTGTTGTTTATCATATTAGACGATTTCTTTTGGAGAATTTCTTGGTAGACTTTACATCCCTTATAATTCGCAGTATGATTTTGTAGACAATGAACACACCGCGGTGGTGAATTAATATCTTTCCTACATTCAGCTGTGGGGTGATCAAGTCCACATTTAACACATCTATATGGTTTACTACAATAGGATTTAGTGTGACCAAATTGTTGACATCGCTAGCATTGAATTAATTCATGAGTTTTGAGTGGTGGCTCAATTTTAACTATGCAGTTATTAATATGTACAATATCATAAACTGCTTTATTATTCGTATTTGGAGTTAGATCAACAAAAAACCATTTGACAGCAGATCATCTTTAATGTCATCAATTGGTGTTGAGTGATGTAAACCCTTAATAACTACTCTATATGCTCTCTCTTGTTTTAGTTGATAGGTGTGGAAAATTAGCTTGCTTGTATCAAAGTATTTAATAATTTTTCTATATGAATCAACAGTTTTTACCATTAACCTAACTTGATCATCCTTAAGTGATTTATAAGTAAATTCATTTTTAGGTATAATAGTACAAATATTACTTATCATAGCACAAATATCTTTAACACTAGGAATAAATATAGGAGGAGGCTTAGGAGCTCCAGCTGCACTCATAACTTCTGTAGATGGTTCTTCTTCGTCTACTTCTAAAGCTGCAAACTTATTTGCAGACGTTGCATTACGGGATGTTGTTGGTTTATCGGCCACAAATGGTTTTTTATTCCTTATGGCTTTTGGTGAATTTTCCGCATGACGTTTATGCGGTTGTTTGCTGGGAACACTTTGCCAGGTCAAGAGGCGTTCATCACCGTCGCCACTCACATCGTCATCCATTTTTAAGTGTTTTTGGTTTTTTTATTATTTTTTTTTTTTATTACAATTCTCACTAGAAAGTGTTTTTTTTTAAAGTTTTTTTTTATAATTTTGGCTTTCTATATTGTTTTTATTCACACGTGTTAAATTTTCTTTGACTTCGCACGTGCGTTGTCAAATTTGACACTATATAGAAATACTAAATCCAAAATTTCAAGTCAGTATCTCTTACCGTTTCTTCAGAAAATCTATTTCCACAGACAGACACACAGACAGACAGACAGACAGACGGACATAGCTAAATCAGGAGGTGACGCTGATCAAGAATATATATACTTTTCCATACCTACGACCTCTCCTTTAATGCGTTACAAACGGAAGGACAAAAAAATGAATATACCCTTATCCACAGGGTGTAGGGTATAAAAATATTCTAGCATTAAATTGCATAATAAAGCTATAATTTAATTATATATGTATTAATATATATTATAAAGGAATCTCGTATGAAATTTTAGTTTTATAATACATTTTTAACAAGTATATACATTTCCAGATATAGTAAATGTGAAAAATGTGCTCTGTTTCTTCACAATTTATAGGCCAATCTAACATCATGCTTATGTATTCTCATTTTTTCAATTTGAATGAAGCGATTATACATTTGATGAAACCCTTCTTGTCTTTATGCGGTCTCAAATACTGACAAATGCTGACAAATACTGACAAATCTCAGGAGTATCTTATAGAACTGACGCCTCACTCCTTTTGCTTGCAACGAGTATTGTCATACCGTGTGTACAGCACTAAAAGGGCGTGAAAGCGAACGCACAGTTTTCTATGTGAGCAAAAGGATTTCAAAACTTGCGTCGTGTAAACTAAACTTTTTCACTTCAAAAATTTTGTTTTTACTTGCGACATCGCGAATCAACGACAGCGTGCGAGTTTATGGAAAACACAAAACACCGCGATAATGTGTCAAACGACAAAATATTTTTACATTTGTTTTTATGGAGATGATTATTTTGAATGCAACACGACGATAAGATAAAAATTGTCGTCTGTTGCAGCCGTCAACATGGATATATTTCTAATGTAAGAGACGACGAATAGCGTCAACTGGTAAAATGCTTTTGATTTATTTTTTCTCTCAAATTATGATTAAAATGGAAATGTTTTAATTTTGTATGTTTAACGTTTTGGTATGTTATATATGTTTGTTATTAAGTTTTAAGGTAATTATTTAAACAAAAACAAAAAAAAAAATTGCACTTTTTGAAAAGATGACGACAATTTTATCCGTGGCCATCGAATGTGTTTCCCATATATATGAAATTGAGTAGAACGTGTAAATTGAAAATGAAAGTACAATTTGAATATTTGTCGGCTTTAGCGCTTGTTTTAATTAAAAATGAGGAAGAAGTATAAAAATAAAAATGAAGAGAAGTGATTTTTATAACAGAGGTTCAACAAATATTTATTACGAAAAAATTATTAATAATTTGAAGTACGAATTACCAGAATTTTATTGAAATTTTACAAGAATTTCAGAAGACGGATTTTTATATTTGGTATCCAGAATTAAAAATGGAATTCACAAGATGGATACCAACATGAGAACAGCAAGCAGTGCAGAAGAACGATTGTCTGCTGCATTAAAATTTTTGGCAATAAAAACATTGCCATTTTGAAATTTGTTGTTGTTATTTCACACATTTTACAGGTCCCGGAGATTAGTGGCTAAATACGTAACCAAGCGTTGGGAGAAGTAACGTTGAAATCCCGGTCCTTACTTACTTACTTAATTGGCCATTGAACTTGAGAAATATTTTTTCTCAAAAGAATAAAAATTTACTGTCTGCCTGAAATGTACTTGCATCGTGTGGACAGATTTTAAAGTATGCTTGAAAGTAAAGCATAGACAAAAACCAAAAAAAAAACTTTCAAGTGCGCTGTTGCTCGAATCGTCTCTTTGACGACGATGATACCTTCGGAATCCCCGATAGGTCTGATTTGCAAATTACATATTTCAAGTTTCTCTTACGGGCCCTTAGATTTGTTCCGTTCCTTAATAGCATCGTCCACTTTTTGCCGTTCGGTCCGTCTGTTCTTCTTGACACACTACAAACGCTTAAAAAACTTTTTGAAATATTAGGGGTATTCAGACGTACTAATTTAGAATTGTATGCCGTGCAATTTGTTTCTGTAATACAATTCTAAATTTATACACTTCTAATCGAGTTGAAGCCTGACTAGAATTTGTTGACTATATTTGTATATAGCTCGGTCAAAGCCCCTCGAGTGCTGTTAAGACCAATAATTTTTATTTTTGTAATATGTATAACATCAGAGGATTGAACGGAAGTTAAGGAAATTCCATTAAATTCCTAAAGAGAGGAGAGTAGTCCATGGATGTTGCCTCCATCCAAGGGAGTGTTTTAAACATATCCTGAGATAGTTATGTTGGGATAATACCATACGGCCCCCTAGACTTGAAGGGATTGAAAGAGCTGCCAATTCAAGTAGTGTCTACATAAAAAGCCGCCAGGTGCGAAGATCGATGCTGCTCGGTAGCCAGCAGAGCTGGTTCATCGCTACCGCCTGAGAAATAAGTGTCCATCAGGACACCTAGTTTTTCAAGCCTAGATTAAGTCTTCTTAAATAAGATCCTCGAAAGAGCGAAGCTAAGATCTTTGAAAGATCCTATTTTGCTGTTCTGAAGTACACGCTGAGAACTTCGCGATTTTAGCTCGGATTGTTTCGACCCCTGCTTGTAACCTCTCGTAGATAGCCAGCAAACCCAGCCAGGGTTCTTGGATGTGGGCTTAGGAAGATGTAGGAGCACTACTTTTGAGTGGTGAGCCTGCTCGACCAAGATCCAATTAATTGGAGAGATGGAACCGTCGTTAGTCGATAAGTCTCTTTTCGCCGAAAAACAGTTTGTTACGAGGTATGGACGCTATGAGCCTTACCCTCTTTTGCTGAGGCGGATGGATTCGTCGCTTTGGTTTTTGCCGCTTCGGTTTTCGGAACACAACACCCCAAGAAAACACTATAATGTTATCAATAACTGCCGCTACGGCTACCAATAATTGAGAAACGTTCGATAGTATTGCCATAACATACATTTAGAACTTCATTTTAACTGGAGCATGAGATAATAAATTTTATGTTACCGTGACGACATATATATTTATCCGGTTGGTAACTAAAGGGAACTTTAACCCATTTCGTACCGAAAATCTAAAGATTTAGGTTTTTCAAATGCGTTATAGTTAGCGGGTAATTCTCACTAGAAAGTGTTTTTTTTTTGAAGTTTTTTTTATAATTTTGGCTTTCTATATTGTTTTTATTCACAATTAAGCACAATAAATTTTTAGAATTAACACGTGTTAAATTTTCTTTGACTTCGCACGTGCGTTGTCATCGACGTCAAATTTGACACTATATAGAAATACTAAATCCAAAATTTCAAGTCAGTATCTCTTACCGTTTCTTCAGAAAATCTATTTCCACAGACAGACACACAGACAGACAGACAGACAGACGGACATAGCTAAATCGATTCAGGAGGTGACGCTGATCAAGAATATATATATACTTTTCCATACCTACGACCTCTCCTTTAATGCGTTACAAACGGAAGGACAAAAAAAATGAATATACCCTTACCCACAGGGTGTAGGGTATAAATAGTAGGGTATAATATAGCATTAAATTGTATAATAAAGCTATAATTTAATTATATATGTATTAATATATATTATAAAGGAATCTCGTATGAAATTTTAGTTTTATAATACATTTTTAACAAGTATATACATTTCCAGATATAGTAAATGTGAAAAATGTGCTCTGTTTCTTCACAATTTATAGGCCAATCTAACATCATGCTTATGTATTCTCATTTTTTCAATTTGAATGAAGCGATTATACATTTGATGAAACCCTTCTTGTCTTTATGCGGTCTCAAATACTGACAAATGCTGACAAATACTGACAAATCTCAGGAGTATCTTATAGAACTGACGCCTCACTCCTTTTGCTTGCAACGAGTAGTGTCATACCGTGTGTACAGCACTAAAAGGGCGTGAAAGCGAACGCACAGTTTTCTATGTGAGCAAAAGGATTTCAAAACTTGCGTCGTGTAGACTAAACTTTTTCACTTCAAAAATTTTGTTTTTACTTGCGACATCGCGAATCAACGACAGCGTGCGAGTTTATGGAAAACACAAAACACCGCGATAATGTGTCAAACGACAAAATATTTTTACATTTGTTTTTATGGAGATGATTATTTTGAATGCAACACGACGATAAGATAAAAATTGTCGTCTGTTGCAGCCGTCAACATGGATATATTTCTAATGTAAGAGACGACGAATAGCGTCAACTGGTAAAATGCTTTTGATTTATTTTTTCTCTCAAATTATGATTAAAATAGAAATGTTTTAATTTTGTATGTTTAACGTTTTGGTATGTTATATATGTTTGTTATTAAGTTTTAAGGTAATTATTTAAACAAAAACAGTTGTAGCATTCAAAAAATTGCACTTTTTGAAAAGATGACGACAATTTTATCCGTGGCCATCGAATGTGTTTCCCATATATATGAAATTGAGTAGAACGTGTAAATTGAAAATGAAAGTACAATTTGAATATTTGTCAGCTTTAGCGCTTGTTTTAATTAAAAATGAGGAAGAAGTATAAAAATAAAAATGAAGAGACAATTCTTGGTTCGTGATTTTTATAACAGAGGTTCAACAAATATTTATTACGAAAAAATTATTAATAATTTGAAGTACGAATTACCAGAATTTTATTGTAATTTTACAAGAATTTCAGAAGACGGATTTTTATATTTGGTATCCAGAATTAAAAATGGAATTCACAAGATGGATACCAACATGAGAACAGCAAGCAGTGCAGAAGAACGATTGTCTGCTGCATTAAAATTTTTGGCAATAAAAGCATTGCCATTTTGAAATTTGTTGTTGTTATTTCACACATTTTACAGGTCCCGGAGATTAGTGGCGAAATACGTAACCAAGCGTTGGGAGAAGTAACGTTGAAATCCCGGTCCTTACTTACTTACTTAATTGGCCATTGAACTTGAGAAATATTTTTTCTCAAAAGAATAAAAATTTACTGTCTGCCTGAAATGTACTTGCATCGTGTGGACAGATTTTAAAGTATGCTTGAAAGTAAAGCATAGACATAAACCAAAAAAAAACTTTCAAGTGCGCTGTTGCTCGAATCGTCTCTTTGACGACGATGATACCTTCGGAATCCCCGATAGGTCTGATTTGCAAATTACATATTTCAAGTTTCTCTTACGGGCCCTTAGATTTGTTCCGTTCCTTAATAGCATCGTCCACTTTTTGCCGTTCGGTCCGTCTGTTCTTCTTGACACACTACAAACGCTTAAAAAACTTTTTGAAATATTAGGGGTATTCAGACGTACTAATTTAGAATTGTATGCCGTGCAATTTGTTTTTGTAATACAATTCTAAATTTATACAATTCTAATCGAGTTGAAGCCTGACTAGAATTTGTTGACTATATTTGTATATAGCTCGGTCAAAGCCCCTCGAGTGCTGTTAAGACCAATAATTTTTATTTTTGTAATATGTATAACATCAGAGGATTGAACGGAAGTTAAGGAAATTCCATTAAATTCCTAAAGAGAGGAGAGTAGTCCATGGATGTTGCCTCCATCCAAGGGAGTGTTTTAAACATATCCTGAGATAGTTATGTTGGGATAATACCATACGGCCCCCTAGACTTGAAGGGATTGAAAGAGCTGCCAATTCAAGTAGTGTCTACATAAAAAGCCGCCAGGTGCGAAGATCGATGCTGCTCGGTAGCCAGCAGAGCTGGTTCATCGCTACCGCCTGAGAAATAAGTGTCCATCAGGACACCTAGTTTTTCAAGCCTAGATTAAGTCTTCTTAAATAAGATCCTCGAAAGAGCGAAGCTAAGATCTTTGAAAGATCCTATTTTGCTGTTCTGAAGTACACGCTGAGAACTTCGCGATTTTAGCTCGGATTGTTTCGACCCCTGCTTGTAACCTCTCGTAGATAGCCAGCAAACCCAGCCAGGGTTCTTGGATGTGGGCTTAGGAAGATGTAGGAGCACTACTTTTGAGTGGTGAGCCTGCTCGACCAAGATCCAATTAATTGGAGAGATGGAACCGTCGTTAGTCGATAAGTCTCTTTTCGCCGAAAAACAGTTTGTTACGAGGTATGGACGCTATGAGCCTTACCCTCTTTTGCTGAGGCGGATGGATTCGTCGCTTTGGTTTTTGCCGCTTCGGTTTTCGGAACACAACACCCCAAGAAAACACTATAATGTTATCAATAACTGCCGCTACGGCTACCAATAATTGAGAAACGTTCGATAGTATTGCCATAACATACATTTAGAACTTCATTTTAACTGGAGCATGAGATAATAAATTTTATGTTACCGTGACGACATATATATTTATCCGGTTGGTAACTAAAGGGAACTTTAACCCATTTCGTACCGAAAATCTAAAGATTTAGGTTTTTCAAATGCGTTATAGTTAGCGGGTAATTCTCACTAGAAAGTGTTTTTTTTTTGAAGTTTTTTTTATAATTTTGGCTTTCTATATTGTTTTTATTCACAATTAAGCACAATAAATTTTTAGAATTAACACGTGTTAAATTTTCTTTGACTTCGCACGTGCGTTGTCATCGACGTCAAATTTGACACTATATAGAAATACTAAATCCAAAATTTCAAGTCAGTATCTCTTACCGTTTCTTCAGAAAATCTATTTCCACAGACAGACACACAGACAGACAGACAGACGGACATAGCTAAATCGATTCAGGAGGTGACGCTGATCAAGAATATATATACTTTTCCATACCTACGACCTCTCCTTTAATGCGTTACAAACGGAAGGACAAAAAAATGAATATACCCTTACCCACAGGGTGTAGGGTATAAATAGTAGGGTATAATATAGCATTAAATTGTATAATAAAGCTATAATTTAATTATATATGTATTAATATATATTATAAAGGAATCTCGTATGAAATTTTAGTTTTATAATACATTTTTAACAAGTATATACATTTCCAGATATAGTAAATGTGAAAAATGTGCTCTGTTTCTTCACAATTTATAGGCCAATCTAACATCATGCTTATGTATTCTCATTTTTTCAATTTGAATGAAGCGATTATACATTTGATGAAACCCTTCTTGTCTTTATGCGGTCTCAAATACTGACAAATGCTGACAAATACTGACAAATCTCAGGAGTATCTTATAGAACTGACGCCTCACTCCTTTTGCTTGCAACGAGTAGTGTCATACCGTGTGTACAGCACTAAAAGGGCGTGAAAGCGAACGCACAGTTTTCTATGTGAGCAAAAGGATTTCAAAACTTGCGTCGTGTAGACTAAACTTTTTCACTTCAAAAATTTTGTTTTTACTTGCGACATCGCGAATCAACGACAGCGTGCGAGTTTATGGAAAACACAAAACACCGCGATAATGTGTCAAACGACAAAATATTTTTACATTTGTTTTTATGGAGATGATTATTTTGAATGCAACACGACGATAAGATAAAAATTGTCGTCTGTTGCAGCCGTCAACATGGATATATTTCTAATGTAAGAGACGACGAATAGCGTCAACTGGTAAAATGCTTTTGATTTATTTTTTCTCTCAAATTATGATTAAAATAGAAATGTTTTAATTTTGTATGTTTAACGTTTTGGTATGTTATATATGTTTGTTATTAAGTTTTAAGGTAATTATTTAAACAAAAACAGTTGTAGCATTCAAAAAATTGCACTTTTTGAAAAGATGACGACAATTTTATCCGTGGCCATCGAATGTGTTTCCCATATATATGAAATTGAGTAGAACGTGTAAATTGAAAATGAAAGTACAATTTGAATATTTGTCAGCTTTAGCGCTTGTTTTAATTAAAAATGAGGAAGAAGTATAAAAATAAAAATGAAGAGACAATTCTTGGTTCGTGATTTTTATAACAGAGGTTCAACAAATATTTATTACGAAAAAATTATTAATAATTTGAAGTACGAATTACCAGAATTTTATTGTAATTTTACAAGAATTTCAGAAGACGGATTTTTATATTTGGTATCCAGAATTAAAAATGGAATTCACAAGATGGATACCAACATGAGAACAGCAAGCAGTGCAGAAGAACGATTGTCTGCTGCATTAAAATTTTTGGCAATAAAAGCATTGCCATTTTGAAATTTGTTGTTGTTATTTCACACATTTTACAGGTCCCGGAGATTAGTGGCGAAATACGTAACCAAGCGTTGGGAGAAGTAACGTTGAAATCCCGGTCCTTACTTACTTACTTAATTGGCCATTGAACTTGAGAAATATTTTTTCTCAAAAGAATAAAAATTTACTGTCTGCCTGAAATGTACTTGCATCGTGTGGACAGATTTTAAAGTATGCTTGAAAGTAAAGCATAGACATAAACCAAAAAAAAAACTTTCAAGTGCGCTGTTGCTCGAATCGTCTCTTTGACGACGATGATACCTTCGGAATCCCCGATAGGTCTGATTTGCAAATTACATATTTCAAGTTTCTCTTACGGGCCCTTAGATTTGTTCCGTTCCTTAATAGCATCGTCCACTTTTTGCCGTTCGGTCCGTCTGTTCTTCTTGACACACTACAAACGCTTAAAAAACTTTTTGAAATATTAGGGGTATTCAGACGTACTAATTTAGAATTGTATGCCGTGCAATTTGTTTTTGTAATACAATTCTAAATTTATACAATTCTAATCGAGTTGAAGCCTGACTAGAATTTGTTGACTATATTTGTATATAGCTCGGTCAAAGCCCCTCGAGTGCTGTTAAGACCAATAATTTTTATTTTTGTAATATGTATAACATCAGAGGATTGAACGGAAGTTAAGGAAATTCCATTAAATTCCTAAAGAGAGGAGAGTAGTCCATGGATGTTGCCTCCATCCAAGGGAGTGTTTTAAACATATCCTGAGATAGTTATGTTGGGATAATACCATACGGCCCCCTAGACTTGAAGGGATTGAAAGAGCTGCCAATTCAAGTAGTGTCTACATAAAAAGCCGCCAGGTGCGAAGATCGATGCTGCTCGGTAGCCAGCAGAGCTGGTTCATCGCTACCGCCTGAGAAATAAGTGTCCATCAGGACACCTAGTTTTTCAAGCCTAGATTAAGTCTTCTTAAATAAGATCCTCGAAAGAGCGAAGCTAAGATCTTTGAAAGATCCTATTTTGCTGTTCTGAAGTACACGCTGAGAACTTCGCGATTTTAGCTCGGATTGTTTCGACCCCTGCTTGTAACCTCTCGTAGATAGCCAGCAAACCCAGCCAGGGTTCTTGGATGTGGGCTTAGGAAGATGTAGGAGCACTACTTTTGAGTGGTGAGCCTGCTCGACCAAGATCCAATTAATTGGAGAGATGGAACCGTCGTTAGTCGATAAGTCTCTTTTCGCCGAAAAACAGTTTGTTACGAGGTATGGACGCTATGAGCCTTACCCTCTTTTGCTGAGGCGGATGGATTCGTCGCTTTGGTTTTTGCCGCTTCGGTTTTCGGAACACAACACCCCAAGAAAACACTATAATGTTATCAATAACTGCCGCTACGGCTACCAATAATTGAGAAACGTTCGATAGTATTGCCATAACATACATTTAGAACTTCATTTTAACTGGAGCATGAGATAATAAATTTTATGTTACCGTGACGACATATATATTTATCCGGTTGGTAACTAAAGGGAACTTTAACCCATTTCGTACCGAAAATCTAAAGATTTAGGTTTTTCAAATGCGTTATAGTTAGCGGGTAATTCTCACTAGAAAGTGTTTTTTTTTTGAAGTTTTTTTTATAATTTTGGCTTTCTATATTGTTTTTATTCACAATTAAGCACAATAAATTTTTAGAATTAACACGTGTTAAATTTTCTTTGACTTCGCACGTGCGTTGTCATCGACGTCAAATTTGACACTATATAGAAATACTAAATCCAAAATTTCAAGTCAGTATCTCTTACCGTTTCTTCAGAAAATCTATTTCCACAGACAGACACACAGACAGACAGACAGACAGACAGACGGACATAGCTAAATCGATTCAGGAGGTGACGCTGATCAAGAATATATATACTTTTCCATACCTACGACCTCTTCTTTAATGCGTTACAAACGGAAGGACAAAAAAATGAATATACCCTTACCCACAGGGTGTAGGGTATAAAAATATTCTAGCATTAAATTGTATAATAAAGCTATAATTTAATTATATATGTATTAATATATATTATAAAGGAATCTCGTATGAAATTTTAGTTTTATAATACATTTTTAACAAGTATATACATTTCCAGATATAGTAAATGTGAAAAATGTGCTCTGTTTCTTCACAATTTATAGGCCAATCTAACATCATGCTTATGTATTCTCATTTTTTCAATTTGAATGAAGCGATTATACATTTGATGAAACCCTTCTTGTCTTTATGCGGTCTCAAATACTGACAAATGCTGACAAATACTGACAAATCTCAGGAGTATCTTATAGAACTGACGCCTCACTCCTTTTGCTTGCAACGAGTAGTGTCATACCGTGTGTACAGC
Organism: Coelopa frigida; assembly: GCA_017309665.1. Lineage (NCBI taxonomy): Eukaryota > Metazoa > Arthropoda > Insecta > Diptera > Coelopidae > Coelopa > Coelopa frigida. The sequence continues at coordinate 31,512,992 of CM029565.1, forward strand.
ACTAAAAGGGCGTGAAAGCGAACGCACAGTTTTCTATGTGAGCAAAAGGATTTCAAAACTTGCGTCGTGTAGACTAAACTTTTTCACTTCAAAAATTTTGTTTTTACTTGCGACATCGCGAATCAACGACAGCGTGCGAGTTTATGGAAAACACAAAACACCGCGATAATGTGTCAAACGACAAAATATTTTTACATTTGTTTTTATGGAGATGATTATTTTGAATGCAACACGACGATAAGATAAAAATTGTCGTCTGTTGCAGCCGTCAACATGGATATATTTCTAATGTAAGAGACGAATAGCGTCAACTGGTAAAATGCTTTTGATTTATTTTTTCTCTCAAATTATGATTAAAATGGAAATGTTTTAATTTTGTATGTTTAACGTTTTGGTATGTTATATATGTTTGTTATTAAGTTTTAAGGTAATTATTTAAACAAAAACAAAAAAAAAAAATTGCACTTTTTGAAAAGATGACGACAATTTTATCCGTGGCCATCGAATGTGTTTCCCATATATATGAAATTGAGTAGAACGTGTAAATTGAAAATGAAAGTACAATTTGAATATTTGTCGGCTTTAGCGCTTGTTTTAATTAAAAATGAGGAAGAAGTATAAAAATAAAAATGAAGAGACAATTCTTGGTTCGTGATTTTTATAACAGAGGTTCAACAAATATTTATTACCAAAAAATTATTAATAATTTGAAGTACGAATTACCAGAATTTTATTGAAATTTTACAAGAATTTCAGAAGACGGATTTTTATATTTGGTATCCAGAATTAAAAATGGAATTCACAAGATGGATACCAACATGAGAACAGCAAGCAGTGCAGAAGAACGATTGTCTGCTGCATTAAAATTTTTGGCAATAAAAACATTGCCATTTTGAAATTTGTTGTTGTTATTTCACACATTTTACAGGTCCCGGAGATTAGTGGCGAAATACGTAACCAAGCGTTGGGAGAAGTAACGTTGAAATCCCGGTCCTTACTTACTTACTTAATTGGCCATTGAACTTGAGAAATATTTTTTCTCAAAAGAATAAAAATTTACTGTCTGCCTGAAATGTACTTGCATCGTGTGGACAGATTTTAAAGTATGCTTGAAAGTAAAGCATAGACATAAACCAAAAAAAAAACTTTCAAGTGCGCTGTTGCTCGAATCGTCTCTTTGACGACGACGATACCTTCGGAATCCCCGATAGGTCTGATTTGCAAATTACATATTTCAAGTTTCTCTTACGGGCCCTTAGATTTGTTCCGTTCCTTAATAGCATCGTCCACTTTTTGCCGTTCGGTCCGTCTGTTCTTCTTGACACACTACAAACGCTTAAAAAACTTTTTGAAATATTAGGGGTATTCAGACGTACTAATTTAGAATTGTATGCCGTGCAATTTGTTTCTGTAATACAATTCTAAATTTATACACTTCTAATCGAGTTGAAGCCTGACTAGAATTTGTTGACTATATTTGTATATAGCTCGGTCAAAGCCCCTCGAGTGCTGTTAAGACCAATAATTTTTATTTTTGTAATATGTATAACATCAGAGGATTGAACGGAAGTTAAGGAAATTCCATTAAATTCCTAAAGAGAGGAGAGTAGTCCATGGATGTTGCCTCCATCCAAGGGAGTGTTTTAAACATATCCTGAGATAGTTATGTTGGGATAATACCATACGGCCCCGGAGACTTGAAGGGATTGAAAGAGCTGCCAATTCAAGTAGTGTCTACATAAAAAGCCGCCAGGTGCGAAGATCGATGCTGCTCGGTAGCCAGCAGAGCTGGTTCATCGCTACCGCCTGAGAAATAAGTGTCCATCAGGACACCTAGTTTTTCAAGCCTAGATTAAGTCTTCTTAAATAAGATCCTCGAAAGAGCGAAGCTAAGATCTTTGAAAGATCCTATTTTGCTGTTCTGAAGTACGCGCTGAGAACTTCGCGATTTTAGCTCGGATTGTTTCGACCCCTGCTTGTAACCTCTCATAGATAGCCAGCAAATCCTGTCTTTTACCAGCCAGGGTTCTTGGTCCAGGATGAGCTCCACATCTGGCTTAGGAAGATGTAGGAGCAATACTTTTGAGTGGTGAAGATTGATCTGGGGACACTTATTCGTTGAGCCTGCTCGACCAAGATCCAATTATTTGGAGAGATGTAACCGTTGTTAGTCGATGTCTCTTTTCGCCGAAAAACAGTTTGTTACGAGGTATGGACGCTATGAGCCTTACCCTCTTTTGCTGAGGCGGATGGAACCCACTAGGCGTAGCAGGACCTGCTCGATCATAGCGCAATTACTTGGTGAGATGGAGTGGTCGCTTTGGTTTTTGCCGCTTCGGTTTTCGGAACACAACACCCCAAGAAAACTCGACAATGTTATCAATAACTGCCGCTACGGCTACCAATAATTGAGAAACGTTCGATAGTATTGCCATTACATACATTTAGAACTTCATTTTAACTGGAGCATGAGATAATCAATTTTATGTTACCGTGACGACATATATATTTATTCGGTTGGTAACTAAAGTAAACTTTAACCCATTTCGTACCGAAAATCTAAAGATTTAGGTTTTTTAAATGCGTTATAGTTGGCGGGTAACTTGGTAGAAATAGTTGCGAAAAAGGAGTTTGAGCTAGATTGGTTAATTACCTTGTTCATTATCGGCTATTTAATATTGATTCGTTAATGCATCACTGGTCACTTTCCCTATTACTTTTTTTTCGCGAAGAAAACAACGTTTTTGCGGTGAAAATGAATTGAAGTGAATTTTCGCAGTGAAAAAACGTTTTGTCGCAAACGATATTTTCTTCTTGTTTGCGCAAACATATTGTTTTGTTCGCGACAAGTATTTTTATTGTCACGAACCAAATAAAAGAATAATTTGTTTGCGTACAAAATGGTTTTTGTTCTACACCTTTTCAACATTGATTTCAGAAAGCGTAACATTGATTTCAGAAATGTAAGACTGATTTCAGAAAGCGTAACTTTAAAATCAGAAATCTTACGCTTCTGAATATTAATTTACGCTTTCTGAAATCAATCTTACATTTCTGAATTCAAAGTTACGCTTTCTGAAATCAATCTTACATTTTCTGAAATCAATCGTGAAAAGGTGTAGATCGAAACTTTACCTTTTCGATAAAGAACTGTTGTGGGAGAAATTTTTTTATCGAACAAATATTTATCCCGCTATGATGGGGGCAAGGATCCCCTCGCGTTTATCGAGCGGGTGGAAGAGCTGGCTGAAGCCTATGACATCGCCACAGACCTCATGCCGAGGACCATGCCCGAATTGTTGCGGGACCGCGCCCTCGTGTGGTTTTGCAACAATAACAACCACTGGGCGACATGGTCTCAGTTCAAAGAGGACTTTAACCAGTTCTTCCTGCCGACACGATTCCTCGAGACATTGGAGGACGAAGTCCGTCGTCGAGTCCAACGGCCGAAGGAGCCGTTCAAGGACTACGTAGGGCTGATGAGGCACTTGCCATATGACGCGTCACAACAGCTCGAGCGAATTTATCGCAACTCACATCCCGACTACCAATGGTACGTCCGCCGGCGGGACTTTGCGAACCTAGCCGAACTAATGAACCTGGCCGGGTACTTGGAGGGCATTCGCGAGGTGCCGATTAACGCTCCGCGATGTTCGGCCGGAACCTCGCCGACGCGAGGGGTACCCAACCCCGGGAGTCCGGCCGGAACAACATCGGCGAGCTCGCGACGAGCCCGGCGAATGGGTCTCCAATCCACAGTCGGCCTGCCGGAATTGCGGCCAGCAGGACCACCAGGAGAGGGCCTGTACGAACCCACGGGTCTATTTCTGTTGGATATGCGGACGGCGAGGCATACGCACAGTCGACTGTTGCCGACGAGAGGCGGGAAACGCGAGGGGGGGCCGATTCGGACAGGTGGCCAACGGTCCCCCAGAACAACTCAGTCACCAAGCACAGTAGGAGTGCTTCGAGCCGACGCCCACCACATCTTCGCGGATATCACGCTGGCAGGAACTCAGGCAACCTTCGACACCGGCGCGTCCAAGAGTTTCCTCAGCGAAGGATTGGTGGCGCGGTTGGGTATTCCCGTCCGACGGACCAGGGAGATAATCAGCATCACCCTCGCCGACGGGAGTACCCGACTATTAGAGGAGGTAGCCGAGGTAGAGGTTTTGAGCAGCGTGCGGGATAGTAAACAACACACCGAAGCCAGAGGCCAAAACCATGGAACGCGAAGAAAAACCTCACCGACTCCGAGCCAGCGACGGCCCCGGAGTGCAAAGCACCTCGACGTCCAGCTCCGACGTCAGCGACCTGGAAGAGGGCACCTTCTGGACCGAGAAACAGGGCAAGCTGTTCCGGTCACAATGCCGAGGATTGGGCAAGTCCCGATCCACCCAGGGCGGGCGACAGCCGGCTACACCGATGGCAGGAAGAGGAGTGTCCGATCGGTCCAGTTCCCGACAGGTACCTGCTGATACGGATGACGCGAATGACACTCGAAGGCCGCGTGTCCGACCGACACCGCAAGCAGCAGCAGCCAAAGAGCGGGCCAAGATCAGTGCCGAGATGGAACGCCAGGCAACAGTGTCACCGACGGCCCCGATCTTCGACAAAACCCGGCCAGCAGCCGCCGTGGGCCGCGCGGGCAGAATCATGCCACGGCCAGGCAAGCCGAGATGGAACGCCGGTCGACAGTCTCACCACCAGCCTCGATCCTCGGCAGGACCGGGCCAGCAGCCGCCATGGGCCGCGCGATAAAAATCATTGCCGCGGTCAGGCAGGCCGAGATGCAGCGCCTGGCAGCGAACCTCCAGCAAGCTCTGGGCGTTGCCGGGAGACGGCGGGCCGGAAAAGTTTTTTTTGGCCAATTGATCTTCCCGCCGATGGGACCGGTCTCGAGCTCCAGCACCAGCGACAGCAGCAGCAACGCCAGCCACAGGTCCCACCGCAGACGTCACGGGAGCGTTCGCCTGGTTCCATCTCTCGACGAACGGACTCTCTGAGGCCCTACCGCAGACCCTACAGTTTGCACGAACCCGTCGCCGACACCCCTGCTCCGCAAACCAGCGGATGGGGGAACCGCGAATTCAGTAGCCCACTCAAGGCCGTCGTCGAAGGGGCCTCGGAAGTAGGAGGAAGATGTGACGTCAAGTTTGGGCACATTCTCCGCTCCGTCCTCCTTACCCCTGGGTGCACTCGACGAACTTTCGATCGCGATAAAATCATTGCCGCGGTCAGGCAGGCCGAGATGCAGCGCCTGGCAGCGAACCTCCAGCAAGCTCTGGGCGTTGCCGGGAGATGGCGGGCCGGAAAAGTTTTTTTTGGCCAATTGATCTTCCCGCCGATGGGACCGGTCTCGAGCTCCAGCACCAGCGACAGCAGCAGCAACGCCAGCCACAGGTTCCACCGCAGACGTCACGGGAGCGCTCGCCTGGTTCCATCTCTCGACGAACGGACTCTCTGAGGCCCTACCGCAGACCCTACAGTTTGCACGAACCCGTCGCCGACACCCCTGCTCCGCAAACCAGCGGATGGGGGAACCGCGAATTCAGTAGCCCACTCAAGGCCGTCGTCGAAGGGGCCTCGGAAGTAGGAGGAAGATGTGACGTCAAGTTTGGGCACATTCTCCGCTCCGTCCTCCTTACCCCTGGGTGCACTCGACGAACTTTCGATCGCGATAAAATCATTGCCGCGGTCAGGCAGGCCGAGATGCAGCGCCTGGCAGCGAACCTCCAGCAAGCTCTGGGTGTTGCCGGGAGACGGCGGGCCGAAAAAGTTTTTTTTGGCCAATTGATCTTCCCGCCGATGGGACCGGTCCCAATCTCCAGCACCAGCGACAGCAGCAGCAACGCCAGCCACAGGTCCCACCGCAGACGTCACGGGAGCGCTCGCCTGGTTCCATCTCTCGACGAACGGACTCTCTGAGGCCCTACCGCAGACGAACCCGTCGCCGACACCCCTGCTCCGCAAACCAGCGGATGGGGGAACCGCGAATTCAGTAGCCCACTCAAGGCCGTCGTCGAAGGGGCCTCGGAAGTAGGAGGAAGATGTGACGTCAAGTTTGGGCACATTCTCCGCTCCGTCCTCCTTACCCCTGGGTGCACTCGACGAACTTTCGATCTTCGAAAATTAGAAGCCGAAGATCGAAAGTATGAACGGACCATCAACAAGGTAATCAAAATTACAATATTGTATGAGACATTTTCCTGCATTTAGGGCGGCATAACTCCGCAAAATTATTCTTGCTGGTAGAAATCTGGGGCCAATTTTCGACGAGGAACTCGATGCCGAGATTTCTCACACGATTTAAGTGTGCATACCACCACCGTCCGGTTTTCTTGTTGTCCGTGCAGAAGAAGAAAGCAGAGACGGGACGCTCCGTAGCGGCCATTGTTCGACGGTGACGCCAATGCGAAATCCACGCTCGTCGAAGTCGGTTTTCCGTGAACGTCGTTCACCATTTGCATCGCCACCGACGACAAGTGGTACATCTGCCACAAGTGACGTCATCGCCCTTCGGTGGCAACAAGGCGTTCGGCGTAGAGTCGACGTCCCAGAGTTCGTACTGCATTTTCTTCCGACTCGCACTCTCTTTCCCTCCGCGAAATAGAGGTTCGCTTGTTACGGTCCCAGCATTCAACGCTGACGTCGCCGATGCCGAAAAAAAGCCACCATCAGTAATCTCTCACCAAATTCGGGTTTTGCTTGCGACGACGTCGCTGAGTGCGACAATCTCTTCAAGTCACACACTCCGACAAAATAGCGAACATCGCCGCCGACGGGACATACGCTCAGAGCCGACGGTCTGAGTGTAGGCTTCAACCTCCTCGAGAATCATATTAAACGAGTCGCGACCATGATGTCCTCAACAGGGGTCGAAACGATCCGTGTACGCTCTTTCGAGGATCGTATAAACGATCTTCGAAAGAGCGTACACAAGATCTTCTGAAGATCTCTACCTGAGAGATCGCGACCGCTTCTCGGGTTTGAGAAAAGAAAGACCCGAACCCGAAAGGTGCCACTGAAACCGGACGTAGTTACGAAATCCTCAGCTCTCCCCTGTTATCATCGAGAGGGCGGCTGGACTTAATCTAGGCTTGAAAAACTAGGTGTCCTGATGTACACTTATTTCTCAGGCGGTAGCGATGAACCAGCTCTGCCGGGTACCGAACAGCATCGTTATTCGCACATGGCGGTTTTTTATGTAGACACTACTTGAATTGACTGGGTAACCAGCTCTTTCATTCCCTTCAAGTCTCCGGGGCCGGATGGTATTATCCCAACATAACTATCTCAGGCTATGGTTAAAACACTCACTTGGCTGGAGGCAACATCCATGGACTACTCTCCTCTCTTTAGGAATTTAATGGAATTTCCTTAACTTCCGTTCAATCCTCTGATGTTATACATATTACAAAAATAAAAATTATTGGTATTTACAGCCCTCGAGGGGCTTTGACCGAGCTACTCGCAATCATTGGTGTTGAGCGTTTGTAATATGGGTATTCAGACTGGGTCTCGTAGGAGCGTAGAATACGTGCAAATTGTTTTTGTAATTCTAAATAATTATGTTACAGTGTCCGAAAAGAAGATACTTAAGCAACCTCTAAACCAATTAAGCAATTATGTCAATATGTTACAATACAGTTTATTTTGAATGAAAGGGATTTTATTATATAGTTGAATCAACTTTGAATAAAATGAGAAAATTTGTGTGTGAGGTTCACATATTTTAATTATAATTTTAGAATTATACTGGCTGACTGGGGTGAGAGCTTTTTCATGGCAAATAATACTCTCGGAAGTTTGCCATTGCTCTCCGAGAGGAGGAAGCCGTAAAGAACTAATAAAAGCGTTAACTTCGAACGGGCCGAAGAGTACCTTTTTACGCGAATTGCACTTAACCCAATTAGAAAGTGAAAGAAGAGTTAAATAGTTTTGAGAATGGATCTAATACATAAAAACATAATTAGATATATTAAGGTTATATCGGTAGGAAGAGTGGTTGATAACCGATTCCATTTCATTTTGGCATGAGATGTGTTAATTATATGCTGACGTAGGCCAGTCCATCTGGCGATATCTATTTTAGAAATGTGCACTTATGTATATTATGCACATACTTATGCACAAAATTTCATCCTTATCTATATGAGGTATGGTTCACCAGATATTCTATATCAAATGTTAACTTGAGGTGGACTTGTATTAGATTGTAAACTCGTATCTGTGGTACATGATCACACACAAAAATTCATCTCGATATGTACTATAGTTCACCAAATATTCCATATAATATAACCCGGTTATATTTATTTTAATAAAATATTGTTCCAAATTGTATGCATAGTCTACCGAATTAGTTTATTTTGTTATTTTAAGGTTGCTCACTTAACCTACTGCTTAACTGCTATTCTGCCCTGGCCGGGCCACTGACTTTTGTGAGCAGTTGAAAAATAAATCAAATAAATATCAAATATTTTGAATTTTGACACTTAAAATTCAAAAATATGTAAACAAAAAGATGAAAATTTATTAATTTGCTGCGGGAATCTAACTTATTAAAAATATGCTCATAGTTTCCATGCTCAACTGCTCAGATCAAAATATATAATTACAATAATCTATTGCGTGAATATATAGATTGAAGCCCGTTTTCTAATCTTACCTTTAAGAGAATTAACCAATCTTCATAAAAGAAAAAGCGAGTATCGTTTTTCAAGTTCAGATCTAATTCATATCATCCATAATAAGGTCAATGCTAATGGAAAGAACCAGGGGTCCGCAAACGTTTTTTTTTTCTTCAAGTCTTTCATTAAAATTTTTCCTTCAAGAAAATTTGTTAGTTATCTTAAACGATAAATATTTGTTCGATAAAAAAATTTCTCCCACAACAGTTCTTTATCGAAAAGGTAAAGTTTCGATCTACACCTTTTCACGATTGATTTCAGAAAATGTAAGATTGATTTCAGAAAGCGTAACTTTGAATTCAGAAATGTAAGATTGATTTCAGAAAACGTAAATTAATATTCAGAAGCGTAAGATTGATTTCAGAAAGCGTAACTTTGAATTCAGAAATGTAAGATTGATTTCAGAAAGCGTAAATTAAGATTCAGAAGTGTAAGATTGATTTCAGAAAGCGTAAGATTGATTTCAGAAACCGTAATATTGATTTCAGAAAGCGTACTTTTGAATTCAGAATGCGTAATATTGAGTTGAGAAAAATATTTTTCAAGTTTTATTTTTATACACATATGTAGATTTACATATGTAGATTTACACAAATGTATGCAAATATGTGAACTAATATAGTTCAAACGAATTGTTGTCCAACTTATATGCACAGGTAGTTCAGATAGTTAACTTGCAACCTGCAATTAAAGAGGTTGAGGTTAAAACATAGAATGGTATTATGAACTATGTTTTCTTACCATAAGCGGCGTAAGGCTTATAGGCTTAAGTGCTGCATGGAAGGTGGTGCCGTGTTGGATAGCACGTGAACAGTCGCCCCCGGAAATTGTAGCTTTGGCATCGTCAATGAGTCGTTCCAAGTACTGGAGACGCTATTCTGAGAGCCCAGGTCTTTGAACTTCAGGGATGGCCACTTCGCTTTTTACGAATGTCTTTATTTTGGACCATATGATCTCTATGGGATTAAACATAGGAGAATATGGTCCCAAACGAAGAACCTTAGCCCTTTTGCCCGAGGACCTGGCTACAGCTTGTTCAAGCGCTGCGTGGCAAGGAGCATTATCGTAAACAATTATCAAATCGTCTAAATTGTTTACAAGCTTCTGCCACTTCTAAACAACAACCCCTATCAATTCACCGCACTTCTCCCTTGTGAACGGCCCTCGTTGACGAGTCATCACTAAAACTCCGGAGGTTCTGAATTCAAAAGTACGCTTTCTGAAATCAATATTACGGTTTCTGAATTCAAAGTTACGCTTTCTGAAATCAATCTTACACTTCTGAATCTTAATTTACGCTTTCTGAAATCAATCTTACGCTTCTGAATCTTAATTAACGCTTTCTGAAATCAATCTTACATTTCTGAAATCCAACTTACGCTTTCTGAAATCAATATTACATTTCTGATTTTAAAGTTACGCTTTCTGAAATCAGTCTTACATTTCTGAAATCAATGTTACGCTTTCTGAAATCAATGTTGAAAAGGTGTAGAACAAAAACCATTTTGTACGCAAACAAATTATTCTTTTATTTGGTTCGTGACAATAAAAATACTTGTCGCGAACAAAACAATATGTTTGCGCAAACAAGAAGAAAATATCGTTTGCGACAAAACGTTTTTTCACTGCGAAAATTCACTTCAATTCATTTTCACCGCAAAAACGTTGTTTTCTTCGCGAAAAAAAAGTAATAGGGAAAGTGACCAGTGATGCATTAACGAATCAATATTAAATAGCCGATAATGAACAAGGTAATTAACCAATCTAGCTCAAACTCCTTTTTCGCAACTATTTCTACCAAGTTACCCGCCAACTATAACGCATTTAAAAAACCTAAATCTTTAGATTTTCGGTACGAAATGGGTTAAAGTTTACTTTAGTTACCAACCGAATAAATATATATGTCGTCACGGTAACATAAAATTGATTATCTCATGCTCCAGTTAAAATGAAGTTCTAAATGTATGTAATGGCAATACTATCGAACGTTTCTCAATTATTGGTAGCCGTAGCGGCAGTTATTGATAACATTGTCGAGTTTTCTTGGGGTGTTGTGTTCCGAAAACCGAAGCGGCAAAAACCAAAGCGACCACTCCATCTCACCAAGTAATTGCGCTATGATCGAGCAGGTCCTGCTACGCCTAGTGGGTTCCATCCGCCTCAGCAAAAGAGGGTAAGGCTCATAGCGTCCATACCTCGTAACAAACTGTTTTTCGGCGAAAAGAGACATCGACTAACAACGGTTACATCTCTCCAAATAATTGGATCTTGGTCGAGCAGGCTCAACGAATAAGTGTCCCCAGATCAATCTTCACCACTCAAAAGTATTGCTCCTACATCTTCCTAAGCCAGATGTGGAGCTCATCCTGGACCAAGAACCCTGGCTGGTAAAAGACAGGATTTGCTGGCTATCTATGAGAGGTTACAAGCAGGGGTCGAAACAATCCGAGCTAAAATCGCGAAGTTCTCAGCGTGTACTTTAGAACAGCAAAATAGGATCTTTCAAAGATCTTAGCTTCGCTCTTTCGAGGATCTTATTTAAGAAGACTTAATCTAGGCTTGAAAAACTAGGTGTCCTGATGGACACTTATTTCTCAGGCGGTAGCGATGAACCAGCTCTGCTGGGTACCGAGCAGCATCGATCTTCGCACCTGGCGGCTTTTTATGTAGACACTACTTGAATTGGCTGGGTAATCAGCTCTTTCAATCCCTTCAAGTCTCCGGGGCCGTATGGTATTATCCCAACATAACTATCTCAGGATATGTTTAAAACACTCCCTTGGATGGAGGCAACATCCATGGACTACTCTCCTCTCTTTAGGAATTTAATGGAATTTCCTTAACTTCCGTTCAATCCTCTGATGTTATACATATTACAAAAATAAAAATTATTGGTCTTAACAGCACTCGAGGGGCTTTGACCGAGCTATATACAAATATAGTCAACAAATTCTAGTCAGGCTTCAACTCGATTAGAATTGTATAAATTTAGAATTGTATTACAGAAAAAAATTGCACGGCATACAATTCTAAATTAGTACGTCTGAATACCCCTAATATTTCAAAAAGTTTTGTAAGCGTTTGTAGTGTGTCAAGAAGAACAGACGGACCGAACGGCAAAAAGTGGACGATGCTATTAAGGAACGGAACAAATATAAGGGCCCGACAAGACAATCGTTCTTCTGCACTGCTTGCTGTTCTCATGTTGGTATCCATCTTGTGAATTCCATTTTTAATTCTGGATACCAAATATAAAAATCCGTCTTCTGAAATTCTTGTAAAATTTCAATAAAATTCTGGTAATTCGTACTTCAAATTATTAATAATTTTTTCGTAATAAATATTTGTTGAACCTCTGTTATAAAAATCACGAACCAAGAATTGTCTCTTCATTTTTATTTTTATACTTCTTCCTCATTTTCAATTAAAACAAGCGCTAAAGCCGACAAATATTCAAATTGTACTTTCATTTTCAATTTACACGTTCTACTCAATTTCATATATATGGGAAACACATTCGATGGCCACGGATAAAATTGTCGTCATCTTTTCAAAAAGTGCAATTTTTTGAATGCGACAGCTACAACTGTTTTTGTTTAAATAATTACCTTAAAACTTAATAACAAACATATATAACATACCAAAACGTTAAACATACAAAATTAAAACATTTCCATTTTAATCATAATTTGAGAGAAAAAATAAATCAAAAGCATTTTACCAGTTGACGCTATTCGTCGTCTCTTACATTAGAAATATATCCATGTTGACGGCTGCAACAGACGACAATTTTTATCTTATCGTCGTGTTGCATTCAAAATAATCATCTCCATAAAAACAAATGTAAAAATATTTTGTCGTTTGACACATTATCGCGGTGTTTTGTGTTTTCAATAAACTCGCACGCTGTCGTTGATTCGCGATGTCGCAAGTAAAAACAAAATTTTTGAAGTGAAAAAGTTTAGTCTACACGACGCAAGTTTTGAAATCCTTTTGCTCACATAGAAAACTGTGCGTTCGCTTTCACGCCCTTTTAGTGCTGTACACACGGTATGACACTACTCGTTGCAAGCAAAAGGAGTGAGGCGTCAGTTCTATAAGATACTCCTGAGATTTGTCAGTATTTGTCAGCATTTGTCAGCATTTGTCAGTATTTGAGACCGCATAAAGACAAGAAGGGTTTCATCAAATGTATAATCGCTTCATTCAAATTGAAGATCTAATTCGAACTCGTACCAACCGCTCTGAGCGTGTTTTCCGTCGCCGGCGATGCACGGGGAGCGAGTCCGAGTCGAAGCTAAGTTTCGCACTCGGACCGTCCGCTCTGAGCGTATGTCCCGTCGCCGGCGATGTTCGCTATTTCGTCGGAGTGTGTGACTCGAAGAGATTTTCGCACTCAGCGACGTCGGCACAAGCAAAGCCCGAATCTGGTGAGAGATTACGGCTGGTGGCTATTTCGGCGACGTCAGCGTTGAATGCTGGGACCGTCACAAGCGAGGGGAAAGAGAGGACGAGTCGGCAGAAATGCAGTGCGAACTCTGCGTCGTCGACTTTGCCGCCCGCTTTGTTGCCACCGAAGGGCGATGACGTCACTGGTGGCAGATGCACCACGTGTCGTCGGTGGCGATGCAAATGGTGAACGACATTCACCGAAAACTGACTACGACGAGCGTGCATTTCGCGGTGGCGTCACCGTCGAATAATGGCCGCTGTGGAGCGTCTCGCTGCTGCTTTTCTTCGCCACGGACGGACAACCAGAAAACCAAACGGTGGTAGATTGCTACCAGCGAGAATATTTTGGCGGAATAGTGCCGCCCTCGACGCAGGAAGAAAGTGGTCGCGAACAATGTATATTAAAATATATTACCTTGCGCTGGTGGTCCGTTCACGGCGGCGGTCGTCAGAGAAAAGAGAGCGAGGTTGGTCGCGCGTGGCTGCAGCTGCCCCTCGGCTCTTCTTCCTCTTCTTACTTTCGATCTTCGGCTTATTTTCGAAGATCGAAAGTTCATCGAGTGCACCCAGGGGTGCACCCGGTCGGTGCCCTGCGGCTAAATGATAAGTCTACCCACCGCCGGAAGCGTTTCGTCTGTCCGAGGGACATATCGCGCAGCTCTCCCGTGATTCCCCGTCGGATAGCGTCGATGGTGCGTTGTGGGAGCCCAACAAAGGCTCGCTCCACCACCTGGATGCTGTCGGTACCTCCGCGGGGTCCGTCTTTCCGCCCTCCACTGGCTCGCGGGGGGACGGCGTTGGCAGCAGCTCTGCGCGGGCTAGTGGGCCCGTCCTTCCGCCCTCCCCTGGCTATGCGGGGCGACGACGTTCACGACGGCCTTGCGCGGGCCGTTGGGCCCGCGGGTCCGCTGGATTGCGGGGCCGCAGTGTTGACGGCAACCTTGGGCAAGTCGTTAAGTCCGTCTTTGCGACCTTCGCTGGCTTGCGGAGCAGTGGTGTTGGCGACGACCTTGGGCGGGTCGTTGAATCCGTCCTTCAGCCCTCCGCTGGCTTGCGAAGCAGCGGTGTTGACGACGATCTTGAGTGGGCTACTTGATTCGCGGTCTCCCCCTCCCCCGGTTTGCGGAGCCGCGGTGACGGGCTCGGATTCGGACGAACTGCAGTATCTGCGGTAGGGCCTCAGGGCGCCCGTTCGAGAGACTGGAGCTAGGCGAGCGCTCCCGTGACGCCTGTGCTGGGACCTGTTGCTGGCGTTGCTGATGCTGTCGCTGTCGCTGGAGCTCGAGACCGGTCCCAACGGCGGGAAGACCGGTGTTGTTCGCCTCTGGCCGTTTCTGCCGGCCCGATTGGCCGGATTTCCCCGGCTCCGGATATAAAGTCGGTCGGCCTCGGTCCGCTTGGCGAAGACAACTTTTCTGGCCCGCCGTCTCGAGGCGACGCCCAGGGCTTGCTGGAGGTCCGCGGCCCGGCGCTCCATTCCTGACCGCGGCGATGATTTTCCCCGCGCGGCCCGCGGTGGCTGCTGGCCCGGTCCTGTCGATGGTCGGGGCTGGTGGTGAGACGGCCGCCCGTCGTTCCAGCTCGGCCTGCTGGACTGCGGCCATGATCCTGCCCGCGCGGCCTACGGCGGCTGCTGGCCCGGTCCTGTCGATGATCGGGGCTGGTGGTGAGACGGCCGACCGACGTTCCTTCTCGGCTTGACGCGCCGCGGCCATGATTCTGGCCGCGCGGCCCATGGCGGCTGCTGGCCCGGTTTTGTCGACGATCGGGGCCGTCAGCGGCTTGACGGGCCGCGGCCATGATTCTGCCGAAGATTGAGACCGTCGGTGGCGCTGGGGACCGGCGTTCCCTGTCGGCGCTGATCTTGGCCAGCTCTTGGGCTGCTGCCTGACGGTGTCGGTCGGACGCGCGGCCCTCGAGTGTCAGCCGCGTCATCCGGGTGAGCAGGTGCCTGCCGGGAACCGGGCCAATCGGACACTCCGCTTCTTGCCATCGGTGTAGCCGGCTGTCGCCCGCCCTGGGTGGATCGGGGCTTGCCCAGTCCTCGGCGTTGTGGCCGGAACAGCTTGCCCTGTTTCTCGGTCCAGAAGGTGCCCTCTTCCAGGTCGCTGACGTCGGAGCTGGACTTCAAGGTGCTTCGCACCCCGGGGCCGTCGCTTGATCGGAGTCGGCGAGGTTTTTCGTGGCGTTCCATGGTTTTGGCTGTTGGCTTCGATGTGGTGTTTACTATTTGTACACCTTTTGTCCGATGGCCGACTTCCACTGACGCCTCCGCAAATTATAGTGCCTGGCCTGGTCGTTCGAGGTTTTGCTAAGGTTGTGGTGTACTACGTCGAATATCTCCCGGAGACGCAACGCCGTCTCTCGAAGTTGTCCACTGCCTTAGACAGGTGATGCTGCTTGACCAACACCTTTTGTCCGATGACCGACTTCCACTGACGCCTCCGCAAATTATAGTGCCTGGCCTGGTCGTTCGAGGTTTTGCTAAGGCCGTCTCTCGGAGTTCGCGAGGGGCCGTGCCCGTACCGATCGTTACCTCGTCGTATAGCGCGGCGGGGTGGCAAGGTTCGCGGCAGGGTTGTCGTTGTCACTTCAATTGAAGTGTTTCACTTCACTTTGACTTAAAACACTATGGCACTCCACTTTTTTTGGAAACACTTCGTTTTTCAAAAATTGAATCATACTGAACTTGTCTAAACATTTTTGTTGTAAAAACATACAGTTGTGTGATTCTTTGCTCGTCAGAATCTCTGACATACGTGTACCGACCGAAAATACACATACTGGAAATTCAATAATGAAGAGTTTGTATATATATCGGTGTTATGTTTATGGGTTACTAATAAATAATGAATGAAAGTAATACATTTTACAAATCGCTTCACTTTTCTCTGTTTCACTTCACTTTTTCTTGCCTAACACTTCGCTCGAAAAATTCGAAACGACAACCCTGGTTCGCGGTCTTGAGTGAGAAAGGCTGGGCTGTATCCGGTGGATTCCGAGGGGCTAGTATTTATTGCCAGCGAGATCTCTGGCAGATTTTCGTCGCAGACTTGATGCCGGTCGGCGGCCAGCTGGGCGATCATTTTCTTCACGGTCCGGTTCGCGCGTTCCGTGGGGTTCTCTTGAGGAGTGTAGGAGGCCGTAAATTGTTGGCGGACCCCCACCTCCTCCAGATATCGCTTAAAGCCCTTGACTTGATTAAACATACCTTTTATATCAGCATATATTGCTATACGGTGTCTTCGGAATCGGATGAGTGTTTCATGTAGATCCTTCTGAAGCTTCGGTCCCAGCATTTGGATATCATTTAATGAAATACCTCGATCTGTTTTACAGCTTGCATCATATACTATTCGGTTATCTATAGGCACTACGTGGTGGGGTATATAATATACTAATTCACTCTGGTTTTTCATAGCAAATACTAAGTGACATATCCTTATAACTTCTCTTATCTTATTGGTATATACATTAAATTCTCATCTTTACTAAGTTTTCTTTTCAATGCTATCTCTCTAGAGCTTCCAATATTCAATGTGTTTCCTTTCAACGGTATCTTTACAATAAATCGACCTTGCTCATCTCTCTTATACGTTTTAATAAAATAATCTTCAACGAATTGTTCCTGTGAGCTTAGAAAATTTTTCAACCTGATCTTGTATCTATAATCTCTCTAACAGTCTATCCAATGTTTCTTCATCTTTATATTCAATCGATGACAATATCTGATTCACATTCTTATCAACATTTGTTTTCTGTACACCACAAATAATAAAAATCTGTACGTTTATCTGATCAGACCTTACTGTACCAGCTTCACTTCCAATTTGAGAAGCATTCGTGTTGAGGGGATGGTTCTTCATTTCTTCGAGTTTCTGATAAAATATTGTCTTTACATCAAAATATATCATTTCAGCTTCTTCTAACGACTCTTCGGGTAACTTAATGCATCTTCATCTAACTCCTGGATCAATCGAATGTATAGTTCATTTAATTTAGTCCATAATACTTCAAAGTGTTCACTGCGAACGGTGACTCCAGCCAAATTCAACAGTTCGAAGTCATCAGAATTTACTCCAAACTGGTCCTATTGATGGTTGACTCCTTACTCTGGTTGGACTAGCAGTCTCAACCGACTGTCCTGATGACGCCATCCGACCAACATCAACAGCGTCTTGGATTTGCTGATCGTCTCTTGGTGTCTCAGCTTCTGACCTTTTCTGAGCTTTCTTCGTAATTCTCTATAATAAATTCTTGAGTTAGATTCTTTCGAAATATTTATTAACTGAACTACTGAATTCTATGCGGATAACTAATCAAATCAATATGATTATTTGATCATTATTTCATTATTTATTTAGATTCATTTACATACCAGACCTTTACATTGTTGATAAACCTTTATAAACTTTACATAAATATACAAATATTACTATAGCACATAACTATAACTATAAGAAAATTGTGTTAATATATGTCTGGTATTAACTAACATAGAAGAACGAATACTTTCCATTGTACACAAACTTTACCGTGTTCTTCCTTTTTGCTGACGTGCATCTTGGCACCAATGTGCTAGCATCGTCACCCTAACCAGCATGAATGATATACCTTACATTAAAATTGTGTCGTGCATCTTGGCACCTTTGTGCTAGCATCGGACACCTTTCCACTTTACATCGTATCGTTCATGCATCTCCATGAGTGCTAGCATCGATACTCTAACATGTATGCATACAATTCTTTACAGTGATTATGACTCAACAAATCATATTCCAGAAATTCCATAGCGTCTCACACATATACCAACATAGCAACAAACAACGGTTACAAAAACAACACATACTTCTGGAAATTTCGAGCGTGTCCTCAGCAACAAGCATAATTTCAATTCTTTTAGAAATTTCATGCGCGTCTTCAGCAACAAGCGACAATTCCAACAACAACTCTGTACAATGCAACAACGCAACGCATGTTCATGTTCTTTCCTTTGCAATTTCACAATATTTCCCAATTACACTAACCAGACACAATTTTCATTGAATTTGAATTCTAATAGTGCGTTTACACGGAGCTGATTTTCGGCCCAAAATCGATTTTCGCCGAAAATCAGTCGAAAATCTGATTTTCGCCTTGGAATAACTGACAAATGAAAATCAGATTTTCGGCTGATTTTCATCAAAAATCAAGAAATTTTCGGTTTGCAACCGTGGTTTTTGTTGAAAATAGTACTATTTAACAAAAATCTTTTACCCTGATGTCATATTCATTCCAACACAATGAAGAAGTCGACAACTACGTGTGTAGAATACACACCAATACAAAGGAAAGAAATACCGCCAAACGAAAATCTGACGTAGGAAAATCAATTTTGTCGTGTGAACGGCTTTTTTGAAAATCTGATTTTCAGCCGAAAATTTAGCTCGTGTGAACGCACTATAACTTACAATATTCTAACAATTAATTTAATATTATTCATTATTACCTTTGTGCTCATCCTTTAATCGCTTTGAACCAGGGGTCCAAAATAATTGTTATTTTCAAATTTTTGATGTAAAAGATCACACCTGTTGCTATGTTGCTAAATCGTACTTTCAAGTATGCAGAAGTGATCCAGGCGTGAATACCAACAATAATCTGGAGTGATTTCACATTTCATGATTTTTACGATAGAAATCACTTCATAACATTTATTTTCTGATCGTTATTTTTTTGATCAAAATAATCGATCAAATTTTCATCGTTATTTTTTCGATCAGATATATCAATCAAAATTTGATCGTTATTTTTTTCATTCAAATATATCGATCAAATGTTGATCGATATTTTTTCAATCAGAAATATCGATTAAATTTTGATGGTTATTTTTTTTATCAAGACTATCGATCAATTTTTGATCTTTATTTTTTCAATTTAATATATCGGTCAAAATTTGATCGTTTTATTTTCGATGATAAATATCGATCAAATATTGATCGTTTCTTTTTGGATCGTAAATATCGGTCAATTATTCGTTTTGTTTGTTGAAAAATAGGTAAATAGACAGTCCAACAAATACAAAAACTTCTGTTTTTTTGATAAATTCATTAAATTTGAGTTCATTAATTTAATTTCATGTTTAATTTCTCTATTTTTCAACAAATAAAACGAATAATTGACCGATATTTCCGATCGAAACGATCAATATTTGATCGATATTTATCATCGAAAATAAAACCATAAAATTTTGATCGATATATTCAACTGAAAAAATAACGATAAAAATTGATCGATTAGGTTAGGTTATAGTGGCCGCTCAGCGCACTTAGGCCATCGCGGCCCGTTGTGATACCACGAGAGAGTGTTGTGGTTGCTTGAACGGCACGCCTAGACCACCTGGGGAAACCAGTTTGCTTCCCTGATGAACCGTGCGATATCCCTTATATCGGAGGACTGCACGGCCGTGAGAGACTGATGTGTATGGAAGCCTAACAGATCGGCCCTTTTCTGGGCCAGCGCTGGGCATTGGCATAGGAGATGTACTGAGGATTCCACCTCCTCTGCCTGGTTGCAGCTACGACAGAAGTCGTGTGGGGTCAGTCCCAGTCTGACTGCGTGCTGTCCTATTGGGGCGTGTCCGACAAGGACATTTGTGGTGAACGATATGGACTTGCAGAAGTCTACACGTTCTTTTAAGGTCAAGTGCTGGCCAGGTCTGACGATCGGTTGCGCAAGTCGATTCTTCGAACCACAGTTGATTTGCTAGCATCCAGTAATGCTCCCGTATTCGGAGCTTTATTGTGGGATGCAAATGTCCCTTGAAACTAAGTTGGGTCAAGCCGTGCCGTTCCTGGCAAGCTCGTCCGCAATACAGTTCCCTGGGATGTCCCTATGACCGGGAACCCAGATGATTTTGACAGGGTGTAATGTCGATAGCTCGTTTAGTGCTTCACGGCATTTCAGTATGATACTCGACGCAGTGGAGGCTCGTACTGAGAGAGAGAATTACAGCCTGACTGTCAGAGAAGAAGCATATGTCCCGACTAGGAGCTCCTATACTTCTGATCTTGACAGCCGCGTGCATAATAACAAAGACTTCAGCTTCAGACACTGCAGAAGTCAGGAAGGCGAACCAGCATGTTTAGGCCCAGTTGAGGGGAGTGCATCCCGCTCCCCAACCTGTCATCAAGCTTCGAACCGTCAGTATACACCTCCAACGCAGTCGGAGGAAGTGCAAGACCGACGCTCCATTCCTGTCTCTCAGGAATGAAGGTTTCGAAGCTAATTGTGACACGGGGGGCGGAATAGCGTAGTCTATGTCTTCAGTAATGGACACGTCCTCGCAGAGGATTTTGGAATGTCCAAAGTCCGTCCGTCTCCATCGTTTGATGGCATGCAATCTTACAGACGAAAATTTTGCCTGCTGTTTGATTAATAATTTTGACGGAACCCAGCTGAGCATGGTAAAGAGAGCTTTCGAGGGCGCAGTACGGATGGCACCCGTGATGAGGGTTGCCGCCAACCTACGTACCCTATCAAGCACCGCCCGATTGGATGCCTTGTTTACGGCGTCCCACCAAACGACTGCTCCATAGAGTAGGATAGGTTCCACAACTGCTGTATATAGCCAGGATAAGAGTTTAGGGCTGAGGCCCCATCTATTTCCTACTGCTCGTTTACAGCAGTATAGGGCACACAGCGTCTTCTTGGCCCTCTCGCAGATATTTGCGTTCCAGCTCAACTTTGGGTCTAATATAAGGCCGAGGTATTTCACACGATTTGATAGCTTCAGTTCTGCCACGTTGAGTAGTTGAAGCTGGAATTGGGGCACTTTATACCGTTTGGTAAACAGCATAAGGTCCGTCTTATCTGGGTTGGCGCTCAGGCCGCTTGAGAGGTACCACCCAGATAGCAAACTCAGTGCTTCCTGAATTCTACCAGAGATTGGATTCAGGAATCTGCCGGAGACAGTGATAGCGACATCATCCGCGTAGGCAATGACGCTGAAACCATTAGCTCTGAGCGCCGTTAGCAGCTCATTGAGCACTAGATTCCAAAGAAGAGGAGAGAGGACTCTACCTTGTGGAGTCCCCCTCACCACGCTTCTTGTAGCTAGAGAACTCCCGATGTTTGCTATAATTACTCTATTTCTGAGCAATTGCTTAACGAGGGCAATGACAGTGGCATTAACATTGAGATTGGTTAGAGCGCTTTCAACTGCCATCGGAGTGATATTGTTGAACGCCCTCTCAATGTCAATGAAGGCGGCAAGCGTATACTCCTTGTAGAGAAGGGATCGTTCTACTTGGGTAATCAGCTGGTGTAAAGCCGTTTCAACAGACCTACCTTTTGTGTAGGAGTGCTGAAAATCGGAGAGCAGGAGAGGATTCAGTGAGTTTTTAATATGGCGATTAAAAACTTTAGAAGGAAGGACGAGAGACTAATGGGTGTGAAGTCCTTGGCCTTCGTATGCGAGCTTTTTCCAGCCTTAGGAATGAAAATGACCTTTACCTTGTTCCAGTTTTCTGGAATACAGGCAAGGAAGATACAGGCATTGTAGATTACCTCCAACCATGGGAATACACTACACTTGGCCTGAGATAACTCTGCCGGAATGATATCATCCGGCCCCGGTGACTTAAAGGGCTTGAAGGAACTAATGGCCCAGCAGATGCAAGCGGAGTCTACTCGAAAAGGCGCTTGGTCTAACCGGCTTGGTCTAGCCGGTTTCGCGCTACTGCCTGGGAAGTGAGTGTCCATAAGGACACCTAGAGTTTCGAGGCTAGATTCAGTCCAGCCCCCTCCCTGTCTCTCGATGAGACCGGGGGAGCAAGGAACAGAGCTGAGGATTTTGCGAAGACGTCCGGTTTCAGCAGCCTTGGGAGATGGCCGGGGCTTAACCGACGAGGACTTATTTAAGCCCGAGGTAGAGGGCACTGCGTCGACAGTGGCTGACTGTCTAGCCAGTGTCTTCTTTGGACGCTCGCCTGGAGGGAAAAGCGTGAAGGAGGGTGTTTTATTTTGACGAGAGGTCATGGCAATTGGGTCCCCACAAATTGATCGATAGTTTTGATCAAAAAAAATAACAATAAAATTTAATCGTTTTTTCTGATTGAAAAAAGATCGATCCACATTTGATCGATATATTTGAATAAAAAAAATAACGATCAAATTTTGAATGAAATTTTTGATCGAAATAATAACGATCAATATGTGATCGATATATTTGATTGTAAAAAAATACAGCACTGATTGATTTTTATTTCTTAATCGAAAAAAAACACGACCAGAAAATAATTGTTATGAAGTGATTTTTATTATAAAATCCATAATTGGTTGGACCCCTGCTTTGAACCAATTTTTATATATTAAATATTTTTTACTTTTTACTCACTGACTGACGGCACGTCTGCTCTACTCAGAAAAATTTTTCGAATGACGATTGGCTGTCCTCGGGTCCTCCACCTCTTTGTTCTCTCGTCGGCTACTATAGCTGTCTCTTTCCCACTTATGTGTCTTTACATGGAAGCATAGATGCAACGCTTTCGATTCTCAAATTTTCTACGGATTCACTTTTTAACATTAAAATTTTACTTTCTCTTTTACACATTCGGCTCGAGTTCGAGTTTACCTTCAATAAAACACAATAGTTTTTATCGTTGGGAAAATATCGATAAAAACCCAACGTTTATTTCACGTTTATTTTATTTATACATCGAGTGAGAACCTCACTCGCTGACTTTTCATATACGACTGATAACAGTGCTGACTGACTGGCAATGCTGCCACATTATATTGGTGGCAGTGTTGCCATACGAAACACACTTGTTTCACTCTCTTATGTGTTAATGTAGCTGTGCGTGCCTCCAGCGACGCGTTACTGTGGTTATTGTTGTACTTTATTGTCACTGTAAAACACAAAATTTTTCACTTTGTTCTTCACAACACAATATTCACTCCTCTTTTGGAATCATTTTGCCAAATTATTTTATTATATTTATTATAAATAATTTTACTTTACTTTTGTTAATTTTATTATTAATTTTGCTTTAATTTTTTTTTAAAAATTTAAAATTTTAACTTTTTTCAAACAAAACAAAAAACAAACGAGAGTTTCCCCACTCTCTGAGATTAAGAATTATCATACATAATATGACAACTATAAAATTAACTATAATTTATATAATAACAAAGAACATTACAATATAACTTAAGACTACGGTTAGTACTTAAACTAGAAGCTCGATCACGTATGATTGGAGACACAATAGGGGTATTCAGACGACTGATTTATAATTGTATATCTATAATTGTATATCTTCTCAAGTCTGAGCTCCAAATTCATTTTCTCATTAGCTCCTTAGAGTATTCAAATTTCAAAGGGAAAAATGCCACTTTTTATACAAATATAGTCAACGAATTCTAGTCATGCTTCAACTCGATTAGAATTGTATAAATTTAGAATTGTATTACAAAAACAAATTGCACGGCATACAATTCTGAATACCCCTAATATAATCTTTTGAACCATGAGTTCGAAATTTAAATTTTACAATTGGAAATTGGGGAGAATTACTGCGACGGTGCAGTATTACTATTATTACAGTATTACTGCACTACCACACCGAAGGAGACCACATTTTGGTGGGTTCAATTCCCACTCCGATTCACTTCACAATATTTTTTTTCTTATGACGACACATTTATTGTACATATTGCCTAAAAAATTAAAAAATGTATGAATAATTTAATTCGTTGAAATTAATTTGAAATATTTTACCTGGTGACAAGCGATCAGTCCTCACGCGGTTTAATTTTTCGTTAAATGACGAGCAAGAAGAAGAGGAAGACCAAAATCCACCACAAGATGACCAGCTTGGAGAGAGAGTTGGTGGGGCAAAAGACACGGCTAATCGTCGATCTGTGCGATCGACCCACCACCAACCAAGCACAAACCGTGTCGGCGGCTACGATCGACGCGGACACCTCACAAAGAGGAATCGCCGATAAGGCGATTCTCTCACCGAGCGAGCAGAAACTCACCACGGTGCGTATGTCCTGGGGAAGTGCAGCGAGCCGACGAAGTTGTTGTAATCAGAAAACAACAACCACATGAGCGCGTCAACTATGCGGAGTTGTTGGTATCGGTTAACAACAACCACATATAATGATATGCGACAAGTGAAGCGTAGGAAGAGCGGGCCGACGGAGTTGTTGTAATCGGAGAACAACAACCACATAGGGCGACGGCTAGCGGAGCTGCGCGCGCCACCTGTGAGAAGTTGTTCTCACCGAATAACAACAACAACATAGAAGGACAAGAGAACAACGAATGGGACAACGGGCGAAGAATGGCCATGAACTCAAAAGCAAGTTGAAGTAAACAACAAGCAATAACAGTTGCAATAGCGTGGGAAAGTGCGAATTTAGAAGGGCACCGACCCACCAGAACAAACACGGATAAAATAAAGACAACAGAATGTGATCGAGGAACGAACGGCAAAGCTGTAAAACAGCTGTTCGTTCCCCTACACAGGAAAGCGGAGGCCCGTCTGTTCGGGAAGCCAAGGATGAACTCGAGTGAGTGAGAGTGAGTGGAACCAGGACCAGAGGTCTGGAACCAGGCCAGAGGAAAGAAAACAGTCATTAGTTAGTAAGACACCGAGTCCAACAATCGTCTCTTGGGGAACCAAGTCCAATTAATAGTGCAAGTAAATAAAAGTTCAAGAAAAAGCCAAGTGCAAGTGAAAATCAACGACTTAGAATTATTTCAACAGAGCAGCAAAAACGCAAGGTAAACCAGTGGAGCTCAAGGCGAAGTAGCCAAACGCTAACGTCGAACAAGAATAATAAATAAATGAATAAACAAATAAATTAAAATAGCAATCATTTTATAAGTAGGTATTACTACTTCCAACATTTATTAAATTTACTGGTTTTCAGAATCCTGGGAGGTCGAATAGATCTCGATTAACCTGCAGCTCCGTAGTTAAGAGTTTTAATAGTAAACCACTTTTACTACTATATGCAACTAGTATCTAAGTCTACTTCTATTTCGACAAATCGTTGAATTAACTAGTTTTAAGAATCCTGGGAGGTCGAATAGATCTCGATTAACCTCCACCTCCGTAGTTAAGCGTTTTAGTAGTAAACCACTTTTACTACTAAATGCAACTAGTATCTAAGTCTACTACTATTTCCACAAATCTTTTAATTAACTAGTTTTAATATGGCGTTCACACTAAGCTCATTTAACAGTAAAATGAAAAAGGACCATTTCATTTAACAGGTGCGTTCACACTGAGATAATGAAGTTAAATCTGACAGCACTTTGTTTACATATGAACAGCTGTTTGCATATTCAATTTGTTTTTTGAAGTCGCTGAAATTTGGCAAATAGTCCGAAAATAATGAAATATCAAAGCTTTCGTTCATGCTTCTCAACATTTTTAAACAGTACATATATTTAATGGATATAATTTATTTAACTATTCATAATTTATGACGAGTAACTGAAACTGGGAGTGAAGACGGCGACGCATCCAACGCAGCCGAATCCAGGGTATCGCGATGAAAAGATGAGGAGGAGGAGAAGATAAAACGAGCTGCTGATGTTGGTGCTGATAACGTTGATGCTGTTGTTGGAGCTTCTGAAGGAGCTGCAGATAAAAATTAAAAATATATTAATTTATAAAACATAAATATAATAAATTACTTGGTCGTACCGTACTAATCGTACCGTCCTCCGCCACATGGTCCAATTTTCTCCATTTCTGAAATGAATATGAATTTATATTATTATTATATTACTATTATAATAATACTTACTTGTAATTGGTTATGAGGTTGTGAAATTTATTCCGCAACTCGAAAGCGGTCACCTCACAAACATAATTGAAAATTGGTTAGGAAGATGTAAACAAGCTTCAAAATTTCTTATTTTGATTTTGAAATGCCAAATTTATTAGTCTGTTTAATGAGAAAACTACCTTTTTCCTTCAATACTATTGAATTCAACCCTGCGTTTAACTCGTCAAACTTCGTCGTAAACCATTTACCAGTTAAATCGAACAACAACAACTACACTCCATTTAACATAATTAAAACTTCATTATCAATCGGTTGTGACCATTTAACTTCGTTAATTCCATTTAACTGTTAAATGAGCTCAGTGTGAACGCCATACTGTCCTGGGAGTCCTGGGAGGCCGAATAGGTCTCGACTAACCACTACCTCGTAGCTAGTTGAGTAGCAAGCACAAGTTGCTACTACACGAACACGTACGGCCTGATTCTGGCGAATAGGTAACAATGGTAATGATAATATTTATTACCGAACTGTTTGTTTATTTTTATTTCCACCTCGTGGTGAATACAAAATATTGAGTAAAAAGTGTCAAAAATAAATAATAAAATAAATTAAATCAAGAATAAAATGGTTGTTACTCGCTTATTACCTCCTCTCATGGAGGCAACAATTTTGATCGTGTTATTACGTTTTTTATGATTCGGAATACGAATAGTTTCAAAAGTAGTAATATCGAGAGCAAACACCGATATTGTTACTATTGTGGCTTGTTACCTATTGGCCAGAATCAGGCCGCTAGTGTTCCATCACGATATGATCATAACCGACAATCACATGGCCAAGGTTTAACCAGCCACTCTAAAGAAACCGATCGGTAGCTAACCGAACAACACCTGACCGCTGCCGAAGAGAGAGAACTTGAAGCGAAAGAGGAACCACCATTCGCCTGTGGGAAGGACAAACCGCCACCGTTAATTTCAATATTCAATTATAAATCGTAACGGAATATAATGAATAATGAATAAATAATAAAAATAATAATTTGTGAATAATAAAAACCATCTCAAGAAATATAGAAAATCCTGGACGCCCGCTGAGCTATCCCAGCTTCAAACCCGGGTAACCGGAAGATCGTGACAATCGAACCGACTTGACTTTTTAATTGTATACATTTTTTTATAGTTCTGGTTTAGCAGGTGTTTTTTGATGTATTTTAACATATTAGCACAATGCACAAAAATAAAATAAAAAAAATAAAACAAAAGTGAAACTTCTATGGGCGCATTGTTTTCAAGGTTGCGACACGAAATGAGCAGAGACACTATATATACAAAAAAATACTGCGACATCAGACTATCTATTTCTCACACATACTCTGAGTATACACACACACTCTGGGTATAAGGAAACATTTTATGGGACGTTCGAAGTTGTTCATGCTTATGCGTATTCAAGCCAATTTTCAATGATTGAAAATATTAGACATGAATTGTTTTTAGGATTTGTTTGGTTATGTATTATTTAATTCAAAAGAATAATTAGATTTCTTAAATTAATTTTTTAAATATAATAACATCTTTAATTTACATGTGTAAATTCGGCCCAATGGGTTCAATCAACGCAAATACAGTCGCGCATACAAAGAACTGTAGAGTTTCTATGAAAGAATGAGAAACGTCAAAAGGAACACGTGTTCACTTGCATCAATAAATGTAAATAAAAATTTTAAATGGATCGAAAAGACATGGGGCGGAGAGAGACTGTGGGAAGTGACTCAAAAATAACGCCGGTTTTCCAATACTTCGTACATATGTATCTCAATTGCGCAAATAACAATAAACAAATTCGTCAATCAATAATATAGTAAAATTCATATTTAATGATTTCTCTTATTAATTATGCATAGCGTTGTCGCGTTTGCAGAATGCGGCCAACGGTTTTGCGGAACAGAATTATTGACCAACAATCAAGCACTTCTTCTCAACGTTCATCAACATCAAGAACTAACGAAGATACGAGGAACTCTGAAAATAGTGAATGTTTATATTCTGATTTCCATCATCATAAAAACGACGAGTTTTTGAAAAAATGCATCAATAACCAATTCGGTTATATTTGCTCAATATGTGATAGGCTATAGTTTACAGCAGATTTGAAATCGCCATATCGCCATCATCAAGACATTCTGAATACAGTTATCTCTGATATATTTTAACTAGTATTCTGCACTCAAAGACATTCAGTCCATGCGGTTAAATAGCCACCGAAGTTTCACTTCTTTGGCGTGTACTCTGTTGCACGCATATATTTTTTATATATATTTATTATTAATTAAATGATAGGTTTATAAAAATAATATTTCCAATCATTATTAGCGGATTTACATATACATTCGTATCACCGCAATTTAATTCACTACAATTTTTGCACGATTTAACCACGAGAACACCGAGAACCAATAAAAAACAATATATGTTATACTCCGATTTGAAAAAAAAAACTTAAGTCGCGACTAGTGGTGGTTCCTCGAGGTGGTGTTGAAGCGTCGAAGGTTAAAAATATAAGAGTCCGATTTCCGGCAAAAATCTCCCAAGTCCACTGTCTAGCGGCTCCGTTCTTTCCTTTCCCTTTTACCTTTCTTTTCGGGTGGCGTAATATCCATGAGCACTAACTGATTATCTGCCTTAACAGTCCTCACATCCCATCATCGACCAGCAAAAAAGTTCGTCAGATTTTCTCATAACGTTTTGTTGTTGGTTTACCAATTCCTCAATGTGAGATCATCGCACAAATGTGTTAGGCCCTGACCTTCAGATCGTAACATAAATTGGTTCGGGTCCGTACTAACACATTCCATCATTGAGAATGCTAACCCATCACAAGAATGGTATCCAAAAAATGTGCACCGTAAGAGAACAGCTGTCAAATGGTGGATGGTGAAATCTGACCAGCTGAGTTCCGATCCTATGAGATAAGAGAAGGAGACAACAAAAAAAAAAATACTCAAAGAAAAATAAATAGCCAAAAATAAATAATGTTTGAGAAAAAAGTTGCCTGTTACACAATGTGCACAACTCTTGAAGAAGAAGGCAGATCTGTGTGACTTTTCACACACTCCTTCTGCGAATTTCGCGGAGAGTTCGGGTGGTATGGGTGAAGGCAAATTAGACAACGCCTCTTGTTGTTCTCAACTTCGTGAGTTCCAGGACTATACTTATCACTGCCTAATTCAAGTTGAAACACATCCTCCTCGTGGAACCCCAATAACCGTTGAGATAGAGAACAAAAAAAAAATTGTGATAGGTGACTTCAACGATAAGGTGGGTAGGGAAGGGATCTTTGATCACACAGTCGGAAAATTTAGCCTCCACGACGAGACCTCCGATAACATAATCCGGTGACCCAAAACGAGATTGATCACGTAGCGATCGACGGACGGCAGCGTCTAGTGTATTGGACGTACGCTCTTCCATGTTGATGCCACGACTACACGACTAAAAGAAAGCGTAACCAAACACCGAGAAAGGTAGGCGTCGAAATGCTGGAATCGCAACGGACAGCCGAAGCCTTTACCACCCGTTTCTCACGCCTTCTCCAAGAGAGTACTGATCAACTTGATGATATATGTGCGCAGTGGACTCATATGTCCCACTCGATTCGTACCGCTGTCGAGAAGGTAGTGGGTTTCCTCCACCCCCAGAGGAACTCCTGATACGACGAACAGTATCTCGATGCCACTGCAGAAAAAACGCCGCATATAGAGCGACTCTACAGACAATGGTAACGCAAGCTTTTAAGGATCGATACAGAGAGAAAAGGAGAGATGAGAGGCAATTATAAAGCCGCATTCGACAGCACGATACGGAGACACCTTTACGCCGCCATGTCTGAGTTTGGTATCCCTGCTAAGCTCATAAAGCTTTGTTAGCTGACACTAATCTACACCAGCAGCATATGACGAACATAGACCATAACAAATACTTACATACCATGTCCACGGCTTACAAACAAGAAGATCTAAAGCCGTGGATAATTTTCTAAAGCTGAAATGAAGTGTAATTCTCTCTTAGAGGTTTACGTTTCACGAAATTTTAACCCAAATTCATATCGAAATCAAATTCACGACTCATTTAGTTATCGGTTTGAATTCGATAGAAAATCCTCGGAATCGGACTTGGGAATATGCCTGTCTGACTCCTAACGAAAATCCGTGACGACCCTTCAGCAACTGGTTCGCATAGATACATCTTTGTACAGTGCATTTTACATTTTTTACGGTACTTGGTCCGCTACTGTGAAATATTCCCTATGACGAGGTACTCCGACTACCAGTGCCAAGAGGCACTCCGGCGCCTGCCTCAATTGTGGACAGGTCGGCCACAAAGCTAAAGAGTGTGAAAACGCCAAATGCATAATCTGCCAAACAGGAGAGACAGACCATACAACAGGTGGTCCAAGGTGCCCTAAGTACAAGCTGGCGCAACAAAAGCTATCAGGACAACATGGTTAGATGCATCCAAATCAACCTAAACCACTGCGAAGTAGCCCAAGACTTACTGACGCAAACCGCCATAGAACAGAAGGCGGATGTCCTTGTAATAAGTGAACCCTATAAAATACCGACATCTAATCAAAAGTGGGTAAAAGATATAAATAACAGAGCAGCTATCTGTGCCTGTGCTAGTACTCCCCTCCAATGCAATCCCGACTTCCAACAAGAAGGAGTCGCGTATGCCAAAGTGGAAGACGTACATTTCTACAGCTGTTATGCAGCCCCTGGTCTGAGTCTAAACGATTTCCAGAACTTCTTAGATCAGCTAACGAACGCTCTAAGAGGGAAATCAACAGTAGTAGTGGCAGGGGATTTCAACGCATGGGCATTGGAATGGGGAAGTACTAGGACAAATCAAAGAGGAGCGGCGCTGTTGGAAGCGTTCTCGCAACTTGACCTGGTCCTCCTCAAGACCGGAAATGAGCCAACCTTCGACAACGGCAGAGGTTCGTTCATAATTGACCTTACTTTTGCGAGTCACTCAATAGCTAGGAGATGCACGTGGAATGTATCCAACGTGTATACATATAGCGACCACAAAGCAGTGATATTCGACATAACGCAGCCCACAAGGCGGCTAAGATACAAGACGACCAGGAAAGCACAGCAGATCCGATGGAACATCAAAAAACTTGACGATGAACTACTTGACAATGAGCTGGACGATATGGAAATAGCTACAGGAAACGCTGAAGAAAAGACCAAAAATGTAATGAGGACTCTGAAAAACATATGCGATGCATCAATGCCAAGACAACGAAATGGAAATCACAGAACTCCAGCATATTGGTGGAACGACTGCATTGCACAACTTCGTTCCGAATGCAACGCCCTACGCAGAAGGCAACAACGCCTAAGAGGAAGGACCGGGCATAGACAGAGCCAAGCAGATTTCAAGGCAAAGCGTAAGGAACTACGCAAAGCCATCAACAGAAGTAAGAGCAACTACTGGACTATCCTAATAGACGAAGTACAAAGCAACCCCTGGGGCAGCGCTTACAAAATAGTTTTAAAAAAGACTAAAGGCCCATCGAATACTCCTGTAAGCCCAGAGATCATGAGCAAGATTGTGACCGGATTGTTCCCGCAACATAACGCACTTAGATCCCAGACAGTCACAGTTGAAGGGCCACCACCACCAGTGACAACCCGAGAAATATCTGACAGCTGGACACAAATAATGGCTGCTCTGAAGAGACTAAACATCCCAAATTACTTAGTAAGGCTAATAGAAAGCTACTTCGAAAACAGGAAACTGGTGTACGATACCGAAGATGGTCCGAAAACGTATCATGTTAGTGCGGGAGTACCCCAAGGCTCGGTACTGGGACCAATACTGTGGAATATCATGTACGATGGCGTCCTGAAAATACCAACACCTAGTGGCGTTGATATTGTAGGATACGCAGATGATATCGCAGTAGTAACTGTCGCTAAAACCCTAGAAGATATAGGACTAAAATGTAGCAGGACAATTTACAACGTCAAAAGATGGCTTCAGGAAGCCAACCTGGAACTGGCCGACCACAAAACTGAAGCGGTATTAATAAGCAGCCGTAAAAAAGTAGAAACGCTTGAACTTCGTATAGGCGGACATATTATTAGATCAAGCCCAAGCATTAAGTATCTAGGAGTACTCATAGATCATAGACTATGTTTTAAAGAGCACCTACAACGCACAAGCGAGAAAGCGGCACGAGTCGGAGCAGCACTATCTAGGCTCATGCCAAATATAGGCGGTCCCAAACAACCTATACGAACCCTACTAGCTAGAGTAAACAGCTCTATCATCATGTACGCGGCCCCAGTATGGGCAAAGACGACCATATGCAAAACGTACCTGAGAAATATAGAAGCAGCGTACAGACTTCCTTCACTAAGAATATGTTGCGCCTTCCGCACAGTATCATATGACGCAGTAAATGTTATAGCCTCTAGGATGCCCATATACATAGAAGCAAAACGAGTCGCAAATTGGTTCAACAACCAAACGGACCAAAGCAGATCTCACTTCGACGACCAGGCCAATCAAGAGTGGCAAGACCGATGGGATACAACGACGAAGGAAAGATGGACCCATAAATTAATACCACGCATAGACGCATGGACCTCAAGAAAACACGGAGAGGTGAATCACCACCTTACCCAATTCTTGTCAGGTCACGGATGTTTCCGCGAGTACCTGTACAAGTACAAACACGCAAGTGCCCACACTGTACTGCGAAGGCAGGGTAGAAAATGCAGAGCACATAATTAGTGAATGCACTAGATTTAATGACGTGAGGATGGAGATCCAGCAGAAAATGGAGGAAATATTGACCCCTGAAGCAATAATGCGTTTCATGCTAATCTCGCAAGATAACTGGGACGCAGCGAACAGCATAATAACAAAAATCATGCAACAGACCAGACGGGATGAGCAATCGCACCGAACCCTAGAGAGCTCGCATCAAAGCGCGAGCAGCCAAGCAATAGAAGGGAGTGATTAACTCCATCCTGCCCCACGATGGAATGCCTCGATTGGTAGTACCGTGGGGAAAAAACAGGAATGTGTGTGGAACAGGTTGAGGTTTAGTACGCAGGCAATAGTGAGACTATTGAATCGTGCATGCCTTCCGGACGGCCGGTAGGTATCTTTTGAAGATTACTCAACCATGGATTCGTAAATAAAAAAAAAAAAAAAAAAAAAAATTTCGTATGATAACTTCTATCTAACACAGTTCCTCACAGAACATGGATGTTTTGGAGAATATCTGCAGAAGTACAGACATGACGAATCTCCGCAGTGCTCGGAGTGTGAAGTAAATCAAAATGCAGAGCATATATTTTTCAAATGCCCAAGATTTAGCTGAGTTCTCATAAAGTTTGAGGTAAAAACTCATGTACGGGTGATACCAGACAACAGAATCTGCTGTATGCTCCGGCTTGTGTTGAATATGTTCATCGGTGTTCAGATACCTCAGGGAATAGAAACGAATTACGCATAGTGATGGTGGAGAAACCTGACAACCTATAGAAGAAAATAATTAAGACGAAATTAACAATACAGTTAATTCAGTAGAAGGGAGTAAATTAAACTCCACCCTGCCCGGTGAAGGAATGCCTACATTGGCGGGACCACAGGAGCCACAATAGGAACGTGTGCTTAGGAGAGGATTAGTACGTAGGCGCCGCTGTAAATGCAGGCAGAGTCGTCTGTCTGTATCTTTCGAAGATTACCTCTACCGTATTATCAAATAAAAAAAAGGCAATGGAAGAGAACTACAGTTTAATGCCGAATCCGAACCGCTGCGGAGAGAGTTTTTCATGGCAAATTATGTGGGAAACACATTCGACAGCGACAAACTAACACGCCAATATGATATATGTGCGCAGTGGACTCATATGTCCCACTCGATTCGTACCGCTGTCGAGAAGGTAGTGGGTTTCCTCCACCCCCAGAGGAACTCCTGATACGACGAACAGTATCTCGATGCCACTGCAGAAAAAACGCCGCATATAGAGCGACTCTACAGACAATGGTAACGCAAGCTTTTAAGGATCGATACAGAGAGAAAAGGAGAGATGAGAGGCAATTATAAAGCCGCATTCGACAGCACGATACGGAGACACCTTTACGCCGCCATGTCTGAGTTTGGTATCCCTGCTAAGCTCATAAAGCTTTGTTAGC
The DNA here is from genome assembly GCA_017309665.1 of Coelopa frigida. Taxonomy (NCBI): domain Eukaryota; kingdom Metazoa; phylum Arthropoda; class Insecta; order Diptera; family Coelopidae; genus Coelopa; species Coelopa frigida. The sequence goes on from CM029565.1 coordinate 31,547,148, forward strand.
TGACACTAATCTACACCAGCAGCATATGACGAACATAGACCATAACAAATACTTACATACCATGTCCACGGCTTACAAACAAGAAGATCTAAAGCCGTGGATAATTTTCTAAAGCTGAAATGAAGTGTAATTCTCTCTTAGAGGTTTACGTTTCACGAAATTTTAACCCAAATTCATATCGAAATCAAATTCACGACTCATTTAGTTATCGGTTTGAATTCGATAGAAAATCCTCGGAATCGGACTTGGGAATATGCCTGTCTGACTCCTAACGAAAATCCGTGACGACCCTTCAGCAACTGGTTCGCATAGATACATCTTTGTACAGTGCATTTTACATTTTTTACGGTACTTGGTCCGCTACTGTGAAATATTCCCTATGACGAGGTACTCCGACTACCAGTGCCAAGAGGCACTCCGGCGCCTGCCTCAATTGTGGACAGGTCGGCCACAAAGCTAAAGAGTGTGAAAACGCCAAATGCATAATCTGACAAACAGGAGAGACAGACCATACAACAGGTGGTCCAAGGTGCCCTAAGTACAAGCTGGCGCAACAAAAGCTATCAGGACAACATGGTTAGATGCATCCAAATCAACCTAAACCACTGCGAAGTAGCCCAAGACTTACTGACGCAAACCGCCATAGAACAGAAGGCGGATGTCCTTGTAATAAGTGAACCCTATAAAATACCGACATCTAATCAAAAGTGGGTAAAAGATATAAATAACAGAGCAGCTATCTGTGCCTGTGCTAGTACTCCCCTCCAATGCAATCCCGACTTCCAACAAGAAGGAGTCGCGTATGCCAAAGTGGAAGACGTACATTTCTACAGCTGTTATGCAGCCCCTAGTCTGAGTCTAAACGATTTCCAGAACTTCTTAGATCAGCTAACGAACGCTCTAAGAGGGAAATCACCAGTAGTAGTGGCAGGGGATTTCAACGCATGGGCATTGGAATGGGGAAGTACTAGGACAAATCAAAGAGGAGCGGCGCTGTTGGAAGCGTTCTCGCAACTTGACCTGGTCCTCCTCAAGACCGGAAATGAGCCAACCTTCGACAACGGCAGAGGTTCGTTCATAATTGACCTTACTTTTGCGAGTCACTCAATAGCTAGGAGATGCACGTGGAATGTATCCAACGTGTATACATATAGCGACCACAAAGCAGTGATATTCGACATAACGCAGCCCACAAGGCGGCTAAGATACAAGACGACCAGGAAAGCACAGCAGATCCGATGGAACATCAAAAAACTTGACGATGAACTACTTGACAATGAGCTGGACGATATGGAAATAGCTACAGGAAACGCTGAAGAAAAGACCAAAAATGTAATGAGGACTCTGAAAAACATATGCGATGCATCAATGCCAAGACAACGAAATGGAAATCACAGAACTCCAGCATATTGGTGGAACGACTGCATTGCACAACTTCGTTCCGAATGCAACGCCCTACGCAGAAGGCAACAACGCCTAAGAGGAAGGACCGGGCATAGACAGAGCCAAGCAGATTTCAAGGCAAAGCGTAAGGAACTACGCAAAGCCATCAACAGAAGTAAGAGCAACTACTGGACTATCCTAATAGACGAAGTACAAAGCAACCCCTGGGGCAGCGCTTACAAAATAGTTTTAAAAAAGACTAAAGGCCCATCGAATACTCCTGTAAGCCCAGAGATCATGAGCAAGATTGTGACCGGATTGTTCCCGCAACATAACGCACTTAGATCCCAGACAGTCACAGTTGAAGGGCCACCACCACCAGTGACAACCCGAGAAATATCTGACAGCTGGACACAAATAATGGCTGCTCTGAAGAGACTAAACATCCCAAATTACTTAGTAAGGCTAATAGAAAGCTACTTCGAAAACAGGAAACTGGTGTACGATACCGAAGATGGTCCGAAAACGTATCATGTTAGTGCGGGAGTACCCCAAGGCTCGGTACTGGGACCAATACTGTGGAATATCATGTACGATGGCGTCCTGAAAATACCAACACCTAGTGGCGTTGATATTGTAGGATACGCAGATGATATCGCAGTAGTAACTGTCGCTAAAACCCTAGAAGATATAGGACTAAAATGTAGCAGGACAATTTACAACGTCAAAAGATGGCTTCAGGAAGCCAACCTGGAACTGGCCGACCACAAAACTGAAGCGGTATTAATAAGCAGCCGTAAAAAAGTAGAAACACTTGAACTTCGTATAGGCGGACATATTATTAGATCAAGCCCAAGCATTAAGTATCTAGGAGTACTCATAGATCATAGACTATGTTTTAAAGAGCACCTACAACGCACAAGCGAGAAAGCGGCACGAGTCGGAGCAGCACTATCTAGGCTCATGCCAAATATAGGCGGTCCCAAACAACCTATACGAACCCTACTAGCTAGAGTAAACAGCTCTATCATCATGTACGCGGCCCCAGTATGGGCAAAGACGACCATATGCAAAACGTACCTGAGAAATATAGAAGCAGCGTACAGACTTCCTTCACTAAGAATATGTTGCGCCTTCCGCACAGTATCATATGACGCAGTAAATGTTATAGCCTCTAGGATGCCCATATACATAGAAGCAAAACGAGTCGCAAATTGGTTCAACAACCAAACGGACCAAAGCAGATCTCACTTCGACGACCAGGCCAATCAAGAGTGGCAAGACCGATGGGATACAACGACGAAGGAAAGATGGACCCATAAATTAATACCACGCATAGACGCATGGACCTCAAGAAAACACGGAGAGGTGAATCACCACCTTACCCAATTCTTGTCAGGTCACGGATGTTTCCGCGAGTACCTGTACAAGTACAAACACGCAAGTGCCCACACTGTACTGCGAAGGCAGGGTAGAAAATGCAGAGCACATAATTAGTGAATGCACTAGATTTAATGACGTGAGGATGGAGATCCAGCAGAAAATGGAGGAAATATTGACCCCTGAAGCAATAATGCGTTTCATGCTAATCTCGCAAGATAACTGGGACGCAGCGAACAGCATAATAACAAAAATCATGCAACAGACCAGACGGGATGAGCAATCGCACCGAACCCTAGAGAGCTCGCATCAAAGCGCGAGCAGCCAAGCAATAGAAGGGAGTGATTAACTCCATCCTGCCCCACGATGGAATGCCTCGATTGGTAGTACCGTGGGGAAAAAACAGGAATGTGTGTGGAACAGGTTGAGGTTTAGTACGCAGGCAATAGTGAGACTATTGAATCATGCATGCCAGTGCATGAAGATTACTCAACCATGGATTCGTAAATAAAAAAAAAAAAAAAAAATTTCGTATGATAACTTCTATCTAACACAGTTCCTCACAGAACATGGATGTTTTGGAGAATATCTGCAGAAGTACAGACATGACGAATCTCCGCAGTGCTCGGAGTGTGAAGTAAATCAAAATGCAGAGCATATATTTTTCAAATGCCCAAGATTTAGCTGAGTTCTCATAAAGTTTGAGGTAAAAACTCATGTACGGGTGATACCAGACAACAGAATCTGCTGTATGCTCCGGCTTGTGTTGAATATGTTCATCGGTGTTCAGATACCTCAGGGAATAGAAACGAATTACGCATAGTGATGGTGGAGAAACCTGACAACCTATAGAAGAAAATAATTAAGACGAAATTAACAATACAGTTAATTCAGTAGAAGGGAGTAAATTAAACTCCACCCTGCCCGGTGAAGGAATGCCTACATTGGCGGGACCACAGGAGCCACAATAGGAACGTGTGCTTAGGAGAGGATTAGTACGTAGGCGCCGCTGTAAATGCAGGCAGAGTCGTCTGTCTGTATCTTTCGAAGATTACCTCTACCGTATTATCAAATAAAAAAAAAGGCAATGGAAGAGAACTACAGTTTAATGCCGAATCCGAACCGCTGCGGAGAGAGTTTTTCATGGCAAATTATGTGGGAAACACATTCGACAGCGACAAACCAACACGCCAACAACATGGCGGCGGAGAGAATTATCGTTATCTTTTCAAAAAGTGAAAATTTTTGAATGCGGAAGCGACAAAATATTTTGTTTAAATATTTAACTTACAACTTCAATATTAATAATATAAGAGTAATAATTAACATTTATATTCATATTTGAGAGAAATAATGAATAAAAAGAGAGCATTTTGACAGTTGAAGCTTGTCTTTGTCTCTCAAATTATCCAAGTTGACAACTGCAACGTACGACAAGTTTCATCTTGTTGTCGTGTTGCATTCAAAAAAATCATCTCCATAATAACGAATGTAAAAATATTTTGACGTTTGACGCCTTATCGCTGCCACCTCGAATGTGTTTCCCACATTATACTCTCGGAAGTTTTCCATTGCAAGGTGGTGGCAGTAAAGAAAAATTGATGTTTTCGGAGCGGAAACCCGACACCAACGATTCGAACGCTACGCACTTAGCCACTGCCCCCACATATGTATTTAAAGTAAATCTCTGGCTTTAGTTTATTTTTAAATATCCCGTACATGCACACATTTAGTATGACGGGGAAACTGATCCAAATTTCAAATAATGTACTAAAACATCCACATTTAGAACTAAATGCACTAAATTTGAAGTTTAAGAGCTGAACTCACGTACACAATTTGATTATTCAACTGTCACGAACTTACCCGGGTTTGAAGCTGGGATAGCTAAGCGGGCGTCCAGGTTCTGACAAAGAATTTAATATGTTTCTTGAGATGAGTTTTTATTTACTTCATGGATTATTCCTTTATTATCTATTCATATATAATTCGTACAATTTTAATTAAATATTGGAATTTACGGTGGCATTTTGTCCTTCCCACAGACAAATGGTGGTTCCTCGTCCGCTTCGAGTTCTCTCTCTTCGACAGCTGTCGCCTATCGTTCGGTTGGCTATCGATCGGGTACTTTAGAGTGGCTGGTTAAACCTTGGCCTTGCGATTGTCGGTTTCGATCGTATCGTGGAGGAACACTAGGTGTTCGTTTAGTCGCAACTTATGCTTATTACTTGCTCTAGCTACGGGGTGGTGGTTAGTCAAGACCTACTCAGCCTCCCAGGACTCGTAAAACTGATATTCCGTGTGTTTTGAATTAGTAGTAGATTTCTAATGTTAGCTGAGTTTTTTTGTAGTAAGAGTGGTATACTACTAAAACGTTTAACTACTGAGGTGGGGGTTAATCGAGATCTATTCGGCATCCCAGGACTCTGAAACCTTGGTTTACCTTGCGTTTTTGCTGCTCGGTCGAAATAATTCCAAGTAGTGGATTTTCACTGGCACTTGGCTTTTCTTGCATTTTTATTTACTTGTTTTCGGTGTCCAATTGTTTGTTTGAAATTAACAGAACATTCGAATTGTGTTTGTTGTTGGTGAAGCTGTTGCTGTCACTTCGTATTTATTGTTGTTAGCAAAAAGACATGATAAATACAATATACTCAATTGACCGTTAGCAATTTTTGTTATTTTAATTGTTGCTGTCGGAAATGAGTTGTCAGTTCGACGCACTAGATGGCGTAGTGATCAATTTCGGTAACTTTGGGTCGAGATCTAGGATATAATGGTTTTACGATCAAATTCGCTCGAAGCGACATTACACAGACAGGGTTTTTGGTACAGAAATTTTTGATGTGTCCATATTTTTGGCAGTTTGTACATTGGGGTAGGGTTTATTTTTGGTGAGGAAGCTCGAAGGATAATTTGCAGTGCAAAAGGCTAGTCAATGTGTATATGTCTTTATTGTTTTTGTTTGTTTTAAGTTCTATTGAAAATAAGGACAGTGGTTTATTTGTCACTGTTTCCAGTATGTTTTGGATATTAGTTACTGCATGAACTAGTTCGGCCAGTTCTGTTTTAATGTCGTTTATGTCTGTAGAGTAGTGTAGTTTCTCAATAATACCTTAAATCTTCTTTGATCTTTTGGTTTGTATGTGTAGTATTGTGTTTGTTTTTCTTTTAGTAGTTTTATTATTTCAGTGTAGTTTATTGATTCTGCTGGTTGTATTTTAACTTCATTATTATTTAACACTTTCATTTGATAGGAGCAATTTGAAATTGAGTTTAGGGCTTTTGATAGGTTGTTGATATATTGCACGTTTTGTACATATATTGGTGGTGGCTTTGGAGTTTGTGTTTTTACTTTTGGTTTTTCGTTATTTGTTCCACTGTCGTTCTTCAGCTCGTCATTTGCGTCGGAGAGCTGGCGTTGAGTGTTAGTCGTGTTCGGGAGTGGCTGGCTCAGCAAGTATTCTGTTATTGTTTTTTGGTTTCCCTGCTGTGTTTTGGTTTTATGTTTTTGTTGTTGTGCTTAAGGTAGCAGCTGCGCATAGCGTGGGAGCGATAATGCTTGTTGTTGTATTTATGTTTGGCGTAGGGCATTGCTCGCTCCACGAGAGCGGCGTTACAGTTGCATCGCGAGCAAGTTGTACGTGTGTTGTTGTTGTTAAACTGATGTTTGTTTTCGCTGGGTAATTGTTTGTGTTTTTAATGGGCTTTGTTTGTTTTATTGTTGATGTACTCGCGAGAGAGTGGTGTTTCTCTTTCGGTGGAGAGTGACCCATGGGCGTTGTTTGAACTTTTTTGTTTTGTTTTTTTCTTGTATATGTTATTTGCTTACACTTTTTATTTTATAAATAATATGTTTTTTAGGGGGGTCTGTAGCCATAAGCTTTCACAGGGTTTTAGGTTTATTGAGCGTCTATTTCGCAATTTGGTGATTTTAAGCGCTTTAAGATTAAATAATTTTTAAATTCGGAGCACAGTTGAAACACGTCCACGCTTATTGCACTGAGAATTTGAGAGAATTTCTCACATAATGCGCTTACCAACGGACATCATTTTATTTAGATAATATTATTACTGCAATCATTTTTTTGTTTCAGAGGACTCATTGGGGAAATTGGGTTCCGGAAAAAAAATAACGGAGAGGAAGGTTTACGTATTCGATGGACTAATGATTCTTTGCAAGCCAAATTCAAAACAAAAACCCGTTTCTGCTGGATCAACATCATACGATTTTCGTTTGAAAGAAAAATTTTTTATGCGGCGTGTTGAAATTATTGATCGCTTCACTTGTCTCGTACATTTCGTGCACGTGCAATAAAACGATTTGAGTGTTTTTTTGTTTTATACAATTTTTCGGCTCACACGTGGATTCTATGTTGCTTCACGCTTTTGAGGCCTACTTCCAGGGGATAAATGCACTTCCCTCTGGTGCACTGGTACACTGTACTGCACGTCATGTAGGGGGTCCAGATTTTTGGTGGGTTCAACTCCCACTCCATTGCACAATATATATATTTTTTTATATTATTTTATTTCATATATATATATCTGTTTTTTTTCAGGATTGATCGTATTGAAACGTTTATATTTTTTTTTCTTTCTCTGGTTCAATCGGGCTCGGTTTATAAGATAATTATAATTAAAGAAAATAAATGTATGTTCACATACTACACCATATTTTTAACACTAATTATATAATTTTTAAATTCCCAAAATTGGCGATTATTCTTTTGGCGGATTTATATTTTGTAGCACTAATATCAATTTACGCTGATTTTTCCAGGATTTAACCGCGAGAACAATAAAAATAAAAAAAAATGTATTTGTTCGACTTCGATTCAAAAAGAGTTGAAGTCGCGACTAGTGGCTACTCGAGGTGTTGACACGCCGAAGGTTAAAAGTACAAGAGACCGATCTTCTGGCAAAAATCTCCCAAGTTCCCCGTCTAGCGGCTCCTTTCTTTCCTTTCCCTTTTTCCGTTCTTTCGGGTGGCGTGATTTTCATCAGTACCAACTGCTTATCTGCCCTAACAGTCCTCATTTCCCCTCATCGACCAGCAATTTCAGATTTCCTCACAACGATTTGTTTTTCGTTTTCCACTTCTGCATTGTGTGATCATCGCACAAATGTGTTAGTGTTAGGACTTGTCCCTTCCCTCCAGATCTTAAGATCAAATGGTTCGGGTCCGTACTAACACATTCCATCATTGTGGACGCTAACCCAAGAATGGTATCCAAAAATGTGGAATGTAAGAGCGCCCTGTCAAATCGTGAATGGTGACATCTGAGTAGCTGAGTTCTGACCCGATGAGAGGAATATGAGAGGGCAGAATGAGAAAAAATATATATATATCCAAGAAAAAAATAAAAACAAAAAGAAAAATCTTTGAAAAGAAATAAAAAGTCGCCTGTTACAAAACTGGTTGTTTGGACAGTTGCCTGCAACTCGTCAGAACAACCAGGGGACAAAAAAAAATATTGGTTGTTGTTGAGATGCTATTATATGTGATTATCCCTCGAGTGATAATTCCCTAAATTCCTACCGTTTATGTCCTCCAATTGATAGTAACAATTTCCTACCCTTCTAACTATTTTGGCCTTGATTGCCTGCTTCCCTAATTTTGCGTTGAACCCTTTCTGCTTTGATCTCTGCGTAAAGTTCCGCCTGTAGACCTCCTGTCCTACTTGAAACTCAATCGGTTTGCTCCGTAAGTTCTACGTTTTCTGATTTGTTTCGTAAGCTCGTTTGATGCACTCATGGACTTTATCTCGGATCAAGGCTAGTCTTGATTCAGGCTCTAACAACTCGCCTGCCTCAACTGACTCTATTCTACGGTAGAGTTTATAATTGGTCCCATGAATGGTCATGTGTTGACCGAACAAAACACAGTAAGGTAACCTTCCAATGACCTGATGGTATAAGCCTCTCAGTGCCATGGAGATGTGTTGCAGATGAATGTCCCACCCACGTTGATCTGCCCCAAGATAAGCTCGAATACCCGCAATTATCGATCGGTTTACTCGCTCAGAAGCGTTTGCTTGTGGTGAGTAAACCGCTATGTACGTATGGGTGACACCGTATTTGGCCAACAGTTGGTTGAAAACCGCGGAATTAATTGTGAACCGTTGTCGGTCATAACAGTCTCGGGAACTCCGTACGCGTAAAATACTTCTCAAGGAACTCAGCAATTTTAGCGGCATCTTTAGAGCGTGCAAAATCGGAAATTTACTGAAATGATCCAAGGTAATGAAAATACCAATATTTCCATTCTTGGATCGTGGGAAGGGTCCTATCAGATCCATATAAAGCCTCTGAAAGGGTCTATCTGACTGGATATGCGTACCCATGGGAGGTCTCTGCATGTAGTTCCGAGGCTTTGTTTGTTTACAAACATCGCAAGAGTTGATGATATCGCGAACGTCAATCACCATTTTAGGCCAATACAAACTCCTTTTGATTTTTTCGTAGGTTTTGGCGATTCCACCATGGGCTGCAATTGGGGAATCATGAGCGTTTTTATTACCTCGGCTGAGCTTTTTTGGAACCCAGAGCATCCAACTATTTGATTCCTGTTGAGGATCGCCAGTAGCAGGTTCAGTCCATTTGTAGACCAACTTGTCAATTATCTCCACATCTGGATATCTTGACTTGTTGGCCTCTACATTTTTGAGCAGATTTGCGTAGTCATCGGATTTGAAGTATGGAGATTCCAAATCGATTATTGGCCCGAATTCCTCAATCGCGTCCACATCTTCATCCACCCTTGATAACGCGTCGGGGACTACATTTTCCGACCCTTTACGATGTTCGATCGTGAATTTGTAGCTCTGCATCTTTAAAGACCACCTAGCAAATCTACCGGAGAAGTCCTTTTGGCGCATTAACCACTTGAGACTGGCTTGGTCTGAGACTGATTGTCGTTAAATCTCCGATACCACCCGGCCATTCCTAAAAATCTACGAACTTGGCGCCGCGTTTTTGGTCGAGCGTATGCAGATATTGCTGCAACCTTGTCCGGATCGGTCTGGATGGTTCCGTGTCTGACTACATAACCAAGATATTTAACCTCAGTCAGACAGAATCGACTTTTCTCGTTGTTAAGGGTGAGGCCCGCGTTCCTCAAGTACAATGCTACTTCAGCCAAATGTTTCAAGTGTCCCTCGAAATCAGAAGGCAGTACCAACAGATCGTCCATGTAAACAAATACTCGGCTACGCAATTAGTCACGAACATCCGGTTACCCGGGTTTGAAGCTAGGATAGTTCAGCGGGCGTCCAGGTTCTGACAAAGAATTTTCTAAGTTTATTGCAACTGGTTTTATTTATTTCATGTATTTCTGGTTTATCTTTTATTCATATAACATGCGTACAATTGAAGTTAAAAATTCTTGCAATCCACGGTGATGGTTCGTCCTTCCTTGATGGATGATAGTTCTCTGCTTACTTCGCGTTCCCCCTCTTCGGCAGCGGGGCTGGTCAGATCACGGGCCCTGCCAGCGCTGGTTTCGTTCGTATCGTGGTGGAGCACTAGGTGCTCGTTCTAGCCGCAATTGGGGCTTGGTGACTCGTTTTAAGTACCGGGTAGTGGTTAGTCGAGACCGATTAGGCCTCCCAGGACGCGCGAATCCACGGTTTGGTGGTTTAGTGTTAGAAGTAGTAGTAGTATGGTTTCTTAAATACCGTTTAGTAGTACTTTGGTACCACTACTGGACGTACGACGGACGATAATTCAGAGGCGTATATTGGACATATTATTATATATTATTATCTATTTTTGATACCGTTTAGTAGTACTTGGCACTACTACTAAATGTAGGATAAACTCGTATGGTATTCTGTATATTATATATCGTTTAGTAGTACTTGGCTCTACTACTAAATGTAGGATAAACTCGGATGGTATTCTGTATTTTAGATATCGTTTAGTAGTACTTGGCACTACTACTAAATGTAGGATAAACTCGTATGGTATTCTGTATATTAGATATCGTTTAGTAGTACTTGGCTCTACTACTAAATGTAGGATAAACTCGGATGGTATTCTGTATTTTAGATATCGTTTAGTAGTACTTGGCACTACTACTAAATGTAGGATAAACTCGGATGGTATTCTGTATTTTAGATATCGTTTAGTAGTACTTGGCACTACTATTAAATGTAAGATAACTCTGAATTTGACGATGACGTTAGAAATTTGGTATTGATTATGTTGGACACCGTTTAGTAGTACTTGCTCCCTACAAAGTACTTGTCTATGGGGGTATATGTGAGTCGAGATCTATTCGACCTCCCAGGACTCTTAAAACTAGATAATTCAATGTTTTAATAAAATAGCAGTAGATCTAGATATTCGTTGTATTCAGTAGTAAAAGTAGTATACTACAGAAATGCTTAGCCACTGGGGTGGATGTTAATCGAGATCTATTCAACCTCCCAGGACTCTTAAAACTTGATAATTCAACGTTTTAATAAAATAGTAGTAGATCTAAATACTCGTTGCATTTAGTAGTAAAAGTAGTTTACTACAGAAATGCTTAGCTACTGGGGTGGATGTTAATCGAGATCTATTCGACCTCCCAGGACTCTTAAAACTAGATAATTCAACGTTTTAATAACATAGTAGTAGATCTAAATATTCGTTGCATTTAGTAGTAAAAGTAGTTATAACAGAAATGCTTAGCTACTGGGGTGGATGTTAATCGAGATCTATTCGACCTCTCAGGACTCTTAAAACTAGATAATTCAACGTTTTAATAAAATAGTAGTAGATCTAAATACTCGTTGCATTTAGTAGTAAAAGTAGTTTACTACAGAAATGCTTAACTCGTAAATTTAATAAATTCTCACGAAGTAGAAGTTATTTATAACTTTTGGTTTTCATGGCGTAGAATTTATTTATAAAATTTTGTTTTGTCTTTGTTCAATGTTAGCGTTTGGCCACTTCGCCTCGAGCTCTACTGATTTACCTTGCGCTTTGGCTGCTCACTTGAAATATTTCCAAGTCGTGGATTTTCACTGGCACTTGGGGTTTTGTCTTGCACTTATTTATTGATTTCACTATTACGGGGACTTGGTTCCCCACGAGATGATTGTTGGACTCGGTGTCCTACCAACGAATGATCTCTCGTCCCTGCTCTGGGCTGGTTCCAGACCTCTGGTTCCACTCATCCCATGGCCCTCGGTTCGGTCGCCAATCATCCCGAGGGCTTGGCGAACCGACAGGCCTCCGCTTTCCCGTGTAGGGGAACGATCAGCTGTCCCACGTCTATGCCACTCGTTCCTCTGTTGTACTTGTTGTGGTGGGTCAGTGCACTTCCGAGTTCGAGTTCTTGGTTGGTGGTGGATCGATTTCACATTTTTTTCTCTCGTTGATGTGGGAAGGAGATCGACGATAAGCCGGGTCTCTTCCCGCACCAACTCTTCGTCTCTGCTGAGCGAAGATGTTCGCTGTAACAGCGGACGAGGCTGTGGTGGATTATTACTTTTCCGATTTTCTGGACTTTCTCCGGCTTCATCGGCTGTGTAGAATAAGGGAGAAAGGAAACGACCAAAAACCCCGCAACAAACAACATTCTCATTTCTTTTTTTCTTTCTTTTTATTTTATTTTTGCATTAGAATGTGGAGGGGAATTTGCCAGCAAATTTGCCAGCAAATTCCCCTCGTCACATCTCCTCCCTACTGCGGGGGTAGCCGAGTGATTTGGGCTACCCCGACCCGCGAGACCATCACTCGATAGGTCCGCCCCGCGTGCCATCGTAAAAACGACACCCGTCGGTGCCGTCTCTTGAGCGTTCGCGCCCTCTCCGCCGCCCGCCATGATTTCCCGTGGAATGGGATCCGGGACGAGGCAGGCTCCCCTCCACATCTCCGTCACTTCCTGGAGCACCTCCTCCAGCTCCTGCTCGCCGCCGTCGAGCTCGAGGACATCCTCGTTCTCGTATAGCCAGTTTTCGAGGATGGCGATCCTCCGTTACCGCTCGGGTCCTCCATCCTCGGCTCTGGGCAAGCTCAAATCTAGCGGCTCCTCCGCCACTACTTCCTGGTGGCGCGTCCACCAATTTTCCGCCTCGGCCGTTGCCCGCTCCGGCAGCGCCTCCTCGTCCGGTGACCACCGCGCCTCCACACTGCCATTTTCACCTTCGCCCCAATTCCCGGGTGTCGGGGACACCATTGGGGTGGGGGTACGCCTGTTCCTCCACAGATCCTCCTCGCTCCACGCTGGCCGGCTGGTACTCATCCACGCCGTCGGTGTCACTCTTGCGAAGGTATGCTGGAGTCCTCGGGTCCTGGTGTTGCGCCTTGTAGACATCGTTGTTCTTCTGACCTTCTGTCGCCTGTGGGTTTGGTAGAAATGACCGATCTTCGATCGATCACTTCGCCTTGTCCCCTTTCGGTCTCTCATTGGGTTTTCCTGGATCCGTTAGCCTTAGTCATTGTTTGTGTAAAGCTTTCCTTTTCTCTTTACTTCCTTATAACCCCCCTGTCTTGTGGTTATATCGGCTACTTTTGACCTCCCTGTCGCATTTTGGGACGGCCCGGTTCGCCCGGTTCGCCCGGTTCGCCCTGCGAACTGTCACCCGGCACCTGTCATGGCGTCTTTCTCGGCCGCGTGGGCGCGTAGTGCTTATTGTTAGTGGCATATTTCGTGATAGCAGCTTGTAGCAACCGATCCAAGTGTTGTGTCAGGGAAAAGCCCAATGGCGGTAGTTCATGTACGGTACGACTCTCGAAAGGAACCAGCTTTATCATTTTAACGCTGAATAGTCTCATGCATTCGCTCAGCTTTGCACACCCCCCCCCCCCCCCCCAAAATCGGTGTCCTTGGGGGGACAACAATTCCAGAAGTGTTTGAGTAATTCCGACAGAGACAAGTAGAGGTTACGTAAATCCATTTCAAAGTCGAGCGGTACAAGTTGTGCCGCGGACTGTTCCTGGAAACCCCCCCCCCCCATAAGTGCACCACCAGCACTTAACTCGCCCCTGGCGTTCACGGCGGTCGTGGGGCTGGCGAGCACTTGTGCGGCGTGGGCTGCATCCCCGCGGCGGTGGCTCACATCAAATGATACTGCACTTCTTCCTTTTGACGTGGATCTACGTGCGCCTCGTAATAATTCATTGTCACCGGGCCGTGCAGGTAACGTTCAACTTTGGCCAGACTAATTTGCTGCGATTTCTTTGGTAGTTTTCTCGCTCCGTCGCGTTCGTCTTCATGCTTCACATTCGGTTCGCCCAGATCTTCATAGTGTATTTGGTTTTCCAATAATGCGCTGACGCTTGGCGGGTTTTACCGGACTATTACCGTTGGATGGGTTATTTGATGTGTCATACTTGGCTTTTGTCTCCTTGTGTTTTGGGTCTCTCTGTGGCTCCGTTGACAGCGTCTGATTTAGAATCTTTGTTCTTTGACGATGATGTATTTGGTATTGGACCTGTGCTGGACCCAGGTTCATTTACATCGGTGCACGTTTTGAGCACTATTATGGAGTGTTGATTGAATCGCTTTATCCTATTCTGATGGACAATGTGACCGCTGTTGGCAACGTTACGATCGCCTTTGACACTGCAGTAACCATCCTCCAGCGGAACGTCCTCGAACTGCTATAAATCCAGTAGTGGATCACCAGCTCTTTGCTGCATTGCTGCCTTTAAGGTTTGGTTGTCGATTTTTGCCACTTCGGAGAGATGTCCTTGGTTCCAGCAGTGATGTGATCGCGATGGAGATAATGCAATTGAGAGATTTCATCCTACGCTGTGACTCGCTCAATTTCGCTGGCACATTCCCTTGATGTTTGCGCTTCACGGCCGGATATGTCTTGAAAATCCAGTGGATAGTGTCAGCGGTGAAATTGTACTTGAGGCCATTTTAACCGTCAGTCTGGGGTTTAATGTTGGCTACAAAGAAGCCCCCCGACGCACCGATGTCCTGTTTCTTTTTGACCTTCTTCGTGGCGTGGTCTTTTGCGTGTGTCGCCCAGAATTCTTCGCTGGTCAGCGCTTGAGTGGTAACCAGATCTTTATGAAGCTGCAGGCGATTGGGATTATCCGACAATATACGACTCTTTTCCTCCAGTTCCTTGTCCACATTTCGTTTGCAGTTCGGAAGGAATTGCTGTAACAGTTCCTCGACCTCACGATCGGCCAGCATCGCCTGCTGTCCGTTGCGATTGATGAAATAGAAGGTTGACTGTTGCGATCCTCCGCCATCCACGCCAGACGCCTGTTCATCGCGTACAACGTGCCGTCGCCCTTCTCGTACCGCACCTCGCCCATCTGCTGCAACACATCCTCGCCCACACATCCTCGCACCGAGCTCAGTCCCCCGGACCAGCGCCTCGCCTCTGAGCACGATTACGACCTTTCACCTCTGATACCGAGAGCTGATTCCCTTTAACGACAACGATGCTTTGGCCTGATGATGATGATGTAATTGCTGTGCTAATGTCGGAACTGCTACTCGTTTAATTGTTGTGGTTGTGGATGCCGCGAATGTGCGATGTGCTGTTACTGAGGGGGGTGACGATGATTTTGTTGCTGCTGACTAGAATATTTTGTTGCTGTTTTACCAGGATGCATGTCTTGTCTTCATTGTACCATTGAACGCCTTCGTTTTCTGACATTTTCGCACTTTACTTATTTTTTTTTCTTAAATATGTTTCAAATATTTGATAGACCGATGATTAAGCTTTTGCTCCGCTTTCAGATACCAACGCAGCCGTACCACTCCTCCTCTCGGTATTTGGTTTTGTGTATCGTGCCAACGAGTCTCTGAAGCCAGCGCAGTCAGCGTCGGCCTCGGCTCTCTGCTGCTGCTTCCTGCTTTTCTACTCATACATTCACCAATTTAACGGCTGCGGCCGCCGTCTTAAACTGTCACTTCTCTGTCTCCGAACCATAGAGTACCCATATAGTAGTTATTTTCCCAACGAGAGAAGTTATACCTGAAACCAGCGACGATGATGTACCGACTTGATTCTTATTCATTTGTTGGACGATGATTATTCGAATAGTTGTTGGAACTGGAAGTGTAATTATATTCGCCATTGGGCATGTCGGCGTCATAACGACGTTGTTGTTGCAGCGGCTGGTAGTTGCGATTGTTGTTGCTGAAGTTGAGCCGATGATGGCGGTTGTGGTTGCTTTGGGTGAAAAGCTACTTGTTGAGCATGTTGCAATCATCGTTGTTGTTGGAGATGTTGTTGTTGCTGTTGTATCAAAACAATTCTACTAATCTGTCCATTTGAATCGACCAAAATTTGCCGTTGCTGTGGTTGTTAATGAGGTAGCTGGAAATGACCCATTACTGCATTCGAAAGACTGGGGCTGCTGATGCACATGGTCACCTCTTGACTGCTATCGTTGGAATTGCTATTTGTGTCCACCGTGCTCGTTACTTCCATTTCAGCAGTAGACATTGGTACATCACCAGAACCTCAGACGACAACTCAGATATCTTGTTGGAATATTCTACTTGATCTGTTAAGTGTTGTTCGTGTCGCCGATGAACATCCAGCTGTAGATTCTGTATTTACGGTGAAGGCATTATATTTTTGCTTGTGGAGGTTTGAGAGGCCCCCGCTGTTGTATTTAAAAAAAAAGTTCTCTGCTACGTCTGTTGTTGTTGTAGAGCAACCTACTGCAATTTCTGATTCGGATCGGTCTGATGTTGTTATTGTTGCTGCTGTTGTGTAGCAACAGCATTTTAGCAACTCGGCTGCCCATTTGTTCCAATATCGAATTGACGTCGACTAACTTGCATTGAATGCGGTGTCTTGGGATGTTGTTGATCAACGCAGGAGTCATTGGGGTTGGGTTGGTGATTATTTGGCTTGTTTATGGACATTTTCTAGCGTTCTCTTTCCTACTGGGAAAGAGATTATGCATGCGCCGTGGTTTGCCCCGCTAGGGCGTGGCTCGACCCCAGTCGTTCGGGTTTTTTTTTTTTTTCTTTTGACTGGATTTTCCTTCGTGGGATTTCGAAGGGTTCTTATCTAAAGACAACCTATGATTGTCTACTATGGTTGACTTACGTATTTGTTGTTCCCGCATCGGCATCGGGTCCGGTGTCATCGTCGGCTGCTTCGATGTTGCCTCGCCAGGACGAACTTCCTTCTCGGGGTCCCCTTTGTCTTCGCTAGAGGTTGTTTGTAGCTCTTTCAACTCGCTCACGTGGGCGGTTCGGGTTCGTTGCCCACCAGGTTTCTTCAGCACCGCAACCACAGGTGATTCGAAGCTCACCACTACGTAGGGCCCATCATATTTTGGTGCTAGCTTTGCGGCGAAATTTTCGACCGCTTTCGAAAGGTGGTGTTGTTTGACCAGGACCTTTTGGCCAATTTCCGGTTGCCACTTCCTGCGCCTCAGGTTATAGTGGCGGGCTTGATCCTGCGCTGCTCTTTCGAGATTTCGTCGAACAATTTCGAAGATTTCCCGAAGTTGTGTCGCCTTTTCGTCCGGGCTTTGGGGGGTTGTTCCTGAGCCCAGAGTTTTCTCGTCGAACAACGCCTTCGGTAGCCTCGGTTCTCGGCCTTGGGTCAAGAATGCGGCGCTCTACCCGGTTACTTCCGATACGCTGCTGTTGAGTGCCAGCATGAGTTCGGGTAGTAACTCGTCCCACCGTGTCTGATACTCTCGGGTGAATTGTGCCACCATCGTTTTCAGTGTTCGGTTCGCTCTTTCCGTGGGATTTTCTTGTGGGGTGTAAGGTGCCGTGAACTGATTTCTCACGCCTAAGTCGCGGATGAAGTTCTTGAAGGATTTGCTCGTGTACTGAGCCCCGTTGTCCGTCACCAGGATCTTTGGCGTCCTGAACCTTGCCAGTATTCGCAAGGGGACGATCTCGGTCCATTTTGAAAACTTGTCGAAGAATATCAGCATCATAGAATTCCCGTGTTTTGATCGGGGAAATGGGCCCACGAAGTCTGAGCAAACAATTGTCCAGGGCTCCGCAGCTATTTGTGTCAGCATCTTTCCAGCTGGCTTTTGTTGGTTTGGCTTGTATCGTTGACACGACTCGCATTGCCGTACGTAGCGGCTAGCATCCCGGAACATACTCGGCCAGTAGTACCGGTTAGCGATTCTCGCTATTGTTCGTCGAATCCCTAAGTGCCCGGCGGTGGGTTCGTCGTGGTTCTCGTTGAGGACCCTCCTGCGCAGCGGTACGCATAGCTTCCATGGCGCGCAGTCTTCGTCTCCTACCCGCCGAGGAATATGGCGGAACAGTTCGCCGTCTTCGATTATATAATCCGGAAACTTCTCCGGATTCTGCTTCACCTCCGCTACTCTCTTCTGTCACCAGGTACACGGGGTTTCCACCTTCGCTTCGACTTCCGTGACTTTGCACAAGGCCTCTTGTGGTTGTCGTGATAGTGCATCTGCCACCACGTTCAACTTGCCCTTGCGATATTGGACATCGAAGTTATGTTGCTGCAGTTCTAAAGCCCATCTCGCGATTCGACCGTATGGACTCTCGATTGAGTTAAGCCATTTTAATGATAGATGGTCTGTCACCACCGTGAATTTGTATCCCTCGAGATATGGTCGTAACTTTCGGATGCCCCATACAATGGCCAGACACTCCTTTTCCGTCGGCGAATAGTTGCATTCGGCGTTCTTCAAGTGTCTACTCTGGTAGGCGATTACGCGTTTCATGCCGTCGATCTCCTGGGTCAACACTGCGGCCAGCCCGTAGTCGCTAGCGTCGGTCTGTAGGGTGAACTTTTGATTGAAATCTGGGCACATGAGAACTGGTGCTTCTGTCAACCGCATCTTCAAGGTATCAAAAGCCTCCTGCTGTTCTTCCTTCCACTCCCAGTGTTTACCCTTGCGCAGCAGCATTCTCATTTCATTTCGAGTTCAATGTGGACGTGGTTTTGTTCTCGCTCCTCGCAATATTTAATAATACCGCGAACCTTATTTATGTTTCAAATAAAACAAAGCGAAAGAGACGCTCAAGTGAAAAACTTAATATTATTTCGAACAGACGGCATATTCGTTGCCTCTGCTTCGACTAAATATAAATTGTTAAAAACAAAATAAACAATAAACAAAAAAGAGGAATATGAGTGTCGGACACTCTCCCAAAAATATCACCCGTGCTCTGCAAAACGCGGGAAGCGAAAAAAAAGTGGCATCTCGCTCAGATGCTACTGGTGCATTAGCAAGCGCATCTCTTGCAACAGCGGAGAGCGGTGCAACTGGTACGCATGCAACGGCAGTCTCTCCCGCTCAATTAGTTCGCCGCGAAACGGCCAAAGCAAGTGGCGAAAGTACGCCAACTGCCTCTCCCGCAGCACCAGCGACTGCACTCACGACCAACAACAAAGGCTTACACAAAGAGCGCGCTCCCACTGCAGCACCAGAACGCACGCTCTCTGCCTCACACGTTGCTTCGCCAGCAAGCGCTAAGTGGAGTGCGCAATGCATCCCTCCTCTCCCTAACAACAGCTACACTGGAACAAATAACCCCGTAGGAAAATTATGGAATTTGCCCACTACTCCCTCAGTGAATTCAGTCACGATGGAAAAGGGTAAATATAAAGCCACTGTTCAAACTGGGATGGACCGATACATACAGGTAAAACGTAAGCTTAGCCCTGAAAAGGGTCCTAATGGTAATAATGCCAAAAAACTCAACATCCAAAATAATAATCCTTTGCGTAATAATCGTTTTTCTCCATTAAGCGATTTGGTTGAGTCCCAATCTCAAAATAATGATCCTTCTAGCGCTCCAAGTACAAAAAACACTAAGCCGCCACCAATTTACTTACGCGAACGCAGTTCAAATGACCTGGTTAAGCAACTCACCAACCTAATAAGTCTCAATACTTTCCATATAGTCCCAATAACTAAAGGAAATATTCATGAAACGAAAATCCAGATTTACACCGAGACTAACTATAGAGTTGTAGCTAAATTTCTCAACGAGCAAAACAAAAACTACTACACATACCAACTAAAGAGTAGTAAGGGTTTAGTAGTTGTGCTTAAAGGCATAGAAGCCGATGTCGACACTGAGGAAATAGTCGAGGCGCTAAGAGAAAAAGGTTTTAGCGCAAAAACAGTCATCAACATAAAAAACAAAAATAAACTCCCACAACCTATGTTCAAAGTCGAACTTTCCCCAGATCACCTTAAACTCAAAAAAAAAACGAAACACATCCAATCTATGGGCTACAATATTTAATCCACCGACGGATATCGGTAGAGGAGCCTCATAAACGCAACGGACGAATTGTCAAGAATATGGGCATACCAAATCCTACTGCACATTACGGACAGTCTGTGTAGCTTGTGGTGATCTTCACCACTCCTCTCTGTGTACCTCTAACCGGGAAGATACTTCTGCAAAAAAATGCAATAACTGCGGGGGCAACCACACTGCGAACTACCGAGGTTGTCCAGTGTACAGGGACCTAAAAGTGAGACTAGGGCAACGTAAAGTACTTGCCCAAAGCAAATCAAACAACACAACTCAACTAACAATAACTAAAGCTATGCCTCCAAGTGCATTTAACCCAACAACTCCAATCTTGTCTTACGCAAGTGCAGTAAAAACAGGACCAGCTCAGGCCGATCAAATCCCGCATAATCCCCAAAAAGAGGGAGGCCTCGAAACTATGATTCTAGCGCTAACACAATGTATGACACAATTTATGTCTACAATGCAAAACATGATCCAAGACCTAGTTAAAACACAAAACCAGGTACTCCAAGTTCTACTGAGCATAAAATGAGTTTCATCAAAATTTGCCTCTGGAATGCAAACGGTATCAACCAACATAAACACGAACTCCAAAACTATATGTCCGAAAAAGAAATTGATGTAATGCTTATAGTTGAAACCCACCTTACTAATAGATATAACTTTGGCATACCAGGATTCAGATTTTATAAAACAGATCACCCAGATGGTAAGGCTCATGGAGGTACCGGTATTCTTAGAGTCATACTCAAAGAATTATCTACAAGCTACATCCTTATGCTTGCTATGTAACAATAAGAACTTGACACTATCCGCAGTGTACTGTCCGCCGCGTTTTTCAATTCCTGAAAAGCAATTCCAGGACTTCTTCAATACTCTAGGAGACAGGTTTTTGGCTGCTGGAGATTATAATGCCAAGCATACGCACTGGGGTTCTCGCCTCGTCTATCCAAAAGGCAGGCAACTCTATAATACAATCCTCAACTTCCGCAATAAGCTCAACTTTGTCTCTCCAAGGCAGCCTACTTATTGGCCAACAGATCCCAGAAAAACTCCTGACTTAATCGACTTTGCAATTACCAAGCAAATTGATAGTAACATGATTTCTACTGAAACATGCCAAGGCCTATCCTCCGATCACTCCCCTGTAACCTTCTGTGTGTTTGAACAGGCGAAACAAATTGATTATCCTTACAGACTAACCTCACTTCGAACTAATTGGCTAAAGTATAAAAAATATATAAGCAGTCACATCCATACTAATCCCGAGTTGGAGAGAGAAGAGGACATAGAAGAATTTGTCCAAATATTCAACGAAATGGTCACCTCTGCAGCAGAATTATCTACTCCTAGGAATAGTAAAGCTATAAACAAAGCGAGAATTATATCCAACAGCCACATAGAAAATCTAGTTTCAAACAAACGCCGTCTTAGACGTGAATGGCAGGCTTTCAGATCTCCTGCTTCCAAACAAAGACTCACCGATGCAGTTAGAAAATTAAACGAAGCTCTAAAGCTCCACCAAAAAATCGAGCAACGCAACTACATAAGTAAACTAACTCCCACATGTTCTAGCAAGTTCTCTCTCTGGAAGGCCAATAAAGGAATAAAGGCACCAGTAGAAGGTGAGTCTCCAATTAGAGATCATCAACGCAACTGGGCACGCAGCGAAGTAGAAAAGGCAAATGTTTTCGCTCGTCACTTGAGCTCAGTTTTCCAACCAAATCCACCTACTAATGGTTTTCAAATCCCTTCCCACAACAGGACCCATCATGAAGTTATGGCTCCTATTATTAGCACCGATAACGAAATTAAAATCCTTATACAAACACATCTTAACCCCAAAAAGGCTCCAGGCTATGATCACATAACGCCTAAAATGCTTATTGAACTTCCTAATACTGCAATCGCTTTTATTACTAGCTTATTCAATGCTATATTTCGCTTGGGCCACTTTCCCACGCCTTGGAAAAAATCCTTAATAATAATGATTCCAAAACCAGGCAAGGACAAGACGTTACCGTCCTCCTACAGACCTATCAGTTTGCTTCCGTGCCTCTCCAAACTCTTCGAAAAATTGCTTCTGATAAAAGTTAATCCCTATCTTCGAGAAAGAAACATAATTCCTCATCACCAATTTGGTTTCCGTGAAAAACATGGAACAATAGAGCAAGTAAACCGCATCACCAATGTGATAAGGAATGCATTCGAGAACCGCAAATACTGCTCCGCCATATTTCTCGATTTTGCTCAGGCATTCGACAGAGTCTGGCACGAGGGTTAGCTGTACAAAATTATGCTTTTACTCCCAGAAAACTAACTTGAAATCTTATCTTACTGATAGAATCTTCCGCGTCAAATACAAAGAATGCATTACGAAAGACTACGAAATAAAGGCTGGCGTCCCGCAGGGAAGCGTACTTGGTCCAATCCTGTACATCCTATTCACGTCAGACCTGCCAACGAATAGCAAGATTGTTACCTCTACTTTTGCTGATGATACCGCAATACTCAGTACCAATAAATGTCCTATTAAAGCATCAATAGATCTAGAATACCACTTAAAATCCGTTGAAAAATGGTTGTCGAATTGGCGCATAAAAGTAAATGAGCAGAAGAGTAAGCATGTCACATTCACACTAAGAGTAAACACGTGTCCTACTGTAACCTTAAACAGCATCCCTATTCCGCAAGGATCAGAGGTCACATACCTTGGGATCCACCTAGACCGGCGTCTAACCTGGAGTAAACACATAGAGGCAAAGAGAACCCATATCAAGTTAAGAGCCGCTTCCATCCACTGGCTTATTAACCACAGAACTCCACTAACCCTAGAAAACAAGGTACTCCTCTACAACAGCACCATAAAACCTATTTGGACATATGGTATCCAACTATTTGGAAATGCTTGTTCAACTAACATTGAACTTATACAGAGAGCACAATCAAAGATTCTGAGAACCATAACCGGAGCTCCTTGGTATATTCGAAACGAAAATATCCACAGAGACCTAAACATTCCTATGGTGAAAGATGTAGTTCCACACATCAGAGCCAAATATCTTCAAAAACTACGAGACCATCCTAATCCATTAGCGAACTCCCTGGCGAACCCAAGCAGCACATCCCGCCTACATAGAAACGACCTACCATCCCTGTAATTTTTGAGGACCGTACATCAACAGTACTCCCCAGAAATCGAGGAGTAGCCAATAATTAGTCTTAAGATTTGAAATACTTATTGTTAGTCTCTAGAAGAGAAGATTCAATAAAAATTAAATATGTTAAAAAAAAAAAAGCTTTGTAAGTGGATGGACCACCGTTGCGAATTCTGGTACAAATCGTCGATTCCAAGATGCAATTCCTAAATATCGCCGCAGTTCTCGGACGTTCTTTGGGGGCACCAGTTCTCGAATCGCCGCCACCTTGTCGGGGTCGGTGTGGATTCCCTTGTCGGTGACCAGGTGGCCGAGATACCGGATTTCTTTCTTGAAGAATTCGCACTTGTCTTTGTTGATTTTCAAGTTGGCGGCTCGTAATCGGCGAAATACCTCGCGGAGGTTTGCGATGTGTTCCGTCAGCATCCGGCCTGTGACCACGATATCGTCTAGGTAGGCGAAAGTGTAGGGCTCCAGCTCAGGTCCTATGACTTGGTCTAAAGCTCGCTGGAATGTAGCAGGGGCGGAGAGACCGAAGGGCATGACTCTCCACTGGAAAAGTCCCCGTCCCGGGACCGTGAATGCTGTGTATGGCCTACTTTTCTGTTCGACCGGGATTTGCCAATACCCATTCTTGAGATCCAGACTACTTATATAGTTTGCGTCTCGCAGTCGATCTAAGATATGGTGGATTCTTGGCAGCGGATATGCATCCTGTACGGAATGAGCATTTAGCTGTCGATAATCGACGCATAATCTCCACTGCCCGGTTTTCTTTTTCACCAGTACGATGGGCGCGCTGTAGGGGCTTCGTGATGGTTCAATGCAGCCTCGGGCGATGAGGTCGTCGATTTCCTCGTTGATTATCTTCTGCATTGCTGGATTTTTAGGATAATACCTTTGTTTGATGGGTGTTTCGTCTTTCATAACGATTCGATGTTCGGTGATATTTGAGGGCCCAGTTAGTGTCTCGAAACTTTCTAACTCTTGGGTCAAGAAGTCTTGTATGACCTTCTCGTCCGCTTCCTTCGCTGACTCCACTGGCTTGTGTGGCTTCCTTGCGGATTTCCGAGGACCCCGTCAACTTTATGCTGCGTCCGGCGGTGGCCCTGTCCGTTGTTACCCTCTTCTGTGGTTTGATGTCCACGCACTGCCCTCCTAAATTCAGGAGGATACCTGTTGACAACATGAAGTCCATTCCCAGAATTAACTCATCGGTCATGGGAAGTATGAGGAACGATAGTCGCCTCGATAACTTTCTCAGTCTGATGGTTAATTCCATCGTTTCCGCTACTCCTCTCGTCGTCCCGTCTGCCATATTGATCTCCAGTTGTGCTGGTTTCCGCCTACCCGTCTTCTCTAGCCGTTCTGCCACTGCCTCGCTGATGAAACTCCTCGTTGCCCCGGTGTCGATTGTGGCCTCCACTCTCTCGTTCCCGATGGACACCATCGCATAAATGCGGGAACGGTCATAGCGGAGTTGTTTGTGTTTTGAGGCGGGTTCTACTGGGGTCCGTTCGGGCCTGGCTCCGATCGGGCCCCTTGACCGTTTCCCGGTCGTCGTCGGCAACAGTCGATGGTACGGACGTTCTTCCGTCCACAGATCCAACAAAATAATATTCGCGGGTTCTGGCATTCGCGGGACCAGTGTCCGCTCTGGCCACAGTTTCGGCACGCCGTTCTGGGATCGAAGGGCTGGTTGATGCTCTACTAGACGGTTTCGGATATCTCTCGGCCCCGGCGGTGGTAGTCTCGGGGTTTCCACCATCTCCGCATGAATACACTCGAAGTCTCCTGTCATCGCCACCAGTTCTTCCAGTGTCGTGAAGTTCCGATAGATGCGTTCTAGTTTCTGGCTGTCGGAGTAGTTAGCCTGCCTCATCAGGCTTTGGAGGGCCACCATGTAGGTCTTGAAGGGCTCTCGTGGTTTTTGTACACGTCTTCGGATGTCGTCGTCGAGGTGTCCGAAGTACCGAGGTGGAAGGAAGAAGTGTAGGAAGTCCTTCCTAAAAGCTTCCCATTCGATCCACGATTTGGTATTATTTCGATACCACATGAATGCGTTGTCTTTTAGGAGTTCCGGCATGGTTCGAGGCAGTAGGTTTTTGTCTAACCCATAAGCGTCTGCGAGTTCTTCGACCCTCTCTATGAACCCCAGACATTCACGTCCTCCGTCAAACTTAAGCGACCATTTGCGTACTTGGTCGATGACAGCGTGGTATGGTTGTCTTGGTGCTTGTACGGGTGGTGGTGGTGCGGGTAGTCTCCTCGGGGTTTCGACGGGGTAGATGGTAAACCGGGGTGGTAGGCTGTATGCACCCTCCGGCTGATTGACCGCTGGTGCGGCTGGTGCCGCCGCTGGTATCTCGCGGCTCGTGCCTGCTGGTGGTAGCTTTGGGTTTGGAGACGGGCATCTGGCATGTCTGATCTCCAAATCGAGGAGTCTCTGGCTTATTTCGGCCTTATGATCGCCGTCGACGATGAAAGCCGCCAGTCTCCTCCGCAGCTCGTCTACAGTGCCGGTCGAATCAAGCTCGAACTCCTCTGAGTACGCCACCAGCTCTTCCTTCCGTAAGAAGTACACCCATGTTGTCTTCCCCATGAAGTTTTATGTGTTTGATGATTGATATCTTAAAGGTATATTTTCTCTGTGAGCGGTTCTGTTTCTGGATCTTGCTTGATTTTTCAGTGCTCTGGTGATTTTTCTTTGTCGCTTTAGTGTCTCTGCTCGGGCGCCATTGTCACGAACTTCCGGTTACCCGGGTTTGAAGCTGGGATAGTTCAGCGGGCGTCCAGGTTCTGACAAAGAATTTTCTAAGTTTCTTGCAACTGGTTTTATTTATTTCATGTATTTCTGGTTTATCTTTTATTCATATAACATGTGTACGATTGAAGTTAAAAATTCTTGCAATCCACGGTGATGGTTCGTCCTTCCTTGATGGGTGATAGTTCTCTGCTTACTTCGCGTTCCCCCTCTTCGGCAGCGGGGCTGGTCAGATCACGGGCCCTACGAGCGCTGGTTTCGTTCGTATCGTGGTGGAGCACTAGGTGCTTGTTCTAGCCGCAATTGGGGCTTGGTGACTCGTTTTAAGTACCAGGTAGTGGTTAGTCGAGACCGATTAGGCCTCCCAGGACACGCGAATCCACGGTTTGGTGGTTTAGTGTTCGAAGTAGTAGTAGTAGTATGGTTTCTTAAATACCGTTTAGTAGTACTTTGGTACCACTACTGGACGTACGACGGACGATAATTCAGAGGCGTATATTGGACATATTATTATATATTATTATCTATTTTTGATACCGTTTAGTAGTACTTGGCACTACTACTAAATGTAGGATAAACTCGTATGGTATTCTGTATATTATATATCGTTTAGTAGTACTTGGCTCTACTACTAAATGTAGGATAAACTCGGATGGTATTCTGTATTTTAGATATCGTTTAGTAGTACTTGGCACTACTACTAAATGTAGGATAAACTCGGATGGTATTCTGTATTTTAGATATCGTTTAGTAGTACTTGGCACTACTATTAAATGTAAGATAACTCTGAATTTGACGATGACGTTAGAAATTTGGTATTGATTATGTTGGACACCGTTTAGTAGTACTTGCTCCCTACAAAGTACTTGTCTATGGGGGTATATGTGAGTCGAGATCTATTCGACCTCCCAGGACTCTTAAAACTAGATAATTCAATGTTTTAATAAAATAGCAGTAGATCTAGATATTCGTTGTATTCAGTAGTAAAAGTAGTATACTACAGAAATGCTTAGCTACTGGGGTGGATGTTAATCGAGATCTATTCAACCTCCCAGGACTCTTAAAACTAGATAATTCAACGTTTTAATAAAATAGTAGTAGATCTAAATACTCGTTGCATTTAGTAGTAAAAGTAGTTTACTACAGAAATGCTTAACTCGTAAATTTAATAAATTCTCACGAAGTAGAAGATAAATAACTTTAGGTTTTCATGGCGTAGAATTTATTTATAAAATTTTGTTTTGTCTTTGTTCAATGTTGGCGTTTGGCCACTTCGCTTCGAGCTCTACTGATTTACTTTGCGCTTTGACTGCTCACTTGAAATATTTCCAAGTCGTGGATTTTCACTGGCACTTGGGGTTTTGTCTTGCACTTATTTATTGATTTCACTATTACGGGGACTTGGTTCCCCACGAGATGATTGTTGGACTCGGTGTCCTACCAATGAATGATCTCTCGTCCCTGCTCTGGGCTGGTTCCAGACCTCTGGTCCTGGTTCCACTCATCCCATGGCCCTCGGTTCGGTCGCCAATCATCTCGAGGGCTTGGCGACTCATCAGCCGCAAGCCCCACTCGAGTTCATCTTTGGCGAACCGACGGGCCTCCGCTTTCCCGTGTAGGGGAACGATCAGCTGTCCCACCGCTATGCCACTCGTTCCTCTGTTGTACTTGTTGTGGTGGGTCAGTGCACTTCCGAGTTCGCACTTTCCCACGCTATCGCAACTGTTGTTGTCAGTTGTTTACTCGAACTTCTCTTGAAGTTCATGGCCATCCTTTGCCCGTTGCCCCACTTGTTGTATCATTACCGGTGGCGCGTGCCGCTCCGTTCGCCGTTGCCCTATGTGGTTGTTGTTTCTTTATTACAACAACTCCACATAGTAGGCGCGCTCACTGCAGTCATCTACAGTTCTCATGCAGACACCCGCACTGTGGTGAGTTTCTGCTCGCTCGGTGAGAGGATCGCCTTATCGGCGATTCCTCTTTGTGCGGTGTCCGCCTCGATCGTTGCCACCGACACGGTCTGTGCTTGGTTGGTGGTGGATCGATTTCACATTTTTTTCTCTCGTTGATGTGGGAAGGAGATCGACGATAAGCCGGGTCTATTCCCACACAAACCTTCGTCTCTGCTGAGCGAAGATGTTGGCTGTACCAGCGGCTGAGGCTGTGGTGGATTATTACTTTTCCGATTTTCCGGACTTTCTCCGGCTTCATCGGCTGTGTAGAATAAGGGAGAAAGGAAACGACCAAAAACCCCGCAACCACCAACCCAGAAAAACATTCTCATTTCTTTTATTTCTTTCTTTTTATTTTATTTTTGCATTAGAATGTGGAGGGGAATTTGAGCTGGAATGACCTTGTCCATGAGTCGACACATGGTCTGCGGTGCATTGCACAACCCGAATGGCATAACCTTATACTGATACAATGGACAATTTGGTACAGTGAATGCCGTAAACTGACGTGAGCGCTCCTCAAGACCTCTCTGCCAGAATGCCTTCTTCAAGTCTAAAGCGGAAATGAATTTCGCTTTAGGCAATCGGCTAAGGATTCCATCGATAATAGGATAATAGGTACGCATCACGTAAGGTTACGTCATTCAATCTCCGAGAATCGAGGCACAATCTTGCTTTCCCCTCGCGTTGGACAAGGACTACAGGACTGCTCCAAGGACTATTGGATTCTTCGATCACGCCCATCTTGAGCATGCTCTGAATCTCGTCGGATCTGTACACGGTTCTAGGCTATTAAATTAGATTAAATTGCCCTGCTTGATTTCCAACTCCATTTCGGACCAGAAATTCTTGCCGAGATAAAGGTCTTGGGCAAGTGAAGGGACAACATAAATTTTAACCCGTCTGGTATGATTACCATACGTCACTTCCGGTTCGAGGTAACCCAGGACTCCGAGCGTCCGCTGTTTTTACGCACGACCTTGCCTTTTTGAAGCTAAGAAGAGAAAGAAAATGTTGAGCTACGAGGCTTCCCGAGCCGAGGTACTGCTTACCCTCTATGGTTACCGAAGCATAGGGACGAATGTCGTTATTGGGGTTAACTATGGTAGAAATAGCAGAGGTGACTTCAATTCGACCTTGGCGAATTTTTGGAAAAATTTCCTCATATGCCTAGTTGAACGACTACGAGATTTGTTTGGAAATGGTGGTGGATTGGAAACTGGGACAGAAGATTCGTCTTCGCGCTGCCTGATATTCTTCTAGTCTTTGTTCATAAGTTTTCGGCGGTGTTGGGACGTATTCCCTACGCTCTATGCGAGTTAAAATTTTTGGAAGCGAAATGTGGCTAGAAGTAGAGGTTATTGTGGAATGATTAAGTATTGGGATCTGAAAACTGGAGGGTTTGTCGGAGGTATCGGAATTTCCACCTCCACCAACATTTATGTACGACGGTTGGTGGACTTGCCATCGTTCTTCATGAAGTTTTTCGGACTGTTCTACTTCTCGCACGTTGGTTTGTACGTGTTTGGTTTTCCGCAGCCATAGTAGAACACCGTACATTCCGACAGACAGTCGTGATAGCGGTGACCGGACTCGTAACAATTCCAACACTCCAGACTCATTGCACAAACTTCTTCCTGCAGCTCTTTCATGGAATTGTTTTCTATTTCGTGTACATATCGATTCATGGGCCTTTGGGGTTGTTTCGTCCTTGTCACCCCTAGTCCTACCGCTTCTCTGCGTTTACAGAGGTTTCGCAGATGGGAATCAAGCAAAGGTGTTCGGGAATTTCTCGGCGCAAATTTCTTTGCATGATTTCTGCTAACTCGAAATCGGAGATCGGAACGTGAAGTCTGTCCGCAATCTTCAAAATAGAGTTATAAAAATCATCGAACCCTTCAACCTCGCGTTGCTTGCGATCTCTAATATATTCGCGAATGTCGGCATCACTACGCGGATCCCGGAAATGCTGACGCAGCGCACAATTCATTCCACCGAATACGATCGACATTCCGACGGTAGCGCCAATACCACTCTCATGCTTGCCCTGTGAACAGTAAGTAGCTATTGTCGCAAACTACTTTAAAATTTCCGCACAAACAATCATGAGTTAGGGCCCCGATCTGGTATATAAACTTTTCAACGGACGGTCCATCCGCACTACCATCAAAACGCAAGTTCCACGATTGAACAATATTCGCGGCCTTCACAGAATTCGCGAACGATTGACTCGACGTATTGTACTCAGCTGTGAAGTGCTGAGTCTCGCGATTACCCTCCATCCAGTTGTGTAGCTCTGGAACAGGCACATTAGAGTGTACCGACGTTGGATGGGGTTGTGTGGATCGCGATGTCGTTGCATACGGCATTGAAGTTGGCCACTCCGGCTCCATTGGGACTTCTGGAATATTCAGGTGTTCTAGTTTCTCGTTCAAAGTACGAGAGATATTGTCTAAACCTACTTTTAATTTCGTTTCCAACATGTCCGATAACGCGGATACCAACGCGGTTCTGGGTTCTCGGACAGAGGCGAATGGTCGTGCACGCTGGCAGCCGGCTAGGAGATCAGCGGAATGGGGGGACCGATTATCCACCTCTGTCTGAACGTGAGCGAGTACCCTACGAATTAACAAAAAAAAATCATGCACTTACTGAACGGACTAAGAAAAAAAAACTACGAATGACCACAAAAAAAAAAATAAACAACAACCACCGCGCGCTGCTTATCTCCACCTACCTCCTACGGGGTTGGACAGATGTTGCCATTCAAAGAAAACCTCTATAAACACCCTACTCACTGCCTACTCGACCCTAAGACATCCGGGAGAAATTTGCCGAAAGAATTAAGTACTCAAATTTTCTGATTTAATACCTTCAGTAGTTTATTATTACGTTAAATGTTCTAAACAACCAGAAAAAAAAATGTAAATATAAATTCGCCAAAAATTGAGAACATATATTATGACTATACAAATTATTACAATCAATATAATAATACAGGAATTGAATAAAACTAAAGACTATGGTTAGTACTTAAGCTAGGAAACTAAAACTACTATGGTGCTCGATCACATAGGATTGGAGACACAACCAAAACTAGTGAACCATGAGTTCAAGCTTAAATTGTCATTCATTTTTTTTTTATTTAAATTAACTCCTTTTATTTATTTTTTTTTTTGTTACAATTAATTACTATTACTTTACCTAAATAAGAAATACCTATATAGAAATTAATGCTATAAAAAAAAATACACGCGTTCGTGTCTGCAGTCCTTCGTTGGAGCTCTTGTGGAATATATATTTATCGTAAACTTACCAAGCGTTTGGATTTCGTTGGGCGGTGATGATTTACACAGAATGGAAGAGGGTAGGGGTGGAACAACACATTCACGATACACTGGGGAAAATTGGTCTGGAATTACTGCGGCGGTGCTGGAGATTTTAGATCTCGCGATGATCTGTACACTGCACTGCACGTCATGTAGAGGGTCCAGATTTTTGGTGGGTTCAACTCCCACTCCATTGCACAATATATATATTTTTTTATATTATTTTATTTCATATATACATGCTTTTTTTTCTTTCTCCGGTTCAACCGGCCTCGGTTTATAAGATAATTATAATTAAAGAAAATAAATGTATGTTCACATACTACACCATATTTTTAACACTAATTATATAATTTTTAAATTCGCAAAATTGGCGATTATTCTTTTGGCGGATTTATATTTATTTTGTAGCACTAATATCAATTTACGCTGATTTTTCCAGGATTTAACCGCGAGAACAATAAAAATAAAAAAAAATGTATTTGTTCGACTTCGATTCAAAAAGAGTTGAAGTCGCGACTAGTGGCTACTCGAGGTGTTGACACACCGAAGATTAAAAGTACAAGAGACCGATCTTCTGGCAAAAATCTCCCAAGTTCCCCGTCTAGCGGCTCCTTTCTTTCCTTTCCCTTTTTCCGTTCATTCGGGTGGCGTGATTTTCATCAGTACCAACTGCTTATCTGCCCTAACAGTCCTCATTTCCCCTCATCGACCAGCAATTTCAGATTTCCTCACAACGATTTGTTTTTGGTATACCACTTCTGCATTGTGTGATCATCGCACAAATGTGTTAGTGTTAGGACTTGTCCCTTCCCTCCAGATCTTAAGATCAAATGGTTCGGGTCCGTACTAACACATTCCATCATTGTGGACGCTAACCCAAGAATGGTATCCAAAAATGTGGAATGTAAGAGCGCCCTGTCAAATCGTGAATGGTGACATCTGTGTAGCTGAGTTCTGACCCGATGAGAGGAATATGGGATTGCAGAATGAGAAAATATATATATATATCCAAGAAAAAAAATAAAAACAAAAAGAAAAATCTTTGAAAAGAAAAAAAAAGTCGCCTGTTACAAAACTGGTTGTTTGGACAGTTGCCTGCAACTGTCAGAACAGTGGACAGTTGCCTGCAACTGTCAGAACAACCAGGGGACAAAAAAAATATTGGTTGTTGTTGAGATGCTATTATATGTGATTATCCCTCGAGTGATAATTCCCTAAATTCCTACCGTTTATGTCCTCCAATTGATAGTAACAATTTCCTACCCTTCTAACTATTTTGGCCTTGATTGCCTGCTTCCCTAATTTTGCGTTGAACCCTTTCTGCTTTGATCTCTGCGTAAAGTTCCGCCTGTAGACCTCCTGTCCTACTTGAAACTCAATCGGTTTGCTCCGTAAGTTCTCAGTAAGTTGAGCCTCTCAGTGCCATGGAGATGTGTTGCAGATGGATGTCCCACCCACGTTGATCTGGCACTACTTGGCACTTGGCACTACTACTACACTACCAATGTTTGAGCTACTGGGGTGGATGTTAATCGAGATCTATTCGACCTCCCAGGACTCTTAAAACTAGATAATTCAACGTTTTAATAAAATAGTAGTAGATCTAAATACTCGTTGCATTTAGTAGTAAAAGTAGTTTACTACAGAAATGCTTAACTCGTAAATTTAATAAATTCTCACGAAGTAGAAGATAAATAACTTTAGGTTTTCATGGCGTAGAATTTATTTATAAAATTTTGTTTTGTCTTTGTTCAATGTTGGCGTTTGGCCACTTCGCTTCGAGCTCTACTGATTTACTTTGCGCTTTGACTGCTCTTGACTGGCACTTGGGGTTTTGTCTTGCACTTATTTATTGATTTCACTATTACGGGGACTTGGTTCCCCACGAGATGATTGTTGGACTCGGTGTCCTACCAATGAATGATCTCTCGTCCCTGCTCTGGGCTGGTTCCAGACCTCTGGTCCTGGTTCCACTCATCCCATGGCCCTCGGTTCGGTCGCCAATCATCTCGAGGGCTTGGCGACTCATCAGCCGCAAGCCCCACTCGAGTTCATCTTTGGCGAACCGACGGGCCTCCGCTTTCCCGTGTAGGGGAACGATCAGCTGTCCCACCGCTATGCCACTCGTTCCTCTGTTGTACTTGTTGTGGTGGGTCAGTGCACTTCCGAGTTCGCATTTTCCCACGCTATCGCAACTGTTGTTGTCAGTTGTTTACTCGAACTTCTCTTGAAGTTCATGGCCATCCTTTGCCCGTTGCCCCACTTGTTGTATCATTACCGGTGGCGCGTGCCGCTCCGTTCGCCGTTGCCCTATGTGGTTGTTGTTCCTTTATTACAACAACTCCACACAGTAGGCGCGCTCACTGCAGTCATCTACAGTTCTGATGCAGACACCCGCACTGTGGTGAGTTTCTGCTCGCTCGGTGAGAAGATCGCCTTATCGGCGATTCCTCTTTGTGCGGTGTCCGCCTCGATCGTTGCCACCGACACGGTCTGTGCTTGGTTGGTGGTGGATCGATTTCACATTTTTTTCTCTCGTTGATGTGGGAAGGAGATCGACGATAAGCCGGGTCTATTCCCACACCAACTCTTCGTCTCTGCTGAGCGAAGATGTTGGCTGTACCAGCGGCTGAGGCTGTGGTGGATTATTACTTTTCCGATTTTCCGGACTTTCTCCGGCTTCATCGGCTGTGTAGAATAAGGGAGAAAGGAAACGACCAAAAACCCCGCAACCACCAACCCAGAAAAACATTCTCATTTCTTTTATTTCTTTCTTTTTATTTTATTTTTGCATTAGAATGTGGAGGGGAATTTGAGCTGGAATGACCTTGTCCATGAGTCGACACATGGTCTGCGGTGCATTGCACAACCCGAATGGCATAACCTTATACTGATACAATGGACAATTTGGTACAGTGAATGCCGTAAACTGACGTGAGCGCTCCTCAAGACCTCTCTGCCAGAATGCCTTCTTCAAGTCTAAAGCGGAAATGAATTTCGCTTTAGGCAATCGGCTAAGGATTCCATCGATAATAGGATAATAGGTACGCATCACGTAAGGTTACGTCATTCAATCTCCGAGAATCGAGGCACAAACTTGCTTTCCCCTCGCGTTGGACAAGGACTACAGGACTGCTCCAAGGACTATTGGATTCTTCGATCACGCCCATCTTGAGCATGCTCTGAATCTCGTCGGATCTGTACACGGTTCTAGGCTATTAAATTAGATTAAATTGCCCTGCTTGATTTCCAACTCCATTTCGGACCAGAAATTCTTGCCGAGATAAAGGTCTTGGGCAAGTGAAGGGACAACATAAATTTTAACCCGTCTGGTATGATTACCATACGTCACTTCCGGTTCGAGGTAACCCAGGACTCCGAGCGTCCGCTGTTTTTACGCACGACCTTGCCTTTTTGAAGCTAAGAAGAGAAAGAAAATGTTGAGCTACGAGGCTTCCCGAGCCGAGGTACTGCTTACCCTCTATGGTTACCGAAGCATAGGGACGAATGTCGTTATTGAGGTTAACTATGGTAGAAATAGCAGAGGTGACTTCAATTCGACCTTGGCGAATTTTTGGAAAAATTTCCTCATATGCCTAGTTGAACGACTACGAGATTTGTTTGGAAATGGTGGTGGATTGGAAACTGGGACAGAAGATTCGTCTTCGCGCTGCCTGATATTCTTCTAGTCTTTGTTCATAAGTTTTCGGCGGTGTTGGGACGTATTCCCTACGCTCTATGCGAGTTAAAATTTTTGGAAGCGAAATGTGGCTAGAAGTAGAGGTTATTGTGGAATGATTAAGTATTGGGATCTGAGAACTGGAGGGTTTGTCGGAGGTATCGGAATTTCCACCTCCACCAACATTTATGTACGACGGTTGGTGGACTTGCCATCGTTCTTCATGAAGTTTTTCGGACTGTTCTACTTCTCGCACGTTGGTTTGTACGTGTTTGGTTTTCCGCAGCCATAGTAGAACACCGTACATTCCGACAGACAGTCGTGATAGCGGTGACCGGACTCGTAACAATTCCAACACTCCAGACTCATTGCACAAACTTCTTCCTGCAGCTCTTTCATGGAATTGTTTTCTATTTCGTGTACATATCGATTCATGGGCCTTTGGGGTTGTTTCGTCCTTGTCACCCCTAGTCCTACCGCTTCTCTGCGTTTACAGAGGTTTCGCAGATGGGCAACTCCACTATGGGAATCCAGCAAAGGTGTTCGGGAATTTCTCGGCGCAAATTTCTTTGCATAATTTCTGCTAACTCGAAATCGGAGATCGGAACGTGAAGTCTGTCCGCGATCTTCAAAATAGAGTTATAAAAATCATCGAACCCTTCAACCTCGCGTTGCTTGCGATCTCTAATATATTCGCGAATGTCGGCATCACTACGCGGATCCCGGAAATGCTGACGCAGCGCACAATTCATTCCACCGAATACGATCGACATTCCGACGGTAGCGCCAATACCACTCTCATGCTTGCCCTGTGAACAGTAAGTAGCTATTGTCGCAAACTACTTTAAAATTTCCGCACAAACAATCATGAGTTAGGGCCCCGATCTGGTATATAAACTTTTCAACGGACGGTCCATCCGCACTACCATCAAAACGCAAGTTCCACGATTGAACAATATTCGCGGCCTTCACAGAATTCGCGAACGATTGACTCGACGTATTGTACTCAGCTGTGAAGTGCTGAGTTTCGCGATTACCCTCCATCCAGTTGTGTAGCTCTGGAACAGGCACATTAGAGTGTACCGACGTTGGATGGGGTTGTGTGGATCGCGATGTCGTTGCATACGGCATTGAAGTTGGCCACTCCGGCTCCATTGGGACTTCTGGAATATTCAGGTGTTCTAGTTTCTCGTTCAAAGTACGAGAGATATTGTCTAAACCTACTTTTAATTTCGTTTCCAACATGTCCGATAACGCGGATACCAACGCGGTTCTCGGTTCTCGGACAGAGGCGAATGGTCGTGCACGCTGGCAGCCGGCTAGGAGATCAGCGGAATGGGGGGTACAAACCTCTGTCTGAACGTGAGCGAGTACCCTACGAATTAACAAAAAAAAATCATGCACTTACTGAACGGACTAAGAAAAAAAAACTACGAATGACCACAAAAAAAAAAAATAAACAACAACCACCGCGCGCTGCTTATCTCCACCTACCTCCTACGGGGTTGGACAGATGTTGCCATTCAAAGAAAACCTCTATAAACACCCTACTCACTGCCTACTCGACCCTAAGACATCCGGGAGAAATTTGCCGAAAGAATTAAGTACTCAAATTTTCTGATTTAATACCTTCAGTAGTTTATTATTACGTTAAATGTTCTAAACAACCAGAAAAAAAAATGTAAATATAAATTCGCCAAAAATTGAGAACATATATTATGAGTATACAAATTATTACAATCAATATAATAATACAGGAATTGAATAAAACTAAAGACTATGGTTAGTACTTAAGCTAGGAAACTAAAACTACTATGGTGCTCGATCACATAGGATTGGAGACACAACCAAAACTAGTGAACCATGAGTTCAAGCTTAAATTGTCATTCATTTTTTTTTTATTTAAATTAACTCCTTTTATTTATTTTTTTTTTTGTTACAATTAATTACTATTACTTTACCTAAATAAGAAATACCTATATAGAAATTAATGCTATAAAAAAAAAAATACACGCGTTCGTGTCTGCAGTCCTTCGTTGGAGCTCTTGTGGAATATATATTTATCGTAAACTTACCAAGCGTTTGGATTTCGTTGGGCGGTGATGATTTACACAGAATGGAAGAGGGTAGGGGTGGAACAACACATTCACGATACACTGGGGAAAATTGGTCTGGAATTACTGCGGCGGTGCTGGAGATTTTAGATCTCGCGATGATCTGTACACTGCACTGCACGTCATGTAGAGGGTCCAGATTTTTGGTGGGTTCAACTCCCACTCCATTGCACAATATATATATTTTTTTATATTATTTTATTTCATATATACATGCTTTTTTTTCTTTCTCCGGTTCAACCGGCCTCGGTTTATAAGATAATTATAATTAAAGAAAATAAATGTATGTTCACATACTACACCATATTTTTAACACTAATTATATAATTTTTAAATTCGCAAAATTGGCGATTATTCTTTTGGCGGATTTATATTTATTTTGTAGCACTAATATCAATTTACGCTGATTTTTCCAGGATTTAACCGCGAGAACAATAAAAATAAAAAAAAATGTATTTGTTCGACTTCGATTCAAAAAGAGTTGAAGTCGCGACTAGTGGCTACTCGAGGTGTTGACACACCGAAGATTAAAAGTACAAGAGACCGATCTTCTGGCAAAAATCTCCCAAGTTCCCCGTCTAGCGGCTCCTTTCTTTCCTTTCCCTTTTTCCGTTCATTCGGGTGGCGTGATTTTCATCAGTACCAACTGCTTATCTGCCCTAACAGTCCTCATTTCCCCTCATCGACCAGCAATTTCAGATTTCCTCACAACGATTTGTTTTTGGTATACCACTTCTGCATTGTGTGATCATCGCACAAATGTGTTAGTGTTAGGACTTGTCCCTTCCCTCCAGATCTTAAGATCAAATGGTTCGGGTCCGTACTAACACATTCCATCATTGTGGACGCTAACCCAAGAATGGTATCCAAAAATGTGGAATGTAAGAGCGCCCTGTCAAATCGTGAATGGTGACATCTGAGTAGCTGAGTTCTGACCCGATGAGAGGAATATGGGAGGGCAGAATGAGAAAATATATATATATATCCAAGAAAAAAAATAAAAACAAAAAGAAAAATCTTTGAAAAGAAAAAAAAAGTCGCCTGTTACAAAACTGGTTGTTTGGACAGTTGCCTGCAACTCGTCAGAACAACCAGGGGACAAAAAAAAATATTGGTTGTTGTTGAGATGCTATTATATGTGATTATCCCTCGAGTGATAATTCCCTAAATTCCTACCGTTTATGTCCTCCAATTGATAGTAACAATTTCCTACCCTTCTAACTATTTTGGCCTTGATTGTCTGCTTCCCTAATTTTGCGTTGAACCCTTTCTGCTTTGATCTCTGCGTAAAGTTCCGCCTGTAGACCTCCTGTCCTACTTGAAACTCAATCGGTTTGCTCCGTAAGTTCTACGTTTTCTGATTTGTTTCGTAAGCTCGTTTGATGCACTCATGGACTTTATCTCGGATCAAGGCTAGTCTTGATTCAGGCTCTAACAACTCGCCTGCCTCAACTGACTCTATTCTACGGTAGAGTTTATAATTGGTCCCATGAGTGGTCATGTGTTGACCGAACAAAACAAAGTAAGGTAACCTTCCAATGACCTGATGGTATGAGCCTCTCAGTGCCATGGAAATGTGTTGCAGATGGATGTCCCACCCACGTTGATCTGGCACTACTTGGCACTTGGCACTACTACTACACTACCAATGCTTAGCTACTGGGGTGGATGTTAATCGAGATCTATTCGACCTCCCATGACTCTTAGAACTAGATAATTCAACGTTTTAATAAAATAGTAGTAGATCTAAATACTCGTTGCATTTAGTAGTAAAAGTAGTTTACTACAGAAATGCTTAACTCGTAAATTTAATAAATTCTCACGAAGTAGAAGATAAATAACTTTAGGTTTTCATGGCGTAGAATTTATTTATAAAATTTTGTTTTGTCTTTGTTCAATGTTGGCGTTTGGCCACTTCGCCTCGAGCTCTACTGATTTACCTTGCGCTTTGACTGCTCACTTGAAATATTTCCAAGTCGTGGATTTTCACTGGCACTTGGGGTTTTGTCTTGCACTTATTTATTGATTTCACTATTACGGAGACTTGGTTCCCCACGAGATGATTGTTGGACTCGGTGTCGTACCAACGAATGATCTCTCGTCCCTGCTCTGGGCTGGTTCCAGACCTCTGGTCCTGGTTCCACTCATCCCATGGCCCTCGGTTCGGTCGCCAATCATCTCGAGGGCTTGGCGACTCATCAGCCGCAAGCCCCACTCGAGTTCATCTTTGGCGAACCGACGGGCCTCCGCTTTCCCGTGTAGGGGAACGATCAGCTGTCCCACCGCTATGCCACTCGTTCCTCTGTTGTACTTGTTGTGGTGGGTCAGTGCACTTCCGAGTTCGCACTTTCCCACGCTATCGCAACTGTTGTTGCGACCAAAAACCCCGCAACCACCAACCCAGAAAAACATTCTCATTTCTTTTATTTCTTTTATTTCTTGCATTAGAATGTGGAGAGGAATTTGAGCTGGAATGACCTTGTCCATGAGTCGACACATGGTCTGCGGTGCATTGCACAACTCGAATGGCATAACCTTATACTGATACAATGGACAATTTGGTACAGTGAATGCCGTAAACTGACGTGAGCGCTCCTCAAGACCTCTCTGCCAGAATGCCTTCTTCAAGTCTAAAGCGGAAATGAATTTCGCTTTAGGCAATCGGCTAAGGATTACATCGATAATAGGATAATAGGTACGCATCACGTAAGGTTACGTCATTCAATCTCCGAGAATCGAGGCACAATCTTGCTTTCCCCTCGCGTTGGACAAGGACTACAGGACTGCTCCAAGGACTATTGGATTCTTCGATCACGCCCATCTTGAGCATGCTCTGAGTCTCGTCGTGCATATACTTCTCAATAGCCGGTGAAATCGGGTTATATCGCTGTTTGATAGGCTTTGTACCCTCCTTCAAGTCTATCACGTGCTCCACTAGAGACGTTTTCCCCGAGTCCTTCCTTCGTGTAAGAGGGAAATAATGCAACATCTACGTCCAACTTCCTCTTCTCTTCATCTGACAATTCGTGCATATTCGGATCTGTACACGGTTCTAGGCTATTAAATTAGATTAAATTGCCCTGCTTGATTTCCAGCTCCATTTCGGACCAGAAATTGTTGCCGAGATAAAGGTCTTGGGCAAGTGAAGGGACAACATAAATTTTAACCCGTCTGGTACGATTACCATATGTCACTTCCGGTTCGAGGTAACCCAGGACTCCGAGCGTCCGCTGTTTTTACGCACGACCTTGCCTTTTTGAAGCTAAGAAGAGAAAGAAAATTTTGAGCTACGAGGCTTCCCGAGCCGAGGTACTGCTTACCCTCTATGGTTACCGAAGCATAGGGACGAATGT
This sequence comes from Coelopa frigida, assembly GCA_017309665.1. Taxonomy (NCBI): domain Eukaryota; kingdom Metazoa; phylum Arthropoda; class Insecta; order Diptera; family Coelopidae; genus Coelopa; species Coelopa frigida. The sequence goes on from CM029565.1 coordinate 31,587,463, forward strand.
CGTTATTGAGGTTAACTATGGTAGAAATAGCAGAGGTGACTTCAATTCGACCTTGGCGAATTTTTGGGAAAATTTCCTCATATGCCTAGTTGAACGACTACGAGATTTGTTTGGAAATGGTGGTGGATTGGAAACTGGGAAAGAAGATTCGTCTTCGCGCTGCCTGATATTCATGTCTAGTTCATAAGTCTAGTCTCTAACCTCTACTAGTCTTTGTTCATAAGTTTTCGGCGGTGTTGGGACGTATTCCCTACGCTCTATGCGAGTTAAAATTTTTGGAAGCGAAATGTGGCTAGAAGTAGAGGTTATTGTGGAAGGATTAAGTATTGGGATCTGAGAACTGGAGGGTTTGTCGGAGGTATCGGAATTTCCACCTCCACCAACATTTATGTACGACGGTTGGTGGACTTGCCATCGTTCTTCATGAAGTTTTTCGGACTGTTCTACTTCTCGCACGTTGGTTTGTACGTGTTTGGTTTTCCGCAGCCATAGTAGAACACCGTACATTCCGACAGACAGTCGTGATAGCGGTGACCGGACTCGTAACAATTCCAACACTCCAGACTCATTGCACAAACTTCTTCCTGCAGCTCTTTCATGGAATTGTTTTCTATTTCGTGTACATATCGATTCATGGGCCTTTGGGGTTGTTTCGTCCTTGTCACCCCTAGTCCTACCGCTTCTCTGCGTTTACAGAGGTTTCGCAGATGGGCAACTCCACTATGGGAATCCAGCAAAGGTGTTCGGGAATTTCTCGTCGCAAATTTCTTTGCATGATTTCTGCTAACTCGAAATCGGAGATCGGAACGTGAAGTCTGTCCGCGATCTTCAAAATAGAGTTATAAAAATCATCGAACCCTTCAACCTCGCGTTGCTTGCGATCTCTAATATATTCGCGAAGGTCGGCATCACTACGCGGATCCCGGAAATGCTGACGCAGCGCACAATTCATTCCACCGAATACGATCGACATTCCGACGGTAGCGCCAATACCACTCTCGTGCTTGCCCTGTGAACAGTAAGTAGATATTGTCGCAAACTACTTTAAAATTTCCGCACAAACAATCATGAGTTAGGGCCCCGATCTGGTATATAAACTTTTCAACGGACGGTCCATCCGCACTACCATCAAAACGCAAGTTCCACGATTGAACAATATTCGCGGCCTTCGCAGAATTCGCGAACGATTGACTCGACGTATTGTACTCAGCTGTGAAGTGCTGAGTCTCGCGACACCTCCATCCAGTTGTGTAGCTCTGGCACAGGCACATTAGAGTGTACCGACGTTGGACGGGGTTGTGTGGATCGCGATGTCGTTGCATACGGCATTGAAGTTGGCCACTCCGACTCCATTGGGACTTCTGGAATATTCAGGTGTTCTAGTTTCTCGTTCAAAGTACGAGAGATATTGTCTAAACCTACTTTTAATTTCGTTTCCAACATGTCCGATAACGCGGATACCAACGCGGTTCTCGGTTCTCGGACAGAGGCAAATGGTCGTGCACGCTGGCAGCCGGCTAGGAGATCTGCGGAATGGGGGGACCGATTATCCACCTCTGTCTGAACGTGAGCGAGTACCCTACGAATTAACAAAAAAAAATTATGCACTTACGGAACGGACCAAGAAAAAAAACTACGAATGACCACAAAAAAAAATAAACAACAACCACAGCGCGCTGCTGATCTCCACCTACCTCCTACGGGGTTGGACAGATGTTGTCATTCAAAGAAAACCTCTGTAAACACCCTACTCACTGCCTACTCGACCCTAAGACATCCGGGAGAAATTTGCCGAAAGAATTATTATTATTATTATTTTTTATTTATTTTCATTTATTGTACACTAAGACTAGGTCTTTTTTAGTAATACATAAGTATAAATTACAAGTGGAACTTTAAACATTAAATTAAAATTAAAGCCATTCGGATTATTACAAATTTCATATTAATATCTTAATTTAGGTTACAAATTTAAAATAAATGAATTTAAGATAAATTAAAATAAATTTGAATTAATTTTAGAAAATTTAAATTATAAATAGTTAAATTTTAAAGAAAGGAAAACAGGAAAGGATGGAGGGAAAGTATTAGAGAAAAGAGAATAGAATATATTAATGTGTAAGGAAATGATTAAAAATAGCTTGCTTGAATCTGCTTCCCGAAGCAATTAGTCTGAGGTTGTTTGGCAAGGTATTCCAAAGTCTAATGGTGCTTATGAAGAATACCCGACTACTGTTCAAATAGGTATGTCTAGGCACAATAAAGAACGTTGACCTAATAGATTGAGCAAACGTAAGCTTATCATATAAGTACTGAGGGCTCTTAGTGCGAATTAGTTTATGAAGAAAAATTAAATTCCGTATGTTTAAATATTCTAACAAGCCGCATCCAAGAATGCCCTTACTTATAAAAGTAATATGCTCAAACCGCTGAATGCCATAGACATACCTAGCAGCACTATTGAAGGCGACAAGAAGTTTATGTTGCGACTCAGAGTCCAGTTTGCTATAAACGGAGTCAAAATAATTTATATGAGGCATAATTAGCTGTATCACGAGCCTGCGACGAGTCTCAACAGGAGTAAAATCAATGGAGGTTCGTAAGCAGCGCAAGATACCATAGATTTTCCCAACAATAAAATTGATATGGTCTGTGCATGTGAGCCTAAAATTAAACATAAACCCAAGGTTTCTAGCTTTGGTCACAAACTCTAATTGGTCAGTCCCAATGAACAAGGGTGGGATGTCAAGGTTCAGTTTGTTACGAGAGATAGGTAGTACTTTAGATTTCAATGGATTGATGAGGAGCAAATTGTCAATGGCCCAATTGTTTAAAGAAGATAGGTCAGAGTTAAGTCTATAATTTAAGTCCTCAATAAGTCCAATAGGTCGCGAGAGATAAAGCTGAATGTCATCCGCATAAGCATGAACAGTAGAATATTTACATACACTGAAAATATCATTAATAAATACAGAGAACAATAGAGGACCAAGAATAGAACCCTGGGGAACTCCAGAGATAATGGATTTAAGTTCAGATGATTTATTACTCAACTTAACCTGTTGCAGTCTACCACCAAGGTAGTTATGCAACAACTTAACTGCACTGACACTGAAGTTAAAGTAGTTTTTCAACTTACTACAGAGTAGGAGATGATTTACAGAGTCAAAAGCTTTGGAAAAGTCAATCAAACAAAGAAGAGTCAGGTAATTTTGGTCATAGGGAATTCTAACATCATCAATAATTTTCATCGTGGCCGTCGTACAACTGTGTCCAGGTCGAAAGCCTGATTGTAGGGGCGATAGTAGATTATTAAGGCTTAAATGACTAGATATTTGGTTATACATTAGTCTCTCAAAGACCTTTCCCAAAGCAGGAAGAATACTTATAGGTCTATAGTCATTAGGATTAGAGGCATTGGAGGTTTTTCCAACCGGTATTACCATAGCCGTTTTCCATAACTCAGGAAAGCAGGACGTAGTAATGCAGTGGTTTATGATATGCGTTAGTGGTGCCAATATAAATGGTAAGGCCAATTTAATAAACTTGATGGGTATTCCATCAACTCCAACCGCATTAGAACCAATCATTAAAATACATTTAGCAACATCATTCTCACTAACTGTAGAAAACACAAAAGACTCATAATTTGTTATTTCCGGAGCAATGTAGTGGGTACCATTAGCAATACTGCTAGGGTTGCCACTTGTTAGGAAAAAGTTGTTGAGCTCATCAGGGTCAAGGTCACATTCAACAGAGTCTTTGCTGATTACCCTATATTTTTTAATATTTTTCCATAATTGTTTCGAGTTTAGGTTAGTTAATCCTAAGAAAGAAAAAATCTTTTCTTTTCATTTCTTAACAATAAATTAGCTGCATTTCTCGCAGTTCTATAATTTTCCCAGTTAATGTCACTGCGATTCGTTTTCCATTTAGAGTGTAGTTTGTTCCGTCTTTTGATGAGAAGCAAAACACGATGAGTGAACCAAGGACAACAATTACTGGATACATTTACAGTACGCAACGGGACGTGGCGATCAAACGCACAGTCTAACTTTTCCATGAAGACACGAAGTTTGTCATCTACCGAGTCAAAATACCAACAGTCATTCCACCACATTCCAGATAGGTCTTCAGATAGAGCATTCACATCAACATTTTTGAAATCACGATAGGAGAACCTACCAGGGGAGGTTCTTCCCAGATTGATATTCACACTGCAGAAAGTTAAGTCATGATCAGATAGAAAAGTCATTTGGTCAAATTTCAGCAGAAGTGATATGTCAGAGACTAAACAAACATCAAGTAGACTAGGCGCACAATTAATAGGAAAACGAGTAGGAACATTAGGATTAACTACACTTAAACCACAAGTAGTGGACAAATGGTGAAAGTTATCAGAAGCAGAGTCATTTAGCAAAAGGTTCACATTGAAATCACCACAAACAACAAAGAAATCAAAGTCAATTAGACGGGTCATAAGGTCAGAAAAAAATGGTTCGACACTGCAGCCTCTGTGAGGATTATAAACACATGATACTAGAATTTTGATATTTACGTCAGAGATTTCAACATTCACAAACTCACAAACATCAGTACTACAGTTAATTAGCCTGACATTTAGATTGGATTTGCAATATATTGCAATGCCCCCACCTCGGCTACCATTACGGTCGCAGCGAAAAAGCTTATAGTTGTTAAGGCTATACATGGAATCGGGAAAAAGAGGCTTAAACCAGGTTTCAGTCACACAAACCACATCAGCCAAAGAGTTTTCAAAGATATATCTAAAATAGTCCAATTTTAAATTGTTTAGACTCCTAGCATTGAAATGTCGCTTGCATAAAATATTAATTAAGGCTTTGTGATTCCCAATAGCACCATCAGACAAGTCATCAAGACTGAGCAAAGACTAACGAGCAAGAAACAGCATCAAGCAAAAAATTTCCAATCAAAAGTAAACAGAGAGTAGATAGAAGAAAAGAGAGAAAACAAGAGAGGCAAGAGAAAGCGGGTGCCAGCCAATAGTCGTAGAAGTGGTTTAGAATGAGAAAAATACTAAGATAATTAAATTCTAGATATGAATTACTACTAAAAACTAAAATATAAATAATTAGAATAATATAAATAATTAGAATTAACATAATAATTGAGTTGATTTACATTAGTCCAGCGACGCAATCAACACTCTCCTTATTTATCACCAGTTTCGCCTCACTCTCACGAGATGCCCTAACAAAGACTCGACCACGCAGGGAGAACACTGCCGCAAGCCGCCTCTCTCGTTTTTGCTGTAGACCATACAACAAAATTTGGCGGTTTGCTTTGGTCAGGCATTCGTGTAAATAAAAATGTTCGTCTCCTCCGCACCCAATGTCGCTGAGAGCAAGCTGACGCCTCCTCGCTTTGCAGAAACCCGCCACAGCTTTGAACACAACAGTCCTCTCATTTGCCGAGGAGAGCTTGACAATAATTGCTGAGTTCTTGCTGTTGTTGTTGGATCTCACCCGAAAAATGCTCCGCAGTTTGAGACCTTCAACATTTATGACGCCGCAAATTTTGTCAAACAGAGCCGGTAGATTCTCTTTGGAGGCATATGGGACTCCGTGGATGATGAGGTCGGTGGAGACAGCATCACTCTCGCATTTCTCCACCTTTGATTTGAGAGCACTCAGTTCGACGCTCATCATGGAGGAGAGAGAGGCATCAGACGCATTGCCCTTCTTCAAGCTCTCCACCGTCGTCTTGAGCACTCCTAGCTCCTCTCTCAGAGAGACGACTTCTGCACAAGTTGCCTCTACTGCACTCACCCGCTCTGCGACGTTCTTTATGCTCGCTTTAATATTAGCGAGCTCTGCCGTCATCTCGCCAATTCTCTGCATCACTCTCCCTTCTGATGCCGTTAACGCTCCGGTTAGCTGCTCCACGATGCTCTCTCTGATCTGGTTCAGCTTCGCGTCTATGCTTGCATCAGATTGCACTGGCGTGGAGGGGAACGATGAGTCATCCGGTCGCGAGCAAAGGTACCCAAGCGGGGTTGACGGGGCAGCGGTTTTGCGTACACCAGCAGTGCTTCGGGTGTTGATCGAAGACTTCGACATTCTTAATTTTTATTTTAATTTATTTATTTACTCCAAAAAAAAAGGACTAAAGATAGCAGCGAGGAAGTTAGAGCCGGGAGCAGTTATTAATTTAAAAGTAGAGTAAATAAGACGAAACTACGGTCGTAATATATTTAAATAAACGTGAAAATTGCAGACACCGAAAAAACACGTCTACTCGCTATGCATATCACAAATTGACCTAAATTCGCCAAAAATTGAGAACATATATTATGGCTATACAAATTATTACAATCAATATAATAATACAGGAATTGAATAAAACTAAAGACTATGGTTAGTACTTAAGCTAGGAAACTAAAACTACTATGGTGCTCGATCGCATAGGATTGGAGACACAACCAAAACTAGTGAACCATGAGTTCAAGCTTAAATTGTCATTCATTTTTTTTTTATTTAAATTAAACTCCTTTTATTTTTTTTCTTTTTGTTACAATTAATTACTATTACTTTACCTAAATAAGAAATACCTATATAGAAATTAATGCTATAAAAAAAAAATACACGCGTTCATGTCTGCAGTCCTTCGTTGGAGCTCTTGTGGAATATATATATATCGTAAACTTACCAAGCGCTTGGATTTCGTTGGGCGGTGATGATTTACACAGAATGGAAGAGGGTAGGGGTGGAACAACACATTCACGATACACTAGGGAAAATTGGCGAGGAATTACTGCGGCGGTGCTGGAGATTTTATATCTCGCGATGATCTGTACACTGCACTGCACGTCATGTAGAGGGTCCAGATTTTTGGTGGGTTCAACTCCCACTCCATTGCACAATATATATATTTTTTTATATTATTTTATTTCATATATATATGTTTTTTTTTCTTTCCCGGGTTCAACCGGGCTCGGTTTATAAGATAATTATAATTAAAGAAAATAAATGTATGTTCACATACTACACCATATTTTTAACACTAATTATATAATTTTTAAATTCGAAAAATTGGCGATTATTCATTTGGCGGATTTATATCTATTTTGTAGCACTAAATCAATTTACGCAGATTTTTCCAGGATTTAACCGCGAGAACAATAAAAATAAAAAAAAAATGCATTTGTTCGACTTCGATTCAAAAAGAGTTGAAGTCGCGACTAGTGGCTACTCGAGGTGTTGACACGCCGAAGGTTAAAAATACAAGAGACCGATCTTCTGGCAAAAAGTCCCCTGTCTAGCGGCTCCTTTCTTTCCTTTCCCTTTTTCCGTTCTTTCGGGTGGCGTGATTTTCATAAGTACCGAGTAAATTTTTTTTTTAATATTCTTTTATTTGCAATTGTTTATAAAATAATAAGCACATTTGATTACATAAATTTAATAAAGTTTTTTGAACTTCATTAAGTTCAAATATACAATGAACTTATTTAAATGAACATTAACAACAACTTAAATATATAATAATAACAAACTTAAAATAGCTATATGTACATACTTATTATATACTTATTATCTTAATGGTAAATCTAGTTTATGATATATTTTAAGTCTTTTAATTCCATTAGTATCATCGAGCAGTCTTATAGCTAGTGTATTGGTGTGATTACTGAGTCTAATAAGGTATCTTGTGCTGAAGTTATTTATTTCTTTTTTAACAAAAGAGACATTGAGATATTTATGGATTTGAATGTTTGTGACGAACCAAGGTGCATTAGTAATTAGCCTCAATATTTTTGATTGAAAACGTTGTAAAATATCAATATTTGAATTACTTGCTGTATCCCATAATATGTCCATACAGGTTTCAGTATGGTTTTATAGAGCAGTAATTTATTGTTAAGACTTAATTCATATTTTGGATTAAGTAACTAGTACATTCTTTTGGATTTCAAATTTAGCTGGAGACGTTTAGCTTTAATATAATTTTCCACGTTGGGCTCCCATCGAGATGCAGTCTATACTGCAGTTTATACCGTCATAATTTGGAATTTCAGAATTATTTAGAAAAACTGCAGGGAAGTTTCCGTTTTTTAAAGCAAAAGTTACATGAGCCGATTTTGAAGTATTTATTTTAATATTCCACGTTGTTAACCATAACTGAATTTTGTTGAGTGCAGATTAAACTAGATTTGAAGCCACAGTTGCAGATTCATTTGAAGCAAATCTATAAAGATCTCAATTTATTTTAAGTTTGTTATTATTTTATATTTAAGTTGTTGTTGTTGTTCATTTAAATAAGTTCATTGTATATTTGGATTTAATGAAGTTCAAAAACTCTATTAAATTTATGTAATCAAATGTGCTTATTATTTTATAAATAGATTGCAAATAAAAGAATATTAAAAAAAAATGTACTCGGGTCTAGGCGTGGTAATGTGGTAACGTGATAATGTAGCAAATTTACAAAAACAAAATGCACGTGAATTACCATATTACCATTGTCGCCGATAAGGCGATTCTCTCACCGAGTGAGCAGAAATTCACCACGGTCTTGTGTCTGCAGCGAGCCGACGACGTTGTTGTAAGCAAAAGAAGACAACAACCACATGAGCGCGGCAACTTGTAACAGGCGAATTTTTTTTTTTTTTCTTTTCAAAGATTTTTTTTTGCTTTTATTCCTTCTGCACTCTCATATTCCTCTCATCGGGTCAGAACTCAGCTACTCAGATGTCACCATCCACGATTTAATAGGTGCGCTCTTAGATTTCCCATTTTGGGATACCATTCTTGTGTTGGGTTCGCGTGCACAATGATGGAATGTGTTAGTACGGGCTCGAACCATTTGATCTTACGATCTGGAGGGAAGGGACAAGTCCTAACACTAACACATTTGTGCGATGATCACACAATGCATCTATGATATCTAGGAGGTGATTCGCGATCCCATGGTAAACAAAGAAGTCAACAAATCAGGTGTTAATCAGGGTTACTAGGCCAGTATGTGGGTCTAATGTATAGTAATGATTGTTTGATATGCAGTTGAGGAGTTATTTTCCCTTAGGATTAACAGGTCTTGAACCCCAGAGATGAGTTACTCATTTTCAACGCAATTTCGGCGAAATTGAGAACAATTCTCATTTTCGTTTGAAAATGTGTAATTTCGGCTCATTTTCGGCCGAAAATGCGATTGAGCTCGAAAATGCGCATTTTCGTCTCAGTGTGAACATAGTATAAGTAAACTTTACAATCCTTATAATTCGCAGTATGACCATGAACACAACGCGGTGGTGAATTATTTGGGGCATTCAGACGAATGATTTAGAATTGTATATCTACAATTGTATATCTTCTGAAGTTTGAGCATCCAAATTCGTTTTTCATTAGTTCCTTAGAGTATTGCTTTTTATGTCTAATTTCAAAGGCAATTGTGACATTTTTTTATACAATTATAGTCAACGAATTCCAGTCAGGCTTCAACTCGATTAGAATTGTATAATTTTAGAATTGTGTAACAAAAACAGCTTGCACGGCACACAACTCTAAATCAGTACGTCTGAATAATATCTTCCCTACATTCAGCTGTGGGGTGATCAAGTCCACATTTAACACATCTATATAGTTTACTACAATAGGATTTAGTGTGACCAAATTGTTGACATCGATAGCATTGAAATAATTCATGGGTCAATTTCAACTATGCAGTTATTAATATGTACAATATCATAAACTGCTTTATTATTTGTATTTGGAGTACAAAAAACACAGATAAGGGATTTTCCTTTATATATATTTATTTATATCTTTAATTTCATTTTTTCATATTCTTATTCTTATAACGCCATCACCAATTATTTTATTTATATTCAAATATTTGATAGGAGAAATATTAGGAATAGTGAAAAGCCTTGGCACTGGCGGGATTTGAACCCACGACCTCAGTTTTTCTGGCACAGCACACTACCTCTGTGGCCCCGGGGTATTCACACTTGATGACAGTAATCGGGTAATAATTACCATATTACCACAGTCGATGGGAATACCCCTATTAGCACTACCCTGTCTTAATCATGGTTGCCACTTCTAATTTTTTTTTTTACCAAAATGTGGGAAAAAATAAACCAAAAATGTAAAAAAAAAAGTACAAATTTTTGTCATTAGCATTTTGTTTAATTAATTTGATAGTTTCCAAACTACTTAGAAAAACTCAGAAAAACTATCAAATGGCTGCGAAATTCAATTCAATCATTTATGCAGGGTTTTTCGAACAAACCATTTTCTGTACAAAATGTACCAGAACAGAAAAAGTTGTACCAATATACCAAATAAAAAAAAAATCTACCAATTTGGTACAATTGTACCAACATTGGCAACTGTGGTCTTAATACGTTTATGATAAAGATGTGGCAACCATGTCATATTATCGATTTTTCATTCATATTTTGTTAGTCTTCTTCTGAAAAAAGTTGCTGCTGGTAATTTTCTACCATATATCTGAAAATTAGTGTTATTGCTGATTTGCTAAAGATTTTGTGTCATGTATCTGTAATTTGTTACAAATTGAATTTATGTATACATTTTTAGTATTAAATGATTCTTTAAAGTTAAAAAAAAAATGAATTGAACTAAATAAGAAATAAATTACGTTACCATGTTTTCGACTTTGCATGGAACAACAAATGGCGAAGGTTACGATTTTACAAAGCAAGACAATGCTTTGCGTTGGAAGGGAATTTTTATGCCGTCTTTAAAGAAGGTTATTTTACTATTATTTGTAATATAATTATTTTACTGAAATTTTAAATATCTTATTTTAGGTTTTAGAACAAGTTCATCCACGTCTAGTAGCAAGGGAAGATGCCTTAAGTTTTGTGGAAACTCTATGCCTCAGAATTCTTGCAATGTTATGTAGCAAACCATTACCACACTCTGTGCAGGTAATTACACAAAGTTTTTTTTTCCATTATTGTTTTTGAGCTACATAGTAGTAATAAAGTCTACGTACGGAGCAAAATATTACCAAAACTCAACTGAACAACAATATTATTAACAATATTTATTGACGAATATCTAATGTTGAAACAATGTTAAGTATCAATTATTTTTAGTTCTTGCTTTTACGGCCTGATTCTGGCCAATAGGTAACAAGCTTTCGATATTATTACTGTTGAAACGATTCGTATTCTGAAGCCTACAAACCGTAATAAAAACGAACAAAAATTGTTTCCTCACTGAGAGGAGTTAATAAGCGAGTAGCGACCACTTTTCTATTGATTTTTTTCGACTTGCTCACTTTAAAATCACTCAAAATTACACAGTTTAAATTCATATGACCATATGATGTTTTTAATGGTCAGACTCACTTTAATGGCCAATATATTGATGATGGCACTCGGAAGAATACTAAGCCACTCACATTCACTTCATAAACATTTCAAAATAAATTCGAATCTCATTATTTCTGTTATATTTTCTCAAATTAAATGTATTTGCTGCAACTTCCTGACATTTGTCTCAAAATTCTCCCGAATTTAATTTATTTTTTTTTTCTTAATATTTTTTATTCCCCACGAGGTGAACTTTTCCTTGTTACGATTTTATCAGAATACTAATTCAAAATTCTCAAAACAAAACGAAACAAAAGGAAACAGCATTTCGGTAATAAATTTTCTTGTTACCTATTCGCCAGAATCAGGCCGTTACTGGCACCAAGCCTATACTTGTTTTTTTCCATATTTCATGTTTTTTTGTTTATTTATTGACAATTTCACTTAATTGTAAATCTAAAAAAAGGAATACATTTTTGAAATATACATTTTTGTGTATTATGGATATATTGATTTCCATTCAGTAAAAAAGAAGTATTAGAGCTTAGATTAGATTAGAAATCTCTTATTACGTTCTCGTTTTTCTAAATTGACCTATCAGAGCTCAATAACTCTCATATCTGGACATAGTGGAGCTATTTGATGCGTATGGGGTGTACTGTATGCACTCCACAGCTTACCGCCACTGACTCGTTGCTCAGGATAATTGTGCAGTTGGATGTAATAATCAATTTTAATTTTTACTAAATTGTTAACTAAACAAGAATTTGATATTTAAATAATTGATTCTTCATATTGTTTTGAAATTATAATATTTGGGTCCGTCGAAAACTTCAGTACTTAATTATTATTTACTTTAAATTTTGTGTAAAATATGAAAAAAAATAAACCTTTGCTAAAAAATGGTACATTTTTTAAATCAAGCTTTTTTAGTCTCTGTAAAGAATAATAATTCCTTTTTTAAATTCAATTAGAAAAATAATTTGGTGTATAATAGCTGTGTTTTTTTATAAGCGAGTTCCAAAAAACACTCGCTTATTCTGTCAATGTATGGGAAGTCACTTATTACTCGCTTAAATAATGCAAGATGTTTTTACTTAGAGTACATGAAAAATGGTGCTGCCAAATATCATGATATTGTGCATTTTTTCTAAAAATATGGCAACAAGGCTCTATCTCAGTAGTGGCGGATGAAAACTATAATTATTATTGGAACGATAAATTTTAATTTTTTTAATTAGTCATAAATATGCAATATTTTTACAAAATATAACCGTTTGCACATATGTATAGCTAAAGTGTTATAAAACATAAATGGTTATTGATGTGAAACGAAAGTTTTGCATGCATTTCGTATCAATTACTTTTTCTGTATCGAGTATTGAATACGGGGTTTGAACACAAACGATTTTAATATGAAAATTTTATACATCTTGAACTGTCAAAGAAATTCAAAAAGAGACATTTTTCTTTCAAAATTTGAAATTTATTTTAAGGCCAAGCTGACCAAAATTTGTTAGATTAGATGGGATAAACTACTTATCGTTTTTTTTACTACTTGCTTATGAGAAAACATTGCTAATGACAAAATTTATTAAAATGTTGTCATATAAATGAGTTTATTAATAACGGTATAATATTAGCAACCCATTCTCTATGATATCACTTTTTGAATATTTTCGAGTTCTGTTAACACATTTATTTTTAAAGATTTGTATGTTTATTGATACTGAGAGATGATTTGTTGAACATTTATGTTTTGGTTTTTTTACATTTGTAATCGAATACGAACATAGTTCTTCGTCTTAAATTTCGATTTACAGTGTTCCACTAAAGTCTTCGTATAAAATTAGAGAGTAAAAACTTTAATCATAAATATCAATAATATAGTGCACATATCAATATATACGGAAAAACGTTTACCCAGTTTTTCCGTATATATCCGTAACGTATTTTAAAACAAAGATTTATTTTAAAACATGAAAAATTATTGATTATTTTTGTTTTGGTTTGAAACGTTTTGTTTGGATTTACTTTTTGTTTAGTCTTAATAAAAACGCTTTAAATAAATATTTTGATCTTAAATTGGCACAAATGCAAATACTCGCGATTTTAATTAGTTGCCGTTATCCCGAGTGTACTGTAGTAGGAATTTCTAAAAAATTTAAATGCAGGTTTTTGTAATAACAAAGTATCACTTTTATTTATTCATTGAAAAATTGTTAATCAGAAACAGAAAAGTCTTGAATTTGATTCCAATAAAGTCTTCGTACATTAATAATGAAAATTATTAAAAAAATCAAATCAAAAATATACAAAATTATTTTAAATATTTTTTTCCATAGCCTTTTTCCATAATAATGTCTTATAGGTGTTATGACATTGATTCCTTAAGAATTTTTTGTATAGCTTGGTTCGAATTTCGCCCATTCTTCCTGTATAACCTATATACAAAGTATTTGGGATAATGTGATGAGTCCTGCTCCTTTTTTCTGGGATATTCCACATATACTCAATGGGATTGAGATAAGGACTCTGCATTGATATTTTAACTGATTTGGATGATTGTACGTTAAAAAATCTTTGTGTAATGGGTCATTTCATTAGGGTTATTATCTTTGTGAATGTAAAATGTCTCTGTCACGCCAAATTATTCAACAAATGGTATCAAAATTGCTATCAGAATGGAAACTTATACTCTACAATCAATTAATCTTTCGTTAGTTTCCAATGCAGATCAAAGCCATTCTGGCATATACCAATACACCTTCTCCACCGTGATTTACAGTTGAAATGGTGTGTTCTAGGTTGTGAGTTCCTCCTTGCCATTTTCGCACTCTGCCGTCTGCCATCAGACCCAAAAATATTATATTTGGACTCATCAGAGTATATTCCATTTGGCCAAAACTCAGGTGATGCGTTTAGATATTCCCGAACGTAATCTAAATGTCATATTTAAAGTAGAATTTAAAAAAAAATAATGAGAAAACGGTAGATTGATTGCTTTACACAAGTTTTGTTATTTTCGCTCCTGATTTTTGCCCTTTAACGTGTATTTTTAACGAATTATTTAAAATATCATTCCAGAAAAATATATAGTTTTCTTAAACGATAAATATCTGATACGATAAAAAATACTGTTTCTCCCCTAACAGTTCTTCATCGCTACAAATTAAAACTACTTTGTACGCAAATTATTCTACAGTGTGGCCAATAATAACTGTCAGTAAAACAAAGCGTTGTAAAAACCAACGTTAACTTTTTTTAAATATTTTTTATTTTTTTTTGCAAAATGTTAAGTATTATTTATATTTACAAATTTTATATGTTTTAGTTTGGAAAAGGTTTCACAGGCGGCACGATGGGTATGAGATATTGTTTTCGGACGAGAAAATATTTTTACTTTAAAACGGTCACAACCAATAGAATAATCGGGTGAATGCTAGTAGTTATATGGAATGTCAAAGAGATCAAGAGATAAAAATGCCTATTGAGAGGTATAAATATGTCCAGCATTATGTTTGGTGAGCAGTATCCAAAAAAAGTTTCCTTTTTTACCGATGATATTCATTGATCAAGGTGTCAAAATCGACACCAACAACTACCTCGAGCACTTTTTGAAAAGTTGTACGCTTACACCGGCCGAAGAAATGTATTGTCAACAATATTTTTGTTTTTGAACTAAACTTTTTATCATGCAATACTCACTTGAAATTTGCGCTGTCCTTTGGAATATTAGGTATGAGGCTATATGGTTTGAGGTGGCCAAAATTAGCTCAACAAAAAGTTTAATCATCAAAGGGTTTAAGAAACTTTTGACCAATATTTTGGACGAAATGTACCAGAAAATGGGGCTTGCCGCCTGTACATTTTTTCCAAACAGTTGCGGTAAGCAATCAAAGAAAACGTGATTCAAACTAGAGTATTGGTTTTATAATTACGCCGCCGATATAACGAATGTCCAGTCATTTTATGACTCTAAATAACGAAATTTTTTCCGTTTTTAGTAATTAAATGAATTAATAGGGGTCTTCACATTCTGAGGCAAATGGAGAAGCAAATGTGTTTCGCAGAAAATTTTTATTTCACAACAACAAAATACATTTGAGGCAAAGTTATTACGAGAAGAAAATGTACTCCTCCGAAACCCTTGAGTTAACACCATTTGCTCTCAATAAAATTTGTTTTTTTTATGAAGCCCTGCTATCATTCGTTAAATTATTTATTTTTATTCTTCCGAATTGATAATGTAGAAAACTTTTAATGTATGAATATGAAACAAATGCAAGACCTTTTCAAGGTTCTACATAATCAATAGTTTTTACGATAGCTAACTGGCTGCAACAATTATATTAACTAAATCAAGTTTAAAATTGTGAATTTAAATTTAACGAATTCCATGCAATTTTTAACAATCAGGAATTTATTTCTGAAAAAATGAATTTCACAGTTTGTTGACATTATTGACATAGTTGACAGATTTTACTCATTTTCTTGAATCAACTGATAGAGAGCGCTCGAGCTTTTTGGATGAATGCTATGCTTTTGTTAAAGGGCGCTCACGATGTTCAGTTGCAAATTTGCTCGAAAGTAAAATTATCTCACATTTGCTACAGATCATGAATACCCCTATTGTTTTTATGTAAAAATTGATAAAAATAAGTAAAAACATACATTCGAAACCCTTCATAAAAAAAATATAATAGAGGTAAAAAGCTTACATTTACATCCCTTCATCACATAAACATTTATAAAATGATAAAAATTCAGAGCTTCGATCTGTTTTTCCAAGAAAAGTATATATCTACTATAATCCGAAAAATTCATTTTCAAGAATTTTTGGAAAATATTCAAGCATTTTCTCAAACCCGAGAAGCCGTCGCGATCTAGCAGGTAGAGAACTTCAGAACAGCAAAATAGGATTTTTCGAAAATCTTAAAAAGGATCCTCGAAAGAGCTAAGCTAAGATCTTCGAAAGATCATATTTTGCTGTTTTGAAGTTCCCGCTGAGAACTTCGCGATTTTAGCTCGGATCGTTTCGACCCCTGATGTTACGTGTCTTCGCTTCGGCGGTATAAATTGAACTGAAATTCAACGACGAAGATCGTAGCTCGCTTTACAGGATTGCATTCTTATTTCGAAAAAGGGCTTCAGTGCAGTAGAAATCTCAACATTCCACCCCCCAATAAAACACGTTGGTGTTCACCATCAACGGCTAATTTTTTGGCTGCTCGGCGAATTGTCCCTGTTGACGTGTGTACTTGATCTGATCTGATCTGCCTGTCCGTTGCTGGAAACACCTTCGTAATTCGTACAGCCACTGGATTCGTGGCTGATCACAAATGATCACCAGATCCTTCACCTTCAAGGAAACAGCTCTCTCTAGACATTTCGTACGTCTCAATAGTTGTGGCAAATACTCCATTGTTCACATCTTCCAAAAATTATCTTTCAAATTCTGAGCAATCCTCCATTGCTTTTTAAGGCATATATTTGTATCGGCCTTATGTGGAGTATGCGTCGAATTCACGCAACCTATCAAGAAATGGTTAAGAGTTAAAGGTTCGTCTTCTTTAAACGACATCGACATATCTGTTAATGGGCGCGAATTAATTATGTTTTCCGCTTCAATCAAAACACTCCTAAGGGTGTCTACCCTTAACGAAACATTGGGCAATGTCTTCTGCGGAGCTTGGATTCGCCTGACAATTGAATATCCATTCAATGTTTCATTTTGTTGTTTCGTCATCTATCTGATCGGCTTCTAGAAGCACTTCGGCGTTTTTCAATTCCTTTTTAGCACCAATGAAATTAGTCCCATTGTCATTCATTGTATGTGAATGGGCGTACATACGGTGTTAAATTAATGTCGGCACTGGCTTGGCTCTATCCATTTTACATTTTAGGCAACTGCGCTGAATTCTTTTTAATAATGGTTTATAATGACGGCAATATTCTGATGATGAAATTTCTCATGAAAATGACGCATGATCATTTCACGATGTGTTTTTGTGGCAATATGATAGGGCGTCTGGCACTGGCTGGCAAAAATAGGGCTTCATCAATAGGCATCACGGCCATGTATCCTCAGAAGACCCTCCTCATCAATGTACGGCAACAATGAATATATTGAAATGTCCTTCGGGACACTCTGCTTGTCTTTAAAAATATTAATTTCTCTCTCAAAATGTTCAAGCTGGACCATTTGGCAAATACACTTTTCGGCTTAATTTATTTCACCCGCTGTCAGTGACTCTTTTCGTTGAAGCAGTTGGTCAACAGGACGGATAAGGGCGACAAATTTGTCGGCTGCACGTTTTACCTAGGCCACAGAAGAAGAAGACATGTTAGTAAAATCAATTACTAAACTACTTGCATGGATATGAAGTATGACTTTTGGATGGATTTCTTCTTCTAAAACTTCTGGCGGCGACAATATTGCGGCGTGTGACCAATATTCTTCACTGGTTCTTAAAAATTGTGGACCCAATATCCACTGTTACTCTTCATTAAATTTTGGCGGAAACTTCAGGCGTGTGCGAAATCGGCTGCATTTTGGTCTGTTGGGACCTTACGCAACTGCGATTGGTGAGAACAACTCAAGGTCTCTACAATTCTGTGTCCCACGAATGGTTTGTATTTCCGGTTCTTTGAGTGAATCCACAAGAATACCGTCTGTGAATCACTCCAAAAGATGATCTTCGAAATATTTAATCTTTTGTTAACAATTGATTTGCTCAGGTGTACACTTAGGACTGCAGCCTGCAGTTCTAGACTAGGAATCGACATCAACTTCTGAGGGGCAGTTCGAGTCTTTTCGGAAGGAAACATCTACACAATCATCACGTACCACACGAAAATATCCGACTGCTGCGAATGCAATTTGGCTCAAATCGACAAAGATATGAAGCTGAACATCTTGGGTTTGATGCAAAAATATCGAATAGCATCGTCGTATTTTAAATCTTTTCACTTTCTGGAACTCCTTCCACCAAGATTTCCATATTAAATCTGTCTCCACATCATGCTGCTCTTCCATGTCTCTTGTACAAGAACTTTTGAGAGTATCAAAAAATAGGCCAACAAATAAAATGGATCGACAATAGCCATTCACCCTTATTCCGGTTGTCGTCGACGATTCGAAAAACTAACGACGACGATAGAAAATGATGTTTCGGTATTCTGATTGTCGTTTTTGCTAAGTGACGATAGCTAGGTGACGACTGACAGCATTCCCTATGAATTGAACGACGACGACGACGACTCGGAAATCGTCGTTTTTTATCGTCGAAATTTTTACTGACGAGAGCTGACCACTCATATGGAAATAACCAAATATTGAAGGTATTTTTGCAAAATTGGACACGAGGAGCAATTGAAATTTTATGTACGCGGCTAGACAGCTAAATTAATACGCGATAAGAACAACGGCGAAAATCTGTAATCGGGATGGTGCTTTAGGGAGGAAGTATGAATGGCATATTAAGGAGATATTTAAAAGACATTAGCCATGAGCTTGATGAACCTATGGGATGTTCGACCATTGAACTACACCCAGAATTTTTATCCCTCGAGTCAATTAATGGAAGCTCTTCTCCTGAGTCTCGACATGGAACCATACGGTTCACCAAAAGCAACATGAACATCATGTAACTCGTGTAAAGCAATCTCTCTGCACTAATTGAACCGGTGGATGTTATTGAGGAGGGGAGGCCGCGACTCAGTGGCTAAGTGTGTAGCCTACGAGTCAGCGAGCCGCGATTCGATCCCCGGTTCGAACCCGGCTCCGCCAATATCAATTTTTCTTTACGGCCTCCTTCGCTCCAATGAATGCAACATTGGACATTGGTCAACGCCCCTCGAGAGCTGCAAAGACCAATAATTTGTATTTTTGCGTTTGGGTGTTATAAAGGACACCTATTGTCATTCCAACTATATTCCTGGCTTGGAAATGTTTTTGATTGCATATGGTGTGCATATTTCCGTCCCATGCTAAACTATATGCGGTCAAAAGATACAGCTTCAAATTGAAAATAAATTAAATTCACTGTATCAGTTCTGAAAAAATTCAAAAATTCAAACTTCAGCTGTCACATTGTACTAAAATTTCGATACCTAGTCGTCGACGTCTCGTCTTTCAAATAGAATACGAGATAACTGACGAGGCTAGGACGACGACGAGACGATGGCGAAATCGTCGACGAGAGAAAGTCGGTGACGACGACGACAACCGGAATAAGGGTGATTAAGATCCCAAGCAATTCTCTCTTAGTTGGTGGACGAGAACCTTCAATGACATTGGGAATTCGATGAAATTTTGTTCTGTTCGGACTTACCATTCATTTGTTTTTGGAGACTGGGCGAATTTGATTTAAAATTACGTAGCTCAAAACCTGTTTCCGCATTTATCTCCACTACATAACTGCATATCTTCAATGCCCCTTCTTCATTGGGAAAACTACATACAAAGTCGTCAACGTAATGTTTATCGATTATTGCAGCCACAGCATCTGTATGACGGTTTTTGAATTCCTCGGCGTTGCGATTCTTTATGTACTCTGCGCAACATGGAGGCAAATGGCACCAAATATCATCGAAACCATGGCATGTTATTGGATCGGCTGGTCTTTATTTCCGTTTCGACAGAGGAATCGTTGTGAATGTTGATCGGCGGGGCATATATGTATTTGAGAAAACATCTCACGTATGTCGGCAGCAACACCTATTACTCCATGGCGAAATTGAAACAGGATAATAATCAAAAACTTTGCTTGTTCTGGACCCTTGAATAAAACAGAATTTAGTGAAGTTCAATTTATATTGGCAGCGGCATCAAAAACTATTCTTAATTTGTTCGGCTTGTGTGGACTATGGACACCTAAATGAGGCAAATACTAAATTGGAGACTGTGAAGTTGTAATCTCCTCTGACAACAGCGGTCTGGCGTAACCCTTCTTTATGTACTTAGACATTCCTCGGAGATATTTTTCGGCAAATTCTGGATTACGTGACATTTTATTTTCAATGCCGTTCAAACGTCTCACAACGTTCGATGTCATCTTGTGACTCCGAAGCTCTCTACTGCAAAATACTCGTCTACCAGATTATGTAGTTCGTCAGTTGGCTGATCTTCCCGAATGTCTAGCAAGACGGGGTGAGACGAAGTACGTTTATCCATTGGCAACTTTTCACTCGAAACTGGCGAACTAACGGCTTCTTCTCGACCCACGCTTCTTAAATTGTATTTGCTTGGCAACGGCATGTGTGCCTCCAATTTGAACACGATGCACTCTAAACGCGAACGAACGAGCCACACGAAAACGAGTAAACGAACGAATTCGACGAAGACATAAATCAAGAAAACGAATATAACGGCTGCGGCAAGGGCAAAAAATTAGTTCTATTCGATCGTTTGAAAATAATAATGTTTAAGTTCATGAAATATAAAGTATTGATATGAAATTCAAAATAAAATATGACAAAAGTATTAATGTTTCTTGTATTGACAAAGAATTTTTCAGTGGCACGGCGCGATTATTGGCTTGTGTTGTTGTTTCTTGATTGTATTTGTACTGACACGACGAAGATCGTAGCTCGCTTTACAGGATTGCATTCTTATTTCGAAGAAGGGTTTCAGTGCAGTAGAAATCTCAACACTTTGTTTTACTGACAGTTATTATTGGCCACACTGTATTATTTTGTTCGTGAAAATAAAAATAATTGTTGGGCATAAAATAATGTAGAAAGCCCCATGTAAACATGCTGAGTTTTTAAAAATTTCATAATGAATGATAGTGATAATGAATGATAGATAGTGAATGAAATGTAGTGAATATTGAGAGGATAACATTTTAAAATTTAAATGTGAAATGACTAGTTTTTCGTTCTAGTAATACTGGAGAAAATTTAAGTAGTGAAGATGAATATAAATTTATGTTGTTTTTTTTTTAATTTGTGTTATTTGTGGTTAAATATCAAGTATCCCATTAGGGAATTTAGATAAAATTTTCACTACCCTAGCTACCAGGCAAGGACATCATAAAAAAAGTCACGATGGAAAAAAGTAAGTACAAGTCTATTGTGCAAACAGTAGACAGTTGAGCAAAAAAGCCTCAAACCTATAACTTACTACTACCAGTCCTCCTGACTATGGTATCACTCCTATCAGTAGTACTAAAATCGAAATCATAAGATTTGAAATATATAAACTCGTTTGTGCGTATGTACGTCGCAACCTATCGGCTAAACCACTGATGCTATCCAATTGATATTCACACCGTATGTTCTTATGGTGCTCCGCATGGTTCTTGGCTTTGTTAGACCATTCTAAGTGTTTCTGGAGTCGGGTTTTTTTTGGAAAATGCATACTTATAGTTCAAATTGGCCATATTATATTTAAGTCATGAATAAGACACTTGCAAAGTTTCAATTGCACTTGCACTTACACTTGCAAAGTTGCGCAAGAGTGCCATATTTACCAAAATGAAATTCACCCTTCTTACAATATTCATATCATATCAGTTATTATTAATTAATTGCTGTTTTTAAAATGATGAATGACGAACCTAAGAGTCAGAAGTGAAAGAATTGGTTTGTTGAGATCCAATAATCTATGGATCTATGTCTAGGTACTGACATAAGTGGCAAGAGAGAACTATAAAACCAGGATATGAATTTCCAATCAAATACGTCAGTAACCACAAAATCATAATAACGATCACAAAATGTTTGAAAAATGTTTTAAATAAATTTGAAATATAAATTTATATAAATGAAAATGCTTCCCAATCGTAAATCCAGTTTCACAGTGAAGATGGAGCCCCATCAAAATGAATTTGATGAAGTACAGCCGACGAAAAAATTAGGTCCCGAGGTCGGTTGGAAACCGAGCAAAGTTTAACAACCAAAGTTTAACAACCAACACAATTTAGAAGACCATCAATCCAATCCATTTGATTTTTTATAAATAAATTCAAATATTATATTATGAACTTAAGTATAGACAAAAAAAAGGAAAATATAGTATCTGAAATATTTCATTGATAAAAAAATTGTGTCTTTTCAATAATTAAATTATTTGTATTTCAACATTATCGTATTACAAAAAAGGAAAAAAAAATGAATGGACATCGACGAACAAACATTGGTCGTAATAGCAGACGTACAAGAAATAGGCAACAGTAAAGAATAAATTTAACACAACATGAACAAGAAGAGACAAGAGAATATTGCGAATAGAAATATCCCGTGCATTAGAAAGTCTGGAACACAGAAATCTACGGCTTGCGGATATGAGGACTACCAGTCAACGATTAAGAAATCGTGTAATGGATTCAAATATAAGCTTGATGCAATTAAAAAGCTGAATCTCCAGGTTAGTTATGGAGTTAGTTTTATAACTGGCTTATACAATGGTTTTTTTCGAACTGACCATTATCCAACACCATGGAAGAAACACAAAAAACAATAAGGATCCAAAACCAGGAAAGGATAAGATACCGTTCTCCTATAAATATCTAATTTTGCTCCCGTGCTTGTCCAAACTATTGGAAGAACTGTTATTGTCATAGCTTTCTCCTTATCTCTGCGAAAAGAACATCATCCATCAATTTGGATTTCGTGAAAAACACGGTACAATAGAACAAGTAAATCACATAACCAATGAAATAAGAATTGCATTTGAAAGCCGACTACACTGTTCCTCTATTTTTCTCGACGTACCTCAGACTGATAGAGTGTGGCATAGATAGAGGTACAACAGACCCTTGTACTCCCAGAAAACTATAATCACATCTTGAAATCTTATCTATTCGATGTCACATACCATGGGACATTGAGGCAAAACGAACATATGAAATAAAAATCTCCTGGCTTATTGATCATAGAACTCCACTAAGCCTAGAAAAAAAAGTACTCGTGCACCATAGCATAATAAATGCTACTTTTACTGTAGGGGTATTCAGACGACTGATTTAGAATTGTATATCCATAATTGTGTATCTTCTCAAGTCTGAGCATCCAAATTCGTTTTTTCATTAGTTCCTTAGAGTTTTGCCTTTTATGTCAAAATTCCAAGGCAAAAATGTCACTGTTTATACAAATATAGTCAACGAATTCTAGTCAAGCTTCAACTCGATTAGAATTGTATTACAAAAACAAATTACACGGCATACAATTCTAAATCAGTACGTCTGAATACCCGTTATGTGTACACCGAACCGAAAATGCGCATTTCAACAAACTTTTTTAAACGAAATTGCTACCGTTCACACTGAATGAAGTCTATTTCGTTTGACAGGTCAATTTTCCTTGTTTACATTTTTACAAGTTGACAATAAATATGAAAACACAAACAATGAATTCTTTATTTGCCGGGCAAATACGGGAATATTAAAAGTGATTGATGGAATATTTAGTGACAAAATAAATGCCCATCGTATAATGAATTTAAGAAGTCTGCAGTGCATACTTTTAGCTATTGGGTCATAATTATCGTCCCAGTCAAGAATATGTTGGGCACACGTATATTCATCGCAGCAAACCATACAAGCTTGGAAAAATATTTTTATAAGCTTACTAACGTAAGCATTTCGATTGGAAAAATCTTGCGACAACAGTTGTGAAAGGCTTACATGTAATTATCGAAAAAGCGAAAACGATCCCTTGGAGTAATATTCCTTACTATAAGATTTTTACAATTGTTATTCTACAATTGGAAGTAAGTGTTGGAGTAAGCTTTTTACAATAGTTATTCTACAATTGTGAAAAAGTCTTACAAGTAAGGTTTTTACAATAGTTATTCTACAATTGGAAACAAGTGTTATGGGTAAAATAAGAAAAAAGGGTTTTCAATTACTTAATTTTATTTCATATTAATGAATACAAATAATAATTTATGTAAATATTATATTATTCAATCTATATTCATTTCGTTGCTTCTGTCTAATTTTAGCGAATTGAAAGAAATACTTTGTATGTTGGATGTATTCTTCTTCAGTTTTTCCTTTCACAATTGCAGCGTCTGTAAAGAAATATTGAAGTTAGATTTTATGAAATAAATGTCATTGAAAAATACTTACTTTTAATAGCAAATGCAGAATTAAAATGTTTTACTGCTTTTTTTTCTTCTGTTCAATTCACTATCAGACTGATACAGACGTCACGACATATGACAAAGTGGTCAAAACCGACTATCAAATTCAAAAATTTCTCCAGTAAATCAATTGGATAACATTTACTATAGTAAACCTTTTCAAAGCCTTATTGTAAATCACTTACTTATTGTATTTTTCGCAACAGTTTCACAAATTAACTTGGAAATTTATTACCTACAGAATAATTTTACAAGCTTGCTTGGAAAACGATTACAAATTTTTGTTATACATAAGCTTACTCCAATCACTATTACAAAATGGTTTGTTGGGTTGCTATTGGAGACGAAGGCAAAGGCGACAGCAATGTAGGTGATGAACTCCCATGATCGTTACATTCCTCTATAAATTCTTAATAAAAAGAAAATTATTAAATATTATTCTTTGTTGTTTTTATTTTGTACATACAATGCTATCCTCCATCAAATGGATTATTTTTGGATGCAATGGATTTGATTTTTGAAGTGTATGTTTTTTCAATATTGTTTTGATTTATTTACTTTATGTTTGTTTATGTTTTTGACATATCACTTCAGAAAATGCTATTCACAATGATAATTATAACAAAACCAGAGATGAGTTACGCATTTTCGGCGAAACTGAGTACAATTTGCATTTTCATTGGACTGTTTTCCAAGGCGAAAATGCGCAATTACGGCTCATCTTCGAAAATGCGATTATGCTCGAAAATGTGAATTTTCTGCTCTATGTGAACATAGTATTAGAAATATGGCATTCCACCTTTTATTCATACAAGGTTCTGTTCAATACTGGCTCGTGTCAACATATTCGCAGCATGCGATAGCAGAGATCGCCAATAGTCAAAAAGCATAAGGGCATAGAAAGAGCTAGTAAGTACGAGAGTCATCCGAAGAGCAATGTAAGTGCAGAGCATAGTACGTGCGTAGAACAGAGAGCACCGTATACGCAATAGGAATGACGAGTACGGACGATACGTACATAAGCGTGGGAGGCAACAACAATTACACAGCGAAGAGCGAATGCTGCGCAAAGAGGAATGCGCAAAACAAGAGTACGCGAACTGCGTCGCCTGTGTAATTGTTAGTGAAATTCGATTTAACGACAATGGCACTGAGCATAGACAGGGCGACGTATCGTGCGAAGAAGGATCGCGATTTCTCTAGACCCTGAATCTAGAATGATCATCTAAGCGATGGTGATAAAATCATCTAAGCCTGTATAAAAGGGCGAAGAGAATCGAGACTGGAGTCAGTTGTGAAAGAGATCTATGAACGTAAATAAGAGTTGAACAAGTGAACAGTGGTGCGAATAGTGTCGCATATAAGATAAAGAGTTGTGATAAGAGAACTTTGTAAAGACATAAGCTGGTGTTATTGTAAATAAGTGTCAATAGTTGTTCAAGTTATTTAAATAAATAACATTTGTTAATAGCAGATCAAATTAATTTGATATCCAGTGATCGAACCCTATTAAATAGGTAAACAGTAAAATTCGTAACAATATATTTATTGTTAGTCATATTGTTAGAAGAGAAAACGAGAATAGCAACAAGGTACAAAGTTATATTGACCCTGAAAAACAAATGTGACAATGAGATGGAAATCACAGAACATCAGCGAACATCGCACAACTTTGTACCGTATGCAAGCATTACGTAGAAAGCAATAGCTCCTAAGAGGGAGAAGTGGGCACTGAAGAGGAAAATAGACTTTGAGGCAAAGCGTAAGCAACTATGCAAGTCCATGTGTGAATTCCGAACCATCCTAATTGACGAAGTGCAAAGCAACCCGTGGGGTAACGCCTATAAAATAGTTTAAAAAAGACGAAAGGCAAGACTGTATGTTCTGAGATCATAAGGATGATTGTGTCCGGTTTGTTCCCGACACATAACCATTTATTACACGTCTTTGCGTTAAGCTTTATATTATATATTTAAACTGTTTCCTGGCCACCCTTCTTTGAAGGATTTTATGGTAGTATCAGATACCTTTCGATATGTTGAACACCATTTTTTTCCGAAAATCTTGAAAATCCCTGGCTATTTTCTTGGTAGTCTTCTTTTCTGTGTTGGCCAAAGCCCAGTATCTTTCAATTGGCCTGAGCTCTGGACAGTTTGGCAGATTTGCTTCCCGTGGCACCAAATTTACATCATTCGTAGAGCACCACTCCAAGGCTAATTTACTGTAATGACAATATGTCATATTCGGCCAAACCAGGAATTTACGAGAAAATTTGTAAAGTTTTTTTCAAAATTGAACCAACATAAAAGCCAACTTTGACACATTACACCCTGTAGGTTGTAACGATTCAAACTTGGGTCTCGCTTGCCGGTGCCCAGGGTTTGTTGCAAAATTTATATTTGCAGAGGAAAACACTAGTGTTGGAGTTTAGTTTAGTTTAGTTTATTTTGTTTATTATTTTATTTCACTTATTACTAACCGCGGACCGCCGTCGGAAACACTGCCGTCGTTGCTACGGTTGCACGCGCACCGTCGATGCACCCACTATCCGTCACTCAATTGTTATTGTTGTTGGTCCGAGCTGTGGTGGAGTTGTTCTTGTTGCTGGTCGTGGGTGTACCGGCACTGCACTCGCTCGCCACTCGGGGTTCCGTCGTTGTTGTTGCACCGGCGCTACACTCGCGGGGCGGCGCCCTCCGTTGCAGTCGACGTCGCTGGGCGCGAGTCCGCCGTCGCTGTTGTTGTCGTAGCCGCGCGCGCACTTGTCCGACGTTGGGATCTGCCGCGGCAGAGACTTGACCCACTCCCAAAATTTGTCTCGCTCACGGAGGATTCCGCGTCGAGAGGGGAAGAGAGAAATTTTCAAAACACCGGGGGGTGTTGCCAGAGAAGGAAATGATTCGATGGCACCGAGATGCTGCGAGAGCGAGTGCGAGTCGAAGATCTAATTCAAACTCGTACCAACCGCTCTGAGCGTGTTTTCCGTCGCCGGCGATGCACGGGGAGCGAGTCCGAGTCGAAGCTAAGTTTCGCACTCGGACCGTCCGCTCTGAGCGTATGTCCCGTCGCCGGCGATGTTCGCTATTTCGTCGGAGTGTGTGACTCGAAGAGATTTTCGCACTCAGCGACGTCGGCACAAGCAAAGCCCGAATCTGGTGAGAGATTACGGCTGGTGGCTATTTCGGCGACGTCAGCGTTGAATGCTGGGACCGTCACAAGCGAGGGGAAAGAGAGGACGAGTCGGCAGAAATGCAGTGCGAACTCTGCGTCGTCGACTTTGCCGCCCGCTTTGTTGCCACCGAAGGGCGATGACGTCACTGGTGGCAGATGCACCACGTGTCGTCGGTGGCGATGCAAATGGTGAACGACATTCACCGAAAACTGACTACGACGAGCGTGCATTTCGCGGTGGCGTCACCGTCGAATAATGGCCGCTGTGGAGCGTCTCGCTGCTGCTTTTCTACGCCACGGACCAGAAAACCAAACGGTGGTAGATTGCTACCAGCGAGAATATTTTGGCGGAATAGTGCCGCCCTCGACGCAGGAAGAAAGTGGTCTCGAACAATGTATATTATAATATATTACCTTGCGCTGGTGGTCCGTTCACGGCGGCGGTCGTCAGAGAAAAGAGAGCGAGGTTGGTTGCGCGTGGCTGCAGCTGCCCCTCGGCTCTTCTTCCTCTTCTTACTTTCGATCTTCGGCTTATTTTCGAAGATCGAAAGTTCATCGAGTGCACCCAGGGGTTCAAGGATTTTTGAAAATATTCAATAATTTTTGATCATGTTATAAAAATGTATGAAATTGTATATACCTGCCTTCTGAAAGAATAACTAATGTGTAAGAAATTTGTTTAAAATCAATTCTTACCATCAATTCTTAGACCTATCGGGGATTCCGACGGAAATATTGTTTAACCTACCAGTGAAAAAAACACATGAATCGTCAATCTCCATCGAATTGAGTTTCCCCCAGAATAAAAAAATTTCAATTCGAAGATATGTTCCAATCGCTGTCACTGTCTTATTGTTGTCAAACAATTAATTTCAAATCAAATTTTATTTGGAATATAAATTTAATTAAACAGAAATACAAAGCATTGAAGTGCGTTTTAGAATATTTGATGACTAAGAGAGGTTTTACGACGTCTTAGTCCAGTCATTTGGTGATCCTGTTCAGAAAGTTCAAGTTCTCGTTGAGAGGGAGGAAAATCCGATCTCAAATTACGAATTCTTAAATTTTCTTTCAGTTTACTTCAAAAGCAAGTGCAGGTTAAACAAAGATAGTGAATGGTTTCGACCCAGGTCGTGTTCCTTATATTGATTCACAGAAGTTGGGTCAGTACCCTCCTTTCGTCTCAATATCGGTTAAACTCCCTAAGATTTATATTATGATTCTTGGCCTTTCCACGTTGATTGTGATGATCTTCACACTCTGCTGTTTTGACTGAGTTCGCAGACGTTGCGGGTGTCCCAATAACAGTGCTCAGAACAGGACTCTCAGCGTTCAGGATATATGTGGATACTGGATATGAGATTAACCGACAGAGTGGTATGTGCGCGAAAAAGATGTGAGGTTTCAATCCTGTAGGATATACTACTCAATTCTAATAGGGACTACTCGGAAAAGACATTTCAATTTCTCTGTGGACCGTCACGTCTTGTGCATTACTTTGGTATGCTATTCTGATTATTTTGTTATTATGTTTCCTTTAAAATTCCGCAAGAAAATCGTCACGGAAAAAATGATCAAAAATTTCCATCGGAATAATTTTTACGATAGGTGTTTTCCGCCGGAATTATTCTTATGAATAGTTCGGGAAAAGGAAAAAGTTTGGGGGGGAATTTCGTTCACGATTGGGCTGATTATGCTTCTTGGTCCTCTCGCAGATGTTCGCGTTCCAGCTCAACTTTGGGTCTAGTATAAGGCCGAGATATTTCACGCGATTTAAGAGCTTCAGTTCTACCCCGTTGAGTAGTGGAAGCTGGAATTGGGGCACTTTATACCGTTTGGTGAACAGCATAAGGTCCGTCTTATCTGGGTTGGCGCTCAGGCCGCTTGAGAGGCACCACCCAGTTAGTAAACTCAGGGCTTCCTGAATTCTACCAGAGATTGGGTTCAGGAATTTGCCGGAGACATTGTTAGCGACATCATCCACATGATGGCAATGACGCTGAAACCATTAGCTCTGAGCGCCGTTAGCAGCTCGTTGAGCACTAGATTCCAAAGAAGAGAAGAGAGAGACTCCACCTTGTGGAGTCCCCCTCACCACGCTTCTAGTAGCTACAGAACTCCCGATGTTTGATATAATTACTCTATTTCTGAGCAATTGCTTAACGAGAACATTGAGGTTGGTTAGAGCGTTTTCAACTGCCATCGGAGTGAGAACGCTGTTGTGGAGCCGGTATAGCCGGTGAGTGCCTGGGAAGTGAGTGTCCATAAGGACACCTAAAGTTTCGAGGCTAGATTCAGTCCAGCCCGCCCCCTGTCTCTCGATGAGACCGGGGGAGCAGGGGACAGAGCTGAGGATTTTGCGAAGACATCCGGTTTCAGCCGCACCTTCATTTAAAGACTCTTAAGTCGTCTTTATAAATTAAAGTTAAATTTAACTTCGCAATTTAAATGGGAAATTTGAAAAATCCGTTTTGTTCACTTCTATTTAGGGTTTTTAAATGGAGATTCTCCAGTTAGCTAACTGGCTTTAATTGCGATAATAGCTAATTGCCCAAATTGGGTCAGTTAAGGGCAGTTAAATGGGGAATTTCAATTTAAATTGAGAATTTCTTTTTGTTCACTCCCAGTTAAACTGACAATAGTGACATTTGAAAATAATTTTCGAAATTATTCTGAAATAGAAAAATATAAAAAATATGAATGAACGAGAATGGATGCAAGCGACAAGGAACATAATTCAAAAGTTGGCGATGTGAAGTGTGAAATGAATAGGGACCATTTCGAGGCCAAGATTGTGAACTTCAGCAGTTCATATAGTGCATTTTGTTATCGAAAACTCTCAGAGAGTTTATTTCATACGAATTTTCTTTGTCATTCAAAATTGAAAACAAATTTTAATTATGGACATCTTTTATTCAAAAATTGAAAATATTTTGTCAAATATCTCAGAGAAATCGAAATCTGTAAATCGAATGGGTGAAATTTATGTTTGTCTGAAGTATATGCCAAAATAACAGATGTTTTCATTCAAAAGTGAAAATAATTTAAATTTTCTTTGATACTTTCGAATTTTGAAATAATTTTGATATATTTTTTGACAATTAGAGCAAGTATCTCAGAGAAACTTTTAACTGGGCTTTAAATTAAATGGCTCAAGAATGAACTTAATTTGCGGTGAACAAAACCAACTTTTAAATGTAGATTTTAATTTGGCTGTTATTTTTATATGTAATTTAAATCTAATGGGCATATAAGAAATTTAACTGGGAGTGAACAAAACGGCCCTAAATCTATTGGTCTTTTAAGGAATCTAACAGGGAGTGAACAAAATGGCCCTAAAAAGTTCATAATCAAACAAATTCTAAAAATAATTAAAAAATAATAGTTTCAATCATTGAATTTATGCATTAACCCAGATTTGTAAAGCTGATGCAATCTGGGTTCTCTCAACCACTCCTCTCCCTGTTAAATTGCGCGAAATATTTCCATGTAATATATTTTGTAATGCATTTGCCCTTTTTCTTTACAGGATATTGAAGAAAAAGTTAAAAAATCATTTCCAGCTCCTATTGATCATTGGGCATTGAACGAGGCAAAAGAAACGATCAACAATAAAAAAAAGAAGTCTGTTCTTCCTGTTGATCGAGTTCATTCATTGTTACAAAAGGTATATATTTATCTTATGATACAGGGAATAAAGTTATGATACAGCTTTTAAAAGTTTATAAATAATGAATCATTTTAATTCAAATTTAAGTATGCAGTTGATTTATATTTAAATGCAAATGTGTGACATGAATTACTTTAAATTCATGAAAAACGAAAACAATGTAGTACACTATACTTAGTGATTTTTAATTGAATTCGAAAGGGAAAACTTAAATTAATATTTTGTTGGTCTTCAAACGCTAAGGCATATATAACACCAAATTCGTGAACCAAGATCGTGAACTTCAACAGCACAAATAGAGCATGTTATGTTAAAAAATCCGAAAATGCCCAAAAAGTGGGTGGGTGGGTAGGTTAATGTGGTATACAGTAATTTTTGAATAATTAAACTTCGGAAACTTCGGTGGCTATTTAACCGCATGGACTGAATGTCTTTGATTGCAGAATACCAGTTAAAATATATAAGGTAGAACTGTATTCAGAATGTCTTGATGATGGGGACATGGCGTTTTCAAATCTGCTCTAAACCATAGCCTATCACATACTGAGAAATATAACCGAATTGGTTATTGATGAATTTTTTCATAAACTCGTCGTGCGTTTTTTATGCTCATGGAAATCAAATATAAACATTCGCTATTTTCAGAGTTTTTCGTATCTTCGTTAGTTCTCGCTGTTGATGAAGAAGTTGTTGAAGAAGTTGTTGATTGTTGGTCTATAATTTTATTCCGCAAAACCTGCAATCGCGATAACGCTCTGCTGATGTTGTATTATTGATTGACGAACTTGTTTATTGTTATTTGCGTAATTGAGATACATATGTACGATGTATAGCCTGTTCCAAAACAGAAGAACAATTTCTAGTTTCATTTTTCGATGCGCAGTGAGAAATTATTTCTACAGCTCAAAATTTTATTGGAGAGTAATTTTTTACTTATGTTTATGTTTTATTTCTGTTGTCAAAATTAATAACTTATTTAATTTTGAAGCGAGTGAAGTAAAAAAACTCAATTTTATTTTAATTTTCGACCAATCAAAATTAAGAACATTTTCAAATTTTTTTTCTTTATTTTCAAACCTGCGCGAAAATGTTCTTCTGTTTTGGAGCAGGCTATATTGGAAAATCAGCGGTATTTTGGAATCACTTCCCGCAGTACCTCTCCACTCCATTTCTTTTCGATCCATTTATAATTCTGTGGACTTTTGACAAAACAACTTAAGTCGAGATAAGATAATTTACAAAATTTTGTTTATCATATTAATTTATATTATTAAAATTTAATATATAACAATATTTGGAAAAAATCAAAATAAGCGACACATTTTTACTATAATACAATATTTTTACTTGTATTTAAATAAAAAAATTAGTGTACACTTTATTTTTTATTATTCGCTCTCCTCAAGAATTTTAATATCAGACATAAGTTGTTTTGTCAAAAGTCCACAGAATTATACCCTACACCCTGTGGGTAAGGGTATATTCATTTTGTCCTTCCGTTTGTAACGCATTAAAGGAGAGGTCGTAGGTATGGAAAAGTATATATATTCTTGATCAGCGTCACCTCCTGAGTCGATTTAGCGATGTCCGTCTGTCTGTCTGTCTGTCGGTCTGTCTGTCTGTGTGTCTGTCTGTCTGTAGAAATCAGTTTTTTGAAGAAACGGTAAAAGCTAGAGACTTCAAATAAATAAATAGATTTATAACTATTATACGTATACGCTGTTTGTCTATGATATTGAGCAAAATCGGTGCACGGACACGCCTACCTCCCATATAAAGCAAAAGGTTTATATGAGATATCTGGTGAACTATGGTATATATCGAGATGAAATTTTGTGTGTGATCATGTATCACCGATACGAGTTTACAAGACAAAAATGGAAAACATCGCCAATCGGACACGCCCACCTCCCATATAAATCAAAAGTTCAATATGGGATATATGGTGAACTATGGTATATATCGAGATGAAATTTTGTGTGTGATCATGTATCACCGATACGAGTTTACAAGACAATAATGGAAAAGATCGGCCAACTGACAAGCTACAGCTCTATGTTGGATATATGGTAAACCATATAGAAAGTTATTTGATTAAATATTGCTACTAAGAGTTCCCATGAATCAAATGGAAAAGATCTCTTATAGGACACGAGCACCTTCCATACAAAATCGTAGATCTACAAAAAATCCAACTACTTTATGGATGTTATTTCCTGATGAAAGTGTGGGAGTGAATGCAATAATAAAGAGACCACATCCAAATGAGCCTCAATGGACGCCCATAGAAAAATTGATTATATCCTTTCAATATAAACGTAATGAGCAGGTGACGATTGAGAGAATACAATTTCCAATTGTAGTTGCTGAAGGGATCACAATCCACAAAAGTCAGGGAACTACATATTTCCAAATGGCTGTTCATCTTCGAAGTGGAATCAGTCGCGCGGCATTATATGTTGCTTATAGTAGCGCACCAAATACTTCTGGCCTTTATATTGTTGAAAATTTCAACCCTCCCAAGTCTTTTGTTGAATTAGATTTTATCCCCATTGAAATGAACATCTAAAATCGGAAAAGCAACTAAAGGCACATTATGATTTTATGGCATACAAAAAATCATCGATTTAATTATTCTTCCATAAATTGCAGAGCTGTAATGCGCACTTCCAAGATTTACCTGTGTCATTGGTAAATCTTGGAAGTGCTCAAACATCACAACTACTTCGTTTTGTGGAAACAGAACACTATAATATTCCTAACTTCACTCTTATTCATAGATTAGATAGATCTAAAGACAATCGCCGCAAAAAAGGGTATAATGGTTTTTGGAAAACGAATATAGCTTCAAATATATATATATCTTTTTGAAAGAGACCACGGTTGTGAAAGTGTAATGACGCATTTTCACTAATTATTGATAGAAATTCACAGTTATTCCTTTAATAAAGTATGCAGGGTGTAGGGTATGTAAACTTCGGTCTGGCCGAAGTTAACAGATTTTGCCTGGGTAGACCAGGCAAACAAGGTGCGCTAGTTTTTATTTACATTTAATGATGCAAGTGAACACGTGTTGCTTTTGACTTTTCTCATTCATTCATAGAAACTCTACAGAGCTTTGTTCACGTTGATTGAATCCATTGACCTGAGTTTACACATGTAAATTAAAGACGATATTTTATTTTAAAAATGAATTTAAGAAATCTAATTATTCTTTGAATTAAATAAATTAAATTACCAAATCCTAAAAACAATTCATGAATAATATTTTAAATCATTGAAAATTGTCTGCATTTGATGCGAGAAAAGCATCATAAGCAGCATAAGCATGAACAACTTCGAGCTTCCCATAAAATGTGTCCTTATACTCAGAGTGTGTGTGTCTCGATGCCGGGCTTTTTTCGGTCCGGGTAAGCTCGAAAGACCGGGAGCGCGGGAGAACCATTCGAGCACATTCGAGCCGTCGAGCGACCACATTCGAGCCGATACGAGCCGTCGAGCCATCGAGTCTTCGTAGACAAACACGAAGCTTGTATAGAAGAGAGAGGGAATGGTTTTTGAGCGTTGTGCGTCTCTGCTCATTTCGTGTCGCGACCATGAAAACAACGCGCCCATAGAAGTTTCACTTCAAAAATAGCATTTTTTTTCCGAAAGGATTCATTATGTGCCCATAAAAATGTAAATATTAAAGTCCTAGCCATAAAGTTAAAAAAATTAAAAATTTTTATTTTCTTCATAATTTTCTGATTCTTGTAATGATTCTCTATCTTCGGAGTCATAATTCTAGATTTGAATTCTAAATTTGTGTAATACCGGTTTCCAGATCATTTTTATAAGCAAGGAGATCAAGTGTACCACATTACCCGCATTGCACTTTTTTCGAAATACACAACTAATTAAATAATCAGGCTTTTTTTTCAAAAAAATCTCCTGTACCACATTAGTTGCCTGTACCACATTACCCTATTTTCCTCTATATTTTGACAAATATCTCAGAGAAATCGAAATCTGTAATTCGAAATTTATGTTTGTCTGAAGTATATGTCAAAATAACAACAGTGTAAATATTCTTTGACACTTTTCTTTTAAATTATTAAATAATTTTTACATATTTTGATAATTAGACAAAATATCCCAGGGAAATTCTTAACTGTGCTTTAAATTTAACTCTAGATTTCCCAAGCAAGTCATTTTGACTGCTTTTTAATTTCAATTAGAAAAAAATGTATGTATATAATGTCACACTTTCTTAAAACTTTTTGACTTTTTTTACGACATATAAATGCATTTATTAAATTAGTATTTAACTTCCCCCTCCTTCATTTCTGGTATATACGTATGTACTATACCTAGATCGCCCAAAAGCAGTCATTTTGACTGCTTGAAACATTTCAAATAATAAAATCACTCTAATTATTCAATTTACAGTGTGGCCAATAATAACTGTCAGTAAAACAAATAATTGTAAAAACCAAATTAGATAACTATTTAAGTTTAACTAACTAATAATTTGTCTGCAAAAGTATATTTATTTATATTTATAATATAACGATTCCAAAAAAATATAAAAGCAATGCTCTAGTTGGAATCCCTTGCCCTTTTCTTTGATTTCTTACCGCCACTATTTGGGTAAAAATTTACATTCGGCACGCACCATTTTCTGATACATTTCGTCCCAAATTTTGGTCAAAATTTTCTTAAACCCTTCGATGATTCAACTTTTTGTTGAGCTAATTGTGGCCACCATATAGCCCCATACCTAGTATTCCAAAGGACTGAGATATGGTGATTCTTTTAGCCATTCTTTTAAGAGAAAAATAACAGAAAAATTTTCACAGCACCAATTTTGAGTGCTTATTGTATGATAAAGAGGTCTGATTTTTGTTAAAAAACCAAAATATTGTTCACCATACATTTTCTTCGGCAGGATTAAGCGTATAATTTTCCAAAAAGTGCTGGAGGTAGTAGTTGTTGTTAATTTTAACACCTTGATCAATGAATATCATCGGTAATTTTTCTTTTTTTGAATACTGCTCCCCAAACATAATGCTGGATACATTTTGATACCTCTCAATATCCATTTTACCTCTTGGATATTCCATAAAACTAATAGCATTCACCCGATTATTCTATTGGTTGTGACCGTCTTAAAGTAGTAACATTTTCTCGTCCGAAAACAGTATCTCATACCCATCGTGCCGCCTGTGAAACGTTTTCCAAACGTTTGTTGAAAGTAATCAGAGAAAAAGACGAAGGATTAAAACTAAAACATTAATTTTATAAATATAAATAATACTTAACATTTTCCAAAAAAAATATTTAAAAAAAGTTAACTACTTTGGTTTTTACGACCCTTTGTTTTACTGACAGTTATTATTGGCCACACTGTAGTACATTTCTTATATGATCAGTACGTCTCGACATTGACACAATAGTTTTCATTACTTTTTTTCGATTGCCGTCACATAATAACTCGTAAATATGTGATAAATTGCCGATACTTGATGAGTTGCAGTTGCTCAATAAGTGAAACTTTTACTTGTTATTCGAATCTTTAGGTAGTGATACATGTTCTAATATGGTGATTATTGTATTTATTTTTCGCTCCAAGTTTATGAACAAAATGTCGAATGAAGTGTTAATAATATGAAAAATATAAAAAAACAATATTTTATCAATTTCTTTATACATTAGTTATTCTTTTACAAGGCAGTAATTTTGACTGCTTCCGGACAATCTAGGTATATACAATGTGTCGGTCTTTCTAGTGTTAAATGGTTCAAGAATAAACTTAATTTGCGGTGAACAAATCCAATTTTTAAATGTAGATTTAATTTGGGCTGTTATTTTTAAATGCAATTTAAATCTATTGGTCATTTAAGAAATTTAATTAGGAGTGAACAAAACGGCACTAAATATTATAACATTCTATTAGGAATTAAGAGCTATATTCGAATAATTTTATATTATTTACTTACTTTCTTTATGTGGCCTGAAGTTAGGGTACTAGGGTCCGAAATACCCCTTTTACATCTGTCACGCCTACTACTGTAATTCAAACATAAGAAATATTTTTCTTAAGAAGTTGAAATTATAATAAATGATAGATATATCTATAAATATCTACGCCATATATTTTCCGGCTTAAACCGACGTTATTTTTTTATAAAACAGGGGCCGGGTTTTCGGTCCGGTCCGGGTTTTCGAAAAAAGTAAAACATTTATTATTGTTTTTATTTATTGTTCTCATTTTCTATAATTATTTCGATCTTTTTGTCCAATTTACCATTAGTTTTGTTTATATTTAAGCACATTTAATAACAATATTATTTTGGATAAAAGTTGCTTATTCTCTGAATAATAATACGTCTCTAATACTTCAGTTCGAAGCAAAAAGATCTGATGTGTTCAAAACTATATAACAGACATTAGTATGATTGTATATCACCCTGGTTCAGTTAGATAATCAACAAGTGCTCAGAAATGTTACATATCGTAATATTATCTAATAAATATTGACAAATCAATCATGACATCACTTCTTCTACACTCTGAAAAAACTGCGCAACTGCTCTCTTGTTTCGCCTAATGTCATCGGCGTACGCAAGCAGTATGATACTTATGTTGAGGTTAGTGCCGGACCGGTTCTGTCGTGCACCTCTTATGATTTTCTTCTGCATCAAATTGAAGAAGTCACACGATAAAGGAGTCTTGCTGTCTATAACCTCGTTTGCTATCAAATACCTCGGACATTTCTCTCGCAATGCGCATCGAGCTGCTGGGTTTGCTTAGAGTCATTTTGCTAAGCATGTTGAGCCTAGCTGGGATATTAAATTGAGACATGGAATTAATTTTTTCCAACATTTTTTTTTTTGTTTTGAATAATGTTTTTTTATTTTATTAAGCCCTATTTTTGTTTAGTTAGTTACTAAAGTTTAGTGAATGTGCGGTGTCGAATTCTAGTTATGTAAATCATTAAATATAGTCTTATTTAAGCTCGAAGTTCTGTACAAACGATTAGTGAAAACATAACATGACATGGAGAACATCGGAAAATAGGTTCCAACGTAAAAGAGCTGTCAAAATCGGTTGTGGAATGTGAGTTTTTATTGCAGGATTGCATTTTTATACCCTACACCCTGTAGGTAAGGGTATATTCATTTTTTCCTTCCGTTTGTAATGCATTAAAGGAGAGGTCGTAGGTATGGAAAAGTACATATATTCTTGATCAGCGTCACTTCCTGAGTCGATTTAGCTATGTCCGTCTGTCTGTGGAAATAGTTTTCTACAGAAACGGTAAGAGATACTGACTTGAAATTGAATTTAGATTTCGATATTAATAAGCTACTTGTATGTAAAAATGGGCGAAATCGGTCAACGGACACGCCCACCTCCCATATAAAGCAAAAGCGTTTTAACTTTTTTGTTTGTGGGGGAAATTTAGATTTTAATATATCACATCTTAATAATTTTTCGAGATCTTTCGATATATGAAATAATTTACCCCCAAACGCCTGGAAGAAATACGAGTTTCAAAAATTTCTATACCAAAGTAATAACGAAAAAACCATTTTTCTCTCGAACGTTCCTATGCTACTCTCATCTGTTTTTCTCATCTCCTACGGTTCCGAGCCATAAAGCAGGACGGGTTGAAAAGGGACTTCTAAAGCGTAAGTTTCGTGCGTTGAGAGAGGGCTTTGCTTCTCAATTGCCGACTGAGCCCAAAGTAGAACCTGTTGGCAAGATCTATCCTTCATCTGATCTCCAGGCTGACATTATTAGTGATCGATACGCTGGTTGGTGTCGCTGACTTGCATTGGTGCCGATAATGTCAATATAATCGGCATATGGTAACAGCATGACACTTATAAAAAATGTTGCCCAAGTAGTTAAGCTCCGTCACCTTGTCTGAAACATCGTTTGGTATCGAAGGGCTCGGAGAGGTACTTTCCAATACGCACTGTCAAATCCTGTTTTATAATGTATATCGTCGAGTTGAGGAGTGATATCATGGAGCAGGAGTGAGAGCAGGGTGGCTAGGGTTCGGCTGTACGTTGCGATTGGAGCTTTTCGACGTCTAGCTTTCTCGGTATTTGGTAACGCTTTGTTTTTGACGCACATAGTCGTGTGCGTACCTTGGTCCGAGTAGATGTTGGCGCCTCGGATGGAGCGTACGTCCAACACACTGGATGGATTCCGTCCGTCGATCGCTACGTGATCAATCTGGTTTTGGCTCACCTGATTAGGGGAGCGCCAGGTAGCCTTGTGTATCTTGGTATGTGGGACCAAAGATCCTTTCCCTGCCCACCTTTGAGTTTAATCTCCTAAAAATAGTCGGCTATTTTTACGTCGTGGCGGGGGCAGCGCTCGTGTGCTTCTTCAAGGCGCTGGTAGCATCGTTCGATCTTTTTCGTTGGGGCGTGGACACAGGCTTATATGGTGGTATTTTGCCTTAATGGGGATTGTAACGAGTCTTTTGTCCCCTGGGGTGAACTGGGACTACTATAGTAGACATAGCACGACTGCTTTACAGCTACCTTGTGGGTCCGGACATTCCAGGTGCATATTCGTAAATCATGGTCCTTAAATCGTTTGTGGGGGTCGTTATTATCCTAGGCTTTTTTCGGCTTTACCCACGTGTGTGGGTTCCCCACAACCTCAAACTGAGGAGTTGGGTCGCTGCACACTTTGATTCACTATCTCAACGGTTGTTGGGTAGCTATCCAAGGGGTTCCACGAGGAGGCTGTGTGTTAACTTGAATTAGGTGATAATGATAGTTCTGGAACTCACCAAGTTGAGAACAATCAGAGACGTTGCCCTATATTTGATATTTACTTTCTCCCATACCGCACCCCATTTTATTTTATTACGTTCTTTATATTCTTTATTTTATGTTGCTTATAGTTATTCTTAAATTAGTGTTAATTGTGAACACTAATTTAAAAATAACTATGTAAGCACAGTGATTTTTTTTTATTTTCATTTGTTTCTGTACCATGTTTTTACTTTTATTCATATAACACTAGATTACCCAAGCAAGTCATTTTGACTGCTTTTTAATTTCAATTAGAAAAAAAAGTATGTATATAATGTCACACTTTCTTAAAACTTTGTAACTTTTTTTACGACATATAAATGCATTTATTAAATTTTTATTGTATTTAACTTCCCCCTCCTTCATTTCTGGTATATACATATGTGCTATACCTAGATTGCCCAAAAGCAGAGACATTTAAAATAATAAAATGACTTTTATTATTAAATTTAGTACATTTCTTATATGATCAGTTCGTCTCGATATTGAAACAATAGTATTCATTACTTTTTTCGATTGCCGTCACATAATAACTCGTAAATATGTGATAAATTGTCGATACTTGATGAGTTGCTCAATAAGCGAAACTATTACTTGTTATTCGAATCTTTAGGTAATGATACATGTTCTAATAAGGTGATTATTGTATATATTTTTCGCTCAAAATTTATGAAACAAATGTCGAATGAAGTGTTAATAATATGAAAAATATAAAAAAATAATATTTAATATTTAATGAAAGCAATTGGTTTCGGACTCGGCATTAAACTGTAGGTCTCTTTCATTGGTGTAAAACTTGCTACGCACTACACCAATGAGCTCGGTTAATGCCGTAATTAGGGCAGTAAAGGCCAATAATTTGTATTTTTTGTACGAGAATAATGAAAATACAGTGGTGATTCAGTATAACGAGCGACGATATAACGAATGTCCAGTATAACGAACGCTTTTTCTAGTCCATTGATGACTGAATAACGAACGGTTGAAAAATTAAGTATTATATATAACGAATTCTAAAATTGAGTGCAAAAAAAAAAAAATT
The DNA here is from genome assembly GCA_017309665.1 of Coelopa frigida. Lineage (NCBI taxonomy): Eukaryota > Metazoa > Arthropoda > Insecta > Diptera > Coelopidae > Coelopa > Coelopa frigida. The sequence goes on from CM029565.1 coordinate 31,628,581, forward strand.
TTATAAACATAAATAATTTTTTCATGTATGTAAATTTTTTCCGTTTTTATTTATTAAATGAATTAATATAATACGAATAGAATTTAACGATGCTACTATGCTAATATTTATGCCAAGAAATATGTATTTCGATATAGAGAACGAACCTTGGACATTATATCATTCGTTAGACTGGACCACCACTATATGGATAATATGCGTCGCAAAAGGTGTTGGTTGCATTATTTTGGTAATAGTACATAATTTTTAAGTATTTTTTTATGACTTGAAAAATATTTATATATGCATAGTAACAAAAAATTTAACTTTGAATATTTTAAATTTCTTCAAATCTTTGTTATTGTTACTAAACATGTGAGGCACTGTATTTTTATTTTAATAATGATTGTTGTTTTTTCTATATTTAAATTATATGTTTTATGAACTTGTAGGATGTATTGCAATATAAATTTGATAATGCTGTATCCGTGTTTGTGATAGCAATTTTGGAATATATATCAGCAGATATATTAAAACTAGCCGGTAATTATGTGCGCAAAATAAAACACAGTGAAATCACAAAGGAAGATATAGAAGTTGCAATGTGTGCTGACAAGGTATAATTTTGGTCATATTATATAATTAAATGATATTTAATTTTTTTGTCAGGTTTTGATGGATATGTTTTATCAAAATGATTTCAATAGTATTGTATTACCTACTCCAATACCGAAAATTCCCACACCGCGTTCATGCACAACATATGAAGAAGTAGTTAAGGAGTTAATCAATGACGAAAAACAATATCAACGCGATTTACACATGATTATTCGCGTCTTTCGGGAAGAACTCGCAAAAATCGTGAAAGATATAAGAGATTTAGAACCAATTTTTTCTAATATTATGGACATATATGAAGTGACTGTAAACTTGTTGGGATCTTTAGAGGATGTTATTGAAATGTCAGACGAGCAAAGTGATCCATGTATTGGGAGCTGTTTTGAAGAATTGGCGGAAGCGGAAGAATTCGATGTTTATGCAAAATATGCTCAGGATGTAACATCTTTCGAATCACAAGAAGCCTTGAGGGTATTGCTCTCAAAACCTGATGTAAGACTCTTTTTCTTAGTTTTATACATTTACTTGAAACTAAATAGCTTTTATGTATGGTAGGCTTTAACATTAATATCAGCTGGTCATGGATTTCGTGATGCTGTAAAATATTATTTACCAAAGTTATTGTTGGTTCCAGTGTGGCATGCATTTGTATACTTTGATTACATAAAGGTTTTAATGGAATTAAGTCAATCACAAGAAGATGTCGAAAGTTTTGAGCAAGTGCAAGGTTTATTAAGACCATTGCGTTGTGATCTTGAAAACATTGTTACAAATTTACCTAAGTTAGTATTACAATGTAAACCTTTATGGCATTAATAAAATCTACAATGATTTCAGAGATTTTAGTGTACCACTAAGCAGTAGATCCCGTAGACAGTTGGCGATTGAGAAAACTAGAGATTTGCAGAATACCTTAGAACACTGGGATAAAGATATTGGACAATGCTGCAATGAATTTATAAGAGGTTAGAAAACTTTTTAACTAATTTACTAATATTATACATGATTTATATGCAAGATATGTAAGATTTTATTTGTCTCAATAGTTGGTATACTAACTATTGGGAGAAATAAAATCTTACATACGTAGAGACCGATTTCGCATACAATTTAGAAAGTTCAGAAGATCTCAGAACTGCTTTCAAGGGTATAAGTATTAGGTAGAAAACCTTTTACGAAAATTATGGGTATATCTATTATAATCATTACTAAAAATAAGATAAGTTTATTTATTTGATAATAGTCCAAACAATGAACTAATGACTGACACATAAAAAACTGCGAAAAAACGAATTTGACTTATTTTTAATGAATAATTAATTACATTTCAAATTACATACAAGTATCTTATAAATACGATTATAATGAATTTAAATTAAAATATAAGTCCGTAGCACTTCTTCTTCACAAGACTGATTTCCACAGATATAGCTTGATCAACTCATGAGATTCAGTGTCACCTAAAAGTATACACTTTTCAATACTTACGACCAGGGGTCTAAACGACCCGAGCTAAAATCGCGAAGTTCTCAGCGGGAACTTCAGAACACCAAAATAGGATCTTTCGAAGATCTTAGCAATCAAAAATAGGATCTTTCGAGGATCTTATTTAAGATCTTCGAAAGATAGATTTTGGCGTTCTGAAGTTCCCGCTGAGAACTTAGTGATTTTAGCTCGGGTCGTTTCGACCCCTTAGCAATCAAAAATAGGATCTTTCGAGGATCTTATTTAAGATTCTATTTTGCTGTTCTGAAGTTCTCGCTGAGAACTTCACGATTTTAGCTCGGGTCGTTTCGACCCCTGCTTACGACCTTTTTTTTATTGTGTGATAAGCTACTCTTGCTCTTCGTCCTGGTCTCGATTCTGCCCGCACATGCTCGTCGGCCCGGGCGCCCGGGCCGATTATTCGAGCCGTCGAGCCGATACGAGCCATCGAGTCTTCGTGGACAAACACGAAGCAGGTAGAGAAGATAGAGGGAATGGTTTTTGGCGTTGTGCGTCGCTTTTGGTTTTATGACCATTTGTGTTGTGTTGTTTTTTGTCTATTCGTTTTGTTTTTGTTGTTTGACTGCGTAACGTTTCTTGCTGTTGGTTCTTTGTTTTGTATGAGTTTGATGATGTATTTTGATGACTCTTCGCAACGGGTGAAATGCGTGCATATGAGAATATGAATCTGCTACCTAGATTGATAACACTAGTCAACAGCCATTTTGCTCCAAGCAACTCAATAACTTTTTCTAAAGGATTTTGGCCCACTGATTCTAAAAATCATAATTATTGACGGAACCGTTTTTGAGATATCGCCATTTTAAATTGTGGTATTACATTAACTGCTCTAACTTTTGATATTATCGACCGATTTTAATAATTCTCAAACAAAAGTTGTAGAGAATGTTTGTGCACTTCTTTCTTTCATACACATAAAGTTAATTGGACTGGTATTTTGACGTTATAAGCAAAAATGTAGTTTGCACACTGAAAAATTGTATGAAAATCTATATTTACAGCTGTTTTCCAATACAATACATTTTTCTCAAAAGTTCAAAATTTGACTATATTATATTTTAAACATCGCTTAAATATCCTATCTACCAACAAAAATTGTAAAATTTATTTTTGGAAAGTATTGGTAAACAGCTGTAAACATAGATTTTCATACAATTTTTCACATAAATTTGAAGTGTGCAAACTACATTTTTGCTTATTAAATTGTGCTAAATTAATAATATTAATTCAAATAATTATGATTTTTGGAATCAGCGGGCCAAAATCCTTTAGAAAAAGTTATTGAGTTGCTTGGAGCAACAAAAAATTTTCATTTTGTTGAGTAGTGTAATGCGTGCATGTAAATATCTAGTAAATGATTGTGAAAGGATTAATTTCACAATATGCACCTGATAAATACAAATAAAAAAAATATTATTTAACACTAGAAAGACCGGAGAGTTGAGCAAGCCTGCTCTTTCACATATTCCTGTATGAGCTCTGAAACCAACTGAAGTATATAATTGTTTCGGGATATGTTTTTGCCGGTTGTTGTGTTATACATATACATATTATCCATGAATTAATTCCAGATATATCCAGAATATTATAAAGAACGTGGACGGGCCATCTACTGCTTACTGCCCTGACCGAATACTTGCGAGCCATTTGATCTGCCATATCTACACCATATTATATCTCCAAATGACTCTAAATGAAGTCCAAATGACTTACATTATATGCACCGCGAGCATATAAAAAAGCAATAAAAACATCAAGCTCATCCAAAGACATGAACCAATTCAATTCACCAATGCATTATTTGACTGGCTTCAGTTTCTGTACAAAGTTTTATATGACGAAGAGTCGATTCGTCAATATACAATCGCCTGCCAGATATAACTTTATTGTCTTCTACATTTCGATTGGCGTAAGAAGTTGGCCCTCCAACTTCCCTTAGTATATTTCTGCGACAAAGACATCCTACTTGAGTACTTGTACAATTGTTCTTATTTTGGATGCATGTCCATACCATGCTACGTTATAACCAATTTTTAAATTATATTATGATTTTCTTATGATAACTTTTCGTGTGTTCTTTTGAACGACATTATTTCCAAAGACTACATTTACCGTTAAGTCTGAAGCAGAGAGGGGATTCTGTGTTGCTTCATGTATATACATATGTGATATATATGTTTGTATGTATATTGTATGTATGTTTATGTTATTCATATAAGGTAACTCCAAATTAACATTATGTCCTTCACAACATTCTGTTTTAATAAATAAAATATTATTAAATTACAGACATGTGTAAAATTAATCAATAATAAGGAATATCACAATAGTTGCTGTTTTATGATGATTTATGTTATATTTAGCCCTAGCGGTCAAAATGGCCGCTCATGGTCTTTCTAGGTATCCGAAAATTCCGGTCTTTATAGTGTTAAAACATATTTGCATTCTTCGGTAATAGCGCACATCTCTTTGTCGTAATATTAATTATTGGGAAAAAACATGCAAACGAAAAATGCAAATATGTTGACATTTTTGCATCAAAATAAAGTCCACTTAAATTAATAAAATTATTTTTTGTTTCATTGATTTTACATTATTATTGGAAAGATATATAAATTAAAAAAAAATTGAAATAAAATTATGACTTTTTTAAATAATATTTTTTTAAGTGTATTTATCAGGTGCATATTGTGAAATTAATCCTTTCACAATCATTTATGAGCTATTTACATGCGCGCATTATCAATCTAGGTAGCCAACTACGCAGACATACGCACAATATGTATGAAATGACTTTCGTCTTTCTTTAACAAATAATGAAAACTATAATTATTATTTTTAAATGCATAGATTTAGCAGCGGTTTTCCGTCATACTTATATTGGAGTCATTGTTTAGACCTCTGTAAGGCCCGATTTCTTATTTTAGCGACCGGATAAATTAATCGACTCGGTACCACCTATTATTGGGTTATCTCATGTTTCTTTTAAAATCCTTTTCGAACATTTCTCAATTATTGATAGCGGTAATTATTGGCAAAATTATTGTTTTTTTTTAACCCGTTAGTGCATAGTCCCTATAAAGGGACGGTCACAGTTTTCAACTATATTACTATTATTATTACATTTTTTACCCAAAAATAACCACATTAAGCGAAAAATATCAAATCAATTCGTGTAATTATGATAAAAGAGATGAAAACGAAAGACATGGTCAATCAGATTGTCATTTTTATTCAAAAATTTGGGCGTACAGTTGAAAAATGTGAACGTTATATACGATCGTTATATATGAACGATCCGTTTATAGGTTAATTGTGTTTCGTGAAAAAAAAAAAAAACAATAACAAAATACATAATTTTCACATAAAACATAGAGGGGAACATAGATAATAATAATAAATAATTTCAAATAACTATTGTTTAGTTTTCATGGTGCTAACAACCCGATTGCTCGTGTTATAAATTTTAAAGGGAACTTGAAGTTTCGGCTAAATTTATCCTCCCGATAAATCTAAAGATGATGATTTTTTTTATTATTTTTTTTTTTTCTTAAGTTAATATATAAAATAAATGTACAAATATAATTTTACTGTATGAGCAACGAAGGGAACAGAAACATTTATTTTTGTACAGAGGTCTTGAAGTGACTCCATTGATAGTAGAATATTGATAAGTTTGAGAATCGAGTAGCACGAATATCAATAGAGGTATTAAGATTACACAATTGATAGTTGAATGATGTGAATATTGAGAATTGACTTAGGACTTATCGGTAGTGGTCTTGTGATTAGTCCATTGATAATTGAATGAAGAGAATTGATTATAATATTGATAGATAAGTAAGTTTGAGAATTGAAAAGTAGAACTATTAATAGGAAGCTTGTAGAGTATAACTCACGAATTTGGGCAGGGGGTATCAGGATTTTTTGGAACTCCTTAACCGAATTCAACGACATGTGATTTTCTGGAATCGGTGACATCTATATCTTCTCTTTAATTGCCGTAACCCACCAGCCCTTGTATTTACTCGCAACACTCGAGCAGCACAGCAAGCTCTCCTATTAGCCATTACGCCAACGTTCAACATAACTATGCCATATTCGTTCTTCAGTCGTACCATATGGATATTCCTAACCACTGTGAAACCCTGAAGTTCAAAACAAATATTCATTCCCACTACTCGCTCTATCCCCCTTCCCATTAAAACTTTCTTCCGTCTTACGCACCGACATGCTTGGATACATAGGGGGCATCCCCTGAGCGTTGGTTGGTTTGCAACAGCGAGGACGAGGTTGTCATTTAGGTATGCAACCGCACTGTCAATATGAAATATAGTGAAACGCATAAGTCTAAATTAAGCTGTAGTATTTCACGAAATGAGCCCCAATTAGTTTTGTTATTATAGATTTTCCTGTTTATAGATGTGGGTGTAAGAGTATTTCGATATATGAGGGTAGTTGGCGAGTGGTCAGATGATAATTCAAAATCTGATTTAATTGTTAGGTGATCTTGTCTTATATTTTTTATTATGAAGAAATCAATGGCTTCGTTTTCGTTCTCGATGGGTATGTAGGTGAGTGGTCGGGAGTTGACAACCATTTCCACTTCCATAAGTGCCCTCCGCAACAGTTCGTCAGACGGATGACGAGAGGGCAAAACTTTGGCCCTTGTCCATCTCTTTAAAGGCCTCCTGAAGCTCCAGCTCTGCGCCTTTAAAATTGGTGCCGTTATCACTCCACAGCTCAAGGGGTGATCCACGACGGGCGATGAAATTTCGCAAAGCTATTACACATGAGTCCGTTGACAGTGAATACGCTACTTCCAAATGAACTGCCCTGGTCGTCAGGCAGGTCAGAAGGAACCGTACCTTTTTTCCGTACTTCTTCTGACAGCCACAAGAATTGGTCCGAAATAATCGACGCCTACATAGGAAAATAATCGGCAGAAAGAGGCGAGTCTAGCAGGGGGTAGCGAAGCCACTATTAGACACACTATTTAAACACATTTAGACACGACTATTTAGACACATTTGACATTTGTGACGTGCCTGGTTTACTACGATACGCAATCAATCCAGAACATTTTCCTTGTGATTGATAGTGCATGCGAGGAAATCAAGCACTTGGCTAGTCTGGCGCCAAGGACAGCAGCTTGGAGTTCTAGGCGGCGAATGGATAGCATCTTCAGCGGCGCCACTCATGTCTTACAGCCAAGGAGTACGGATTGTACCAGGTCGCCGTCGATGCGTCGTAAGTAGCATACAGCCGCGTAACCATTTTCACTAGCGTCCACAAAGGTATGCAATTCGAAAGCCGATGAAGGACTGGATACTGTGTGGACGTAGCACCGTGGTATTCGCATATTTTCAACTTCAGGGAGATATTGTATCCATCGTAACCATTTGGAATACTCTATATCGTGTATTTCCTCATCCCAGTCACCGACCGATCGCCAGACGTCTTGGAAGATCGTCTTAGCGTATATAACGTAGAATGCAATAAGTCCACTATGCATTCTACTGCTCTGGGAAAATGGTCGCGGAACTGCTTTGCGTTTAGGTTTTTACATATTGCGCACAGCTAGGCGAGCACGTGGCGCTGAAGGTCATCACCATCATCGCGAATACTGATGGTACATTTCTTCAATGTCGCCGGTTATCGCGATTTTTCAGGACAGGACTCAGGACAGACACTAGGGACGTTAACTGGTCAGGTCCTTTTAGTAGAAGCGTATTCAATGAAATGCCATTCGTTTTCGCCGCAGCATCCCAAACTATACGGAGTTTGCCAGGCTTATTCGGATTAATTACTGGGAATATGTGCAAGTACCAGCAGTTCGTATCAGCATCGTTTTCGTCGGGACGCAATTTTTTAGCATACCCTTTAGCCAAGTAACTGCCGATGTTTATCTGTAGCGCCGCGGCTAATTCTGGATATCTCTTCATCTTATCATCAAGACATTGGGCTCTGCGTTTGGCCATCGGTAAACTGTTAGGAAGTGGTGGGTTCTGGCATTTCCATAAAAGGCCAGTCTCAAAGCGGTGATTTATGTTATATTTAGCCCTAGCGGTCAAAATGGCCGCTCATGGTCTTTCTAGGTATCCGAAAATTCCGGTCTTTATAGTGTTAAAACATATTTGCATTCTTCGGTAATAGCGCACATCTCTTTGTCGTAATATTAATTATTGGGAAAAAACATGCTAACGAAAAATGCAAATATGTTGACATTTTTGCATCAAAATAAAGTCCACTTAAATTAATAAAATTATTTTTTGTTTCATTGATTTTACATTATTATTGGAAAGATATATAAATTAAAAAAAAATTGAAATAAAATTATGACTTTTTTAAATAATATTTTTTTAAGTGTATTTATCAGGTGCATATTGTGAAATTAATCCTTTCACAATCATTTATGAGCTATTTACATGCGCGCATTATCAATCTAGGTAGCCAACTACGCAGACATACGCACAATATGTATGAAATGACTTTCGTCTTTCTTTAACAAATAATGAAAACTATAATTATTATTTTTAAATGCATAGATTTAGCAGCGGTTTTCCGTCATACTTATATTGGAGTCATTGTTTAGACCTCTGTAAGGCCCGATTTCTTATTTTAGCGACCGGATAAATTAATCGACTCGGTACCACCTATTATTGGGTTATCTCATGTTTCTTTTAAAATCCTTTTCGAACATTTCTCAATTATTGATAGCGGTAATTATTGGCAAAATTATTGTTTTTTTTTAACCCGTTAGTGCATAGTCCCTATAAAGGGACGGTCACAGTTTTCAACTATATTACTATTATTATTACATTTTTTACCCAAAAATAACCACATTAAGCGAAAAATATCAAATCAATTCGTGTAATTATGATAAAAGAGATGAAAACGAAAGACATGGTCAATCAGATTGTCATTTTTATTCAAAAATTTGGGCGTACAGTTGAAAAATGTGAACGTTATATACGATCGTTATATATGAACGATCCGTTTATAGGTTAATTGTGTTTCGTGAAAAAAAAAAAACAATAACAAAATACATAATTTTCACATAAAACATAGAGGGGAACATAGATAATAATAATAAATAATTTCAAATAACTATTGTTTAGTTTTCATGGTGCTAACAACCCGATTGCTCGTGTTATAAATTTTAAAGGGAACTTGAAGTTTCGGCTAAATTTATCCTCCCGATAAATCTAAAGATGATGATTTTTTTTATTATTTTTTTTTTTCTTAAGTTAATATATAAAATAAATGTACAAATATAATTTTACTGTATGAGCAACGAAGGGAACAGAAACATTTATTTTTGTACAGAGGTCTTGAAGTGACTCCATTGATAGTAGAATATTGATAAGTTTGAGAATCGAGTAGCACGAATATCAATAGAGGTATTAAGATTACACAATTGATAGTTGAATGATGTGAATATTGAGAATTGACTTAGGACTTATCGGTAGTGGTCTTGTGATTAGTCCATTGATAATTGAATGAAGAGAATTGATTATAATATTGATAGATAAGTAAGTTTGAGAATTGAAAAGTAGAACTATTAATAGGAAGCTTGTAGAGTATAACTCACGAATTTGGGCAGGGGGTATCAGGATTTTTTGGAACTCCTTAACCGAATTCAACGACATGTGATTTTCTGGAATCGGTGACATCTATATCTTCTCTTTAATTGCCGTAACCCACCAGCCCTTGTATTTACTCGCAACACTCGAGCAGCACAGCAAGCTCTCCTATTAGCCATTACGCCAACGTTCAACATAACTATGCCATATTCGTTCTTCAGTCGTACCATATGGATATTCCTAACCACTGTGAAACCCTGAAGTTCAAAACAAATATTCATTCCCACTACTCGCTCTATCCCCCTTCCCATTAAAACTTTCTTCCGTCTTACGCACCGACATGCTTGGATACATAGGGGGCATCCCCTGAGCGTTGGTTGGTTTGCAACAGCGAGGACGAGGTTGTCATTTAGGTATGCAACCGCACTGTCAATATGAAATATAGTGAAACGCATAAGTCTAAATTAAGCTGTAGTATTTCACGAAATGAGCCCCAATTAGTTTTGTTATTATAGATTTTCCTGTTTATAGATGTGGGTGTAAGAGTATTTCGATATATGAGGGTAGTTGGCGAGTGGTCAGATGATAATTCAAAATCTGATTTAATTGTTAGGTGATCTTGTCTTATATTTTTTATTATGAAGAAATCAATGGCTTCGTTTTCGTTCTCGATGGGTATGTAGGTGAGTGGTCGGGAGTTGACAACCATTTCCACTTCCATAAGTGCCCTCCGCAACAGTTCGTCAGACGGATGACGAGAGGGCAAAACTTTGGCCCTTGTCCATCTCTTTAAAGGCCTCCTGAAGCTCCAGCTCTGCGCCTTTAAAATTGGTGCCGTTATCACTCCACAGCTCAAGGGGTGATCCACGACGGGCGATGAAATTTCGCAAAGCTATTACACATGAGTCCGTTGACAGTGAATACGCTACTTCCAAATGAACTGCCCTGGTCGTCAGGCAGGTCAGAAGGAACCGTACCTTTTTTCCGTACTTCTTCTGACAGCCACAAGAATTGGTCCGAAATAATCGACGCCTACATAGGAAAATAATCGGCAGAAAGAGGCGAGTCTAGCAGGGGGTAGCGAAGCCACTATTAGACACACTATTTAAACACATTTAGACACGACTATTTAGACACATTTGACATTTGTGACGTGCCTGGTTTACTACGGTACGCAATCAATCCAGAACATTTTCCTTGTGATTGATAGTGCATGCGAGGAAATCAAGCACTTGGCTAGTCTGGCGCCAAGGACAGCAGCTTGGAGTTCTAGGCGGCGAATGGATAGCATCTTCAGCGGCGCCACTCATGTCTTACAGCCAAGGAGTACGGATTGTACCAGGTCGCCGTCGATGCGTCGTAAGTAGCATACAGCCGCGTAACCATTTTCACTAGCGTCCACAAAGGTATGCAATTCGAAAGCCGATGAAGGACTGGATACTGTGTGGACGTAGCACCGTGGTATTCGCATATTTTCAACTTCAGGGAGATATTGTATCCATCGTAACCATTTGGAATACTCTATATCGTGTATTTCCTCATCCCAGTCACCGACCGATCGCCAGACGTCTTGGAAGATCGTCTTAGCGTATATAACGTAGAATGCAATAAGTCCACTATGCATTCTACTGCTCTGGGAAAATGGTCGCGGAACTGCTTTGCGTTTAGGTTTTTACATATTGCGCACAGCTAGGCGAGCACGTGGCGCTGAAGGTCATCACCATCATCGCGAATACTGATGGTACATTTCTTCAATGTCGCCGGTTATCGCGATTTTTCAGGACAGGACTCAGGACAGACACTAGGGACGTTAACTGGTCAGGTCCTTTTAGTAGAAGCGTATTCAATGAAATGCCATTCGTTTTCGCCGCTGCATCCCAAACTATACGGAGTTTGCCAGGCTTATTCGGATTAATTACTGGGAATATGTGCAAGTACCAGCAGTTCGTATCAGCATCGTTTTCGTCGGGACGCAATTTTTTAGCATACCCTTTAGCCAAGTAACTGCCGATGTTTATCTGTAGCGCCGCGGCTAATTCTGGATATCTCTTCATCTTATCATCAAGACATTGGGCTCTGCGTTTGGCCATCGGTAAACTGTTAGGAAGTGGTGGGTTCTGGCATTTCCATAAAAGGCCAGTCTCAAAGCGGTCGCTAACACGTCTGGTGAGCTTATCCAACTGCGCGTTCATTTGGAGATTGAGGCACATTGAATCATCTTCGTAGCAATGTGTGTCAGCAGTCCATTTCAGACATAACGGTTGTGGTGCCCCTTTTAATTTGAGGCTCTGCTGAAGGTCGACGTCCATAAGCGTAAGCGATGAGCCGTCATCAAAAAAGGCGAAAGTCGTTATGCTTGCTCCGTTCCCATATAAGGTTATCGGAAGTACCCGGAATAATATCGATGTATGATCCATGCTGCGTATTAAAATTAATGCCAACCGATGGTTTGGGTGCGGAGTTCTTGACCAGATTGTGCAGCAACGGGTGATGAATGAGTCGGCAACCGTCAACGCCACAAGGATCACTGAACGAACATCATTTTGGATAATGGGCCTTCAGGCATCTTCGACATAGTTTGTACGTACGCACCACTCTCCATTTCTCAGCTCTGGTTAACGTTGTGAATTTGACATAGTCGGTTGCTGCAGCGCATTCCCCGTCGCGATCTCAATGTGAGTATTCAGCATTCCTCGTCTTTGTCCTCTAGATAATGAGTTAGGGACTAAAACACTAAAACTTTCCAAGGTTGATGAAAGCAGTGTCAGCTTGTGCATTCCCCAAAAAGTGGCAAATAGGCCTGGAAGTTTGCTAACCAACTCTTGCTCCAACTCTGGATTGTTTAAATGATTCAGGAGACCGGAAGCCTTCATCGTGGCGCATATATTTTGTACTTCTAAAGCTAAATCGATAATGGACTCAAGTCGGTTTTCTCTCAGTACAGGCATTTCACGAATCCGTCCCAGTAAGATGTTGATCACAAGCTCGGGTCTGCCGAATTTCATACGTAGTGTAGCCAAAATCTGTGGCACGCAGGAAACATGTAACACCAGGGTTTTTACAGCATTGCGCGCGGCTCCTTCGAGTGAATGGCACAATCGGGCTAGGTTCTCTCCTTCAGAGAATCCACAGAGCGTGGTTGTTTGCTACAAATAAAGGCCATTCCTCTGGCCTGCCATCGAACTTGGGCAAATCCTTGATGAACGCACTTCGAGCAGCCACTTGGTCGCGGGTATGACGGTGCCCCTCTAGTCAAGAGGGTGGAGGTAGAGTTGAGAGACACGTTCTGTAACCATTGCGATGCAGGCACATTTTCTACACGAGATTGCACCAGGGATTCCAGCAAGATCAATTTTTCTAGGACTGTATGCATAAGGGAGTGCATCTGTTCGACGTCACTTTCGGTACGATTTCCATCGCGTTGGGGAACTAGCATCGATACTCTGGCGTTCGTGCTTTCCGCTATAGGGCTGGTGTGAGGTAGTGTAGATTGACAAGCGGCATTCTGCGCCCAAGTCTGATGGGTGATATTAGCGAGGTCTTCGTTGAACTCAGATCTGACCTCTTCTGCATCCTCTAGTTGCACCAGCATCTCCTTACGTTTTTGCAGCAGTGCTTCCTTTTGACGAAGAATAAGCTCATTCTTCCAAAAGCTGCAATTCAGCTCGTAGCCGGTTCGCATTAGAACTAGCCGAAGTGCTGGTACTTCTTGACGAGATAGACGGATCCGCTCCATGTTGGTGGGCAATAGCCGTGATGGTTTCGTCTACGCTAGCGTGGTCGGGAGTTCCATCGTCTTGGTTCAAGATATGGAGCACTGGAGGGGCACTGTTGCTGCCGGCAAGGCCAGAGACGGAAGTACGTCTTTGTTGCGCCATCACATCACAGTCGTTGCAACACACCATGTGGGGATTGTCCTCGTTGTTGCACATTGAGCAACTATAGAATTTCCCATGTTTGGCGGCTTCTGTTGATTCTCCATTCAGCATGTTGGTACGAAGAATTTTTAAATATGTTAAAAGAAAAAGTAACCGAACTTTTCACTAACTCGTTTATTGGAGTTTAAAAATTCCTAAATTACAAATGTTAGGTTAGATTACAATAATTATAACTTAATTCTAAAATTAACTCACTTCGGTATAAACTTTAACTTAAAAGAGAACAATGGCAATGGCCAAATTTAATATAATTGATAATTTGATTCTGCAAAGAAATTCACGAGGTCATACTGAACCGAGAATTAAGGCAAGAATGGCGGGAATTTTCCAATGCGAATGACAGTAGACGAATGACGTTTGATTCCATTTCGTCTCTTCTTTCACGCACATTCGCCCTGTGTTGCCAGATTACGCTTGAATTATCGGGATGCCGGATTTTGCGTAACAATTATTCATGAATTGTTTTTAGGATTTGTTTGGTAATGAATTATTGAATTCAAAAGAAACATTAGATTTCTTAAATTGGTTTTTTAAATTAAATAAATGAAACATCTTTAATTTACATGTGCAAATTCGGGTAATTGGGTTCAATCAAAGCGAATAAAGGCGCGCATATAAACCGCTGTAGAGTTTCTATGAATGAAAAGAAACACGTGTTCACTTGCATCATTAGATGTAAATAAAAATTGTAAATGGGTCGAAAAGAAATGGAGCGGAAAGCGACTGCGGGAAGTGACTCAAAATTAATGCAGATTTTCCAATACGTCGAAAAATTAATATTTACTGATTTCTTTTATTAATTATGCCATAACATCAGCAGAGCATTGTCGAGATTGCAGGTTGCGGAATAGAGTTACTGACCAGCAATCAACCACTTCTTCTCAATGTTCATCAACATCAAGAACTAACGAAGATACGAGGAACTCTGAACATAGTCAATGTTTATATTCTGATTTCCATCATCATAAAGAAGGTCACAACGAGTTTATAAAAATTAGGGCTCTCGATTTTTACCCGGGTAGCACACATTACCCGGGTGCCCGGGTACCCGGGCGCCGGTGTACCCGGGCAATACCCGGGTAGCACCGACACAGTGTCACATCAACAGTCACTGTGTCGAAACATCCGACACTGTGTCGAAACATCCGACACTGTGCCGAAACATCGACGCATCTTCGGGTGTTGCAGCGGAACGACGCACATCGTTCGGACTTTCATGCGAAGGAGCAGGTAGCGGGCGATTGCTTTGAGGCAGAGTGCGTCGTTTGTTATTGTTTTTTGTTTGTTGTTTGTTTTGATGACTCTTTGATGTGTTATGCTTTGCATGAAATTCATATAAAAATTAGAATCTGCGCATTTGAAGTGCGTGTATATGAATGTGTAGGAATTAATTTCACAATCTGCAATTTATTAATGTAATGAAGTAATTGAACAAATATCAATTGATGATTGATGTTATTTTTTTTTTAATTTATAAACAAATTATGAACTAAATAAAAAATAAATTTCTTAAAATTATTTTATAAAAAAAAATTGAACTTTGAAAATTGAAAAATTGAATTTTCTAAAGAAACATTATTTATAAAAAAATTGTCTATTTTTTCAAAATTTAATAAAAAATGTTCTATAAAATAATTATATTAAACAAATATTTAAATTCTTCATCCGACACTGTGTCGAAACATCCGACACTGTGTCGAAACATCCGACACTGTGTCGAAACATCCGACACTGTGTCGAAACATCCGACACTGTGTCGAAACATCCGACACTGTGTCGAAACATCCGACACTGTGTCGAAACATCCGACACTGTGTCGAAACATCCGACACTGTGTCGAAACATCCGACACTGTGTCGAAACATCCGACACTGTGTCAAAACATCCGACACTGTGTCGAAACATCCGACACAGTGTCGAAACATCCGACACAGTGTCGAAACATCCGACACAGTGTCGAAACATCCGACACAGTGTCGAAACATCCGACACAGTGTCGAAACATCCGACACAGTGTCGAAACAACAGTCACTGTGTCGCATCAACCGTCACTGTGTCGCAAGAACAGTCACTGTGTCGCAACAATCGGCACTTTCGACGCATCTTCGGGTGTTGCAGCGGAACGACGCACATCGTTCGGACTTTCATGCGAAGGAGCAGGTAGCGGGCGATTGCTTTGAGGCAGAGTGCGTCGTTTGTTATTGTTTTTTGTTTGTTGTTTGTTTTGATGACTCTTTGATGTGTTATGCTTTGCATGAAATTCATATAAAAATTAGAATCTGCGCATTTGAAGTGCGTGTATATGAATGTGTAGGAATTAATTTCACAATCTGCAATTTATTAATGTAATGAAGTAATTGAACAAATATCAATTGATGATTGATGTTATTTTTTTTTTAATTTATAAACAAATTATGAACTAAATAAAAAATAAATTTCTTAAAATTATTTTATAAAAAAAAATTGAACTTTGAAAATTGAAAAATTGAATTTTCTAAAGAAACATTATTTATAAAAAAATTGTCTATTTTTTCAAAATTTAATAAAAAATGTTCTATAAAATAATTATATTAAACAAATATCAATTTCTTCATTTAGTTCATAATTTGTTTATAAATTAAAAAAAAAATAACATCAATCATCAATTGATATATGTTCAATTACTTCATTACATTAATAAATTGCAGATTGTGAAATTAATTCCTACACATTCATATACACGCACTTCAAATGCGCAGATTCTAATTTTTATATGAATTTCATGCAAAGCATAACACATCAAAGAGTCATCAAAACAAACAACAAACAAAAAACAACAACAAACGACGCACTCTGCCTCAAAGCAATCGCCCGCTACCTGCTCCTTCGCATAAAAGTTCGAACGATGTGCGTCGTTCCGCTGCAACACTCGAAGATGCGTCGAAAGTGCCGATTGTTGCGACACAGTGACTGTTCTTGCGACACGGTGTCGGATGTTTCGACACAGTGACTGTTGATGCGACACAGTGACTGTTTTTGCGACACAGTGACGGTTGATGCGACACAGTGACTGTTGTTTCGACACTGTGTCGGATGTTTCGACACAGTGTCGGATGTTTCGACACAGTGTCGGATGTTTCGACACAGTGTCGGATGTTTCGACACAGTGTCGGATGTTTCGACACAGTGTCGGATGTTTCGACACAGTGTCGGATGTTTCGACACAGTGTCGGATGTTTCGACACAGTGTCGGATGTTTCGACACAGTGTCGGATGTTTCGACACAGTGACTGTTGATGTGACACTGTGTCGGTGCTACCCGGGTATTGCCCGGGTATTCGAGCTACCCGGGTAATCGAGACCCCTAATAAAAATAGTCATCAATAACCAATCTATATTATTTAAATCAACTGTATGCACACGCTGACAACCGCATCGTTTGGTTCTAAGCGTGGGAAAGGGTTAATTAAAATGATTTGCGGTTAAATAGCCACCGAAGTCTCACTTCTTTCGCGTGTACTCTGTTGCACGCGTATTTTTTTAATTGTCAATCTTGAGCCGGTTGAATTTTTTGCGGTAAAGTCTCCTCCAGCAATGAAGAGTTTGCCTAGCGTACGTGAAAGTCCGAATATTCCAATGTGGTATTGTTGTGTTTAGGTGGGCAGTATGTTGCGGACAATGATATGTATCCACTCCCGTCAGATATTTGTACTGTTGTAGCTTGCAGATAGTCTTTTCTGTATTTTTCTAGTTCTATACATTTAATATTTTGGTTAATTATAATTGCGGTTCCACCATGAGCTTAGTTGTCAGGATGATTAGTATAGTAGATATTGTAGTTAGGTATTTTTACGAAGCTTTTATCAGTAAAGTGAATCTCAGATATGAGCATGATGTCAATATGGTTGTTGTAAATAAAAGATTTCAGCTACAGTATATGTTGGCCGAGTCCGTTAGCATTCCATAGTGTTATTTTTAGATTATTATTGTCCATTTAGTTTTGTCACCAGCATTGTAATGATGCTCATCATGTTAGACATCTGAGTAATAAGTGTTTTCATCATTTCTTTAAGTTCAGAAAGGTCAGTGTTTTGAGGTTGGTCGTTGGTAGTTGTTGACGTATTGGTAGCGGATGCTTGCGCATAGGTTTAGCCTGATTGAGCTATTTTCTGTGGGGTTTATAATGCTTGTTGTTCGTTTTCAGTTGTTTGTTCTGATTTTTTTCGTAGTGCTGGGAAGCGATTTATTTTTAGTGTCTTGTAGATCATGCAGCCCTTATAGTTAGCTGTATGCTTTTCACCACATAATGCGCATTTAATATTGTTACTATTCGCAGGAATTTGGCAGTTTGTGGTTTTATGTGCACCAGCCATTTAACGCAGACTGGGTTTTTGGTACAGAAATTTTTGGTGTGTCCATATTTTTGGCAGTTTGTACATTGGGGCAGGGTTCTTTTTTTGGTGAGGAGGCTCGAAGGATATTTTGCAGTGCAAAAGGCTAGTCAATGTGTATATGTCTTTATTGTTTTTGTTTGTCTTAAAATTTATTGAGAATAAGGACAGTGGTTTTTTTGTCCCTGTTTGCAGTATGTTTTGTATATTAGTTACTTCATGCCCTAGTTCGGCCAGTTCTGTTTTAATGTCGTTTATGTCTGTAGAGTAGTGCATGTTTCTCAATATTACCTTAAATCCCCTTTGATCTTTTGGTTTGTATGTGTAGTATTGTGTTTGTTTTTCTTTTAGTAGTTTTATTATTTCAGTGTAGTTTATTGATTCTGCTGGTTGTATTTTAACTTCATTATTATTTAACACTTTCATTTGATAGGAGCAATTTGAAATTGAGTTTAGGGCTTTTGATAGGTTGTTGATATATTGCACGTTTTGTACATATATTGGTGGTGGCTTTGGAGTTTGTGTTTTTACTTTTGGTTTTTCGTTATTTGTTCCACTGTCGTTCTCCAGCTCGTCATTTGCGTCGGAGAGCTGGCGTTGAGTGTTAGTCGTGTTCGGGAGTGGCTGGCTCAGCAAGTATTCTGTTATTGTTTTTTGGTTTGCCTGCTGTGTTTTGGTTTTATGTTTTTTATTTGTGTTGGGTACTTCAGTACCTTTGGTAGGAGAGCTTCGCGATCGTTTTGTTATAATTTGTGGGTTTGTGTGTTTATTTATCGCAACATGTTCGATCGCAGTTGGTTTTGACGTGTTTGGCGTCGACATGATCGAAGAGAAGGGAGAGAAACTAGATGTAGTAGTTGTTGTTGTGCATGCAGAGGCGAGAGTCATCACAGTTATATTTGTTGTTGTGCTTAAGGTAGCAGCTGCGCATAGCGTGGGAGCGATAATGCTTGTTGTTGTATTTATGTTTGGCGATGGGCATTGCTCGCTCCACGAGAGCGGCGTTACAGTTGCATCGCGAGCAAGTTGTACGTGTGTTGTTGTTGTTAAACTGATGTTTGTTTTCGCTGGGTAATTGTTTTTTGTTTTTTTTTCTTGTATATGTTATTTGCTTACACTTTTTATTTTATAAATAATAGGTTTTTTAGGGGGGTCTGTAGCCATAAGCTTTCACAGGGTTTTAGGTTTATTGAGCGTCTATTTCGCAATTTGGTGATTTTAAGCGCTTTAAGATTAAATAATTTTTAAATTCGGAGCACAGTTGAAACACGTCCACGCTTATTGCACTGAGAATTTGAGAGAATTTCTCACATAATGCGCTTACCAACGGACATCATTTTATTTAGATAATATTATTACTGCAATCATTTTTTTGTTTCAGAGGACTCATTGGGGAAATTGGGTTCCGGAAAAAAAATAACGGAGAGGAAGGTTTACGTATTCGATGGACTAATGATTCTTTGCAAGCCAAATTCAAAACAAAAACCCGTTTCTGCTGGATCAACATCATACGATTTTCGTTTGAAAGAAAAATTTTTTATGCGGCGTGTTGAAATTATTGATCGAGTTGATACTGACGAATTAAAAAATTCTTTTGAAGTAGCACCAAGAGTCCAGCCTCCAGTTGTTCTTACAGGTAATGGAAAATATTTTTGTCAAAACTATTTAGACTTTTTTATATTTCTTAAAATTATAACTACTTTATGTTTTGTTATTTTACTAAGGCCCGTTTTCTCATCTGCCCTTTAAAGATCACTTTAGTTACCAACTGGATAAATTTACCGTCTCGGTAAAATAAGTTTGGTTATCTCATACCTTCAATACCTTCAAATGCTTCTCAACTATTAGTAGCTCTAGCGGAAGTTAACAAATATATTTGTAATAATTTGAAAATAATTTATTTGTGTATATATATATTATATATTTGAAAATAATTGAAACAACTATTGTTTATTTTTCACCCCGAATTATAAAGTTCCTGATAAATTTATCCTCCCGATAAACCCAAATATTACATGAGATAACGAAAAAGGAAAAAGGAGAAGAAAAGAAAAGATGAGAAAACGGGTTTAAATATATTTAATTATATATTACTAACGATAAGTAATAACAAAGTTGTACCATTTCATTCCCACTATAACAATTTAGAAATGAAATTGAAAAACTGTGTCCCGAATAGGCTGTCAAACCGTTTGTCCAGTCTTTATGAAATGTTTACTGACTGAGATTACCATAAAAATTTGTAATATTTTTTTTTATTATATTCAATAATTTAATAACTTTTTTCACAGTAAAATCTCCCTTAACCGGACATCCATCTTCGGGTACGCATTAAAAAATAGTTTGACATTTCAATAAAATTCCGAAAAATTAAAGAAAGTCCGGGAATGTAGAGCCCTTAAAAGTTTACTTCGAGATTTTTTGAACTATGATACATGAGTAGCCAGGCAAACCGCTTTACAGCCTGATTGCTAATAACACAACGAAAATGAAAAAAACGAAATATCATTAAACAAATCGCGCTGGCACCAGTTAGAGATTCCATGGTAACTTACGTGGTAACTTGGTCTCTCCACTGGAGATTCGGTCTTTTCGACCTACGACTACCGTTTGGTAACGCATAGAATGACTTCTTAGCTGGTGCGTTTTCATCCAGCCGCTCGACATGATCTATCAAGCGGAGCCGCTGGATTTTAATCCGCTTGTCTATGTCAGTGTTGGCGTACAGCGCATACAGATCGTCGTTCCATCTTATACGGTACTCACCGCCAACATTTAGGGGACATTAGTAGACGAAGTTCTCTACAATCTGGAATTTGTAGGCGTCGATTTCGACTTCCTCCTGGTCGTTTCGCACAGATCGTTTTGTGGTTGACGGCAGGTCTTGTCCTCGTTCACCGCTAGAGCCACTAACTGCAGTCTTGTTCCGCCCGATTATGTCGATGTCATCGGCGTACGCAAGCAGCATGACACTTTTATTGAAGATAGTGCCGGACCGGTAAGTCTGATGAGCTTAGCTGGGATACCAAAATCAGACATGGTCTCCATATTGTGCTGCCGAAGGCGGCTTTCTAGTCGACTCATAGGTGGTGTGTGTCGATTTGGAATTCTTGGGTATTCCCTAGGATTTGGCATATTGTGAAGATCTGGTCGTTGGTGGACTTTGCAGATCTAAAATTTTTCGCTCGTTGACTATGGGCTTCAATTATTTACATATTACGCTGAGTAGAATCGTATATTCGATGTTTAAAAGGCCTTTTTGTGGATTGGAGATTACACTGAGATTCCAGTTGCAGGGCATGCATTCATCAGACCATATTTTGCATAAGAGCAGGTGCATACGCCTTTCAAACTATTCGCCCCCAGTCTTAAACAACTCTGTGGGCAGGCCGTCGGCACCTGCGACTTTGTTGTTTTTCAGCTTAGTAATGGTTGTGAAGGCTTCGTTATAGTCGGGCGGCTGTATATCTACGGTATCGTCGGCAACCGGCGGATCTGGCACTTCGTTTCCACCGACGGGATTGTTTCCGTCGTCGGAGTTCATTCCTGTTTCTGTGTATTTCGATATACTCGCCCTAACGCCTTTCAGTTTTTGTTCCGGAAAAGACGCCTCTTCCCTTCTTTTCTCTTTGTATCGCTCCTTAGGCCGCGTTCACACCGAACGAGTGACGCGAAGTGCTATGCGAAATTTTCGCGACGAATTCGCGTCGAAAAATACGTGTTCACACCGAAAAGCGATTCGTCCACGAATTCGCATAAACCGTTTACACCGAAAAATGAGCGAACTCGCGTTACAAGAACAAACACCTTTGTTTCTCGTTTGTTTCACTCGCATTTCATGTTCGTTCAAGTTCGGGGCATCGTTCGTGTTTCGCGTCGTTTTCGCATCGCATGTGCGGTGTGAACGCTCTCATAAGATCTAATGTAAATTAATTTTCGCGCGAAGAGATAGGAATTCGCTCGTCGATTCGCTGTTCGGTGTGAACGTTCCCATAAGGTTATGTGTTCTTGTCGCAGTTCGTGTCGCCAGTTCGGTGTGATCGCGGCCTTAGGATTGGATAAATTTTCCGAAGTATTAAGAACACATTATTTTCGATTATAAATTCATTTTTGCATCAATTTTTAATTAAATTTAAGTAAGAACTGCAAAAAAAAAAAGAAGTTCAACATGTGCTTGAGGGAGGGTTGGATCTAGTTGAATTGCAGTTGAATTGTTGTGATGTGGTTTGAGTTGATATTGGAGATCTTCGTTGGGTCGAAGTGGAAATGTCGAACGTGAAGCTGTTGATTTATTCTGGATTTGCAAAATAAAACGCAAAGGTTATTTGGGGGCTTGAGTGAACTTACGTCGTCGCTGTTTGTTTTCCTAAATAAAGTAAATTTAATATATTTGTATCAGTTTACAGCAGTAAAGTAACACAGCGCCTTCTTGGCCCTCTCGCAGATATTCGCGTTCCAGCTCAACATTGGGTCCAAGATATTTCACGCGATTGGAAAGCTTCAGTTCTACCCCGTTGAGTAGTGGGAGCTGGAATAGGGGGTTTTATACCGTCTGGTGTACAGCATAAGGTCCGATATAGGCCACTCGAGAGGCACCACCCAGAAAGTAGACTCAGGGCTTCCTGAATTCTCCTAGATATTGGATTCAGGAATTTGCCGAGCGACTTCGTCCACATAGCCAATGACGCTGAAACCATTAGATCTGATTAGCAGCTCGTTGAGCTCTAGATTCGTAAAAGAGAAGAGAAGACAGGACTCCACCTTGTGGAGTACCCCTCACCACACGCCTGGTTGCTACAGAGCTCCCGATGTTTGCTATCTATTCCTGAGTAATTGCTTAACGAGCAGGGTTGTCGTTTCGAATTTTTCGAGCGAAGTGTTCGTCTCGAAAAAGTGAAGTGAAACGGAGAAAAGTGAAGTGTTTTGTGAAATGTATTAATTTCATTCAATTCATCAATTCATCAGTACAACATACAACAAAAAAGTACAAATTATTGGTCTTTACAGCCTTGGAGGAGCTTTGGCCGAGCTATTCGCAATCATAAAAAAACATAACACCGATACTGATATAATCTTTTCATTTTAGGTCATTAGGCACGATGTTGTTGGCATTCTTAGTACTTGTTCGTCTTATCACGTCTGTCAGAGATTTTTACGAGCAAAGAATATCGCAACTGTATGTTTTTACAATAGAATTAAAAAAAAATCCATTAGGATTCCATTTTTGAAAAACGAAGTGTTTCCAAAAAAAGTGAAGTGCCGTAGTGTTTTGGGTCAAAGTGAAGTGAAACACTTCAATTGAAGTGACAGCGACAACCCTGTTAACGAGGGCAATGACGGTGGAACATTGAGGTTAGATAGAACCTCTTCAACTGCCATCGGAGTGATGTTATTGAACCCTCCCTCAATGTCGATGAAGGCAGCGAGCGAATACTATTTGTAGAGAAGGGATCGTTCTACTTGGGTAACCAACTCGTGTAGGGCCGTTTCGACAGACCTACTTTTTGTGTAGGCGTGTTGAGAATCGGAAAGCAGGAAAGCAGGGCTTTTAATACTGCGATCAATGATTCTCTCAAATGTTTTAGAAGGAAGGACGAAAGACAGATGGGTCTAACATCATTGGTCTTCATGTGTGAGCTTTTTCCAGCCTTGGGAACGAAAATAAACTTCACCTTGTTCCAATACAGACAGATAGGCGTTGTAGATTGTCTCCAACCATGGGTATGCTACTTTTAGCCTGGGATAATTCTGCCGGTATAATATCATTGGGCCCTGGAGACTGGAAGGGCTTGAAGGAGCTAATGGCCCAGCATATGCAGGCAGTGTCTACCCGAAAAGATACTTGGCGCGAGATAGAACGCTGCTATGGAATCGGTGAAGCCGCTTCAGCACTGCTGCCTGGGAAGTGAGTATCCATAAGGACACCTACTGTTTCGAGGCTAGACTCATGCATCTGCTTGGCGGGGCATCTCCCTGGTCATGGGCCATGTAGGAGGAGACGAGAAGCAGGGCTTTTGACCGAGGCCGGCTTACGCTAAGCTTGTATAGATCAGCGGAGCCCTGGATTCGTCTCCATGGTCTTGAAGAAGTCAAGAGTCAGGGTCTGCTCAACAGTCTTGCAGATACTGGGAGAGAATGAGTCATCGCTACTGCTGCGATAACTGCCCAAACTAGGCTTTCCTTCGCAATATCGCTGAAGGAAGTTTTGGTCCGTGGTCTGGGCGTTAATTGCCTTCTTTTTCAAAGGCGGCTGGGATTCACGTCTG
Source organism: Coelopa frigida (assembly GCA_017309665.1). NCBI lineage: Eukaryota > Metazoa > Arthropoda > Insecta > Diptera > Coelopidae > Coelopa > Coelopa frigida. The sequence goes on from CM029565.1 coordinate 31,652,844, forward strand.
GGCGTCTTCTTCGACCGCTGTAGCTTTGAAGTTTCAGTGGAGGCCGGAGCGCCAGAGGGCCGATGCTCAACATTTAGTTTCCTTATCGGTGAGAGTCTTGTCAGGCCTGTCGGCCAGCTTTCTGATGAGGAATGCCGCTGAGCACCGAATACGGTACGCTATGGAGGAAGGGGTGATCGGCTTTGCCGCTTCGTTATGCGGAACGGCAGCATTGGGGCGGGAGGTCTATCAGCCAAGGCAAAGTCCTCCAGTTTCCAGTTGCGGGGAACAGTTTTGGCAGATGGCCGAGGCTTAGCAGCCGGGGGCTTATTCAACCCGGAGGATGAGGGACCTGGGGGAGAAGTGGCTGACTGCCTTGCCAGAGTCTTCTTAGAACACTCACCTGAAGGGTTGAGCGTGGAGTAGGAGATTTTTGTTGGACGTGAAGTCATGGCGATATGGGTCCTCACTTGAGGCCGATATCGACGTTTGCAGGTGAAGTAACTATGGTACCCCGTGGTTATCTATGCAAAAGCAGGGAGGGCACGCGAGGGTTGGCACCAGCCTTCATGGGAACTGGTGCTCAGAGCCAAAGCCAGCTGAGTGGCTACAGACGACGAACGTCCGTCAAGGCCTGCCAGGGTTTTAACGGGACGGAGGCGCTGTGAGATTAGCACGAAAGCCATTTCAGCAGGATGTCACTCCTGCGTACTGAGGTAATGGAATGCCACAGCAACCAGCTCGGGGCGTCGGACATAGTCGAGAAGCAAGGGGGGTCGTTCCGGTGGTTACTAGTTATTTCTGCCGCAGAGTTATTGTATTGAAAGCTTGGATGAAACGCAGCTGCAGTTGTTTCTGGCATGACTGTGGCCGAAATCATTTAACCCGACGACGATGATGGCGACAACAACAGTTGGTCGTTATAGTTGCTGCTGGTATGTGTGTACATATGCCCACAGCTATTAACGGTGATTCGCTTAATACCGCACGAGACCTCGATCTTGAGTTAAGGAGTACTCTCTTGGAGCAGGAGTGAGATCCGGGTGGCGTCGGCCCGTTGTGATTGCAACATTCCGACGTCGAGCTTTCTTGGCTGCGACAAGGTAGTGGTCCGAGTCGACGTTAGCGCCTCGGAGGGAGCGTACGTCCAGAACACTGGAATCATGCCTTCATCAAACGTGATCAATTTGGTTGATCAGAATGAACCCACGTACCCTAGTATTTTCTTATCCTCGAATCTGGTGCTGCTTAATACCATGTAATTAGCTGCGGTGAAATCGAATTGCCTCATTTCGTTATCGGACGTTTCGCTGTGTAGCCTAAAGTTTCCAAATAAAGACCGGTCTAGTCAGCATGGGAAGTATGCAGAGAATATCCAATTAAAAACATTCCCAAGCCAGAAATATAGTTGGAATGACGATCGGTGTCCTTAAGAACACCCATCGGTTCAATTAGTGCAGAGAGATTGCTTTACACGAGTTACATGATGTTCATGTCGCTTCTGATGAATCTGTGATATGGTTTCATGCAGATGGGTGTCGAGAGAAAAGCTTCCATTTAAAATGGAGGATGTAGTACAAAAGTCATGGTCGGATATAGTTCAATGGTCCCATAGATTCATCAATCCAGGAACCAAAATCTCCAAGCCAAATCTCCTTCAAAGATCTTCTTAAATATGCCATTCATACTTTTTTCTTCCCCCCATTCTTTTCATATGAGTCGTGAAGTCAGTAAAAACTTCGACGAGAGAAAACGACGATTTCAAGTTGTCGTCGTCGCTTGATATAGAATACTGTCAGTCGTCACCTAGGTTTAGTCACTTAGCAAAGACGATCCAGTCGTCACCTAGGTTTAGTCACTTAGCAAAGACGACAACCAGAATACTGAAACGGCGTTTTCTATCGTTAGTTAGTCGTCGACGACAACCAGAATAAGGGTGTGTGGAGCGTACAGCTTTCTGCCTCTTAACTGTAAACTGAGAGTCGTATCATTCATTTTGTCGATATCATTCATTTTTCGTAATATATTAATTTTAAGATGCTAACATTTAAAATGAGTCATATATTTTTTTTTTTTTTAACAAAAAGCCAACTGACAACACTTTCTTTTCTTCACAGCTAAAAACGTTCAACATAAAAATGATGTGATGGCTGATTTAATTATGGTTAACACAAAATCGATGCTAGATAGAATATTGGATAGCATTCTTCTAGATATAGAAAAAAAACATCCTCTTCGAATGCCTGGAGCTGACTTATATAAATTTGCTGTTGCTGATAGTCCTGAAAATATAATATTAGAGGAGCGGTGTAGCTCTGGAGTTCCGCTTATTAAGGTTTATTGTCACATATTTTTTCTTTATGATTTTATATATACATTTTTTTTTCAGGGTGCTACGCTTTGTAAATTAATAGAAAGATTAACATATCACATATATGCTGATCCAATGTTTGTTCGAACGTTCTTGACTACATATCGTTATTTTTGTTCACCTCAAAACTTACTTACTCTTTTAATTGAGAGATTTAATATCCCTGATCCAAGTATAGTTTATCAAGACCTTGATAAGGATATAGTGAGTTGTGACACCGAAAAATATCACAAAAATTCACAGCGAGAAGATTGGAAACGTTACCGAAAAGAATACGTTCAACCAGTTCAGTTTCGAGTTCTTAATGTTCTTCGACATTGGGTCGACCATCATTTTTATGATTTTGAAAAGGACTCCATTCTACTTGAAAGGCTTTTATCGTTTCTGGAAAATATAAATGGAAAATCTATGAGAAAATGGGTTGATTCTGTTTTGAAAATAGTTCAAAGAAAGGTAATACAATTTACTACTGTAAAATATATAATCATTTACAGTAGACTTCCCTATAATACGAGTTCATACAACTTCTGTATATACATTTTTAAAAAGGTAGGAATTTCTCTCAAACACTGAAAACTTTCTAAATCAGTACTATTTAAAGGGTGTTTTTTTAGAGGTGTAATTTTAAAGTGAATTTTGTCTTTATTAGAAAGATAAATTTATGCCATTCGTTTTTAAATATTACGTGCGGAATGAGGTCACAGCTGCTGGCTGCTGGTGTGTTTGCTGTGTGTACTGCTGTGTGCAGTACTACTGTAGTCTTTTTTTTTTTTTTGTGGGGCGTGCAAAGTTTTCGATTCATTTGAATAACAAATCTGAGCACAATTTCAAATTGTGGTGACTAATTTGTAACTGTAGAGCGCGCTCGGAAGCTTAGTTGGCTGGGTGTCTGGGCTTAGTAGCGGGGGCTGGGCTGGATGCTACGTTCTATCGAAAAGCCATCGGCAAAACCAAAAATTGTCGTCCGCAGCAAAATCGTCGTAAAATTGTTGACGTAGAAAAACAAAACACTGAAAATGTTTGGGGCAGTAAATATACTTTATTATAATATTTGATCATTCGTTATCGCAAAAATGAACCCAAAACAAAACACCCTTTATTTGCCAGCATCTCAAGATTTTAAACAATTGCATGTCTTTGTCATATAAATTACAATTAAATCGTATCATTTTTATCAAATGCACAATTCCACATTTTTCAAATATATTTTCTCATACAACGCGGAACATTAATCGTGTTATAGAGGAGTCTACTGTATAATTGTATTTCTTTTAGAATGATCAAGAGGAAAGTTGTAAACAAATAACATTCGCTTATGGAAATAGTCCTCCTCCAATTGAACATCATCTACATGTTCCTGACTCAGATATGAATTTGTTAACTATACACCCACTTGAATTGGCCAGACAACTAACATTATTAGAGTTTGAATTGTACAAGAATGTGAAACCATCTGAACTTGTTGGGTCGCCATGGACAAAAAAAGACAAAGAATCTAAAAGCCCAAATTTAATAAAGATTATGAAACATACAACAAATGTGACGAGGTGGATTGAGAAATCCATTATCGAAGCAGAAAATTATGAAGAACGGGTGGCCGTAGTAGCTCGTGCAATTGAAGTAATGATGGTTATGTTGGAGCTAAATAATTTTAATGGAATACTTTCAATTAGTGCCGCAATGGGAAGTGCTTCCGTATATAGACTTAAACTTACATTTCAGGGTTTACCTGCCAGATATGAAAAGTTTTTAGAAGAATGCAGGGAACTGAATGATGGACATTTAAAAAAGTATCAAGAAAAATTAAGATCTATTAATCCACCTTGCGTACCATTCTTTGGAAGGTACTTAACTAACATTTTACATTTGGAAGAAGGAAATCCAGATTTTTTACCCAACACTGAATTAATTAACTTCTCAAAAAGAAGAAAAGTATCGGAGATAATTGGAGAAATACAACAATATCAAAATCAACCTTATTGCTTAATGATTGATTCAAAAATTAGGGTATTATACTATATAAAATTATATACATAATAAAATATAATATATATGTTTTTTTAGAATTTTTTAGAAAACTTAGACCCTTTTAAAGGAATGACGGATACTGATATCTCAAATTTTTTATATCATGAAAGTCTTCGGATTGAGCCAAGAGGATGCAAACAAGCACCCAAATTTGTAAGATATTTTAATATTATTTCAATATATTTAATTTAAGATTTGTTATTTATATATATTTTATTTCGAACCACTTGCATCTTTTAAGGTTGGTTTTTGCAGTTTTGGTTTACCAGATTTGACAGCCATATATTACAATACACCTCTTATAGACGCACTCTGCCTCAGAGCAATCTCCCGCTACCTGCTCCTTCGCATGAAAGTCCGAACGATGTGCGTCGTTTCGCTGCAACACCCGAAGATGCGTCGAAAGGTCGTCATAGTGCCGATTGTTGCGACACAGTGACTGTTCTTGCGACACAGTGACTGTTGTTGCGACACAGTGACTGTTGTTGCGACACTGTGACGGTTGTTTCGATACTGTGACGGTTGTTTCGATACTGTGTCGGTTGATTCAACACAGTGACGGTGCTACCCGGGTACTGCCCGGGTATTCGAGCTACCCGGGAAGCCCGTGTTACTCGATGCCCGGGTAATCGAGACCCCTACTTCTCTTGAATGGGGATTTCTGATGTTCCAATAAGTCTAATGGACGGTATTCTTTTCGGCGTTTTATTGAAAGGAAATATAATTGCTTGGGTTTTAGACTCATTCATTTTAATTTACCATTTCTCAAAACACTTCTTTAATGCAATTATTGACTTCTTCATGCTTTTGATAATAGCATTGGATAACTTTCCACTGGAAATTAATGCCGAGTCATTTGCGTAAAATTATTCGGAGGTATATATTGAGTACAATCAGTCGTTAAAAATACTAACTGTATAGGATCTGTATTCCCGAAAACTCTGTATTGTATTTTTTGTAGATAGATTGAAAAATTATTTAGTTTAAATATTAGGCCATTGTGCCAAATAGAACCAAATACTTTCTGAATGTCGAGGAGTACAAAAATGTAAATTTGATGAAGTGTTTATTATTTTTATTGATTATTTCCTTTCGGTTTGTGTACTCAATGATCTTAGATAGTATTATTTTTTCAAATATATCGTTCTTTGAAATTTTTTTCCTGCACGCCCGATATACTGATGTGTTAATCCTTTATGTAACACTATATGTTCTTTATTTTCTCCGATTTTCAAGAAATCCATAATTATTATTGGTGTAAAAAGTAATACATCAGCTATAAACTTTGAAAAATCTGCAAGTGTAGTTATTTTTATACCCAGAAAATAAGACACTTTTTAGATAAATAAATTCCTGTAATTAAGGATTGACAATCCTTGCTATCTTCTAATGGTCTAAAAGTTATGAAATATGATAATTATTATATTAAAAATATAAAACTACTTGAATATAAACCAAATTCCAAAAATGTGACGATTAAAAAACTTTCATAGGAGCGTACTTTTTTTTTTGACCATGAGTGTAAATAAATGCTGAAAAACAGTGCAAACAACACAAAAACAGAAGACACGAACCAAAATACTTGACAATAAAATTTATACAAAAGCAAAATACCTTGGAATGACTATATACTCTAAGCTGTACCATTACGTAAAGCCATACAGTATAAAAGCGAAACGAAGTGCAGACTGAACTGGCTCCTAGGACAACAGTAGAAACTCTACAAATAATGTTCTAATATATAAAACAATAATGGCGCCAATATGGAAATATGGCATAGAAATATGAGGCACGGCGATTAAGGCAAAGATTCAGACAATACAACGAGTATAATCCAAAATTATCAGACCAATTGCCAACACAAGTTGCAATTACAAGTTGATACAATAGAAGATACCATAAGAAAACGGAGCACAATCCATATGCAGTGTTTCCACGAACACACAAATAACGAGATAAGAAACATCCAACTGATAGAGATAAATCTACCAACACGGATCTTTTAAATAATTTTTAAAAATTTAAACACCCAAAATTTGCAAATGATATGTAATATAAATTTTTGTTAAATTTTGTTTGTTAATTTTTTTACTTAATGTCAATAGATAGGTGTAAGAAACATAGGAAATAAAAAAATTGATTCCTTTGAGTTTGGGGACAATACTCCACTCTGTAAGCAGCTCCTGCTCGTGTTAACTAATATTTACTTATCCAAGTATCCTTTGATATTTTAGCACGTTTCGTTTGTCATTATTTGTTTTCTAGTACAGTGGTTATCCCTTTTTGGGATAAGGCACACTTACAGATGGGATATCTATTATATTCTCTAGTGAGTTTTAGAGTTTATTTATTGATATACCTTGGTTGATTTGGATTCTTCTTATCCAAATTGGAAATATATTATGTTGTCTGCAGATATTCCGTATATATTCAAGTGTGAATGCTAAGTAGTTTTCACACTGATGGATTAAATTTTATTTCTTATATTCATTTCTAGATTATATATTTGTGCCTACACTTAGTAGTAGCTTTAGTCGGTGTTTAAACAGGTGTTTTTATGAAATATGATTTCGTAAAAATTCAATAATATGTGTTGAAGTTTGCTCTATCCATGGATTTTTGAGATCGAATTGGAAATAATTGAAGGGAATTAACTTGCAACATAAACAGTTTATGAGTTAAACAGTTTTATTCAGAGTAATTATACAAACAATGTCTTTAGTGTACTTAAAGTGCGTTTAAACTATGTGTTTTCTTAATATGACATGCCACTGTCGTGATCCATATGTAGCACCTTGTATATGTCAACATTTTAGTTTCATTTATATTTTTCTCAATTTATGTAAAAAAATCGAACTAGAGCCTGTTTCTTAAAATTAAATATAACTTTCAACATGTTTTGTGCATCATGTACTATGATTTGTTGAATTTCTTTCGAATTTTATAATTTCATCGGGAACCTTATTAAATTTTAAAATGAACATAAAATGATCTGTCTTGGCTAACCAGAGGATTCGTTCAATATTTCCTTCAATGTTCACTAATTCACCACAGTTGTCAGCGTTGCCTCCAAATTTTTGAATACGCACTGTGTCTTCCACGACTTTAATGGATTCTTCCTCAGTTTGAAAACAGTCGACATAGTCATCCACATAGTGCCCTTCCGGTTGATTCCCTTGACGGCTTTTGGGCACTCAGCCTCCAAGTTTCTGGCATTCATGTTTTTCACATACTGAGCTATCGTGGGAGAACAAATGGCTCCGAAAATCGTTCTTACCACCTGGAACGCCTGAATAGGCTTCGTAGGGTCACCTACTCTCCACAGGAATCTTTGACTTTCTCGGTCTTTTTCCACAATTTCAACTTGGTGGAACATCTTTTTGATATCTGCACAGGCGGCAAATTGGGCTTGTCTAGATTTAAATAAAATAGATATTAATGGCTGCTTTTTGGCAAGCTTTATTTAAGAAAATATTTTTGACCTCAGCAGCGGCATCATAAACGAGACGTAAACCCTTCTTGTTAGGACCGCAAAATGAGGCAAGTAAAAGTTTTTTGCTGTACGCTGATTGGCTTCATCTAGACTAAGTTTCTTTGCATAACCTGATGTATGATTGACAGAGCTCTTTCATCTACGTTCGATACAATATTCTTTACCTCAGACTCCTCAGACGCGCATTTCTCCATCAGCTCCACAGGTTGGCCCATATACTACCCATCCAAGTCTGGTCTTAACAGCTATTGGTCCTTCCTCGGGGTTACATCGATCGGCACGGTCACAAATGCATGAGCCAAACTGAGCACAATTTTTGACTGAACGTTGTCATAATTATGCTGTGGCAGCCATTCAATGTGTCTTCGTTTTGCTGCGAAATCTCTCCACTGTTGAAGCTCTGTGTTGGCAATATCAAATTGGTGGCGGTGTAGACATTGAAGAGATCGTTGGAGAGACCGCTTTGTGGTGTACTCCACTAACAGTTATGTCCACCATTTCGATTTTCTGCTTCATCGCGTGACTGTTGAGCCATAGAAGTTCTAATGTTTGGGATTTTCCCCGGTTGTTAGGCTAACTCGTGGTCAATCATGGTGACGTTAGCACCATCGTCGATGAAGGCGTAGGTGTCGATCATCTTACCGTTCGCATATACCTTCACGGGCAAAATCTGCAACAAAATATAATTGTTCCTATGGTTTCCATTGTCGTGACGTGGCTCCGTCGTTCTCGCGTCGGAATAGCCGGCATTGTTGTTGTAGGATGGAGCTGAGGGTGATGTATTCTGGGACACCGATCTCTCCCGCATGTCTAGTGTACATAACATGTCCTGGATTGGTGCCCCTTCTTCAGGCAACAAAACATAATCTCTGGTTCCTTACTTCTCTCCAACGTTCTTCCACATTCATCTGTAAAAAATTCGGGCAGTTGTTCAGCTGGCCGCAGCTGGCATAAGCCACACTTACTTACTACGCTGACACAAGCGAAGCGGCGGTTACTGGAAGCGACGGCTGATGCAGGAGACCTACGGACATTTGTCTGGCAGGGGCTGTAAAAGGTAGTGTGTCGGCTACCTTATTTGCCAAACGACGGAGGCTATTGAGCCAAAGGCTAAAATCGGCATTTTTCGTACCACTGCATTTGTCTGACAGTGGGTAACTTGGCTACAAACTCATTCAGTAACGTAGGGTTGTAGAGATGATGCTCCCATTCGGCATTTTTCAAAAAGGTTGACATATTCGTAATGGTGTTCGCAAACTGGCAAGCTCTTACAGATTACCTTTGGACACCGGCGGTATGGCTCTAACTTTTCCACTTGACTCTTAATCAGTTGTTAGGGACGGCCAAATGCTTCGGCCAACGTTTCCATAATTACTGAGACTTTACCAGAGTTCGCAAGCAATGACTCCACTATTTCCCTGGCTCTTCCGTTCATAGCCTCTCGCAGACACATGATATTGTGCATATTGGGGTACTCGAACTCCATCGTAGTCGCTTCGAATGCTTCTGAAAATGTTTGCCATTCTTCTGGGGGGCCTGGAAAAATAGGAAGAGGATCGTTGACTTTCGTCCCATATACCGGCGAGGCGCGAAATTGTGGCTCTGTGAAGTAACGAGTAACTGTTCTGTTGTGTGCGAGTTCGCCGTATGAAAACTATAAGATGGCGTCGGTGGCGGCTCCGACTGATGTGGCTGAGAATTCGACGATGACGTCGACTGATGTGCTGGTGGAATCGAACTCGCCTCTGCTTGCTGCAACGTTGACGATTCATCTGTAGGCATATGCAATGGATTTGGCGGTAGCGTGGACTGTGAAGGTGGCAGATAGGTTGTTTGTCGAATTTCATTGCGCAGATCTGCGACGGTGGCATGCAACTTTGTATTATTCGATACAAGCAACTTTTGCAATGACTGCAAGTGACGCATAAATCCATTTTGGATTTCATTAATTTGACTCTGAAAATCAATATTATTTGCGGCGTCTTTGTTTTGTGAATTCGTGGACTTTGGACTCTGTTGGCTTGTTTGGAGAGGGGAGGGATTATTCATTTGTGCAACTAAATCTGAGTGGACGGACGGAAGGACGTTTGAATAAACTTTGCGAACTAGTCCACTAGTACTGCAATAGAAAAGGCAGATTCTTGCAGTTACAGCAATGGACAGTTACAGCTATGGACTGAGAAATAGCAAACTTTTGAAAAATATTATAAAAGTGCATTTTATATTACATTTTACTTCGAAATGTTTAGTTTTTTGATTTAAATATTACATTTGGAGTTTAAACGTTTATAATAAACAAAAACTATAACAACTATTTATAAAATATTGTTGTTTTAACTCATTAAGCCAACCCAGCTATGTTTTTGGTTGGACAGAGAAATAGCACACTTTCGTTGTAATGAACAAAACTTGGTATTCATTAGATAACTGTAAGTCAAATTGTTATAGTTTTTGTTGTTCCCTTGAATATTAACGGTTTTTATACAAAAATGGATAAATGTCCTTATTCTTCTCCAGAAAAAAGGATGATTATAAGGACACTATTCAGATCCTTTGATTCTTTGAAAAAAATCGATAACAGAGGCTATAAAACCATCGTAAATCAGTTTGAGGTTAATCCTTTTAAGACTTTGGGCACAATATAGACCCAGCATCGACTTTACATTTTTGGTTTTGGTAGTGGCAGGGCTGTCTTGCTGAGTAGTCTAAAAAGCCCAAACTTGTTGATTTGTCTTCTTACACCTCTACACTAAATATTCGTATAAAGTTTGTCAATTTTTAGGGTCTATATTGTGCCCAAAGTCTAAAAAGGATGAAGATGTTTTTTCGTCAATTCTACATTCGATTCAACTAATTTCGTGGTATTGAAGATTATTCTTCTGCAAAAAATTTGTATTTCAACTATTTCAGAAGGATTTTCCCAATTTTGAATAGTGTTCTTATAATCATCCTTTTTTCTGGAGAAGAATAAGGACATTTATCCATTTTTGTATAAAAACCGTTAATATTCAAGGGAACAACAAAAACTATAACAATTTGACTTACAGTTATCTAATGAATACCAAGTTTTGTTCATTACAACGAAAGTGTGCTATTTCTCTGTCCAACCAAAAACATAGCTGGGTTGGCTTAATGAGTTAAAACAACAATATTTTATAAATAGTTGTTATAGTTTTTGTTTATTATAAACGTTTAAACTCCAAATGTAATATTTAAATCAAAAAACTAAACATTTCGAAGTAAAATGTAATATAAAATGCACTTTTATAATATTTTTCAAAAGTGTGCTATTTCGCTGTCCATAGCTGTATATTTATTTATCGTGGTTTACGATGGCTAAGTTTAACATTGAATAATTTCACCGTGGCTAATATACGATGGCTAATCTGCGGTGGATAAGTTCACTATGGTTGACTATTTTGACATTGTTTGCGGTGGATAAGTTTGACTGTGTAACGGCGGTGGCTAATTTGCCTTGGTTTATTCTCTACAATTAATTAGTAAGTAAATGATTTACAAAAATTACATAAAATATTATTACATTAGAAATATTATAAGAAATACAGTATAATACAAACATTCTTCTTATTCGCTCGGCGGGTACAAAGTAAAAGAAATTCAATTTGGCAGAAGGCCCTTCACATAGCAAATATTACATTATAGCATTTTTGAGAACATAATTATACAAATACAAATTAATGGTCTTTACAGCCCTCGGGGGGCTTTGACCGAGCTACTCGCAATTATTGGTGTTGTGCGTTTGTAATGTTTTACACCAATGAAAGAGACCTAAAGTTTAATGTCGAATCCGAATGGCTGGGGTGCGAGCTTTTTCATGGCAAATAATACTTTCGGAAGTTTACCATTGCTTGCCGAGAGGAGGAGGCGGTAAAGAAAAATAAATTTTGTCGGAGTCGGGTTCGAACCGGGGATCGAACCGTGGCCTCGCTAACTCGGAGGCAACGCACTTAACCACTGAGCCACGGCCCCCGAGAACATAATTATACAAATGCAAAATTATTAGGGGTATTCACGATCTGTAGCAAATGTGAAATAATTTTACTTTCGAGCAAATTTGCCACTGAACAATGATTTACATAATTTAGCTGGCATTGCCACCAGGGGTCGAAACGATCCGAGCTAAAATCGCAAAGTTCTCAGCGGGTACCTCAGAACAGCAAAATAGGATCTTTCGAAGATCTTGAGTTCGCTCTTTCGAGGATCGTATATAAGATCTTCGAAAGAGCGTACTTTGATCTTCTGAAGTTCTCTACCTGATGGATCGAACTCAAGATCGAGAGAGCGAACTCAAGATCTTCGAAAGATCCTATTTTGCTGTTCTGAAGTACCCGCTGATAACTTTCCGATTTTAGCTCGGATCGTTTCGACGCCTGATTGCCACCTCGTTCGACAATACATACAGTAGTTCAAAATCTAACCGGACAGAACTCTTTTCCATCTTTCATTGCATCCACAGCCAACAGTAGGTCATTTAAATGATAATTAAGTATGCAGTTAGTTAAAATGGTTCGTTGGCATTCATTTAGCACAAACTTTTCATTTAACTATAGATTTATATCATACTTTTTTAACGTCTATAACAAAATATCCAACTTTTGAGGTCAAAAGTCTAACCGGACAGCTGAGAAAAACAATGAGTTTCAGTAAATTTTTCTTAAATATTACTGTTTTAGAAATTAAACAATATTTTTCATACATCTTTTCATATTTTAGATATCACTTAGTTAATAAAACTATATTTTATTGACTTTCTTAACCTCAATAATATAAACTATTTGGGTGGGGGTAAAAGGGAGCCCAAAATTGTAGCCATTTTTAAATAAGGTGTTTTTATAATAGAGATATTATTAGAGATAACGATCGTTCTCATTAAGTCAAAACCTCATGAAAATTCAACCTAATAACGCAATGTTCGTGGAACTTCATAATAAAAAAAACACCAGCCTTCCTGAATTGTGAATTTTTAAAAAAATTCTGTCCTCCAAAATTTTGATATGGTTGTTTTTCTTACAAAAATATTCCCGAAAAATTATGGAAAAAAATAATTCGTCAATTATTAGTGTGAAATGAGAAATTTTAGGGCCCAAATAACATAGTTTTCATTTTTAGTTTCCCAGTGGTACGAGTTCACATTTTGTGTTACTTACTGAGACAATAAATTTAAGTGATTTCAAATCATAAAACAAAATATTAATAAAGTAAAAATATTTATAGTCCATAATAATATAATATTGTATTCACATAATCTGAGCATTTTTAGCTATATTTTACAATAGTGTGAATTTTCAGCAAGTAGTGTTTACATATACAGTGTTCCACTAAAGTCTTCGTACAGCAGCTAGTACAAACTTTAATGATAAAATTCCGTAAGAAGTGGTTGCAATTTCGAAAAAATTTAAATAAACGTTTTTTTATTCAACATTTTTCTTTAATACAATAACTATAAATTATTATTTTCATTTATTCATTGCAAAGATATAGCCCTTAAATTGAAAAAAGTCACAAATTTTACTCCACTAAAGTCTTCGTACACTGAATCATTTAATTGCGTTTCGATCCCTTTTTCTGAGAATCGTTCGTTGATGATAACGGTTCTTTGCAAACTCGAATAAACGAAACACATGCGACATACTCCGTGATACAAATTCCGTTATATACATGTATGCAAGTGGAGATTTCAAAAAAAAAAAAAATTGTTGAACATAAAATTTAGAAATGCATAGTAAATATTTATTGGTGGAAAAGCGTAAAATTTATTAAATTTTCACGTTAAATGGTAAAAATCATGCGCGGAAATAACAAAACTTGTGTACAGTAATCAATATACTATTAAGACAGTCATCGGATCCTTTAAATAAAATTTAATAAAATTGTCTGATGAGTCCAAGGAAAACATTTTGGTTCTGATGGTAGACTTAGAGCGTGGAAAAAGCCAAGAGAAGCTTACAACCCAAAACACACTATTTACAGTTTAAATCATGGTGGTGAAGGTGTATTGGTATAGGCCAGACTGGCTGATTTGGAAACTTCGAAATAATGAAAGAATAATGGATTCTTGAGTATGCTTTTCCATTCTGATAGAAATTTTGAATCCATTTGTTAAAAAATTAGCCGTGGCAGAGACATTTTACATTCAGCAAGATAATCTCCCTAAGGAAATGTCCCATTATACTAACATTTACTTGTAGTACAATGCTACAAATCGGCTCACATATCAACACTGAGTTTGGATATCAATCCCATTTAGAATATGTGGAATATCTTTGAAAAAAGAAGCAGGACTCATCACTATCCCGATGACTTTGCTGCAATAGGTTATTCAGGTAGAATGGGCGAAAATGGAACGAAGTTATGCATAAATTCTTGAGGAATTAATGTCATACCACCTTAAAGACATTATTAAAAATAAAGGCAACCGAAAAAAATAATTAAAATAATTTGTTATATTTTTTTTTTTTTTTTTTGATTTTTTGAACAATTTCCATTATTGGTGTACGAAGACTTTTGTGGAGTCAAATTTGTGACTTTTTTCAATTTAAGGGCTATAACTTTGAAATAAATAAATACAAATAATTTATTGTTATTGTGTTAAAGAAAAATGTGTAATAAACATGTCTGCATTTAAATTTATTCGAAATTCTTACTAGTTATTGTTGCTTTTTATAATTAAATTTTCAAGTAATTGCTGTACGAAGACTTTAGTGGAACACTGTATATGTTTCATGTTTTGGCCCTAAAATTCCTCATTTCACACTAATAATCGACGAATTAGTTTTTTCCATAATTTTTCGGGAATATCTTTTAAGAAAAACACTATATCCAAATTTTGGTGAACAGAATTTTTTTAAAAATTCGCTATTCAGGAAGGCGTTGTAAAAACCAAAGTAGTTAACTTAAATATTTTTTTTGCAATATGTTAAATATTATTTATATTTATAAAATTAAAATGATTATTTTCCTCAAACGTGTGGAAAAGGTTTCTCAGGCGGTACGGTATGAGATACTGTTTTTGGACGAGAAAATTTTTCTACTTTAACACGGTCACAACCAATAGAATAATAGGGTGAATGCTAGTAGTTTTATGGAATGTCCAAGAGAAAAAATCGCTATTGAGAGGTATCCAAATGTGTCCAGCATTATATTTGGGGAGCAGTATCCAAAAAAATGAAAATTACCGTGTCAAAATCGACCCCAACTACTACCTCGAGCACTTTTGGAAAATTATACTCTTGCCGAAGAAATGTATTGTGTACAATATTTTTGCATTTTAACAAGACTCTGACCACTTTATCATGCAATACGCACTCAGTAATTTGGAAGACTAGGTATGAGGCTATATGCTGGCAAAAATTAACTCAACAAAAAGTTTAATCATCAAAGGAAATGTACCAGAAAATGGTGCGTGTACATTGTACGAATGTACATTTTTCCCAAACAGTTTCGGTAAGCAATCAAAGAAAAAGGCAAGGGATTCCCACTAGAGCATTGGTTTTATAATTTTTATACCGTTATGTTATAAATATAAATAATTCATAAACTTTTTCAGACAAATTTTTATAAAAATATAACTAATTTGCTTTTTACAATTCTTTGTTTTACTGACAGTTATTATTGGCCACACTGTATATAGTTTTTATTTTATTGTTTTATTACATAGTAAACATAAAGATATTATATTACTTGATATTATTGGCCCTTAACTGTACGTTTTTCGTAAACTTTAGTGATCAGCGATTTTTTGTTGAAATCGTTTTAGCTACAGATTTTCTTTAGATGTGGTATCTGTAAATAAATTATGTGGTTTATAAATAAAGAGTTAACTTAGAAGTCAATACAGTGGTGGTCCAGTATAACGAATGATATAATGTCCAGGATTTTTGAATTTTTGAACCGTTCGTTATTTAGAGTCATCAATGGACTAGAGAAAAGCGTTCGTTATACTGGACCACCACTGTATTAGCAAATAGAACATACCAATAATCCATCTATGATCCCGTTAAGATTGATCAAACAACGCTCTTCTTGACACTCCGGCGTACTCACCTTATATTTTTCATGAATAAATTTGAACTGACTGACAAATGCCAGTCGACTCTATTCGGGTTCAAATTTTTATGTCGAATTCTCTCTTTTTGTGCTCTAAATGAGCAGTTCTTCATCTAGCTGAAATAATAGGGACAGGTTTGCTAAAAGTCATGATAGCCTCATTATCTTCGAAGACGTCCTCAACGACAAAGTCTTCGGAGACATTTTCCCGTCTGGGTTTTTAAAACTAATGTTGTATTTTTTCTAATTAAAATTGATTAGTTTAAGAATTCAATAAATATGGGTTCACAGAATTGATTGAAAATAAATTTTGTGAAAAAGTTGAAATAGTCACCCGAATGACTCGTCGGCCGAATGAGGGTTAAGTTGTTTTGTTAAAACTAAAAGTGAGTTTGGGAATTCAGTTATATATTTTTCTATAATAATATATTTATCTACCTAATATTGACTTAAGCTAATCTGTTAATATTGTTTGGAAATGGGGCAACAAACCCCATTTTTCACTTATGTGGACATTAGCTACTATTGTTTATAGGCATAGGTATATATAGTTATATATCATTTATATATACAATATAATAAAACTGTTATTCTTATTTAATTTAGCCAAGGAAATGGGCATCTATAACTCTTAAATCACCAGGAATAAAGCCAAGGCGTCAAAATATTAGTAACAACAATAGCAGCATTACATTAATACAAAACTCTCTTAACTTTGGAACGAAATATTCAAATTCTTTACATTGCGATGGTGATCAAAGCCCAACTATTATAAGTACAAATAATGCTGCTCAGCAAAATGCTCATATATTTTCTGTATTTGCCAATGTAAATATTCCCGAAAAAAACATTCAAACTTCCTCAAAGTCGGAACATCATTGTGATATAAATGAGGATAGTGTGAATACTACCATTGTACCTAAAAAAAGTGTAGTCATATTTTCAAATTCGAATGATGTAAAAAATTCCAAAATAATGTTTAATACAGACCAGTCTTCTCACTTTGATGCTACTTGTAATCAAGATGATGAACATCAATCTCAACATAGCAATAATAATTTGAACCCCGTTGATGACAAAGACTTTTTAATTTCCTCTGTTCCTAAAATGGTTGCCAGCCTTCAAAATGAACAACATTCCTTAAATAATTCATCACCATTCCGATGTACCGATCCATATATGCGTAATTATAACGGTACTATCAGCAAAATTAGGTAATATTAGCTATATGTAGAAATATTCGTATTTAATTCATTTTATATATTATAGTTCCAGTGATGTTCTACAATCATCCTCTAGAACCGGTTACCAACCTTTACACATGGATATGTGTAGTTTTGATGTACCCTTGTCACCACATGTAAATGTACACGCAAACAGCATTGACTGTACTGCGAATGCACCGCCATTGCCACCAAGAAGAAGAGAACGTAGTGACACGTGTACATACTTAGCTCAAAAACGCCAAACACCAGACGCTCCAACTGTAAGCAGTTTTTATATACACATATGACATAATTGTATACATCGCATCGCGATGTATCTGCAAATTTGAATATCAAAATACATAGAAGGGTTATTCACACCGACTTCAGAATGGGTACTGAGAACACTTTCTGCAGTCATGAAAGTCACACTTTCTGCAGTTTTGTAGTTTAATAAGTGACTAAGGAAAATAAAAAGAAATAGTTTGTTTAAATAATTTTCAATTTCAAATGTCAAAACCTAAGATATTGAATAGTAGTCCGGTAACTCTCAAAATATACGGTGTAGTGTCAACTTTCCCGATTGCTTATTTTGGTCTGTGAATAATTAGTAGGGGTCTCGATTACCCGGCTATCGAGTAACCTGGGTTACCCGAGTAGCTCGAATACCCGTATAGTACACGGGCAGGACCGTATTTGTGCAATAACGCTACTCGGTAATACCCGGGTAGCACTACTCGAAAGTAGCAGGTAGCGGGAGTTGGTTTTGAAGCAGAGTGCGTCGTTTGTTGTTATTGTTTTTTGTCTGTTTGTTTTGATGACCTTTTGATGTGTTATAGTGCGTTCATACGAGCCAAATTTTCGGCTGAATATCAGATTTTCAAAAAAGCCGTTCACACGACAAAATTGATTTTCATACGTCAGATTTTCGGTTGGCGGTATTTCTTTCCATTGTATTGGTGTGTATTCTACACACGTTGTTGTCGACTTCTTGATAGTGTTGGAATGAATATGACATCAGGGTAAAGGATTTTTGTGAAATAGTACTATTTTCAACAAAAACCACGGTTGCCAGCCGAATGATGAAATGATTTTCAGCGAAAATCGATTTTGGGTCGAAAATCAGCTCCGTGTGAACATGCTATTATGCTTTGAATGAAATGCCTTACATATAAAAATGAGAATCTGCGCATTTGGGTACGTAGACTAATAACGCACATTCTGCAAATGATTAATGTAATGAAGACATTGATATTTGTTTAATACAATTTAGTTATAAAATGTTTAAATAAATAAATATATATATTTTTACGCAGTTCCCGGGCACTAGGGTATTGAGAGCGGGTAGAAATCGAGAGCCCTACTAATTAGTTATAGCATAACATTCAGTTCATACTTTGTGCAGATCGTTTGTTTTGTTATTAAATAACATTTCGCGGAGAAGAGATGTTTTGTCGCAAAAGATATTTTCTTCTTTTTCGCTCAGAACTTTTGATTTGTCACAACATTTTTTTTCGTCGACGGACTCGCCACAAGTATTGTTTGAGTAGAATTGTTTGAGTAGAAAGAAGTTCTTTTTCGCGATCTATAAGAATCTTTCATTATAAAAATATAATGATAAAGATAATGTAAACAGCGGTCAAATTTAACTTCACAATTTAAATGGGAAATTTGTAAAATCCTTTTTCACTTATATTATAATTATATTATACTTATATTATATATATATTATAATTATATTATATATATTAAATATATTTAAATCATCAGCCGATGATTTTCGTAGTCCGAAGTTCAAAATTAAAAATATTCAGGTTAATAAAAAAATTTTAATCAATGAAAAAATTTTTGGTGAAAAAAATGTATACACCTAATAAATTAAATAAACTATGAATTAATATCCAATTTAAAACAATATATAAAAAATAAATTTCTAAAAACTTTTTTAACACTAGATTGCCCAAGCAAGTCATTTTGACTGCTTTTTAATTTCAATTAGATATGTGTTAAATATGCGTGCAACAGAGTACACGCGAAAGAAGTGAAACTTCGGTGGCTATTTAACCGTATATATTTTTATTTAACCCTTTCCCACGCTTAGAACCAAACGATGCGGTTGTAAGCGTGTGTATACACTTGATTTAAATAATATAGATTGTTTATTGATGACTTTTTTTTATAAACTCGTCGTGAGTTGTTTTCATGATAATGGAAATCAGAATATAAACATTGACTATGTTCAGAGTTCCTCGTATCTTCTTTAGTTCTTGATGTTGATGAACGTTGAGAAGAAGTGGCTGATTGTTGGTCAATAACTCTATTCCGCAAAACCCTATGCCGCATTCTGCAATCGCGACAACGCTCTGCTAGTGTTTTAGCATAATAAGAGAAATAAATAAATATGAATTTTACGAAGTATTTGAAGTCACTTCCCGCAGTCCCTTTCCGCTCCATTTCTTTTCGATCCATTTAAAATTTTTATTTACTTTTAATGATGCAAGTGAACACGTTCATAGAAACTTTACAGCGCTTTGTATGCGCTTTATTCGCGTTGATTGAACCAATTGACCCGAATTTACACATGTAAATTAAAGATGTTTTATTTCATTATTTATTTCATTATTTAAAATATGAATTTAAGAAATCTGATGTTTCTGTTGAATTAAATAATTCATTACCAAACAAATCCTAAAAACAATTCATGAATAATATTCATTGAAAATTGACTTCATTTGAAATTTACAAAGCGTATAATGCGAGAAAAGCATCATACGCATAAGCATGAACAACTGCGAGCGTCTCATAAAATGTTTTCTTATACTCAGAGCAGGGTTGCCGAATGCACTATAATCGAAGTGTTTCACTTCACTTTGGATCCAAACACTACGGCACTCCACTTTTTCGGGAAAAAACACTTCACTTTGCTATTCGCAGATTTTTGGAAATTTATAGCTAATTTTGTCGCGATTTCTGAAATTAAATATTGGTCAGTTTTTGGCTAGTTTTTAGGGACTTGGACTACAAATCATCCAGAACACTTCACTTTTTATACCCTACACCCTGTGGGTAAGGGTATATTCATTTTGTCCTTCCGTTTGTAATACCTCGAAGGAGGGGGGTTATAGGTATGGAAAAGTATATATTCTTGATCAGCGTCACCTCCTGAGTCGATTTCGCGATGTCCGTCTGCCTATCTGTCGGTCTGTCTGTGTGTCTGTCTGTAGAAATCAGTTTTTTGAAGAAACGATAAGAGCTAGAGACTCAAATTTTGGATTTATAACTGTTTGTCAAAGCAAAAGTTCAATATGGAATATGTGGTGAACTATGGTATATATCGAGATGAAATTTTGTGTGTGATTATGTATACCCATACAAGTTTACATGCCAAAAATGGAAAACGTCGCCCAAGGACACGACCACCTCCCATAAAATTTTTGGATTTTTAACTCTTATATGTATACGGTGTTTGTCAAAATCGGTCAATGGACACGCGCACCTTACATATAATGCAATAGTTCATGTGCCAGAAGAAAACGACCCCATCCTACTAAAACACAGTGAACACCTATTGACAAACTGATTAAATCCTTCCAATATAAACGCAATGAACACGTCACAATAGAAAGAACACAATTTCTAATTCTACCTGCTGAGGGGATAACAATTCACAAAAGTCAGGGAGCTACTTATTTGCAGGTGGCTATTTATAATCGAAGTAGGTTCAGTCGCGCTGTTCTGTATGTTGCTTGTAGTAGAGCAACAAGTGCAACTGGACTTTATATTATTGGCAATTTCATCCTCCACAAACTCTTTGGAGAAACTGATTTTCTTTTTATCAAAATGAACAGGTTGCGATCAGAAAAACGAGTGATTACACATTACGATTTTATGTCGGAATGAACCTTTGGTATTCAAATATTTTACCAGAATATACTGAGTCTCAAAGCACATATTCAGGATATCACAAAGACTCTTTACTCATAACATCGGATTAACTTTGCTTTTTTAAACATAAACACTTCAAACAAATAACTATAGAATTCCTAACTTTTCCATTATTCATAGATTAGATTCTTCTGATAATAGTAATCGCCGTAACAAAAGAGTAATAATCATTTATAGAGAAGCAAATATAACTTCCCAAATACAGTTTGTTTTTCCAATGGACCACAGTTGCGAAAATTGCACTATGGAATTAGTTGCAGGCAATGGTGTATTTGAAATAGTTTTGGGTTTTTCCAACATACCGACGTTAAGTAGATATTACTGCAATTGCCTTAAATATACGTTATATGTAGGGTGTAGGGTATATAAACTTCGGCCTGGCCGAAGTTAACGCTTTTCTAGTTCCACTTTTGCACTTAGCTCAATAGTTCTGGCACGGCAACCCTGACTCAGAGCGTGTGTGACGGTTTCGCTGCTAACACTGGAAAATGCTTATATCGGCCTTTCCGTGCTACCCGGGTAATGAAACGGCGAGTAGCATTACCCGGGTATTGAAAGGCCGATTACCAGACGCTTGGGACCCGGGCACCCAGGTGTTGAGACCTACCCGGGTAGAAATCGAGAGCCCTAGTATAAAGTTTGTGATTTTGATATTCAATACATAAAGTTTCTATGTTAAATTACATTCATTGTAATGTATGTGGGATTGGGAAAGGAGCAAGACGGACAGACACGCAGAAACACCAGAAGCGGACGGACATATTAACAAGACGCAATTTGGGAGACAAAGACAAAAGACGAATAACGGAAGTAACAATTAAAGAATATGACGCGGAACGCACTTAGACTAGAAACAAAAAGAAAAGAAGCTGTACAGTCGTTGAGAGCTCGCCGTCAGTCAGTTGTCGTAGTCTTTAAAGTCGTGTGTGAAAATTCTTATTGTTAAACTAATAAAATACTTATAATAATATTTAAATGAACTTAAACTAAATAAATGAAATATATGAACTTAAATAATTTAAATACAGTTTATTCAATCATTAAATTAAAAAACTAGACATAATAATATAATTTTGATAGAACTTAACGTCTACAATATTAGGCTGGAAGTTAAGTTCCTACAAATTTTGGGGGCTCAACCGGGATTGACCCAATTAAAGTGAAAAAATAAGACAATAAGTGAAGGAGTGACGATAAAAATGGCGCAGCGGTCAAATTTCGTCATCAGTTGAAGCGAATCATCCATTCGCAGCAGAATCGAAAAGTAACGACATCACGCCGAGCAGAATTGTTTCCAAGGAGATAGACGAGTTCAAGTTTGTCATCAGTAGAAGCAAACAGAAGATTTACAGCAGAGCCGAAAATCTACGACGTCACGCCGATCATATATGTTACGAAGCAGAAGAAGCTAGAAGCAGAAGAAGCAAAGCTAAGGAGAAGCGAAGCCGAGCAGAGAGAAGAAAAGAAAGGAGAACAAAGCACAGTAGAAAAGTGCAACAAGTGTAGAGAAGCGGAGCAGAGTAGAAAGAGAACAGTTGTAGAAGCGGAACAGTAAGAGAAGCGGGATGAAGGAGAAGCGAAACGCAGGAGAAGCGGAACGTAGTAGAAGCAGAACGGCGAGTGGAAGACAAATTTTGAAAGAAGCAGAGTTGAAGAAGAAGAATCTGTGACGGTGAAGCGGCAAACGAATAGGCGAGAAGAATCGAATTTGGCGAGAGAAGCGAAGAGAACGAGACGAGTGAAGCAAGATCAACTAGAGGAAGAGTAGAATCGACGAGAAGAAACACAACCGAAACGAAGACGAAGCAAGAAGCAGTAGAAGGAAGTTCGCAAGTTTGTGTATAATATTTATCGTAGTTTTATTTACATTGGGTATATTAGTACATATTTATATTATCACTAAATTTTATACTTAAATATTATAATCTAATAATGGATGTAAGCGACATACTGGCTTTGACTGTGGAAGGGTTGAAGCTACAATTGGAAGGGTTGGGTTTATCGACAAATGGACGGAAGACCGAACTACAGACCAGACTCCTGGAACACTTCGGTCTTTCGAGAGCGGACACGGAGGATGTGTTCTCAGACGCTAGTTCGAATCCAGAATCTTCTCTTCGCGGTGGTCGAAATCAGAAGTCAACATTCACATTAAGAGACGTAGAGGTTTTTCTATCATCCTTTTCTGGAAGCGGTTACCCAGACGTGAATCAGTGGGTGCGCGAGTTTGAAGACAACTCATTCACTGTTCACTGGAACGAGTTACAAATGTTCATTTATGCCAAACATTTGCTTAAGGGTGCAGTCACAGGAGAGCTTCAGAGAATATTTATATAATCTGATGGAGATTGGAATGCCGATCAGTCTAGACGATGAAAGCCTGATGGAATATTTCATCGAAGGGATACCAGATTCAAGGTCCAATAAAACCGTGTTGTACCAGGCGCGCTCGATCGAGGATCTAAAACAGCAAATTAAAATTTATGAGAAGATCCGTAGTTCCATTCAGCAGTCATCAAACTCGAGAGGACTTCAGCAACAGCCGCAGAAAACTAGCGATGTCCGACAGAACTCTGAAAGGAAGTGTTTTAAATGTGGTGATAAGAATCATATCGCGAAAGATTGCTCGTTATCAGGCTATCGTTGTTTTAAGTGTCAACAGCCAGGACACAGAGCGTTTCAATGTAGAGCCGAAGTGAAGAGAGACCTGAAAAGCGAGAGCAAACAGTTTAACGTGGCAACACTAGGAACCAATGAGACACCGATGTTATTGAAGAGCAACCGATTATTCAAAGATGTAGACGTGAGGGGAGTCAATGTGTCAGCACTAATCGATACCGGCAGCGATATCTGCATCATCAGATACGATGTTTTAATGAGACTAGGCGATATTGAATTGACTGGAGAAAAGAAAACTTTACAGGGGCTCGGACAGAAGAGAGTGTCGACAGTCGGAAGCTTTGTTGTTCAAGTAATTATCGATGATATTAATTTGGAGATCCAATTCCATGTCATGCGAGAGAAGGGCATGTTATATTCCGCAATAATAGGCAACGACATTCTTCGACAAGTAGATGTGATCATCAGTTCAGATGAAGTTACGTTTAAAAGTAAAATGGTAGATAGTGTGTCAAAGAAGAACGAACCACTAGATAAAGAGAAGAATAATAACATTGAAGAGAAGAAAGAACGACGCATTTCGAGTATTGATGAACTAAAGAGTGAATTCGAAGAAATATGTTTATCAACAGCAGTCGATGATTTAAGTGGCGCCCCAACGCACTTATCTCACCTTGACGGGAAAACAGAAAAATCAGCATTGACATTCATCAATAATTACAAGCCGCAGAAGAAAAGAGATTCACCAGTTGTAATGAAGATCATTTTGAAAGACGAAGTTCCAGTGTATCAGAGACCGAGAAGACAATCGTACATGGATCAATGTGCAGTTCAAGAACAGGTGAAAGAGTGGTTGAAAGAAGGGATAGTGAAACCAAGCTACTCAGAATATGCATTGCCGATTGAGCTTGTCACCAAGAAAGATGGTTCGAAGATTATGCTGCGATTATCGAAAGCTGAACGAAAAGATTATTCGAGATAATTTTCCGATAGTGCTCATTGACGATGTATTGCAGAGGCTTCAAGAAGCAAAGGTTTTCACGACATTGGATTTGCGTAATGGTTTTTTCCACGTACCCATAGAAGCATCGCCGCAGAAGTATACGTCTTTCGTAACACATAATGGGCAATACGAATTTCAATATGTCCCGTTTGGAATATCGAATTCGCCGGCAGTCTTTTGTAGATACATTTTTGCAATCTTCCGTGAGTTGATACAAAATGGATTGATAGTAGTTTATATGGATGATATAATAATCCCATCGAAAAACGAAGTAGAAGGGTTAGACAAATTGAAGACAGTGCTGAAAGTTGCCGAGGAATACGGGCTGCGTATTAAGTGGAGTAAATGCCAAATTTTGATGAGGAGAGTAAACTTTTTGGGCTATATCGTCGAGAACTCAACTGTGAAGCGATCAGCAGAGTAGATGAAAGCGGTTAGTTAATTTCCGGAGCCGAAGGACAAGAAATCGCTTTAACGATTCTTGGGCCTGACTTCATATTTCCGACGTTTCATATCAAATTTCGCTTTGATAGCAAAGCCACTCACTGATCTACTAAAGAAGGAAGCTCATTTCAAGATTGACGATTTAGAACGAATAGCGATTCAACAGTTGAATACAGCATTAGTTACTGCACCGGTCTTGATGTTGTATGATCCAAAGGCAACAACCGAGATTCATACAGACGCGTGTATGTACGGCTATGGTGGTGTACTTTTACAGAAAAACATTGACGACCAACAGTTTCACCCGATTCAGTTCAAGAGCAGAAAGACGTCACCAATTGAGCAGAAGTACCATTCGTATGAGCTGGAGGTACTTGCGATTATAGAGTCGTTGAAAAAGTGGAGGATGTACGTCATGGGTTCAAGATTCAAAATTGTGACGGATTGCAACGCATTCGCCATTACGATGAAAAAGGTTGATGTGCCACTGCGAGTGTCGAGATGGGCGATGTTTCTTCAAGGCTTCGATTACAAAATAGAGCATCGTTCAGGATCCAAAATGATGCATGTGGATGCGCTTAGTACAATTTCGTGTCTCATGATCGAGGTTTCCCTTCGTCATCGAATTAAAGAAGCGCAGTTGCAGGACGAGTGGATTAAGGCAGTGAGGAAGGTGTTAGAAAAAGAAGGTTATGACGATTATTTCATAAAATTCGACGTTTTGCACAAGGATCCCATTAAGGAACTTGTTGTAATTCCAACAACGATGGAGCAGGAGATAATTAAAATGTCACACCGACAAGGACATTTTGGAGTGAAGAAGACTCATGACGTGATTGAGAAGACTTTCTACATACCCAGTTTGACTTCCAAGGTTGAAAGGGTCGTGAAGGGCTGTGTAGAGTGTATCGTCACCGAAGCTAAGACGGGTAAGAAGGAAGGATTTCTGAACCCTATCTGGAAATCAGACCAGCCGCTAGGAACATACCACATAGACCACGTAGGACCTCTGGAACAGACGCATAAATGATACAATCATCTGTTAGTAGTTGTTGACGCGTTCTCGAAATTCGTCTGCCTTTATCCAACGAAAAGTACAGGGACGAATGAGGTGATCGAAAGATTGGAGAAACAGGCGGTGATTTTTGGTAACCCTAGAAGAATCATATCGGACAGAGGAACGGCTTTTACTTCGAATGCGTTTGCCGAGTACTGTCGAAGAGAAGACATACAACATTTATTGATCGCGACATGTGTGCCTCGAGGTAATGGTCAAGTGGAGCGGATCCACAAGATAGTTATTCCGATGTTGTCTAAGCTCTGTATAGAGAAGCCGCAGAACTGGTACAAACATGTGGATCGCATTCAGCAAACAATTAATAATTCGCCTCCACGAAGTACAAAGGTGTCTCCATTCCGAATATTAACTGGACTCGATATGCGCATTAACGCTAACGAAGATATCAGAAAGTTGATGGAAGAGTCAGCGATAGAAGAGCTCAATGCAGAAAGAGATTTGGTTCGCGAAGAAGCGTGTGAGAATATTGCTGAGATTCAGAAAGAGAACAGGAAGAACTTCAACAAGAAGAGAGTGGAAGAAACGGTCTACAAAATCAATGAACTCGTAGCCATTAAGCGTACGCAGTTTGGACAAGGTTTGAAGTTGAAACCGAAATATCTTGGTCCGTACCGAGTGTTGAAAGCCTTAGACCACGGCAGATATTATTATTATTAT
The DNA here is from genome assembly GCA_017309665.1 of Coelopa frigida. NCBI lineage: Eukaryota > Metazoa > Arthropoda > Insecta > Diptera > Coelopidae > Coelopa > Coelopa frigida. The sequence goes on from CM029565.1 coordinate 31,679,733, forward strand.
TATTTATTAAATTGGTTGTACACTAAGACTAAGTCTTTTTTAGTACTACATTGGTGTATATATGACAATTGGAACTTACACTAAATTAAAATTAAAATTAAGGCTAATCTATTTATTTCATTATTTTATATTATTATTTATAATTCAACAATTAAATGAATAAAATATTGATTTTAAAAACTCATACAAAACTGAAAAAAGTTAAACTAAAGAGAATTTAAATTAAAAATAATTAAGTTTTAAAGAAAACAGAAAAGGATGGAGAGAAAGTATTAGAGAAAAAGAGAATAGAGGATATTAATAAGTAAGGAAATGTTTAAAAATAGCTTGCAGAATTTATGAAGAGATGGAATCATTCATTCTGTCGAATGAAAGCTCAGGATGGCCGAATGTGGAATTGGGAAAGGAGCAAGACGGACAGTCACGCAGAAACACCAGAAACGGACGGAGATATTAACAAGACGCAATTTATGAGACAAAGACAAAAGACGAATAACGGAAGTAACAATTAACGAATATGACGCGGAACGCACTTAGATTAGAAACAAAAAGAAAAGAAGCTGTACAGTCATTGAGAGCTCGCCGTCAGAGTCAGTTGTCGTAGTCTTTAAAGTCGTGTGTGAAAATTCTTATTGTTAAACTTCAATAAAATACTTATAATAATATTTAAATGAACTTAAACTAAATAAATGAAATATATGAACTTAAATAATTTAAATACAGTTTATTCAATCATTAAATTAAAAAACTAGACATACTAATATAATTTTGATAGGACTTGTACATAAATATAGATTGTACATAAATATAGAAATTTTGATTTTAAGCATCAAACAAGTAGATTTGCATAGTAATAAGAAAATATTAATAGATTATCGTTCATTTCAGCTTCCTCCACGCGATGATGAATTAACCCCTCCTCCAATTCCACCAAGATTACCCCAACCCATGTTATCGTATCCAAGAATTCATGGAGGACTTATTAGTAATGGCAGCTTATTGCTCCCAAATACAAGTACTATAATGATGAGACGAAATTCAGCATTCGACAAAAAGTCATCTGATAAAGATTCTCCACAAACTCAAATATCAAAATTAGGAAGTAACGTAGTGAACAGTCATTTAAATACGTTAACACGGTCGGAGGACCAAGCCATATCTCCCGCTTTAAGCTCTTCTACAACCACTTCACCAATGACACCAATAACTCCAGTGTCTCCACACATTCCATCTGGGTTCACTGTATCCGAAATCTCCGATATATCGCGGTTTAATCCATCCAGTTCTCTTCACCACATTTCAATTAATAAAGATGTGTCAAACTCGTCCCCAAATGATTTCCATTATGCTGCGGATATTTCTCCAAAAAATACACTTATTCCGAATCTTGGAAATTGTCACAAGAGAATAGGTAATATTAGTCATATTACATATAATTTTATTCTGATAATATTTATTCCATAGAAAAAGCCAGTACGATGTTTCTTTACCCAAGTACAAAGGAGGAATAGTTTTTTTTGTGTAGCGATGTGATATAAACTAAATATTTCACTCATATAAGTATATTGTAAATATATTTTAAAATTTGTTCAATTCATTCGAATAAACAAAAAATTTATACATACATGTGTTTGTGATGAACCAAGGAAAAACATATACAAAACCAGTCAGATCCAGAGATCAGTGAGACCGAACCTGTCAAATGGACTTCTGAACAAACGATTATTGCAAACGTAGTATAGCATAGCGACATGCAGAACATATATTCCAACGTAAAAGTTAAGGACCAGTTAGTGGTGACTTGAAGTTCCATGACGGCGTACCTGTCAAAGCTACTTTTTGTACAAATTATTACTGAAAACTTGATCTGGCATGGCGATCTGTTGTAAATTTTATTCGAGTGATGTCAAGAGTCAAAATGATTAGTTTTCGAATATTATATTTATAACTAGCTGGCCCTTAACTTTTACGCCCACACACGGTCAAGCAAGCTTGATCAAAAAATTGGAGATTGAAGTTTGACGAGAATGCTTGTCCGTGTATAACAACTGTTACGTCGACAACTGTAAAAATGGGTTCTAGAACGTGAATTTTGATTGCATTTTGTTTGTTCTATTTCTTCTGGACCGGATTTTTGGAACATGCTATGCTCATACATATCAACATTCATTAGTCGAAACTTCCATCTCAGACCACAAAGAACACATATTTAAAAAATTCAAACAAACTTTTAATCTTTGGCTAAAGAATAAGTTCTCCCCCTAAATCCTTCTAAACCAAAATATTACCATTCTCCATCTTGGCAATTCTTCAACTCTTTCATGATATGGTAATATATCGGAAAACACCACCAATCTTATGATCAAGGTTCGTAAAATATCTCTCAAAAACTATAATCTTTCGTTTTTCATGTTCATGATCATGTTCCAAAACAGAAGAAAAATTTCTAGCTTCATTTTTCGATGCGCAGTGAGCAATTTTTTCTACAGCTTAAATTTTTTTTGGATTAATATTTTACTATTTTTGTACTGTTTACAGAACTTTATATTTTTTCTGTTTACAAATTCAAAAACTTATATCATTATGAAGCGAGTGAAGTAGAAAAATTGTGAAGTGTATCTCCGGCTGATAATTTATTTTCTCACCTCAATTATTTTCAAATTTTGATTGGTTGATTTTGAAAAATAAAATTCAGTACTTCCGCAGCGTAGTTGCGATGAACAACAAAACGTAGGAATAACCATTAAATATATTTAATTTTTTTTTTTTTCTGATCAGAGAACGCTCAATTTTATTGTAGTTTTTGACCAATTAAAATTAAAAACATTCTCAAATTTTTTTTCGTATATTCTTCTGTTTTGGATCAGGCAATAAAAAACTATCATAAATGATGAAAAGTTAATTCTTTTTGTGAACGATGAAATTATTGTTTTCACTGCGAAAACATTTTGTTTTTTCTTTACACCAAAACATTGTTTTCTCTACCCGAAAACGTTTTCAGCGAACAAATGAATAAATGATTCCTGAAATTGGTTCGCGATGGTCCTTTATTTGCCTGTTGTGCTCGTTCTTTGCGATTCGTTAGGTAGTTAGGTACGTAGGGTTTGGGAAAAGAAGAAATTGAGAAAATATCGAGTGAAGCAAAACTATGAATAACTTAAAGATGGGACGTGAACAGTTATTTGTAGGAATAGAAAAATATGAACTAAACAAATTGTAGATTTTCTTTCAATTAATATTAAAACTGTGTTTTGCGTTTTTGAGAACAAAAAGGGTTATATAAATGACATTACTTCCAGAGTTCGTAAAAAATCGCTCGAAATATCAATCAGTTGTACTTATCCCTGAAATAAGGCTCAGCTCACGAGCCGTAATTTTACCACACATGAGCGAGTGGTATTTTACCACTCACGAGTGGTATCAGTCGACTCACTCTGGAGTGGTAAACATATGGCTCGTGAGTGGTATTCTTGCTCACGAGTGGAAAAATATGGCTCGTGAGTGGTATATGAGTCATCAAGAATACCACTCGTGAGTGGTATTTCCTGCTCGGGGTCGCATTTTCAGCCGACTGAAGACGACTTCGTGAATAACTTCGTTTTTTGGGCGACTACAACAACAACAGTAGCTACAATAACAAATGAAATGTGATGTTTGTCATCCTTTTTATACATTTTTTTTAATTTGACGAAACTGAAAAACTGATGAAAATTTGACTGTTGAGGTTTACCCAAAACATACATGAATCAAAGGGAATTTATAGGTGATTCCTACAATGAAAAGTAATAGTATTTTAAAAAAATGTTCCGTTGGAATTAAGTAATATTTGATAGTTCTGCACCCTTGTATATTGTGAGAACCACATCACGGTATAGATGGTTGTGAGTGGACGACAAACGCATCCAGTAAGCCGCTATCTGGACACTACGTGGTAAAGTTCATCAATGTAAGTCGATCACACCCTACACCGGCTTTACGTGAATTAAACCTGAAGGAATATATTTTTTCTCGTGCTATGCTCCACCTAGTATGGACATTTTTCAATTTGAAGGGATGCTTGGTTGAAGAAGCTAGAACAAAATCCCCATTAATCATCGCTGGTGATTTCAATGCGTGGTCAACAACGTGGGGAAGTAAGAATACAAACCGCAGGGGAAGAGTCCTAATGGAGCCCATGGCAATTTTGGACGTCCAGCTCCTCAATGATGGCCGACACACATTTGAAGCCGGAAGAAAACGGTCAGCAGTTGACCCAACCTTCGCGCAGCACTATCGCGCGTAGAGCCACTTGGAGTGTCGGAGTTTTTATACGCACAGTGATCACCGTGGAATCGAAATCGAGCTTAAACAAACACCCATCGACCGAAGGATAACAACAACAAAGACCACAGGCAGAAAACAACGGGAATTCGATGCCAACGTTTTCAAATATGTGTGGAGTGATACTACGATGGAGCCTACGATATGGCTCACAGCATCAAAATACGCCTAAGCATAGAATACGATGCAACAATGCCAAGAATGATGAGGAAACCAAGCAGAAAGCCAGTTTACGGGTGGAATGATGGTATAGCGGAAGGCAGGACACGGTGCAACAAGGCACGGAGACAGATCGACATGGAAATCATTACACGGAATACAAAGCATGCCGTCAACATCTCAAGATGTCTATAAGAGCGAGGAAAGATTCCTGCTTCAAGGACCTACGCGAAACTGCCGATATAGACCCGTGGGGCATGGTATACAAGGTTGTGATGGAAAGAGTTAGAGGACCTAGAGCTCCACAACCCTCGGATCCAAATATTATGGACAGACAGTTGCAACATTGTTTCCGCCAACTGAACTTGAACTTATAGTACCGATTGTGACGATTGCGGAGATCCAATCTATACTAAATACATTCGCTGACAGTAAGGCACCAGGTTTGGATGGTATGAAAACGGCTATACGACAAGATCTAGATACTTTTGCACGGATGTATACAGTCTGTCTAAACGAAGGAGTGTTCCCAGACTTCTGGAAGAGACAAAGACTTCTGCTGCTACTAAAACCCGGAAAGCAACCTGATCAGCCATCATCATATCGGCCTCTCTGTATGCTGGATACGATGGGCAAAATATTGGAAAGTATTATAGTCAACAGACTGCAGGAGACTCTTGAAAGACCGAGAGGTCTATACGAAAAACAGTTCGGTTTTCGGCGAGGAAAATCAACCGTCGACGCAGTCCAAACCGTTATGAAGATCGCACGAGACGCAACTAAGGGAAAAATATGGAAAGGTGGAGACAAAAAATACTGCGCAGTTGTAACACTTGACGTCAGAAACACTTTTAATTCTGCATGCTGGCCACAGACAATGCGATCGTTACGCATTCTAGAGGCACCGGCCCAGAGGCGCTACACTAGTCGGATAAGCGGATGATATCGCACTTGTGGTTGTGGCAAAACACATTGACACACTCAAGGAGTTGTGTAGTGATACAGTAGCCAGAGTAAACAGATGGCTAAGTGAGGCTGAGCTGGAACTAGCAACTCAGAAAACGGAAGCCGTCCTTTTGAGCTCACGAAAAGCACGTGAAGTTTTCAATTTCCAAGCAGGAGAGCATGACATCATATCCCAGCCTGCGATATCTTGGAATATGGATTGATACACGGATGTGTTCCAAAGATCATCTCCTGGCAGTTAGTGAAAAAGCTGCAAAAGTAAATAGTGTCTTATCACGCATTATGGCGAATATTGGCGGACCTCGATACAGTAGGCACAAAATCCTAGCTAGGGTTACTAGCTCCATATTACTCTACGGAGCTCCAGTATGTGCGGAAGCTACCAAATTTGAGTCGTATATTAGCGGAATTAGAGCAACTTAGCGCATTGAGAGTTGCAAGCGCTTTTCGGACGGTGTCAGATGACGCAATTTATGAGATAGCTGCAATGCTTCCTATAGATGTTTTGGCACAGGAACTGCAACGCATGTATGTGTCAGGCACATCCGCTTTAAAAGCATACGAACGTAGACGCAGTATCCAAGAATGGCAATGCCGTTGGGAAAATATTCTCAAAGGTAGATGGACTGCGACCCTGATCCCAAATGTAGAGCTCTGGGCTACTCGCAAACATGGCGAAGTTGATTATTATCTTACACAGCTGCTTAGTGGACACGGTTGTTGCAAGAAATGCCTGTTCAAATACACGCATGAGCAAGATCCTTTATGCCCCAACTGCCCTGAAGAACCTGAGGACGCTGAACATCTATCTTGCTAAGCTGTCCACGTTTCGACACTGAACGAGAGGATATAACCGACGCGTTCGGTGAGGAGCCTACAGTGAGGAACATAGTTAGGCATATGTGTGACACTACCCAGAAATGGAACACAGTACAGATTGCTGCGACGAAGATTATGGTAGCCCTTCGTCAAGCAGAACGTATAGAAGAAATAGTGAACGTATCATGAACCGAGCGCACGCGTCTTCGAGGATGGTTACGAATTGACTGACCAAATACTGATGCTTGAGCAATAAATGCTCATAACGGCCTCCCGACGAAATACTTAGCGGTGATTCCGGGAGGAATACCGTATGGATAAAGAAGGATTTTATTGGGTATAGTCCCACACAACATACGGCTTTCGATTCTTTTGCCTTCTCTATTGCCTTTTTCTATAAAAAAAAAGCATAGTCACAGTCGTGTAGAGAAAAAAAAAAACTTTTTCGTTTAGAGATAAAACCGTTTTTGAGAAGAAGAAAAAATATTTTCGGGGAGACAAAACGTTTTCGCGAAAGAAACAACAACGTTTGATCGCAAACGATATTTTCTTCTTGTTCGCGTAGACAATTTGTTTTGTTTGCGGAGAAAAAAAACGCTATGTACGACGACAGAAACGAAGTATGCAACGAAGTACGTAGATACCTGAAACACCAAAATATTAAGGTGTGCTCTTACGTGGTTTGAAGGGGGGAAAGGTGAAATTTCCTTTAAGATGATAATATGTTATAATTAAATTAATTATAGTATTGATAAGTTGTAAAAAACTAACATAGTATTTTTTAGATCCAAGTATATATATAAAAAATATGCAGTTAAATAGATAACTAAATTACCTTTAATTTAATACCGATATGATTCAGATCGGTTAATATTTGTAGAATTGCCAGGTGCTCCAATTTTTACCTTTACCCCTTCCCCCACATTATACATTAAATAGTAACTTTTGGGTTCCAAGTATCTACTTTATGAAGATACTTTGATACACACGCAGAAGGAACTTGGATCCCGAAAGAACTATTGGACCGCGTAGCCGGTGTTGGATGTACTTGAGGGTTAAAACCCCTAAGAGCGGCCGAAGGCCCCCACACGCAGAAGGAACTTGGATCCCGGAAGTACTATTGGACTGCGTAGCCGGTGTTGGACATAGAAGGGACTTGAAATCAAGACATGTATTAAAAAAAAACAAGTATTTGAATATAAATGATAAATTTTGTATGTAAACTAAGAGTAAAGTATACATAATGTACTACCGTTTTGAAGGTAATTGAGTCAGCTTTCAGAAAATATATATAAAAAATATGGTTTATTACGTAAAAAAAATTTTAAAAAATTATTTAACCTAAAAAATATTTTTTTTTTGGTATTATTTTTATTACTAATAACTTTTTTTAAAAAATCAAAAATGTAGTATTTTTAATTACCTTTAATTTGATATTGCCCGAACAAAAAATCATTAATTTGAATTTTGACCTCACTTTATGGCCAAACCAAATGAGTCCGCCGCCATATTTTGTTGTTGTATTTTTTCGTTATTTTGGCCCTTTTGGAAAAAAAATGGTCAAGTAAAATTGTTCCCAGTAACTTCAAATCGGTAAATATTGTGATATGAATAAATGATCCTTTCAATATAAACGCAATGAACACGTCACAATAGAAAGAACACAATTTCCAATTGTACCTGCTGAGGGGATAACAATTCACAAAAGTCGGGGAGCTACTTATTTGCAGGTGGCTATTTATAATCGAAGTAGGTTCAGTCGCGCTGTTCTGTATGTTGCTTGTAGTAGACCAACAAGTGCTTCTGGACTTCATATTGTTGGTAATTTCATCCTCCCTAAACCCTTGGAGAAACTGATTTTCACCAAACCCTTGGAGAAACTGATTTTCTTTTTATCAAAATGAACAGGTTGCGATCAGAAAAACGAGTGATTACACATTACGATTTTATGTCGGAATGAACCTTTGGTATTCAAATATTTTACCAGAATATACTGAGTCTCAAAGCACATATTCAGGATAGATCCTGAGATCAGTGAGACCGAACCTGTCAAATGGACTTCTGAACAAACGATTATTGCAAACGTAGTATAGCATAGCGACATGCAGAACATATATTCCAACGTAAAAGATAAGAGCCAGTTAGTGGTGACTTGAAGTTCCATGACGGCGTACCTGTCAAAGCCACTTTTTGTACAAATTATTACTGAAAACTTGATCTGGCATGGCGATCTGTTGAAAATTTTATCGAGTGATGTCAAGAGTCAAAATGATTAGTTTTCGAATATTATATTTATTATATTGTTATATTTATAATTGGTTGTTGTTAATATTATTGCAGTATGTGTAATAAAGAAATAATAAATATAAACATATAATAAATATGAAAAAATTAAAGACACAAAATTAAATCCATTTTAGGAGTAAAAAAAAATCGCATTTTGCAAGTAAAAGTTCACGGAACGTCAAGTCACCACTAGTTGGCCCTTAACTTTTACGCCCACACACGGTCAAGCAAGCTTGATCAAAAAATTGGAGATTGAAGTTTGACGAGAATGCTTGCCCGTGTATAACAACTGTTACGTCGACAACTGTAAAAATGGGTTGTAGAACGTGAATTTTGATTGCATTTTGTTTGTTATATTTGTTCTTTGTTCACTTTGTACGACGACAGAAACGAAGTATGTAACGAAGTACGTAGACACCTTAAACGCCAAAAAATTAAGGTGTGCTCTTTCGTGGTTTGAAGGGGGGAAAGGTGAAATTTCCTTTAAGATGGTGTATAATATGTTATAATTAAATTAATTATAGTATTGATAAGTTGTAAAAAACTAACAAAGTATTTTTTATATCCAATATATATATAAAAAATATGCAGTTAAATAGATAACTAAATTACCTTTAATTTGATACCGATATGATTCAGATCGGTTAATATTTGTAGAATTGCCAGATGCTCCAATTTTTACCTTTCCCCACCAAACCAGGTGAGAGCACATCTTAATATTTTGGAATTCGCAATTATTGGAAATGCAAATTTAATGCAGTTTGGGGTATTTTTGGTTTTTATAATAAACAGAGAATAATAAATCTAAATAAGCAATCTTGGCTCGTTTTCCCACTGGCTCTGAGGCAAGTGAGAACTTACCGATTCCTCTAAAACACTGTTATGTTGTTAAAATATTGAATAGGTTAAATGGGAATCTACTCAATTAACATCTGTATACCGTTATGTAAAAAAGTTGGTAAGTTATAACGATTGATCATGAGTTATATGAAAGATGCTATTTCAGTAACTTCAAATCGGTAAATATTGTGATATGAATATGTGATAGAATGATACACAAATCGATGAGAAACGTGAGGGATCTGAATCGAATGTCAGCAGCTGTTCATATGAAATGGTTTTCTTTCCAGAAAATCATTGTTCCAGATATGGCTTCAGATTTCTAACTATCGTTTCTACGAGCTCGGTGTCACACATCGGAGATCGAAGCCGATCGGCTAGTGAAATTATCCTGTCAAGGAAATGATCAAAGGATTCCGACTGCTTCTGTTTATGTTTGCGGGTATCGTCCTACATTGAAGAAAGTGTGATTTCTTTGTATTGACATCGCAACACATTACAGAGCTTAAAACGATCTTCTTGACGGTAATAACGCCAGAACCTTTGCTTCGCCTTCCCTTAGAAAAATGGGGACCCCTGTAAGGGAGTCAGAGAAAATTTTCGTGATGAACAATTAATGGGGGCCGATCATACAATCCAACCCTCTTCGGATGACTCGTGGTCCGCTTAGGCTGATATGTTGGAAAACTTTGACCTGAAGTTATCACGATCCTTACTATTGGTCTAATTTTGCCATAAAATTATTATTTTTATTTTTTAATTTGGACAATTGCTTTTTAATATGCTTTTTTGAAAACATCAAAATTCTTTCTGTCAAAAATTCACTTCCGTTTGACACAGCAAAAATGAAAATTTAACACACCATACAAAATTGTATTCAACAGAAGTTTTAGCAAATAAGTATTGGAAAATAACTTTGAAACACTAATTTGTTTTTGTTCTACACATAACATAGTTACTGAGAATATGAGTTCACATTACAAAAATATATATCGCCAGATGTACGCGCCCATATTAGCTCAAAACTCTAAAGTCGAAATTAAAAGAAATCGTTTATCAAACACATCTCCTACCGATATAACCTCAATACTTCTAATTATGTTTTTTATTTATGGATCTCTAGTCACATTAATTGAAATTCGCGTAAAAAGAACTTTTGCTGTAATTGTGGGTGTAGGGTATATAAGCTTCGGCCGACCCGAAGATAACGCTTTATTAGTTTTTATTTGATGTATTCTTATGAAAAGTTGTTAGTTTTAAATTTACAAAGGCATATTTTGTTGTCAATAAATTACGGTAATGCGTAAAAAAATTTAATTATACGTGCAAAGCTGCGCAAAAATCCAATTTTTATATGAAATCGTAAAACCTCAAGCAGAGTTTGTATCGTTGGTCAAATGTTCCCAATTTGGTGTTCAATGCATCGTTTTAAGAAAGATGCTATTTCAATACATGAAAAAAATGTGGCCGGAAACGTATTACCACATGTCGTGAAGATCGAAAATAAGTTTGCTGGAGAATTTGTATAGCAAATGTCTAATATAGAATATCTTGTGAACTATAATATATATTAAGATGATATTTTGTCTACGATCATTCACCACCGATTCGAGTTTACATGACAATAATGGAAAACATATCCTATTAGATACGCCCACCTCCCATATATAGCAAAAGGAATATTTGGTGAACTATGGTATATATCAAGATGAAATTTTATATGTGATCATGCAACACGTATACGAGTATATATACCAAAAATTGAAACGTTTGATCAGCAAACGATATTTTCTTCTTGTTCGCGTAGACAATTTGTTTTGTTTGCGGAGAAAAAAAAAAACACTTTGTACAACGACAGAAACGAAGTATGCAACGAAGTACGTAGACACCTTAAACGCCAAAATATTAAGGTGTGCTTTTTCGTGGTTTGAAGGGGGGAAATGTGAAATTTCCTTTAAGATGGTGGATGGTTATAATGATATTAATTATAGTATTGATAAGTTGTAAAAAACTAACAAAGTATTTTTTAGATCCAAGTATATATATAAAAAATATGCAGTTAAATAGATAACTAAATTACCTTTAATTTAATACCGACATGATTCAGATCGGTTAATATTTGTAGAATTGCCAGGTGCTCCAATTTTTACCTTTACCCCTTCCCCCACATTATACATTAAATAGTAACTTTTGGGTTCCCAGTATCTACTTTATGAAGATACTTTGATACACACGCAGAAGGAACTTGGATCCCGAAAGAACTATTGGACCGCGTAGCCGGTGTTGGATATACTTGAGGGTTAAAACCCCTAAGAGCGGCCGAAGGCCCCCACACGCAGAAGGAACTTGGATCCCGGAAGTACTATTGGACTGCGTAGCCGGTGTTGGACATAGAAGGGACTTGAAATCAAGACATGTATTAAAAAAAAACAAGTATTTGAATATAAATGATAAATTTTGTATGTAAACTAAGAGTAAAGTATACATAATGTACTACCGTTTTGAAGGTAATTGAGTCAGCTTTCAGAAAATATATATAAAAAATATGGTTTATTACGTAACAAAAATTTTAAAAAATTATTTAACCTAAAAAATATTTTTTTTTTTTGGTATTATTTTTATTACTAATAACTTTTTTTAAAAAATCAAAAATGCAAAAATGTAGTATTTTTAATTACCTTTAATTTGATATTGCCCGAACAAAAAATCATTAATTTGAATTTTGACCTCACTTTATGGCCAAACCAAATGAGTCCGCCGCCATATTTTGTTGTTGTATTTTTTCGTTATTTTGGCCCTTTTGGAAAAAAAAAATGGTCAAGTAAAATTGTTCCCAGTAACTTCAAATCGGTAAATATTGTGATATGAATAAATGATCCTTTCAATATAAACGCAATGAACACGTCACAATAGAAAGAACACAATTTCCAATTGTACCTGCTGAGGGGATAACAATTCACAAAAGTCGGGGAGCTACTTATTTGCAGGTGGCTATTTATAATCGAAGTAGGTTCAGTCGCGCTGTTCTGTATATTGCTTGTAGTAGACCAACAAGTGTATCTGGACTTCATATTGGTTGGTAATTTCATCCTCCCCAAACCCTTGGAGAAACTGATTTTCTTTTTATCAAAATGAACAGGTTGCGATCAGAAAACGAGTGATTACACATTACGATTTTATGACGGAATGAACCTTTGGTATTCAAATATTTTACCAGAATATACTGAGTCTCAAAGCACATATTCAGGATAGATTCTGAGATCAGTGAGACCGAACCTGTCAAATGGACTTCTGAACAAACGATTATTGCAAACGTAGTATAGCATAGCGACATGCAGAACATATATTCCAACGTAAAAGATAAGAGCCAGTTAGTGGTGACTTGAAGTTCCATGACGGCGTACCTGTCAAAGCCACTTTTTGTACAAATTATTGATCCTTAGAAAAATGGGGACCCCTGTAAGGGAGTCAGAGAAAATTTTCGTGATGAACAATTAATGGGGGCCGATCATACAATCCAACCCTCTTCGGACGACTCGTGGTTCGCTTAGGCTGATATGTTGGAAAACTTTGACCTGAAGTTATCACGATCCTTACTATTGGTATAATTTTGCCATAAAATTATTATTTTATTTTTAATTTGGACAATTGCTTTTTAATATGCTTTTTTGAAAACATCAAAATTCTTTCTGTCAAAAATTCACTTCCGTTTGACACAGCAAAAATTAAAATTTAACACACCATACAAAATTGTATTCAACAGAAGTTTTAGCAAATAAGTATTGGAAAATAACTTTGAAACACTAATTTGTTTTTGTTCTACTCATAACATAGTTACTGAGAATATGAGTTCACATTACAAAAATATATATCGCCAGATGTACGCGCCCATATTAGCTCAAAACTCTAAAGTCGAAATTAAAAGAAATCGTTTATCAAACACATCTCCTACCGATATAACCTCAATACTTCTAATTATGTTTTTTATTTATGGATCTCTAGTCACATTAATTGAAATTCGCGTAAAAAGAACTTTTGCTGTAATTGTGGGTGTAGGGTATATAAGCTTCGGCCGACCCGAAGATAACGCTTTATTAGTTTTTATTTGATGTATTCTTATGAAAAGTTGTTAGTTTTAAATTTACAAAGGCATATTTTGTTGTCAATAAATTACGGTAATGCGTAAAAAAATTTAATTATACGTGCAAAGCTGCGCAAAAATCCAATTTTTATATGAAATTGTAAAACCTCAGGCATTGTTTGTATCGTTGGTCAAATGTTCCCAATTTGGTGTTCAATGCATCAAAATGTGGCCGGAAACGTATTACCACATGTCGTGAAGATCGAAAATAAGTTGCTGGAGAATTTGTATAGCAAATGTCTAATATAGAATATCTTGTGAACTATAATATATATCAAGATGATATTTTGTCTACGATCATTCACCACCGATTCGAGTTTACATGGCAATAATGGAAAACATATCCTATTAGATACGCCCACCTCCCATATATAGCAAAAGGAATATTTGGTGAACTATGGTATATATCAAGATGAAATTTTATATGTGATCATGCAACACGTATACGAGTTTATATACCAAAAATTGAAACGTTTGATCGCAAACGATATTTTCTTCTTGTTCGCGTAGACAATTTGTTTTGTTTGCGGAGAAAAAAAAAACACTTTGTACAACGACAGAAACGAAGTATGCAACGAAGTACGTAGACACCTTAAACGCCAAAATATTAAGGTGTGCTTTTTTCGTGGTTTGAAGGGGGGAAATGTGAAATTTTTCTTAAGATGGTGGATGGTTATAATGATATTAATTATAGTATTGATAAGTTGTAAAAAACTAACAAGTATTTTTAGATCCAAGTATATATATAAAAAATATGCAGTTAAATAGATAACTAAATTACCTTTAATTTAATACCGATATGATTCAGATCGGTTAATATTTGTAGAATTGCCAGGTGCTCCAATTTTTACCTTTACCCCTTCCCCCACATTATACATTAAATAGTAACTTTTGGGTTCCAAGTATCTACTTTATGAAGATACTTTGATACACACGCAGAAGGAACTTGGATCCCGAAAGAACTATTGGACCGCGTAGCCGGTGTTGGATATACTTGAGGGTTAAAACCCCTAAGAGCGGCCGAAGGCCCCCACACGCAGAAGGAACTTGGATCCCGGAAGTACTATTGGACTGCGTAGCCGGTGTTGGACATAGAAGGGACTTGAAATCAAGACATGTATTAAAAAAAAACAAGTATTTGAATATAAATGATAAATTTTGTATGTAAACTAAGAGTAAAGTATACATAATGTACTACCGTTTTGAAGGTAATTGAGTCAGCTTTCAGAAAATATATATAAAAAATATTGTTTATTACATAAAAAAAAGTTTAAAAAATTATTTAACCTAAAAAATATTTTTTTTTGGTATTATTTTTATTACTAATAACTTTTTTAAAAAATCAAAAATGCAAAAATGTAGTATTTTTAATTACCTTTAATTTCATATTGCCCGAACAAAAAATCATTAATTTGAATTTTGACCTCACTTTATGGCCAAACCAAATGAGTCCGCCGCCATATTTTGTTGTTGTATTTTTTCGTTATTTTGGCCCTTTTGGAAAAAAAATGGTCAAGTAAAATTGTTCCCAGTAACTTCAAATCGGTAAATATTGTGATATGAATAAATGATCCTTTCAATATAAACGCAATGAACACGTCACAATAGAAAGAACACAATTTCCAATTGTACCTGCTGAGGGGATAACAATTCACAAAAGTCGGGGAGCTACTTATTTGCAGGTGGCTATTTATAATCGAAGTAGGTTCAGTCGCGCTGTTCTGTATATTGCTTGTAGTAGACCAACAAGTGTATCTGGACTTCATATTGTTGGTAATTTCATCCTCCCCAAACCCTTGGAGAAACTGATTTTCTTTTTATCAAAATGAACAGGTTGCGATCAGAAAAACGAGTGATTACACATTACGATTTTATGACGGAATGAACCTTTGGTATTCAAATATTTTACCAGAATATACTGAGTCTCAAAGCACATATTCAGGATAGATTCTGAGATCAGTGAGACCGAACCTGTCAAATGGACTTCTGAACAAACGATTATTGCAAACGTAGTATAGCATAGCGACATGCAGAACATATATTCCAACGTAAAAGATAAGAGCCAGTTAGTGGTGACTTGAAGTTCCATGACGGCGTACCTGTCAAAGCCACTTTTTGTACAAATTATTGATCCTTAGAAAAATGGGGACCCCTGTAAGGGAGTCAGAGAAAATTTTCGTGATGAACAATTAATGGGGGCCGATCATACAATCCAACCCTCTTCGGACGACTCGTGGTTCGCTTAGGCTGATATGTTGGAAAACTTTGACCTGAAGTTATCACGATCCTTACTATTGGTATAATTTTGCCATAAAATTATTATTTTTATTTTTTAATTTGGACAATTGCTTTTTAATATGCTTTTTTGAAAACATCAAAATTCTTTCTGTCAAAAATTCACTTCCGTTTGACACAGCAAAAATTAAAATTTAACACACCATACAAAATTGTATTCAACAGAAGTTTTAGCAAATAAGTATTGGAAAATAACTTTGAAACACTAATTTGTTTTTGTTCTACTCATAACATAGTTACTGAGAATATGAGTTCACATTACAAAAATATATATCGCCAGATGTACGCGCCCATATTAGCTCAAAACTCTAAATTCGAAATTAAAAGAAATCGTTTATCAAAACACATCTCCTACCGATATAACCTCAATACTTCTAATTATGTTTTTTATTTATGGATCTCTAGTCACATTAATTGAAATTCGCGTAAAAAGAACTTTTGCTGTAATTGTGGGTGTAGGGTATATAAGCTTCGGCCGACCCGAAGATAACGCTTTATTAGTTTTTATTTGATGTATTCTTATGAAAAGTTGTTAGTTTTAAATTTACAAAGGCATATTTTGTTGTCAATAAATTACGGTAATGCGTAAAAAAATTTAATTATACGTGCAAAGCTGCGCAAAAATCCAATTTTTATATGAAATTGTAAAACCTCAGGCATTGTTTGTATCGTTGGTCAAATGTTCCCAATTTGGTGTTCAATGCATCAAAATGTGGCCGGAAACGTATTACCACATGTCGTGAAGATCGAAAATAAGTTGCTGGAGAATTTGTATAGCAAATGTCTATATATAGAATATCTTGTGAACTATAATATATTCAAGATGATATTTTGTCTACGATCATTCACCACCGATTCGAGTTTACATGGCAATAATGGAAAACATATCCTATTAGATACGCCCACCTCCCATATATAGCAAAAGGAATATTTGGTGAACTATGGTATATATCAAGATGAAATTTTATATGTGATCATGCAACACGTATACGAGTTTATATACCAAAAATTGAAACGTTTGATCGCAAACGATATTTTCTTCTTGTTCGCGTAGACAATTTGTTTTGTTTGCGGAGAAAAAAAAAAACACTTTGTACAACGACAGAAACGAAGTATGCAACGAAGTACGTAGACACCTTAAACGCCCAAAATATTAAGGTGTGCTTTTTCGTGGTTGAAGGGGGGAAATGTGAAATTTTCTTTAAGATGGTGGATGGTTATAATGATATTAATTATAGTATTGATAAGTTGTAAAAAACTAACAAAGTATTTTTTAGATCCAAGTATATATATAAAAAATATGCAGTTAAAATAGATAACTAAATTACCTTTAATTTAATACCGATATGATTCAGATCGGTTAATATTTGTAGAATTGCCAGGTGCTCAATTTTTACCTTTACCCCTTCCCCCACATTATACATTAAATAGTAACTTTTGGGTTCCAAGTATCTACTTTATGAAGATACTTTGATACACACGCAGAAGGAACTTGGATCCCGAAAGAACTATTGGACCGCGTAGCCGGTGTTGGATATACTTGAGGGTTAAAACCCCTAAGAGCGGCCGAAGGCCCCCACACGCAGAAGGAACTTGGATCCCGGAAGTACTATTGGACTGCGTAGCCGGTGTTGGACATAGAAGGGACTTGAAATCAAGACATGTATTAAAAAAAAACAAGTATTTGAATATAAATGATAAATTTTGTATGTAAACTAAGAGTAAAGTATACATAATGTACTACCGTTTTGAAGGTAATTGAGTCAGCTTTCAGAAATATATATAAAAATATTGTTATTACATAAAAAAAGTTTAAAAAATTATTTAACCTAAAAAATATTTTTTTTTGGTATTATTTTTATTACTAATAACTTTTTTAAAAATCAAAAATGCAAAAATGTAGTATTTTTAATTACCTTTAATTTGCATATTGCCCCGAACAAAAAATCATTAATTTGAATTTTGACCTCACTTTATGGCCAAACCAAATGAGTCCGCCGCCATATTTTGTTGTTGTATTTTTTCGTTATTTGGCCCTTTTGGAAAAAAAAATGGTCAAGTAAAATTGTTCCCAGTAACTTCAAATCGGTAAATATTGTGATATGAATAAATGATCCTTTCAATATAAACGCAATGAACACGTCACAATAGAAAGAACACAATTTCCAATTGTACCTGCTGAGGGGATAACAATTCACAAAAGTCGGGGAGCTACTTATTGCAGGTGGCTATTTATAATCGAAGTAGGTTCAGTCGCGCTGTTCTGTATATTGCTTGTAGTAGACCAACAAGTGTATCTGGACTTCATATTGTTGGTAATTTCATCCTCCCCAAACCCTTGGAGAAACTGATTTTTCTTTCTTATCAAAATGAACAGGTTGCGATCAGAAAAACGAGTGATTACACATTACGATTTTATGACGGAATGAACCTTTGGTATTCAAATATTTTACCAGAATATACTGAGTCTCAAAGCACATATTCAGGATAGATCCTGAGATCAGTGAGACCGAACCTGTCAAATGGACTTCTGAACAAACGATTATTGCAAACGTAGTATAGCATAGCGACATGCAGAACATATATTCCAACGTAAAAGATAAGAGCCAGTTAGTGGTGACTTGAAGTTCCATGACGGCGTACCTGTCAAAGCCACTTTTTGTACAAATTATTACTGAAAACTTGATCTGGCATGGCGATCTGTTGAAAATTTTATCGACTGATGTCAAGAGTCAAAATGATTAGTTTTCGAATATTATATTTATTATATTGTTATATTTATAATTGGTTGTTGTTAATATTATTGCAGTATGTGTAATAAAGAAATAATAAATATAAAATATAATAATATGAAAAAATTAAAGACACAAAATTAAATCCATTTTAGGATTCAAAAAATTTTGAATTTCATTTAAAAATTTGTTTGGTAACACCATAACAAAATGAATTTTATATTTAAAATTTTCATATATAGCAACTCCTTTAAACACGGCATAACTAAACGCATTTTGCAAGTAAAAGTTCACGGAACGTCAAGTCACCACTAGTTGGCCCTTAACTTTTACGCCCACACACGGTCAAGCAAGCTTGATCAAAAATTGGAGATTGAAGTTTGACGAGAATGCTTGCCCGTGTATAACAACTGTTACGTCGACAACTGTAAAAATGGGTTGTAGAACGTGAATTTTGATTGCATTTTGTTTGTTATATTTGTTCTTTGTTCACTTTGTACGACGACAGAAACGAAGTATGTAACGAAGTACGTAGACACCTTAAACGCCAAAAAATTAAGGTGTGCTCTTTCGTGGTTTGAAGGGGGGAAAGGTGAAATTTCCTTTAAGATGGTGTATAATATGTTATTAATTAAATTAATTATAGTATTGATAAGTTGTAAAAAACTAACAAAGTATTTTTTATATCCAATATATATATAAAAATATGCAGTTAAATAGATAACTAAATTACCTTTAATTTGATACCGATATGATTCAGATCGGTTAATATTTGTAGAATTGCCAGATG